>CAWUFW010002537.1:0-1200000 GCA_963921515.1 Calotriton arnoldi
CGCCCCGGAAAGGTCGAGTAAGATCGACCGGCGTCGATCCGGATCCAGGCCTGGATCCACGGGGGCCCTCCAGCGGCAGAGCCGCTGGTATCGAAGACCCAGGACCCCCGACCGGCTCCGCCGGGCCCGAAGGCACGCCGGCGGAGTTGGGCTGCCCAAAGATACGGTGGAGGGCTTCATTAAACGTACAAAATTGGGCAGGAGACGCCCGGCTCCTGGAAATGGGGGGAGGTGCGGAGTCGTCCCTGAATCAGGCACCAGAGACGGAGCCTTAAAGCGACGACACTCCGGATCCCTCGTCGCGTCAGCCAACCGACGGGGAGAAGGTGAAGAACTCCGATGCTTCTTCGCCTTCTTCTTGTGTTTCGACTTACTCGAGGACTTCTAAGACTTGGAATGGGACGAAGTGTGGGGGCTCCGTGACCGGTCTCGAGACCTTCCCCTCGAACGAGACCAGGAGCGACGCGGAGCCGACCGCCGGGCCTCTAAGAGCTTTCGGGACCGCTCCTGCAGAGACTTAGGATTCATGGCCCGGCAGTCGGAGCACGACTTCGGGTCGTAGTAGCGCTCCAGACACCAAAGGCACACGAGGTGTGGGTCCGTCTCTGACATCAGCCTGTGACAGGCCCCGCAAGGCTTTAAGCCACTTCAATGATGGGACATTCCTTGGCGCACCAGGAGTCGAAGACTCGAAAAAGAGGTCGACAAAACGTCGAAAAAGTTTAGTCAAAAAGTGACTAAAGGGGTAGCTCTCTCTGGATCTGCGCTAGCCTGTCATGGAAAAAGAAAGAACTGACATCAGCGCGCAGGGGCGGTGTCTAAGTAGGCACCGCGATGTCATCCTGGCGACCACAACGCCGACGATGGATGCGGAGTCGACCGACGCCATCTACCGACGCGCAGGGGTACTGCTAAGAAATAATTCTCCGGATCAAGTCTGACGCCTGGGGGTAATTCTAAGGTAAGGAATCTATAACTAACTGTCTTTTTCAGATACAACATTTATGACTGCAAGGTAACTCTAGACCCAGTCCTCACAAGCTTAGGTCCCGAGATTCTTCCCCACTTAAAGCAGAATCCTACTATTTGATTTACTACTCACATTAGGATTGGATAGACTTCAAATCCATTTCCTACCACACTTGTTTGGCCTGGGTATACTTTCTCAGAAGCTCAGACAACATTATTCTCAACCAAAACTTCAACCACAGCAGATCCAGACTGCTTTGGTTATCCCTGTATGCTTACTTACAGACCATCATCACCCCCCCCCCCCCTGCCACGATACGGGTCCTGAGTTGAACCCCATTTTGCCACTTTTCATCCACAATTAGGCTCTTGGGCTATCCCCTCCTTCCTCCCCCTCCTACCTCCTCACTCCTCACTCCTTCCCACTTTTACTATTCCTCTTTCTATCTTACACTTTCCACTCTTTTCTCCTTTCACACGAGAAGTATATCACCACCAAATTATGGAAGTGAACCATGGCAGCTATATTATCCAATTAATTTTGGTAATTTGTTCTTCAGTGTCTTCACATCGACATCTATGTAATCTACAAATGCTTTTTATTGGCTTCTGATGTAACATGCGAAATATCTTTGTACTTTTTTTACTTCACATATCTATTCCTTTAGTGCATTTCTGTAATGCGGGCACATGAAAATGGTTAATAAAGATGTTAAAATAGAAAAAAAAAAGCAATCACAGACATGGTGGTCTACTGTCCCCAGCAGGCCACCATCCTTGTAATGGCAGCGTATCCTAGTGGGTCACAAATTTCGACCTACCTTATTAATATTCATGAGGTAGGTCTATTAGCGACCCACTACGAATCGCTAGTTAGGAAATAAAGGCTAGATAACACCTTTGTACATTAGAAATAGCAATTCGCAAAAAATAGGTATTTGGTAGTCGCTATCACTACTGTTCGTACATCTAGCCCCAAATTAAATACATTAACAGAATATTAAAGCTACACGCCTGCCACAAAACATAGTGACTTTTCTCCACATACCTGGAGTGTTAAGAGGTTGCCTCTACGTGTGAGTCAGTCAGCGGAGGAGGCAGTCGCTGAGTGGCACACAAGCTGTTGTCAATGCTCCTGCGACAGCTTTACAGTAGGAACCTTTCCGAAGATAATTGCTGCTTTGACATAACAGAGAAGAATAACAGGGGCTGAGCCTCAAGACAATAGTGTATCTGGTGGCAGACACTGAACGCCAGGACACAAATCCTGCCTGGGTGCTCGAGATTAACATTCAGGTTATTGCCCTGTCAAACGTGTGCAGCAGAAATTGATTTCACATTTGGCTCCGCCGCCATGATCTATGCAAGAAAAAGTGGCGCGATTAATCCTTGCGAGAAAAGGGGGGGGATGAAGGAAAAGTTTTATTAGCAAACAACAGCGCCTTGGGGCTCCCCGGGGACAGATTTTGCTTCGGAACAGCGCAGGACAGATGAATACTGTAAAAGAACACAAAACGGACTTTTTGGTTCCATATTTCTGGAAGCAGTTCACTTTCTGAGACTCGAATTCATTTATCCGCGATACCCTGTCCTGGCTGATTCTCGCGAAAGACAGCAGCTGGCAGAAGACAGGAAATGGCTTACAGAAAATCAAGATTCATACGCGAACGTAGGTCATAGTATATTCCTTCCAAGACATGTTTCTGAAGACTTGCATGTAGCCATGCATGTGAGCCTGCACCGGCAGCACAAAGGACAGCGGCCTGTCTTAGACTTCAGAAAAGTCTGAGACCATCAATACCGATCTCACAAAGAAGACGGCCTGCTGTACCAGGAACACGCTTCATCCGCGATCAGGAACCCACAAGAGTCCACTAAACACAAAATCTGACAGATTTGCCTCTGAACAAATTGGCCGCCAAAGACAAACGGGCTGGATCGACAGCAGAACTCAGAAAGACTCACAAGCTGTGCCCAGTGAACTCTGAAACCAAGGGAGGCGGATGCAGGACATGGTCAAAAAGAGAGCTTGCTGGATGCGGCTGAAGAGAAGGCCCCGTAGGTTCTGGAGGCTGGAGGACTGGGCACAGGGACTAACCTAAGACCAAGTCCAGTATCCACAGCCAGCTGGGCACGGAAAATGGACTGCAGAATGGGCTTTGGGGGAAGGGGAGCCAGCAGAAGCCATGGCTGCTGGTCGCTGGACGTAGCCAAATGATGTGCCGAATGGGCTCTAGCAGTAAAACATAAATCCTGAATACACCTTCAGTCATCTCCACAATCGGAGGATAGGTTCCTACATAGGAAGCATGAGCTAGAGAAGTGATATGTGCACATGCCTCTTCTGATATATAAAGATGATTCAATCACTTGAAGAACAGAATGTCAGAGGAGCACTCTAAACTGATTCCTCCATAAAGACTAGGCTCTGTTGAGAGCAAACACCAGCCTTCTTTGCCTGTCCCTCAGGGTTTCACCTCAAAGAACTTGCAAATGTCACATTTGACTGGCAGATGTTTAGGGTGGAGGCACTGAATGCACTGTAAATACAGACCATCCATAAATATTTGTCTTGCCAACATCTCTGACCGAGCTTGAAAAGGGACTTTTAATCTTGCTGGGAGTCTCAGCCATGTTGTAGGTTGGGCCAAAGCTATATCCAGGCTCCTGTGAGGATGTGGATCTTTGGTGCCCACCGATGTGGCTCCATCTTCTGGGGTCCAAGCACCAGTTGGAGGATGATGTGCAGCTGGTCGATACCAGTTCCTGGTGCCAGAAGCATTATTGCTCCCATGGATGAACTAAATCCATTCTGCAAGCCACAAAACATGGCGAGGAAGTCTTCTCTCTCAGCCGAGTGGAGGTTGAAGATGCACCAGCGTGTTCTTGGCTCATTGGAGCTAAGAGATTCCACCTGCAGCAGGAGGCTTAAAGGTGGCCTTTGCATCGGGCACGCCAGGTTTTGTACATTGAATGGGCCAGTGTATATCCAGTGTAGCAGGTGCTCCCTGGCTCTGCTTAACCACATGAGCTTTTTCTTCTGCTCCTGATTGCCTGGTCCTACGACCAGGCCCAGGCCCTCTCGGACCGCCTTCTGCACCTCTGTAGCTCCGCAGCGTCTCTCCCACCTTCACACACTTGTTTCTTTTGCCACTTTTCCAGCTCTCTATCATAGTTTTTTTTTTTACTCCGGACTCTTGTCTCTTTTCTCTACTTTCACCTCTTATTCTCTCACTGGTATTGGCTCTTTTTCTCTCACTCTTTCATGCTTTCTGTCTCTCTTTCATTCTGACTTTTGGCTCTTGTTTCAAAGTCGTTTTTCATCTCCCACACTTTGACTCTCTTACACACTTGCTCATTTTTTTGCTCGTCTTTTCTGCCTTTGTCTCTGTTCCTCTTTTTCTTGCTCTTTTCTTAGTTGCTCTTTGCTGCCTCCCTTCTGTTACCTCCCCGACCTCCTCTCGAGCTCTTGCTCAAGTCTTCGGATCTCATTCCTCTCGCCTGTCCTTCAAAATGGTGGCTGTATTACGGACCAGCCACTAGAATGTGCTGCCTGACGACCTGACCTTTATCTCCTGCTTTCCTGGCCTTCTGAACAGGCCAAAGCCCTTTCGGACCTCCTTCTGTGCCTCTGTGGCAACCCAGCCTCCCTTTCACCTTCCTACAATCACTTCTTTTGCCACTATTCCAGCTCTCCATCACCCGCTTTTTGACTCCTTCCTTTTTTCTTTTTCTCCTTTCCCTCTTATTCTCTCACTCTTTCACTCACACACCTTTGACTCCTTTCTTGCTTTTGACCGGTTTCTATTGTTTCGCGCTCGTTATTCCTTTTTATCTCCATTGCTCTTTGTCGCCTTTATTGAGCCCCCTCACCCATGCTCCTTTTGAGCGCCCACAATCTTATGGTTCTCCTCCCTCCTTCTCTGACTTCAATGCAGACACATACCGCTGGCGCACCAAAGACAAGCCCGTCTGTGCACAGCACCAGAAACCCAGCTCATCCAGGCACTACTCACCCGATGTGCTCCTCTACCTCAACCTGGGACGCACTTCCACACACAGTACCAGGGCCACCCCCACTCGGATGGTTGGAGCCTTCTCCTGCTCCAACTGCCATTTCTGCAGCACCACCCCAAAATCTTGACACACACCCCACACCCTGGGGCCTGTCCCGAGGATCATGGACCCCAAAACATACTGCTCCCGTAAATGCCTCCTCCTCAACACTTGTTCTTTGGTCAAGTGTGCCATCAACGTTTGTGGGACCTACTAGAGGACATCTCTTCCGAGCTGCTCTTCCTCATAGAAACCTGGCTCAACCCTACATCTGCCCCAGACATAGCTACTGCCACTCACCTTGTCAAATACGACAGAGCCAACCAACCCTAGGGATGGCATAGTCATCGTACACCCCAAAAACATCAACTGTACTGCCACCTCTGCTGACACCAACAGCTGGCTGCAATCCCTGACTTTCAAAATGAACATCCCCAACACCACCACATAGGCGGCGCCCTCCTCTATCAACCCTCTGGACCCAAATCCAACTTCAGCCCGGCCTTCACTGGCCTCGTTCAGCATCTATTTAACAAACTTGCCATCCACTTCTAGGAGAAAATCAAGACCATCTATAATAACTGTCTCCCAACAGGATCCCTCACCTTTCACCTTCCACCACACAGCTACCAGCACCAGGCCAGGACCCCAGCTGACCTGCTGGACAGAAATCTCCACAAACTGAAACTACCAATACCATGCGATCCATCAAATTCGGAGCTCCCTCTGTCCCCTGCCCTCACTACATCTACGTCAGAGGTCTGGACTCTATCTGCTCGACGCACACTTCATTACTCAACTTCTCGTCTCGCTCACATCACCACCTTTGTGGACTCCTGGAAACAAGCCACCATAGTACCCCGCCTCAAGAAACCTTCAGCTTATCCCATGACCATGTCTTACTAGAGGCCCATCTCTCTTCTACTTCACCCTGCCAAAGTAATGCATAGGCTGGTAAACTCTCGCCTCAACCTTTTCCTCGAGATCAACTTCCTTCTCAACAGTTTACAATTGGGCTTCAGGGTCAGCCACAGTACCGAGATAGCCCTCATTGCCACCACAGACGGTGATGAGGGCCTTATCTCCGACAAGTGAGTCACAGTAACCCTCATCCTACTGCACCTATCAGTATCATTCGATACCGTCTCTCACCCCATCCTCATTCAGAGACTCCATAAGGCTGGTATCCGGGGCCCTATCTTACAATGGATCTACTCCTTCCTCTCTGGAGGTTCTTAGATGGTCAGCCTCGCCCACTTCCAGTCTGATTCCACCATCCTCTTCATTGTACATGGCCACACTCGCCACCATCCGTTCCCATGGCTTCACCATCGTCTCCTATGCAGATGAATGCAACTGATCCTCTCCATCTCACAAGACATGCCTACCACACAATCCAACTTTGTCACGTGCATGTCCGAAATAGCAGACTGGATGAAAAGAAGCTGTCCCAAGCTCAACGGCGGCAAATCCAAAGTGGTACTGTTTGATAAACATACCTTTCTGTGGTCCCGGCCTGGTGGCCTGATGAGCTAGGACCAGCATCCATCCCCACCAATGCCACCAGGATACCTTGGCATTATAACAGATAGCCAAATCTCCATGTCCAACCAAATCAACACAGTCGCAGCAGTGTGCTTCCACACCCTAAAGATGCTCAGAAAAATATTTAATCTGCTCCCACTGGACACTCGTATGACGGTAACTCATGTCATTATCACCAGTAGGCTACATTATGGCAATGCTCTTCAGAAACCTCAACAACAGACTCCAATTAGTTCAAAACATGGCTGCCAGACTCATTCTCAACTTTGCTCCAAGAGCTCACATCTCCAGATACCTTGGAGACCTGCACTGGCTCCCCATCCAGAAATGCACTACCTTCAAAATCCTAACCCTGATCTTCAAGGCACTGTACAACCTATGCCTAGTCTATTTCAATGATCACATAGACTTTCGCATCCCGTCCAAACACCTCAGATTGGCTGGCCTACTCCTCTCCCACATCCCCAGCTTCCAGCGCACTCAAATGGAGGGAATCAACTTCTCTCACATTGCCCCAAAGACCTGGAATGAGCTCCCTGTGCCCATTCAGAGCAGCCAACTCCCTCCCAGAATTAAGAAGGAAACTGAAAACCTGGCTGTTATACTAGGCTCCACTCAGACAACTCAGTTCACACCTTCTAGAGCACCTGGATAACCCCCCCATGTGATTAGCACAACCTACAAATCCCTATACCATAATATATTGTAAAGAAATTTCTCTTTTTGCATGATCACCCTAAAGTTTTAGATTGATGCTGCTGGTTTTTCAACCCTGAGAGTGCACTCAGGCCTGCTAATCAGACCTCAGTGCCAGTTCTCTAACCCTCAAAAGTGTATGTTTAATTGGCCTATACCCAAATGGCATGAGATAACTTATAAGTCCCTCGTATATGGTACAAGGGGTACCCGGAGCCTGTAAGTTATAGTGTCCCTTGTGGGCTGCAGCACTGATTGTGCCACCACAAGTGAGACAAAGCAAAACGTGTCTCCCAGCCTGCCACTACAAACTGGTAGAGCAGGTAAACTGCTAACTTAACTTTGCCATTTAAATGAAGGACAAAGTCCAGACTGTCCTTTTTCATATATATGTCACCACTAAGGTAGGCCTGTCGAACCCTAAGGCAGGGTGCTGTATATTAAAAAGCAGGACATGTACTTTCATATATCCTTACAGTAAAAATTCCAAATTGTTGCTTTTACTGTGGAAAGGCTAATGACCCCAATGGCGAGTGCAGGGTTACACGTTACAACTAAGCACTTTTGAATAAGATTACTAAAGTTGGTACTTCAAGGTATCAAAAAAATCATTACAATAAACCGGACCATATGCCCAAATCGAATTTAATGTAACATTTCAACAAAAAAGGTAACTTTAGGAAGCTGCCATTCTGTTGCTCAAGTTTTCCAGTGGCCCTTCCCTCCTAGCGAGAAGTGTCATTAACTCCCAGGAAAGGACACAATAGAGGCCTGCTGCTGGAAGACGTGTTACCTCTCCTAGGCGGCAGCCACAATGGATGAGAGCCCAAAAGGTGAGCTTCAAATGTGAAGTCACCTTTGAATGGCAAATGGTGGACACACACGAGAGGGGCTGCTCTTTTGTTCAGGTAGACCGGTTGGCGTCGGAGACAGAGAAGGAAAAGCACGTGCCAAACCAGTTTTCCCATGGGCATATAGCCCTCAGGTAGCCACATCTCTAAGGCGGGCTAGCAAGTTGCACACACCGAGAGAAGGGTTCTGCCATCTTGGGAATGGACAGAATACTGCACTCTGGAATAGCTAGAAGTCACACATTGCAGGAAGTTTTCATCAGGCAGGAGGGAACCTGGTAGCCCATTGGTTAGCAGTCACTGCATCCCCCGAGGGCAAGTTGTAGGCATAAAACTGACACTCCTGGCAGCCAGACCTCAGATCACGTCTGCACTGGAAAGAGGACCAAAAAAGAACAGCCCTGCTTTTATCTGCTCCTGACAAAGAGAGGCTGCACCAAAGACGGGACTGCACCAGCTGCTGCTAAGCTACCAAAGAGAGGACTGTGCCTATGGTGCACTGCTCGAGGAAAATTCAACCCGACCCCCAGACAGAAGAAGTGAACTCCAAGAGTCAGCTGGCTGACTTCTTGATACAGTTCCAGGGCCACAAAAGCTGAAGAAGCCACCTTGGTAGAGTTGTTAGTCACAATTGCTTGCTCGCTGCTTACGCCGAAGCGCAGCCCAGGAGACCAAACACTGGCACTTAAAAGTTGCGCTCTAGTCTGCTGGACCTGGGAGAGTCCTCAAAGTGCAGTTTGGTCGCTCAAAACAGACACTTGCTGCAATTAAAGGGAACCACTGGTTTTGCTGTGACCGGAGACCTGTAGACCAGTGGCAACTGGGTTTTGCTGGACTTCAAGGGACATCAACCTCTGTGGCGAAAGTCGCCCCACTAAGTTCATGGACCGAGGGGTGGGCCCAGTAAGACCCCTGTCATCTGGATCAGCAACCAAAGCATTCTTCAGCATTCTGTATCCCTTGCATCAAGACCACTTCATTGATGCCTATGGTGAATCTCCAATAGAGTCTGAAACTGGACTAAAAACTGCTTAGACTGTAAGGTAACTCTCTGGCTAAGCCTTATTCACCCCCTTCACTTGCTCCCTGACTGAGTTGGTTTCACAAAGCGGGCTAGAGTAACAGAACACAACATTATAAAAAGATTTCAAAGTAACCACTAATTCCAGTAGTTGCCGATGCTTGTTTGCATTTCGAGTGAAAAGGAGGGATTTACGATTTACTCAAAAATCTATATGTCTGGAACCCTCTGGTGGATTTTGTTTGTTTTGGTGTCTAAAAATTCATAAAAATAAGATATATTTTTATAAATTGGTGTTGGATTTCTTTTGTCGTGTTTCTTACTAGTTCAATTGTTTTGGTACTTCTAAATGCTTTCCACTTGAGCCTGACTGCTCAACGTTACGGCTATCCAGGGTTGATCTAAGGTTTTGCAAACCGGCCTAACTGGACCCGAAGCATGGTTGTGAGTTTATTACATGGAGAGATCGCATAACCACACCATATAATAAACTGCATTTCCTCACACTTATCAAAACAGTGGGCAAGGCACCGGGGATGACTCTGGACATGCCCCTCTGGCATCCCCTGGCAGTGGAATGGAAGATATCAAATGGCAAGGCCATGAGAAGCACAAAAGGCATTCAGGCAAAACACACTCCTGGGGCTGTGCTTCCTTTCTAACTGTCTAAGATTAAGCGAACGAATACAGGACAGCAAGTACAGAGTCTTCAATGACAGGAAATTACTATAGAAGTACAAAGAGCTACACCACAATGCAATTTAATCATGATGATTAAGCTGGACAAGGATACAAAAAGGAGGGAAAAGAGACTTTTGTAACCTGTGAGCCTAACTAACATGCAATGAAAGCACATGACAAGACGACAGGGGAGGTGGGAAGGCCCTGCCACATAAACCTCTTCCAAAGTAAATCACTGATTATGCGAGATGTTTAGGACTTTCACCAAACCTCTAAATACAATGGTAAAAAACACTGCGATAGAAGAAACTGTGTTATCAAAGGATAAAAACCTGATGTGGATAGAGTGTCAAAGAGGATAAGACGACAAGATCTTCCATCTTTAATATTTGGCAGCTTACTTATAGACAGAAGGGAAGGGTCGCTGCAAGTTTAAGGATTGCATTACAGCATCTACTATATGTTTGGAAGACCCGCTAGATAGAACATGAGCTGTGAGTATTTGTGTACTTATGTTCCGCAGGTTCCTGCTGATGTTTCAATTTTATCAGCATTGCAGAGGTACCAGGAAAATAAGGTTCTATCGACTGACACACTCTCCCAAGTACCAATACTCAAAGCCTACAGACCACCAATGAAAAACGTGAAGGAAGAACAAGAGCTGAGAGGCACTGTGACTGCTGAACTGAGCAGCACGGTAGAAATAGGAGTGTTTTGGAGTGTTGTTTTGTATGGTCCAACAGGCACAGGTATTGTTAAAAGGTGAAACGGTTCTAGTCTTTTCTGGCTACAGCAGTTCAACCATAACACGACGTTAACAACTGCAGCAGGTCAGAAGGACTAGGGTTCACTGATAGTTGAGGCACCATGCAAGGCAGAAACATCCTTCCTGAGAGCTAAATAGATAGTTTTTCTCAGGTAGAGGCTATACAAGGTCAATGAAGTGTGAAAAGAGTGATGCAGGTTGAACAAGTGGATTGTGATCCTGAACGGACTCTGACGCACCAAGATTGTCAGACACAATGATAGCTGCTTATTATTAGGACAGGCTGGAGTTAAAGGAAATGGACAAATTGTTCTTCTGAGGGAAACAATAGGTGCTAGAAATAGTGTGTTTCCGTGTGCTCCACCTCCCCAATAACACATAACCCTCCCGACTTTTTATACTGGGAGGATTATAGTTGATACTGTAAAGGGAGTATTCTGAGCTGGCCATTTGCTTTATAAAACATAGTTTGCGTTATGTACTTTGAACCATTTGCACTGCTGAAGATTTGAAGCAGTGGCAATGCTCATCTTTAAAGTTGTCCATTGTATCCTCTTTCAATAAAATGTGTTATTCTCTAGGGCAGTTTGGTAAATTAGGTTTGCCAAATTGCTTAAAAATCCAACTGTTTTGTTTACTTCCCCAATCTCTAAGCAGCTCCGGATCCCATGACCCCGAAATACATTGAAATTTCATAGCCCAAACTGGTAATGTATATTTTTTCACAACGTTAATCCAATACTGCACTATATGCATACCTAGGTTTGAATCCTTCAGTTGTTTCTGGCCCTAATTAGCAGTTCCCCAAAAGTAGGGTGATTTTACCACATGATACCGCCCCAATACCGTGTAACTATGAGTTGGAATTATTGGGTGTGGTTGATATTTCTCGACGGAAAACCACACAGAATCCCCTATTCTATGTTTTTTTCCGCATACATTTACCATCTGCTCAGAGCTCTGGGGGAGGAGGGAAGTACCTTTTTTTGTAGAAGGATGAAGCATTCTATAATTCTCCAGTTAGTTAAAAAAAAAAATGAAATGACATTTGGCTGCTAGTGCAGTCAAAATCTAATGTGAGTTTTCCATCTGATTTTACCAGCCAGAAAAATCAGGTCAGGGCTTTCCACAGCCAGTAAACCCGGATGCAGGAAAACCTAACCAGTAATATAATCAGACTGAGCAAAATAAACACAGTTTGGTTCCTCCAGACTTGTAATCAGGCCCTAAGTAGTTTTGTGTTTAGATGTTGTATTACTATTTTCAGCAAGTACCTCTGCTGTGTGTTCTCGTTTCCACCAAGCATTCCTATGTATTTATGTACCCCTAAGACGAATATTTAGCATTTATTTGTGCCTAAGTGATCTATATACTGCTTTTAAACCTATAAAATCATTGGTGTATATTATCAATTGAAATGGCAAAGGTGACAAAACACTGTAGTCACTTGTGTGATCAAAAGTAAATTACTAATATAGAACCTGGTAATAAAAACAGATACAAATATACAGCTAGTAATGGTATCCAGTTTCATGGGTCTTGGAGGTTTTAGAAATAAAGAGAGAGTTCACTATCTGTGGGTGGAGGAATACTTCACTTCTGATTTGACAGAGATATGTGAGTAAACTTAATCAGCTTTGAGTGGTTGTGCATTTCTGAGATAGTGAGTGGGATCAAAGACCCAAGCTACTTTTACTGGATTAACTGAAGATACAATGTCAGGGTTGTACAATACATTCGCTAGTTTTTGGATTAAGTGGATACGAGAGGTAGAATGACGATGAAATGATCTGAAGGTAGTGATCGCAGAGCAGTATGGTTTAGCATTCATGTCGGTGCAGAACTGGGAGTTTGTCCCGTGGAGAGGAAAAGATTTTTTAGCACGACATACAACTATTATGCGAGACAATAACCTGTAATGAAAATGAACAGTAATGAGATGAATTAGAGGTATTCCATAACCAAAGCAGCACTGTCAAATAAAAGAATGACTCATGCTGGAGTAGGAAGGGTAAAAGACAAATTTGATGAGTAAATTACATCAATCAATCTGATGGTAAAGAAATGCCACACTGAAGGATCCTGCATAAAAAGAAGTGGTATATGTCAAGGCAATATAGTAAAAAAACACATGGTCCACTCATCTCAAGTCTCAGTCTCCGGTCTGGTTCAACCCAGTGGGTTACAATGCCCCTTTGAGTATGTTATTCCACTAAATTTAGGATATGAAAGTTGCAAGCTTGACCATATAGTTGTAGACCGCGAGTGCATTTATTTTGGTAGGTCCCACTCTTACCTCATCAAAAAGTTGCAACATTATGGTAAGGACATCTGGATGGGCTTTGTCCACTTCATCGAAAAGGACAACAGCATTTGGGCACTGCTTTAGCTTCTTTGTCAACTGTCCACCTTCTTCATGCCCAACATAGCCGGGTGGCGAACCAATGAACTTGGCGACCTAATGGGAAAAGAGATCTAAAATTGTAAGCTATCCAAGTATACATCAGATAATGTCTTACTTTTCTGAAACAGTAATCTTTTGTTACACTGCCTAGACACGATTTATATGTCTTTACATAAATATTCCAATTTTAAAAATGACTAAAAGAGAAGCACAAACAGTAATTACTGCCCCACCTCCTTCTTTACCCCCTTACTACAGTACGAGTCTACTGTAAACGATATTGCTCGTATTGCTCTCACCCGAGCCCAAAGATTGGGGGGGTGGTGGGGCAGGGGCACTCAGCATACTCCAGGCAATTGTCACAGCTTCTGGGTTAGAACTTTCCCCACCTGAAGGGTTCCACCCCTAGCGAGCTGCAAGGGTCTTTATTGTGATTGCTCCTGGGGGTAGATATTATGTGCCAACAACAACCGGGTAATGCAAGTTCCATGTAGTCTGCAGCCAGAAACTCAACAGGTGACTCTCCTCGTCTGCCAAAGCCGACTCGTTTCTCTCAACGGCTGTGATGAACTTATCTAGCCCCAACAACTCCCATAAGCTATGAATCTATTCCATACCTAAATAAACAGTAACTTTAAAGGAACATTAGTTTTGTTCAAATGGGCCGCAATGGCTTATTTCCCTCCTAGGAAAGTTTGAGCAATCGATTATACTGATTTTAATAATAATCACCATCCTCAGTGGAAGGACCAGACACAAAAATGGAGGACCCTCCACTGCTTGGCACAACCCCTACCTATTAGTAATACAGCAAACCAGCTAGTGCTCTGCTGTGGTTGCAAGTCAACATTAAAGTACTCTTCAAACACAAATATAAAATTCGGAGTCACAGATATCCTCACAGAGGTTGTAGTTATCTGCAATCGGATAAGGGGCTTTACAAGTGCATGCACGGAAGAGTAGGACCTTATACTAAGTGGGGGAGTATGTCTCAATAACAGTTGAGCTACTGAGTAAGGAGACTTCAAATAGATCCATGCAATATGATTGACTTCTAAGGGACGTGTATACCAATTGGCAGATGTACACATCGTAAAAGGGCTGTGCTGAGGAGCAGAGTTACAACAACAGTACATGCTGCTTGGGTTGGGTAAGAGGGACCTGCTTGACTCAATTCTACAGCAGGACTGGAGGCGAGGATGGTGCTTCGCAGTCTCTGCTTTATGAATTTAGCAACTAGAAGATCAAATCATATCACCTTAATCAGAAGTCATGGGTTTTAAACTATAGAATACATGACTGAAAACACCAATCACCAGTCCAGTACTCCCAATACCAACGTGGCAATCTTATCCTGTGGCTTTCTTTGCGTCGAAGAATGCCAAAATTCCCATTAAAATACATGTTTATTATTATTTTTTTATATAAATCTTTTTATTAACAAAAAAGAAAAAGAAACATAAATCAATCTCAAACAAAACAGGTGCAGTCTGAAACCGTAGAATAATTACTGAAAAATAGAAGGTACATTCAAAGTAAATCAATACCTTGGGTCAAAAGCAAGTCAGTTGTATCATCATCCCATGTAACAAAGAAAAGTTTACAGTGTCTCATTCTCCACCGTAGCAGAGGGCGCATCATCAAATGGAGTACAAATAAAATCTCTACTCTCGTTCCAGGGGCCCCATATTTTAGTCCATTTGCCGGGGCATCCCCTGCTTTCATACACAGCTCTCTCCGCTTGCATACACCAATCCATGTCGGATTCCCAATCAGTATGTCGCAGTTCGACCCCTCCCTTCCACGTACTGGCAATGTTGCGTTTTGCCACCATGCAACCCAGCGTGACCCAAAGCTTCTCAAATCTTGTCAAATCCGTGGCGTCCCAGATATTTAAGAGGCACAGGCGTGGTGAGCCTTCAATTGTTTTGTGACATATCTGAGACATGGCTGAAACCACCCTCCCCAATATTTCTGAAGGCTGGGGCATTCCCACCATTGATGTAAAAAAGTACCCGTGCGCCCACAGCCACGGGGACAGGCAGGGGAGACTAGGAGACCCATCTTAACGAGCGCGGCGCTGGTGTAATACGCTCTGTGGAGTATTTTGAGTTGTATAAGCTTGAAGCGGGAGCGGATAGCAACCTCCCGAGGTGATGCCAAGGCCTCCCTCCAGTCCTCATCGTCAAGATCTCCAACCTCCTCAGCCCATTTTATTCGTATTTTATCATGGGTCTCGGGTAAGTTGTTAAGAATTTTCCGATACGTTAATGAAATCGCTTTTTCTGGGAGATAGTCATCTAGTAGTCTATCTTCTAAAGGGGGAGGAGGCTGGCAAATCAGAACCTTTGGGTATTGCCTTATGTAGTGCATTCCGTGCCTGAAGATATCGGAAGTTGATATTGAGTTTGCAGGTCCCCAAACGGGACAACCCCTCCCCCCCTCATCCATAGGTCTCCCACTTTCGAAAGGCCAATTAGATCCCATTTATCAAACGCTGGCTGTTGTGAGAGCACACCTAGCTGACTAGCCTCAAGCAGCGGAGTGGCCTGCGTAATCTTGCCTTTCCAGCCCAACGCAGCAGTTGCTGTGTGCCAAATAGAAACCGTAGTGGAAGTCGGGGTGTGTATTGGTGTATATTTTTTCCCCCCATACAGTGCCCTGAGGTAGTTACCAGAAGACATATTGTACCTATCCATTCTATATGCTGGGTCAGTGATGAGTCAATGCACCCAGTGATTGAGAACCGCCAGCTGTGAAGCCCAGTAATAGGCTCTAATAGCTGGCAAAGCAATTCCGCCAGCATACCAACTTTTGGTGAGTTTGGCCAGGGCGATTCGGGGTGTACCATTGTTCCACAGGAGGGAGCGTACCTCGGAATCAATAGAGAGAAAATATTGAGATGGGACCAAAAAAGGTGTGTTTTGCAGGGCATAAAGAAAACGGGGAAGTGCCATCATTTTATAAAGGGCAGCTCTTCCCAGGAGTGTTAGAGGTAATGATTTCCAGTGCTGAACGTCAGCACGGAAACGGTGGAGAGGAGAAACGAGTTTTGTAAGTGGAAGGCTCCTGCGTCTTTAGTAACATATATGCCGAGGTATCGAAAGCCATCTGTGACTATTTGGGCCTTACAATCTAAGGGAAGGATCGGGGGCTCTCCACTCAGGACGTAGACCAGAGATTTGTCCCAGTTGATAATGTAACCAGAATATTTCTGAAAAAGAGCAAAAATATGAAGTACGGGATGGATCGAAAACCGGGGTCGGGCCAGATAAAGTAAAATGTCGTCGGCA
The DNA here is from genome assembly GCA_963921515.1 of Calotriton arnoldi. Lineage (NCBI taxonomy): Eukaryota > Metazoa > Chordata > Amphibia > Caudata > Salamandridae > Calotriton > Calotriton arnoldi. The sequence continues at coordinate 16,283 of CAWUFW010002537.1, forward strand.
TAGAGGGAGATTTTATCCGTCCAGTCCAAAGACCAGTTGAGTCCACGAATCAAGGGATCCCCTCTAATCCATATGGCCAGAGGCTCAAGGGCTAGGGCGAAAAGAAGAGGTGACAAAGGGCAACCCTGCCTTGTGCCTTTACCCAGCTCGAAAATTGCCGATCTGCCGCCATTTACCGTAATCCGGGCCAGGGGGCACGAGTAGAGTAGACGTACCCAAGATAAGAACCGTTTGCCAAAACCATATCTCTCCAAAGCAGCAAACAAGAAAGGCCACTCAATCATATCAAAGCCCATCTTTGCGTCTAAAGACATGATCACCGAGTCCTCCTGAATAGTGGAGGCCCGGCCTAGCACTCCGAACAGGCGGCGAAGATTAAGCGCAATGTTTCTAGCTGGCATGAAGCCGGATTGATCTGGGTGAATCAATTTATGGAGACAGGGTGAGAGACGAAGGGCCAACAGTTTAGCTAATATCTTGACCTATGGGTCTAAGAGGGAGATAGGTCTGTACGAGGAGCAACAATCCGGGGGTTTGCCCTTTTTATGTATGACAACAATATTGGCTAATCTCTGCGTTTCAGGCAGAGTACCCCGGGTCACACTCTCGTCATACATGCGCACTAAAAATGGTGAAATAACTGAGGCCGTAGATTTGTAGAGCTCGATTGGGAGGCCACTCAGGCCCATAGCTTTCCCGGATTGTAACGCGCCTATCGCCCTTGACACCTCTTCAGGAGTCAGATCAGCGTCAAGATCTGTCACCTCTTGGGGGTCCAGTTGTGGCAAAGGTAGCGTGGAAAGTAATTCCGCCGCCGGGTCTTGGGTTGATGTGGGCGAGGGGGCATAAACAGTTTTAAAATGACTAGCAAAGGCTTCCGCAATCCCGACTCTATCGTGATGACGGGTGCCCCTCAAGTCCGAAATTTCCGTTACCCACCTATTGGCCAACTCTCTCTTATCCAACCATGCTAATAACGTGCTGGCTTTATCACCGATGTCGTATATACGATGTTGAGTGGCACGATATTGAATTCTGGCGGCATCTTCCGCAATATCTCTATATTCTTTTTGTTTAATAGCCAATTTATGTGAGGCGTCGGAGGATGTAGATGTAACCATGTAGTCCAAGTAGTCTTACCTCTCTCTCTATATCTTCTAGCTGTTTACGCTTCTCTTTCTTGTGTCCTGCCACTGCTGCCACTCCGCAACCTCGAATCACAACCTTGTATGCCTCCCACAATATTACGTCAGAGTCTACCGATCCCTTATTTTCAGTAAAATAATTTTGGGTGGCCTCGGTCAATTTATCTCGTATCGCTGGTATGCGAAGATACCATGGATTGAGCACCATTTCGCGACTAGTGGGGGGCGATATACCACTGTAATAGGTCACGATCGGGGAGTGGTCGGAGATACCTCTGGGGAGAAAAGTAATCTCTGCAAATTTGGAAAGTTGGGTGGCTTTACAGAAGAGATAGTCAATGCGGGACATACTCCCATGTACCCCTGAGTGAAAGGTGTATTGTCTAGCTGTAGGATTGCATATACGCCATATATCGATCAATCCCATGGCCTCTAAAAATTCAGTCAGAAGCTTACCAGGCGACTCCCCTTGCCGGGGCGGTAGCCGATCGAGGTCCCCGTTAAGGGCCGCATTACAATCCCCTCCCACAAGTATATCACCCTCGGGCAAGTTAAGCATGTGTGGACCGAAGTCGGTCAAGGTAGAGGAATGAAGTTTGGGGGGCACATAGATGGAAGTTACATTTAAGGGCCTACCCTCCCATTGCCCTGAAATTGAAACGAATCTACCAAGAGGGTCTCTTGTAACTGTATGCACCTGAAGTGGGAGGGAGGAACGCACGAGAATGCCCACCCCTCTGGAACCTCGAGTGTATCCCGCATGAGCAATCAGTTTATAACCCCATCTATTAAGCGCACAGTAGGAATTGCCATGTATGTGTGTCTCCTGGAGCAGTACTATGTCTGGGGAATGTCGTTTTAGATATTGCAGCACTATGCCCCTCTTGATTCGATCACCCAACCCATTTACATTCCAGGAGAGTAGTTTTAAGCGACCCATTGGTGGATCCGAAGTACAATTAACACTCATTTAACTCTGTGAATCGGAGGCTCCCTTCCCTCAGCATACAGGGAACAACTGTACATACACTCGGCCCCGGTCTATCTAGTACCATATTGAAGATGATGAACATTTGAACATGGGAAGGTACAGAAACACCATATTGACGACCCAAATGACGACTGCAACCACAACTGAAAACAAAAATGCAAACAAAACCCGCATATCTTCATGGAACCCCCCGCCACCCTGCCTCCCTGCAACGTGGACTTAGAACTGCTCACCCCCCAATTTTGCAGAGCGCCTGTATACTCAAAAACAAGAAAACCATGTATAGGGGAACGCTACTCAGCCTAAACAGTCCAAGAAAGTGGCCTCTATTCCCCCCCAAAAAGGCCGATGTTTCTGCTCAAACTTACACATAAAACTTCAAGTTCTGTGCGTGTCAAGTGCACCCTGATCATAATAAACACTCCCACCCCCCGCGACAACCACACTATCCGGTCTGAATCCCGAGCTACTATGAAACAAGACCTAAGCATGCAAAACCTGGAGCGTGTCAATGGAGAACAAATTCTTCAATCAACGATAGGCACCCATTATCTCTTTAAGTTGTTGTCCGCCCACACCTTCCAGAACTGTTCAAAAAGACCTCACTGTCTCTCAGGAGCGTGACCGACCTCTACATTAGAGCCAATAACAGCCATAATTCAGTCCCCTTCAATACGGTTATTCCAGTCCGAGCGACTCTCTGATCCACAGTCGCCAGGCGGGGAAGAGTGTATCTGTGCGTTGGTGGCTCGCCACCTCTCCAGCCAGTCCCAAGTATCCTCTGGAGTTTGGAAGAACCACAACTTTCCATCTGCCTGTACCCGGAGTTTTGCAGGGAAAAGCATTGCATATTTTAGGTTGTGGCTTCTGAGTGCACGTTTGACTTCCAAGAAGGACCTGCGTTTCAATTGCACTTTATAAGTGAAGTCGGGAAAGAAGATGATAGTGGAGTTCTCGAACTTAAGCGGCGGAGCGGCCCTAGCTGATTGCAAAATATTGTCCCTATCTCGGAAGTTAAAAATTCTTGCAAGTATTGGACGTGGTAGGGCCCCCGGCTTGTGTGGACCTCCAGGAACTCTATGGGCCCGCTCCACCGAAAATTAGTTGGAGAGGTTGCGAGGCCGCAAATGCTTTTGGATCAGGTCCTCAACAAAAAGGTCCGCCGCATGACCCTCCGCCTTTTCGGGCACCCCCAAAATTCGAACATTGTTCCTACGAGCCCGCCCCTCAATCTTCTAGCTTGGCCTCAAGGTCAGAAGTCTGGGCTTGCAGGCGTTTAACTGTGGACTCCAGCGTTTTGGTAGAGTGCTGAAGGGTAGAGACAGAATCTTCAGTCGCTTTTACCCTGTCACCCATGTTCCTCAGGTCTGTACGTATCAGAGTAATTTCCGTGGACACTGTGTCAATCTTATTTTCCATCGCGGTATGGACCCCCTGGATCGCCTCCATCACATCAGCCAGAGTCAGGGCCGAGGCCCCGTCTTCAGATTGTTGTTTGGATTCTGAGGAGTCTTGCTGCCCGTCCGACCCCTCTGACCTGGTGTGCGCAAATTTGGCTAACTTCGTAACATGGGTCTGTTTTGAACCCCTTGCAGTGGCCATCACGGCAGGATGGGCTATGAAATAGTGATCTCAGCCTTAAGGAACGGCCTGCGTCTGGGCGGTGAGGACGGTTGAAGGGGCGTTGTTGTGGCGTGGAGTGACTTTACGCCCGTCCCTGGCAGCCCAGTGGACTATTGGGGCACCCAGTACCCATGTAATACGGTGATCCGATTTGGATTATGGCAGACTCTCCCAGGGGTCTCAATGAGGCCTGCGCGTATCAAGTGCCTCAGGTCTGTCCCAAATTAGCGTCATGAGGGCCGCGGGGGGGCTGTGGTTACAGGAGTCCCCGAGCCGATCACTTGTGCTAAGTATTCGGTCCCTCGGGAGGCCGCAAAGGATAAACAGCAATGAATTTCACCCTCGAGTCTTGCCACTCGAGAGACGGCCCACCCGGTCCTGCCTGAAATTCGGGGGCAGTAGGCGGTAGAATTACGAGGACTGTGTTGATGCTTCTGTTTCTCCCCAAGGGGGGGCCCGCTACTCAGAGTGTAGTCGCTGCGCGGGGGGAGCGGGGACCCAAATGCTGCCCCCGCCACTCACCTCCACCCCAGCGCGCTCCAATGAGCGCCGAGCGAATCGCGATGCAGCCGCACCTCCCAAGAGGCCTCGCAGTCCTCCGGCCCAGTCACAGGCTGTTGGGGCCCTTGACTGAAGCGGCCCTGTTGCTCTCTTGCGGACTCACCACAAATTGTGGGCAATCAATTTCTCGGGACCGGTCACTCAGCGACGCACTCCCACCACCAGTGCGGGCCCTGTTATATCTGGCCCCACCGTTGCAATCCAGTCTATGCAGCCTCTATGCCGCTGATGCTTCTTTCGACAGGGTGGGGGAGGGAGTGTGTGCTGGCCGATCCCAAGCGCCAAGAAGTGCCAAGATCCTGCGCTTGTGCAAGCAATCGTCAAATGTATTCACAGGGGGTGAAGGGAGTCCAATATCACTGCTCCCCACTGCAGCGAAAACGCGTTGCTGGAGCCTGAAGCTGGCGATTGAACTGCGTGTGCACCGGAGCCCACCCGGCGCCACGTTACGTTCGTTAATGGGATTTGTAAAGCACACGAATACCCGGGGGTGTCTTGGCGCTGAGAACACAGTAAGCCCGATCAAGCATCTAATTCTGGAATAGCCAGGTTTTTAGTCCTTTCCTGAAGATGGTGAGGGACCTAGCGCTTCTGAGCTCACTCGGAAGAGTGTTCCAGAGTTTAGAGGTGCCATAGTGAAAGCTGCAGCCACCCCAGTGAGATGTTCAGATTCTGGGTACTGTCAGGAGTCTGGCCCCTGTAGAACGAAGTTGTCTGGTTGGTTCATACCAGACAAAAAGGTTTTGAAGAAAGGAAGGACCTGTGTGATTCAGTGCTTTATAAGCCAGACACAGGGCCTTAAATTTGATGCGTTGTAGTACAGGGAGCCAGTGCAGGCCGTGAATCTCTTTGGATACAGATTTGTGCTTAGGAATGTTGACCAGTAACCGTGCTGCTGTGTTTTGAACGATCTGAAGCTTTTTTAAACAGTGCTTATGAATGTTCAAATAAAGCCCATTACAGTAATCCAGTTTAGACTGGATTAGCGATGTTACCACAGTTTTCCTAGTGTCCGCGGGGATATAAGGAAAGATCTTCCTTATTTTCTTAATACGAAAGTGGGAGGCGGAGACAACTGCATTTGTCTGATGAGAAAGTGATAGTTTGTTGTCAAACCATATTCCCAAGTTCTTAGCCTTAGTCGCTGGTTCTGGTGATTCTCCCATCTCTGCCGGCCACCACAGATTGCCCCAGTTTGGCTGCATATTACCAAAAATTAGGACCTCAGTTTTTTCAGAAATGAGTTTGAGACAATGTGTACTCATCCATCTATTAATTGTGCTCATGTAGTTCTGAAATTGTTGGGTAGGAGGGGCCTGATTTTTGCATGCAGCCACCACTATCTGGGTGTCGTCGGCATAAGACGTCAGACTAAACCCAAAGTCCCAGATCAGGGGAGCCAGTTCGTGTTGGTCCCTGCGGTCTAATTATGGCTGGGGATCCTTGAATTTCATGGATTGGCTCTGCCATCCTGTGGGCCCTGGCTCGGGGGAAAGAGGCCCCGCACCGCACCTGCAGGTCCTCGCCGCCGCCCCGTTACCTCAATTGCTGTCCATGCGTGTGTCGGAGACCTCCCGGCACCGCGCGAGGACCCTCTCGTCCGGCACAGAAGGGAAGCAGACAGGGGCACCCCGAGGCTGGGGCGCCGATGTTGATCCGCCTCCCGGAGCTCGCAAGCCTCGCGGCAGCAGCGGGTACAGCGCAGGGCGGCTCCGGACGTCGTCTTGGGCGAGGCTGCGTCACTCGGTCTGCACTCGGAGCCGGATATCTCGTGGCGGAGTTGCCGAAACTTCGTCGTTGTTCGACCGGGTGCCTCCACAGCTCCGCCGGCTCCCGGATCGTCGTTTATTACGGGCAAAACGGATGAGTTTAACGGATTTTAGGGGAAATTAATTAGTTAGGGTTCGGAGCTTCACATCATTGCGGCCATCTTGGGTGTCGGCAAGCCACGCCCCCTACATGTTTATTATTAATGTTTCTGGTCAGCTCCTACAACTGGAAAAAACGAAAACATCAAATCTAGTCACAAGCACTTGGACCAGGAGAAAACTGTAATTATATAGCAAACAGCAAACACTGTACATTGAATCGAGTAAACTAATGTGCCCTGCTCGTGCTCCCCGAGACGGGGTTTGGAATGCGGGGAAGGTCATCAGGGTGATGGAAGAAGCAGAGAGATCGGCAGGTTGGAGCAGCGGTGGGTTGTTAATTTGTATGTTGTACAAGTTTTTTCCATTTTGTCCCCCGCCCCACTAGCTAAGTTCATGAAGAGCATGAACTAAGGATTGGGATAAGTAGGAAATAATACCTACACTAAAGAAAAGTTACTTCCCTGTCATAATACATCTCTATCACCAGTATCGGAGCAGTCCGAAATAACTTCAACACTTGAAGCAATTCTTCTCTGGGACTGCCACCAACCTGTGGAACTCACTCGCCACCTGAGAAGTTACCCACTCTCCTCTCCTTTAGAACATTATTGAAACACACATTTTCATGTACTTAGCTAACTCATCAGTCATTGTTGAACTAGTGCCAACATCTCTCACACGGATTTTGAGAAGCATTCTTCTTACATGTATTTCCCTACTGGTTTTTAATGTAGGGAGGGGAAAAACGCATATTCTAGATTCATGTAAATAAACTGTGCATAAACTCTTGGCCCGGGTCAGCATCTTTTCTTTACAAATATGCATCCATAAAATCTGCAATGAGAGAATGCCACTAATGCAGCCTTTGCTCTGGGAGAATGATGAAGTAGTCTCTGAAAACACAACACTGCTCTTGCATTTCAAGACCTTGAAATACATCCACCTAGCAGTGGTGTTGGTGCTTTACTGCCTGGTGAAATGCCCAACAGTCACAGTGATCCTCAGAGATTTTAATTGGAATTTGACTTTCTGGGTACAACTTCAGAGCTTCAGGGACGCCTACATTGTTTAATATTTCTCTTGCTGAAGAAGCATTGGGTCTAGGCTGAAAGACAGGAAGAGTAATCTCTTCATTTAAATAAAACCCACGAAGCATTGAAAAATGGCAGAATTCTTGAACCACTCTAATGGAAAGCAAAACTCAGTTTCCCACAAATACCTTAAGTCCACGTCCCTCTTAGCGCATTTGTTTTGGAGATTGTATAAGCCCAAGTTTGACATCCTCAGCTCCACGCTGCATTGCAGGAAACCCACCTTCGTCTTTCAGACCGATACTCCAGGCAACTCACAAAACACCCCTCCAGGTGACCACAAGTGTGGAGATCCTAAAATGGTTTGGGAGCTCAGCTTTCACTGAGGGCGATGTTCCAGGAACACATGAGCCAGTAGCGCGAGGAATGTTACTTCGTTTCTTGAATGCATGCTCCTTTATAACGCTTCCCGGTTCCTCAAATAAAATCGGACAGTCCGAGAATTTAGATGGGATATGATCACTGACAAACAATCCTTACAGGTCTTAATGTTATACCCTGTACCACTCATTCAAGGAAGCCATTAATGGACTTTAACTCCTCTGTATAGGTCGGCAGCGAATTCTTAGCCATTAACCTTGTTTTTCTTCCTGTGGGGATTAACCAGAACCGCACATATGCTGGATAGGTTCTCTTCAGAGGTGTCCAAATATGCACCAGGTTAATAACTCAGGAACCAAAGCCCCACGTCCATTTAAGGGAAGAGGAGTAGAGAAACAAACTCTCTTGATGGACCAAACTATACAAGACCAGCAGTGACATCCGAAATAAGTTATGTAAAACAAGCAGGAAATTTATGAACCAAGTTTCGCGAGGGCAAAGTGGGGCTATGAGTAGTAACCAGACTGGAGGATCAACTAAATTTCACAAGTGTCTGATGATTTGAGGGAGATGGGGAGAAGCGGAAAGCAAACTTCCCAGACCAATTCAAGAGAAGGTCTCTTGCAACTCTTTGATAGGATGCAGACTCTGAACACTGCGAGTTGTTTTTAGTAGTGGAAAGTGTCTGTGTGTTAAAAGCCCCAAGTCCTCAAAACAGTTGAGTATAATATTTTGATTGACTCACTCACTCACTCGAACCAAGTGGTAGCCTACGGAGTACTCTGCATTTACATGTCTCTTCCCCTGCAGGTAGGACATTACAGAAGAATGTTGTTGGATAGGGGCCAATTCTAAAGTTGGAAGTTACAGCGGCAGCTCCTCTGTTACGGCAGAGGAGCATCAACCCCCCCCCCCCTCTATGAGTGCAGCAGGTACACACAGAATAATAAAATGGTCATTACCATTTTATTATTCTGTGCCGCCGGCCGCACTAGCTCAAGCATGATGGTAGGGGCGAGGCAGACAAATTCCTGCGTATTGTAGGATGACTGCTCAGTGCGCATGACATATTGGCTGGCTGTCTACAGCCGGCCAATCTGTCATGGGCATTTCAGAGCCTGCAATCCCAGTGCTGTAAAAACAGCTGAGGGATTGCAGGCACAGGCCCCCAGCCTCAAAATGAGCGCTGGGTTAGCCTGCTCCAACCAATCCTAGAGCAGCTTCCCGCAGCTCCAGGATAAGTTGGATTCGTAAACAGGAAGTAAACCACCTTTCTTCCTGCTCATCATCGTCGAGAGAATGGAGTGAAGAAAGGCAACTTGTTGGTAGTTTACGGCGCGCTGTGCCACACCGATTTTCACAGTTGACAGCCGCCCCTGACCACTTACCCACTAAAGAGAATGAAACTGACTCCCCCCTCTTGTTTACATAAAAATAGTGGATATGTTATATCTGAGGAGTCTCAAAGAACTTTCCACTAGAGGACAGGGAGGAAGAGTTAAGGACTCTGCTCCAACCCGTGAACCTAGAGGGACCACCAGAAGTATCTAAGGTGATTTTGCATATGGTCCCTAATGGCTGAGATACTGACCACAGAACTGAAATGCTTGTAACATTCCACGCTGTGGAAGCCATATTATTGACAACAGGCACTGATTTTTTCATGTCAAGGGGCAGAGGGATGACCATAGTTTAAAAGACAAACACACAGATGAAACAACGCAAGTATGCGCTTCTGTATATTGTAAAATTCTTACTAAGAGAGTTGCATAATTGAAAGTTTCGTATTCACTGAGCTGGGGTCACTGTAGAGCACACCTCAATCTGATCATTGTGGGTGGATTCTAGGTATTTTTGTTGTCCAAGTTTACATGACCTTATATCTCTTTTTGGTGGAACTTAATTTCTATCCTGAATACGTGGCTACTGCTCAAGCAATTAAACACTTCTTTTTTAACACATTGTATTGAGAATTTTATTTGATATACAATGCGACCTAATGGGCCCAGAAAAGAGCTCAAAATCAAAGACAATGGAAAAAAATACCACATCAATAATAGAAAAATAAAAGATCTGTCAGTTCCCCCTGCCCCCCCCCACTACACAGCCACATGAACACTCCCAAAAGGAAAAAAAGACGCATCTTGAATACAAAATATGCAACCATCTATATGGTGACGTTACACTGGACCTCCAGGAACATGATAAGATCAAATTCCATCATCAAATAGCTGGTGACGATCTCGAACTGGTTCAAGGTCAATCTCCCTGTATTCCGCCCAACATTTCCATATCTTGGGATGTTTTTGGGGACATCCCCTAGCCTTAAATACTGCAGTCTCCATACCCATGCAATGGTCCATGCCCTTCTTCCAGACTGATGAGCAACCGACGTTCACCCCCTTGCAATATCCCGCTAAGCAAGCAACAAACCCAGGCCCAACAAGGAAACCTTAAATCTATTCCCGCCCACATCATCCGTAAGGTAAAGGAGGACAAATCTGGGGTCAAATGGAATCTGCCAAGACAGGACCCGACTCAGACATGCGAGTATTCCCCACCAAAATCTCTCCAACACCGGACAACTCCAAAGAGTATAGAATTAGGTATCCTCTGCTGCTCCACAACAGAGGCAAACCAGGCTATCAATCACTCCCATGCGCCACAACTGGCGTTGTGTCAGCTAAACCCTATGGAGATGTTTAAATTGAATAAGCCGAAGTCTCGCAGCAATGGCCACTCCTCTAGGTGAGCCCAGCACTCCAGTCCAATCCTCGCTATCTAATTGGCACACGTCTATCTCCCATGCTGCACGTAAGGCCCCAAAGGCGTCTGATTGGTTAGATTGATAGATCTTGGCAATTTTATGATCACCCAAATCACCCATAAATAGTTTACCTTCTAAAGGATTACATTTGTGGAGACCCATCAATGCCTTGATGTAAAGGGTCAGAGCATGGCGAAGCTGGAGAAATCTATGAAATTGGCTACAATGTAGCTGAAACTTGGTCTGGAGTATTTGATAAGACTTCAGGGTTACGCCCTGCATAACGTCTCCCAGCGTAGAGATCCGAACAAGATCCCATTTTCGGAATCCCTCCAATTGTTCTACATGGAAAAGCATCTGTCCATACCATAATAGAGTTTGTTGCGTCAGTCTACCCCACCATTTCATTTGTCTAAGGGTCGAGCGCCATAATTCTACAACAACTTTTGTCGCTGTGGGAAGATAAACACTGCTTCCCCCATATAGATATGTCTGGAATGGGATTGTTCCCATTGCCCATTTTTCAAGAGCATACGCATGGTCCCCATGGGTATCTGACCACCACTCGTTTATTATTTGGAGGTGAGCCGCCCGATAATAAGATTCAACATCTGCCCCTGCAATGCCCCCGCAGTCTGTAGACTGAAAGCATTTACTTAGGGCTACTCACGGGGTTCCTCTAGCCCATAAGAAGTTATTGAGAATAGAGTTTAGTTTAGGAAACCACTGCCGCAAAATTTCAAATGGGAAATTTTGCAGTTGGTATAACAGTCTGGGCATCAAGACCATTTTAAAGATCGTTAAGCGGCCTGTTAGGGACAATGGGAGTCCAGTCCATACCCTTTTATCCTCCTTCAATCGAGCAACAAGTGGTTCCATGTTAACACTCCACGCCACTGCAGCTACTGGAGAAACATATACCCCCAGGTATTTAAAACCGTCTGTGGCTACCAGTATATCAGCCGCCCAATCGACGATGCGGACCCGACCCTTTCACATACAGCGTAAATTTGGAAGTGTTAATCTGAAGGCCCGAGGTTTCTCGGACTATTTGCATTATCTGTAACAATCTGGGTCCTGTCGTATCTGGCTAATCATACGTCGTCTGCATAAAAGGCAATTCTAACCGATAGTCCAAACCCCCCCACTCAAATCTCCGAACCTGTGCATCCATTTGTACCCACACCACTAAGTATTCCATGACAATGGCGAATAGCAGGGAGGACAGAGGACAACCCTGTCTTGTCCCCCGCTGAATGGGAAAGGTGCGTGACCTCGCCGAAGCCACCCTCACCGACGCAGTCTGTGCTGTGTATAGTAGGCGGACGTAAGAGCTAAACCATGGCCCAAAATTGATGCACTGAAGAAGAAGGAACAGATACGTCCAGTTCACAGAATCAGAGGCATTATCTATATCGGCCAAGAGAAGCATTACCCTCTCCCCCAACCTATCCGCCATCACCAGTGCATTATATGTGCATCATATGTTGTGGCATGTGGCTCTACGGGGCATAAACCCGGCCTGGTCAGGATGGATCAAATCAGTAATATAAGTGATTAATTTATTCGCCAGAACCTTGGCTAAGATTTTAACATCCAAATTAAAAAGGGAAATTGGACGTCCCTGTTTGGGAAGGACTACTACTTCAGCGTGGCGCCAATCAGGTGGCATGACTCCGGCCTCTACCGCAGACGACATTGCAGCAAGGAGGTGAGTCTGGAATTTAGGCATGAAAAGTTTAAAGAACTCACTGGGGAAGCCATGAGGGCCAGGCACCCCACCAGAATTCATATTCGACGATGCCGCAAGAAGTTCTCGAGCTCCTAAAGACAAGGAGTGGAATGGGAGTGCCCATACAAATTCCTCTATTTGTGTCTCAGACAGCACCTCTCTCTCAGCATAAACTTCCAGCAAGTGAGAGGTAAAGACATCCGCTATTACACTAGGATCTGTGAGCAGGGTACCTGCGCCTCTGCGCAACACGGGAAGAGAGGAGGACTTATAAGCTCCTCGGCACAGCCTATGGAGCAATCGGCTCGATTTATCTCCTCATTGGTAAATACAACTCTGAGAGGCCCTCCAGGCCAACGCGCCTCGTCTAGCAGGATCTGTTCGTATCTCTGATGCACCAGGCCGAGTTGTCTACGTGCATGATCGCCACCTAGTTGGCGGCTCTATATAATTCTAGGATCTTCGACTCCAGATTAGCCACGTCTTGGGCTCTACATCTACGCTTTCCAGCTCAGTAGCTAATATTGACTCCCCTAATAGTGGGTTTCAGTGCTTCCCACAGAATCTGTGGGGATTGTACCGAGCCTGCATTAAGTGCATAGTACTTGTCTATACTATCAGCCATATGTCCGCGATAATCCAGACGTTGCAATTGCCATGTCGAGAGACGCCTCTGGAACGCATAGCGAATGGAACCCATCAGCATATCCATTGCCACTGAGGAATGGTCGGAAAGGCTCCTAGGGAGCACCTTTATCTCCCTCACTCTATGTATGTAACTGCCAGAAAGAAAAAAGTAATCAAGACGTGAGAAAGAGCCGTGAGGGGAGGCGTATAGCCCCCACCTCCCCCCGAGAAGGGTTGTGTGCGCACCAGACATCCAGGAGACCCAGGGCTAGCACAACAGATAAGGGTGTCTGACCTGTCACTCAAGGCGCCCCCAGTGAGAAGCACCTTCTTTCTTAACCGCTTTCTCAAGCTGCGCCTAAGAGGCAACCTGTTTCTTTCCTTGCTTGTTTCGGAAATCCATCTGAGTATTCCCCTGAATATATTCAGGGCCCTTCAACCTTTCAGCCTAGAATCTCCACCAGGGAAGGGACAGAATTGATCATTTTCCTTCTTGTTTTCGTGCATATGTGTTTTCTCTGTGGTGCATTTATTAAGTAAACATACTTTCAAATACAATGCCAAATAAAGTAGATCACAGACTCTGTTCCTGTGTTGGACTAGGGGCGTAGTTAGGGCAATCCTTACATTAGAGGCTCTTCAAACAAAACCAAACAACAATAAAAATAGAGGGGAAACTGTTGCATCTTCGGTCTTTTTCCTGTCGTTTTACTCCTCTGTGTGGAACCTTCGGGCTCGCGCACCTAAGAGTTCCAAGGCTCCAGATGACAGGAGTCAGAGACGGGCGGGCAGGTGGAGTGAAGCCAGTTGGTAAAATGCAGCTGCTCGTAATGCTGTTACTGAGTTTTCCTTCATATACATTTTATGGCTTCCTACCATATTTCGCCCAACGTTTTCATGTTTTGGCCGCAAGTCCATTACAGACTTAATATTGGCGGGGAGGAGGAGGACGAACTTCTGCATCTTACTGAAGTGTTTACCAGCATTTCCGACAGTTGGGTGTGTTTATTACATCGCCGCGTCATCTGTGTCAGTCAGAGTGCATGGATTTTGAACACAACCCTGTAATCTAGCTGCGCCTCATCATGGTTTTCCCTGGTCTATTGCCGTTGTGCACAGAACTCCGGCACACGAGGATTCTGAGACACCATCTCTTCAAGCTACTACTTAAAACGTCATTTCATGCCCTGCCTGGGTGCCATCTTGTTTCCACAGATCCACTGTCCATTTCAAGGAGCACTTGCCTGACACACCTGGCTTGCTATCCTTCTAAAGGAGTACCTGATTTTCCCCGCTGCTGCATTTTCAAGTTAAATATTTTGGGTATTTCGTTTCAGGGATAGTTTTGAATCTAACATTGACTACAATCTACTACAACATATATTACAATCTATTATTGTTATTCACAAAATTCTGTGGACAACATTGGGGCTTATTTAAAAGCCCCTTGTGGCACCGGTGCGTCACTTTTTGTGACGACCGGCGGCGCATTTTGCTGCCCCATATTTACAAGGACAGGAAAAGCCATCCTGCATGGATTTTCCTGTTGTTGTAAATACGGCCTCTTTACACGCAGCACTTTGCGTGAAAGGGGCGTTCCATGGGTGTTGCTGTGGGTGTCCCCACGCAACACCCATGGAACCCGACACATTTTCAGATTTTCGAGAAATAGTAAATCTGGAAATGCGTCTGAATGCTACGCCTCCCCTGGGGAGGCGTAGGGAGGCGCAACGAGGAGAAATGTATTCATTTCTCCTCATTTTGTTCCCTCTTTCTATGCGTACTGCATTCTGCAGCACACATAGAACAAGGAAATCACCTCTTATGATTGTTTATGTGCAGGAAGGTGCCCCTTCCTGCACATAAACAATCATTAAAAATTAAGTTTTGCAAGTTCTATGTGTGCTAATGCAGCACACATAGAAGTTGAAAAACGCCATTTCAGATTGTTTATGTGCAGCAAGGGGAACCTTCCTGCACATAAACAATCATCCCTGTGACGCAGTCATCCTTGAACCATGGTGCAAGGGTGCCTGCGTTGGCGCATGTCAGCTAATTGTGCGCCAGCGCAGGGGAGAGCAAAGGGATCCGTCATATCCTTGTAGATATGACGCATCCCTGTGCTTTGAAAGTGCCACAGCATGGCGCAGCCAAAGGGCTTGCGGTGCAGCACTGCGGCACTTTCTTGTAAATGAGGCCCCTTGAACTTAGCCTATATTTCACCTTTTACTCTACTTACAAAAAGCAGATTTGCTCTGTGATGGTAACCATGCAATCAATCAGTTCCCAACCACCTTTCTTGCAATCATCTGGAGAATCACCCATTGCTTGGGAAGGTTGGTTCAGAGCTTTCAATGCTTTTCTTGGAGCCATTGATGGTTTTGAATTAAACCCGACAGGAAATGATGGTTGTCAGAACATTAATTGGGCATGGAAGGGCAAGACAGTTTTGCACGTCTACCTATATTTACACCTGATGAGGATGACGAGGAGACTGATGAATACGAGGAAGTCATTAAAAGGCTGGAAAAGTATTTTTGCAAACCGCTAATGTCAGAAGGCACAAGTTATTTTCTTGAGAAAAAAGTGCCATGGAAACTGTTGAAAAGTATGTAGCTTGTTAAAAGTTTTAGCAGCTAAGTGAGAAATTGAAAACTTTACTGACCAACTCATCCAAGACTAACTGATCACCAGGTCTTACAATAACAAAATACAAGAAAAATTATTGACGTGTAAAAACCTGTCTCTCAAAGAAGTTATGGAAATAGTGAACAGTATACAAGATTCAAAAGAATAAGCTAAAATTCTAAACAAATATGTGGGGGAATCTGTGGGCAGTTAGAGAGAGCAAAGTTTTTAATATCAAATCATTGCAGAGGAAACAAAATTCCAACATTAGCAATTTTTGTTATCGTTGTGGGTCAAAATTCATTGTTGCTTCTTCTTTTAAATAAGGGGTCTCCAACCTTTTCTGTAGTGAGTGCTCCTTCTGATCAGTGAAAATCATTGCGAGCTACTGAAGCCTAAGCAACTTGCGCATTGCTACCAAGACACCCCCACGCCCAGCTTCAATGACTTTAAGCCTAATGTCCATAGGTGCCAAATACAATGGTTTGAACAAAATACGTAGACTAGGGGCACTATGGCAGGCCTGCTGTGTGTAAATGCGACACTTTGAAATGGGAGAAAATTAAACTGAGTTAACTATGTTTCTATGGATTCCATAAAACTCGTCATTTTAATTTTCTCCCATTTCAAAGTGTCGCATTTACAAATAGTAGGCATCTTGCTCCCAGTGGCCTGTAGACATGGTGCCATATTTATAACAGAAAAATATAACCATTTGTTGGGTAAATTATTCTTATTTTTTCCAACCTTGTTTTTTCCACCAACAATGTTATCAAGCTCAATCTTTATGCTACCACAATTTGAACTTGTATCCAGTTGTTAATACTTTAATGCAATTTCTTTTTCTTTTAGCTTGTGTTACAATTTACTTCATTTGTATCATTTTGGTTTTGTTAACACTTATTTTATTTATTTTTGTTTATTTCGGCACATTATCTTTTTGTTTGATGTTGTATTATTTAGGGATGGAGGTGTGCTGTGTCTTCAGTATTTTTCATGTAGTGTTATGACTTCTCAGCCACTGTAATGCAAGTAGACGAGTGAGACACTTGAAAGGATCATTTTAAGCAGTGTGGACTCTAAAGTTCATTAATAAATAGGCATCTGCAGTCAGCTAGGGACTATGTTTTTTTTTTAACTAAGGCTGTTCAGAATTAACCCAGTTCTCAACCATATGCTGCTGCTAAATCCTCACCTGTAAACAAGCCAATGGCAAGCAAGGATATAAAGTGGCATCACACATGAAAGTTTAAAGCATCATACAGAGGTTGTAAGGACAACTGGTAAATAAGATGACCTGATTGTCTGTGAAGATGGAAATATTAGATGCCGTAAAGAGTCTATTACTACTCCAATCTACTGAGAAGTCTTTTTGTGATTGTTGGGAAATAGCAGATTGAATACAAGTGCTGAAAACCAGGTGAAGGCTCTCCTAATGAGCAATAAATCAATCAACAATCAGTCGATTTTTATAGTGCAGCTTATCACCTGAGAGGGTATCCAGGCGCTTAGAGGGTCCAAGGGACTTAGTCGAATAGCCAGATCTTGAGCGCATTTCAGAATTCCGGTAGAGAAGGGGAGGCCATTCCAATACTTTGCTGCGAGGAAGGAGAAGGAGCGCCCTCTGCTCATGCTTCTGTTGATGTGGGAAGTATGGGTGAGTGAAAGGCATGCAGAGCATAGTTGTGTGGCGGTTGGTGGAACTTCAGGTGGTGGTTGATGTAGGCGGGTCCTTGGTTGGGTAGGGCCTAGTATGCGTGGGTCAGCACCTTGAATTGGCATCTCTTCTGCACTGGGAGCTAATGGAGTTTTTTGAGGTGATGTGGATCCATCGGGGAAGGTCGAGGACAAGTCTAACTGCGGTGTTCTGAATGGTCTGTAGTCTCCAAGCAATGGGAGACTGAGCTTTGTAGCCAAAAAGTGGATAAACTTTTCCATATAGGCAAATATTGAATCCTCTGAAAATGCTCTAAATTGAATTTGGAATCCAACTGGATTGATTAAGTTTTCTGCACTTCTCCGTATCCACAGTCAACCATAAGAACAGGAACATGCTAGTTACCAATAAACCCGGCTTAAAGGGGAGAAATATACGAGAGAAAAAAGAGACAGAAAATATCACCAGTCTGACACGTTACTCTGTTGGACACTGAAGTCTACTGGATCAGAGTGGATATCTAAAGACCAGATTCATATTTTTAGTACCTTATTGCGCTACTGAACAATTGTTATAACAAATAATATAAATTAAGCATATCTCTATTCTTAGACTCTGCTTTTAGTGAAACTCTGAAACATTCCTGGAACTGCAAATAAATAATATCTAATACACTGGCATGATTTCACTCCCTTCTCTGACAAGGTAACTACATTCTGTATTTGTGGGTATACGCACTCTGGTTCTGATACACATTCAAGGCTGCTTCTTAAACTGCAAAATAAAAAAACCTTAATCAGAATCATATAGTTTGCACTGATACCAAAAAAAACGCTTTACTCAGTACATAGCATTACCTTAAATACAATACATGCATCATAAGACTACCAGCAGTCTTTTAAGGAGATGAGGATCCTTCCTGTACCTCACATATCTTACTGTCTAAATGAGCAAAAGAAAATATTAGCTTACACTCCTTCAAACAATAACTCTGCAACAGTACTACTGGAGTTAATTTGTAAAGTGCAACTGATTCCCAATACTTTTCTGAATTCAGCTTTGACTTTAAACACGGCTCAAAAACAAACTCAATATCAAGGTTTTCACAATATCTGGTAACAAGGTCCTGGCTGCAGGAACAAAGTATCTTGATTGCCTTGCAAGGAAGCTTTAGACCACGAGGAAACTTATACTTGATAATTTCAAAATGACCACAACCATTTGAAATCGTCATGAGAGTTCTGTGGCTTCATGGAAAATTAATTTCCAGAACTGCCCTCAGGACCCTTCCCTGACAAAGACATGTAGCCCTTCTGCAAACAGCACCAATGTTACGAGTGCACCATCAGCCTTTCCTTCCATGGACTATGCATAGAACATCTTAGTCTGGAATACTAGGTTCACACACCCACTGAGAGCTGAAAGGTAGATGTATAGCACCAATCGTGATAGGTGCAATCACGAAGTGGAGCTTTGCAAACACACTACAAGCAGCTGTAGGCCAAATGATAGGTATCTGTAGAGATAGTGAAAGTGTCAAATGGAGATTCTTATGCAATGGTGACATTCTTCCTTTACTGGTAGAAATCTACAGCTGTTATCTACTCGCTTGAGAAGCGTGTCCTCATGGTCTGAGCTTGCGTCAGTGTGAAAAGATTCAACAAAGAGAAACAGATTGAAAACAGAAAGATCTAATACTGTCCAGATGCCCCCTGTATTTTTAGTGAACCAGTAGTAAAAGCTTTTGTATTTCCTTCTGCAGTCTCAAATGATGTGTAGGATGGACAGAAGATCCATGAAGATATTCAGTATCCACTGTTTTTGATTGAAGCGTGTCCGTTGACGGTTAAACCACTATAGTCCTTTCCCTGCTGTGGATGCCTGCACCAAGATTTGTAGGTGTGCCGCTTACATTTTCAAAGAGGAGTGAGGCTGGCCTTTTTGGCCAGATTTGATTTGTGGCAGTTGAAGCCGCAGCTGATTCAAGCTTGTTTCGAAATATATGTTTCTTGCTTGATACTTATTGCTTTCCTCCCCACTGCAATGTGGCTTCACTCTGGCGAAAGGCAGACTACAGGGAGAATAGTCCATGAATTTGACAAGGGGATCCAAAGTCCTCTACAGCTGCTAGAAGGTGGTCTGTCAGGGGCTTTAACTTTAGGATCATCTGGATTTTGGCAAGACTGCACTAGAGACCAGGAAGAAGAACAGCAAGCGGGTGACATGCTACAGACATAGATATAAGCAGACCAGGACACAGTTAAAGTCTACAATGGTGATCAGAATAGACAATTCTGAGACCAAAGGCATGCATAACACAAATTAACCACGGCAGGGTTGTCATGGGATTAAAGTGCCCTGCACCTGCTTGATTCACAGTTTTAAACTCCAACAGAATTTTTCAATATTGGCGTTGGGAATGCAGTAGATTACAAGGAATAAGGTAATTAAATCTTGCATTTCTGGGACAGAACCTAAATTTAGGTAACCACAGTGCCGCTCTCTCCAGCAAGTAGGGTTGCGACTTTAGCATTTCTTACCGGCCTGCCCAGCATTTTTAAGGCCTTTTAAGTCCAGGCCAGTAAAGAAATTGGCAAATGTAGTGAAACCCTGTATTTTTTTCCTTTCTGAAACATAAATGGCAAACGTATGAAGATATCAGTTAAGAAGTATTTGAGAGCTAACTTGTTTCAGAATAATTATTAGAGTAATCAGGGGGATAATTCAGATCTTATGAAAGAATGTTGACGATTTTACATGAATCCTATTTTTCCCACACGATCTTGGCTTCTACAGAGTAGCCAAATGCAAACAAATGTCCAGTATTTTTTCTAAGAAAGCAAGCAACCCTACTAACAAGAAAGAACCGTTTTGAGGATCCTGGGAAATGTCAATTAAAGAGTGCCCTAGGCTCTCAAGCATCCCAGAATGGAACATGCTTGCCACATGTTGCACACTTTCGGTACTGGTGGAACCACTTCTTAAGTAGCAGCAGAATGACCAACTGATATTTAACACTCACCTGCTGCTAGAGTGACTTTTTATTTGGCGGATGCAAGACATCTTTTTCTTATATATACCTGTTTGAACCCTGGTTACCAAACGCATTTATCAAAAAACCTTAATTTCAGTAAGACATTATTGGTAGCAGGAGAAGCTCTTGCCTTTCATCAGTCCAATAGCTCAACAGCAAAAACATATTTTTGGTCATTACTTAAATGTTTACTCACCTCATGTCTCTCTTGGAACTCAGACATGTCCAGTCGTATGAAGCCCTACAGGAAAATTGAAACATCATTTGTAAACACGCAGTTCTACCACACTATCTACTAAATAAAGCAAAATAATATTCTGCAAACAAAATCATTTCAGACTTACATATTAGAGTAATATAAAAGGTGGATTATTTTGATAAAATCATTAGGAAACAGTCTAGAAGGGCACTCCTGGGAGCACTAGGTATAAAGGTATTTGGGAGCCATTTTTTGAGACGCATTTGTATAGAAAAAGCCTTTTAAGGTGACTTGGATACATTTGTTGGACTTTGTTTTTATTCCTGAATGTCACTTTCCATTTTCCAAACCTTTTAATCTTCCATCAGCTTTCCCAAAATGCTGTCAGGCACCAACAGTTTAACTTGCTGCTAAGAACTTTATTGTGGTGAAATATAATGGTGCTTCTAACCAAATTAAGCAAAGGAAACTGCAAAACATGGCCAGTTTAAGGATTACAAAATACAAAAATCACCATATCAGCATCTTGAATAACAGCTATTATTTAAACGTCAAGAGACAATTCAGTTGCTAAACATTGTCAGTATTATTCAAATAAGAGATCAATGTTCAGTAAGATTATTTTAGAACCTAACTTAAATCTATTGTGTAATGTGAAGAATTCGCTCTGCGTCAGAATTTAGCTTTAATATAATATTACTTTCTTGTTGTTTCTTTCCCTTAAATATTTATATTAAGCTATTATGTCCTTTTCAAGCCTTCTATTTCAGGTCTGACTACAGAAATATATCACCAGTTCTTCAGAGATGTACAATACAAGTTACTTACCAGTGGTAATGCTCTTTCTAGTGGAACCTCTAGCTGCAGATTCCTCACCTTCAGAATATGCCCAGGCACCAGACAGGATGCAGAGAATTTCAAAAGCAGCTCCCATGTGCTGATAGGTGGAATTGTGCAGCCCTGCGTCGACTCCACACTGGTACAGAAGTGATGGAGTCAGTTTCTTGTCTCTTTTCATTTCCATGCCCTCAGTCATGGAGCGCAGAACAAATGCTGGTGACAGTCTGCTGATCTCTAGCTTTGGATCTTTTTCATGTTAAAGAGGCCTCATCACAGACTGGGACGGTGCGAGGGCAGTGAGGAATCTGCGGTTAGCTAGAGTATCTAGTTCCATGTGATAAGATTGTTTTCCAAAACATCTTTTGCAAAAATTACTTTTCAAAAACATTTTTTACAATGACATTGTTTTTCTATGTCGCATATTTTTGTGAACAAAATATCTTTCAATAAAATTTCGACTTTCCCTTAACATTTTTATTTCTATTTTTGTATTAAAGCCGTTTATTTTACATGGAGTAAGTGCTATGTTTCGTTTCCAACGGTTCCATGACAGAGGCATGCATGGTTAAACCACGAGTGCCTCTACCACGCAGCCCAAACCACGAATGCGTCTTAACCATGCATTCCTTTGACATGCATGCCTTTACCACGCAATTTCGTGGTATAGGCATGAATGGTAAAGGGGTATGTGTGGCTTAGGTCGCCACAATCCCGACCCCCTCCCACCCCCCACGTTGTTCCTAAACCCTGACCCTTTACACAAACACTACCCGACCCCCTGCGCTATGCCTAAAACGATCTCGTCTACCCATACCCCTCCCCTTGCCCTAAGGCCTAAAACCCTGCCCCTTTACTTATACTACCCAGACCCCCCCGCACTGTCCCTTAAACTACACCAACCCCTTCCACTGCCCTGAGACCTACCCCGACTCCCGCCCAGGCCTAAAAAAGAACAGTTTCTTACCTGTAACTCCAGTTCTCTCGTAGGGGTATTTCCATGATAAGTCATAAGCACTTGAATAGTCCCGCCCACTTGCGGAGACCCCAGAGCACTTCTTTAGATATATCTTCTTAAGTGGGATTTTTTGCCTTTCTTAAGGAAGGCCTGCAAGACACTTAAGAGATAGAGAGACAATAATGCAGCCTAAATAAATAGGCTTCAGTGGCCGCATGTTCATCTTGAAGTAAAAAAAGGGGGTCAGTATACTATATTTTGTATCATTTTTGAAGTGTTTAACACAGAAGAATCCCCTTCACAAAACTCCTTTTTTCATGATAGAGATGAAAAGAGAGGACAGAATAGCCCCATAGGCTGCCATTATATGTCTTAAAAATAGAAGCTGTGCCTTTAAGAATTCAGAGACCACCAGTATCCCATCATGCACAGCTAGTGGCAGTTACTTCAGTTCGTTTTGAGGGCGATGAGAAGTGAATGCCTGTTCTGTGTTATGGATCCCTCTGTCTATTCCACCGGAGAGGAGGGAGGGTTGTTTATGACTTATCATGGAAATACCCCTAGGAGAGAACTGGAGTTGCATGTAAGAAACTGTTACTTCTCTCGTAGGGGATTTCAATGTATAGTCATAAGCACTTGAATAGATTAGCAAGCCCATCCCTATAGAACGCGGTGGAAGAGACAGAGAAAAAAGGAATGCAGATTTAAGGAAATTGGTTCCGAAGGGAAACCTGCCCTACTTGAGCATCTGCCTTGGGATCCGATTCCAGGCAGTAGTGTTTGGTGAATGTATGAACTGATTTCCAGGTTGCAGCTTTGCATATTTCTGCAATGGGTATATTACGAAGCAGAGCCGCAGTAGTTGCCTTCCGTCTGGTGGAGTGAGCTTTAGGCTTAACGGCCAGAGATTTATTAGCTTTTTGGTAACAGAGTAACATGCAGGAAACAATCCATCTGGAGATGGACTGCTTGGAAGTGGCTAGACCTGTACGGAGAGAGCCATAGTTTACAAATATCTGGCCAGATCTCCGTAGATCCTTAGTTTTATCCAGATAGAATTTTAAAACCCGTCTAACATCCAGGGAATGAAGAGATCTCTCTGCTGGAGTAGATGGATGCTGGAAAAGGTAGGTAAAGAAATGTTCTGATTTACATGAAAATCTGAAACCACCTTAGGAAGGAATTTTGGGTAAGTCCTCATGACTACTTTAGATGCATGAAACACTGTGTATGGCTCTTGACAGCAAAGTGCCTGGATTTCACTAACCCTGCGGGCCTATGTAATAGCCACAAGGAAAGCCATCTTCCAAGACAGATGCTGCAGAGACGCATTATGTATGGGTTCAAAAGGTACTTGCATAAGACGAGAGAGGACAACATTAAGCTCCCAAGGAGGAAACGCAACCAACAGATGTACGATACCCTGATCAAACATGATATAATGTAAAAATGTTCTTCGCGAATGCACCGGATAAAAGGAAAATTATTAAAGTATGTTTTAAAAAAAAAGCTCCCAAGGAGGAGAAGGACTTCTAATGGGAGGAAAAACCTTCTTCAAACCCTCCAGGAAATCTCTAATGAGAGGGATTCTGAAAAAGGAAGTTTGTGAAGGGCATTTCCTGTAGGCAGTTAGGGCTGCCAAGTGAACCCTAATGGAAGAGATTGAAGGCCAGATTGTGCCAGATGGAGCAAATATGGAAGAATGACATCTTCCTGGTAAGAAGTAGGATCCTCATTCTTCGATGAACACCAAATACAGATTCTCTTCCATTTATGAGCATAAGCGGAACGTGTGGACGGCCGCTTTGCTTCCTTGAGGATGTCCATGCAGCTCTGAGGTAAGTTCAAGTGTCTATACATACTGTACTAGCTCAGGAGCCATGCTGCCAAATTCAAAGAGGAGAGGTTGGGGTGCACCATCTGGCCTCCGAACTTCGTTAGCAGATCTGTTCTGCATGTCAGCCTGAGATGTGGATGGATAGACTGGTGAAGGAGGCCCACGAACCACCACTGACGTGGCCACTACGGGGCTATGAGTATCATTTTGGACCGTGACTGACAGCTTGATGAGGACTGCTGCGATTAGGGGAACTGGAGGAAAGGTGTAGAGAAATCCGCCTGACCAGTAGATCCATAGGGCATTCCCCAGGGTTACCGGTTGGTAGTACCTCAATAAGAAGATTTGGCATTAGCTGTTTTCTGCGGTGGAGAACAAGTCGACCTCCGGGGTACCCTATCTTCTGAAGCTATCAAGGACCACGTCGTCGTTTAAGACCCACTCGTGGTTTTCCTGGAGGAGCCTGCTGAGAGAGTCGGCCTGAGCATTCTGAACACCTGGGAGGTGAGTTGCTGTTATGGTCAGGTTTCTGGCCAGAAGCCACTTCCAGATCATCTGGGCTTCCCGAGATAAAGGTCTGGACCTCGAGCCTCCCTGCTTGTTGAGATAGTACATTGTTGTTGTATTGTCCGTCTGGACAAGCAGGGAGTTGGAGCGGAGTGATGGCTGAATTTGGTGAGGGACGCGGAGTACGTTGAGGGACCCTATCGTTAAACTTTGGGAATTGTTCTTACTGGCTTCATTCACTGAATATCTTGACCACCCTTTGGGGTTGTCTCCTTCATTGGTGCACAACTATGCTTTCCAGCTAATAATCGCACCATATACAGAAAATAGCAGGTTCAGCATAATATATATCGTTATAACAATTGGTGAATTTTATCTTTGCTATTGTCCTGCTATCACCTGACGAAAATACGAGGAAGGTCAAACACAGATTTTAACATTTGAAAATAAGCTATAGGGGTTACTGCCATCGATAAAAGATCCAGTTGTTCCCGCCTTGGATATTGGAACTCCAATATAGTAAACTTGTTCCCCAAGTGTATTTGCTGGTGTGATACTGTGCCCGTTTTGGACAAGGTCCTGAGGAAGGTGGTTCACAATTGTGTTAACCCACCGAAACGCGCGTCGACCTCGTGTGTCCAGACCTTATTATTGTTTTGTTCATCTTGGTGGAAATGTATTACATCTTATGTTTTCCCCTGAATCCAGATGTGCATAAGTGTCTTGTATGAGTGTGTACGTTTGTGAGGTATGCTTGTTTTGTAAGAAAATTTGTCATTGTGGGGACTAATAAAATTGCATTTTATTTTTGCAATATTGTACATATGTATTTACAATTATTATATTAAAAAAACCAAGATAAAGTTTTTTGTATCTATTGAAAAAAATGATATTCCATGTATTGGAAAAAAAAAAAGGAGAAAAGAAGTTAATGAAAAGAATAAACATGATCCTTTAAAAAAATAAAAAAATAGAAAACAATGATGTTGTCGGTATGTTATAAATATCTTATGTTTGGAATTTCTTTATACCCATACTAGATTTAATCTTTTACAAAAAGAAATATAGGTCTTAGGGGAGTGTTTTCTGGTTCTTATTGTCTGTTCTGTTCCCCTCTTACTCCCAGACCTTATTCGCCTTTAGAGGGGGTCCCTTGCTTTTTGATTGAAAGGCTTTCAGCGCCAGATGAACTGCTCGTAGCTCTAGCAGATTGATGCGGTAAGTGGATTCTCTGTGTGACCATTTGCCCTGAATTTTAAGTTGGCCTGTGTGGGCTCCCCATCCTTGGGGAGAGGCATCCGTGACTATGGTCTGAACAGGTATCTCCTTGTGAAAATGGGATCTTTCGGAGGAGATTGGCAGGAGAGCACCACCATTTGATGGACCGGAGGGCATACTGAGACAATCGAATCTGGTCTTCACAATTCCCTGTCCGCTGGTCCCATTGGTCTTCTAGGCATTCCTGCAGGGATCTCATGTGGAGACATGCATTCGGTGTGAGGAATATACAGGATGCCAGCGAGTCCAGGAGAGATGAGACCGTCCTCACGGTTGGGTGAGACATTGCCGTGAGAGCCTGAGCCTTCTGAAGGATCGATTAGCGTCTCTCCTCCGAAGGACACACATTTGCTGTGAGTGTATCGATGGATGCTCCCAAATATTGCAGGTACTGTACCGGGATCGAGGCTGACTTCGCCTGGCTGGCATGAAGTCCCAACCGAAGGAGAAGATTGGAGGTCCAAATGAAGTGCGGTTAAGCCTCCTGAGACATGGAGGCCTTGATTAGCCAATCGTCAAGATAGGGATAGACAAACACTTTGTGTTTCCTCAAATGGGCCGCTACCACTGCCATGCATTTGGAGAGAGTCCTGGGTGCGACTTCAGGCCAAATAAAAGTACACAGTACTGACAGTGGTTGCTACCCACTGCAAACCTCTAGAACTTGGAATGCTTTTTTATGATGGGAATGTGGAAGTATGCGTCTTGAAGGTCGATTGCGCATAACCAATCCCCTCGATGTAGCAGAGGGTAAATTTGGTGCAATGCTAGCATCCGGAATCTTTCTCTCCGAATCCACTTGTTGGCCATCCTTAGGTCATGAATAGGCCTGAACTCGTTCTTGTCACTCTTCTTGACAAGAAAGAATCTTGAGTATAGGCCTGTGCCTCGTTGTAAAGGAGGAACGGTAATTGGTGCAGTTGGAATCTTGATTGTTTCTGAGGTATTGACGGTGGAGGGCTGATGAATCTGAGAGAATATCCATTGCGAACAATATTCAGCACCCAATTGTCTTGCATGATTTTTTGTCCCTCTGCCAGGTAATGTTGGATGCTTCCCCCTACCGGAGCGGGTAACGGAAGAGGGGGAAGACAGGATTCAGGGTTTTGACCTAGCTGGCATCTTGCCTCCTTGAGCAGGTTGCTGTCCTGATCTTCCTCTTGCTTGTCTTTTTTGATAAGGCTGGTAGGAGCCTTGGTACTGTGGTTGCGCACCTGACTGGCAGCCCTGATACCACCGAGGGGTTTGAACCCTCTGTGTAGAATAGCAGCGTTGAAAAGGTCAGAAAGATTTACGCTGCTCCTTAGGTCTTTCCAGGCCAACAGCTTTTAGCGTCTCCATTTCTGCTTTCATCCTGGCCATCTCCTCGTCTGCGTGAGTGCCGAAGAGAGTTGTACCTGAGAACGGGAGACTCAGGATGCGCTGCTGTGATTCAGGTTTAAGCAACGTAAGGCGCAGCCATGAGTGCCGCCGAAGTGCCACGCCGTGGCAATACCCATGTGCAGCAAGAAGGGATGTGTCCGCTGCTGCGCTTACGACCTGATTCGAGACCATAAAACCTTCTGTCAAGATCTCATTAAAATCTTCTCTTTTGTCTCTAGGGAGGTAGTCTGCAAACTGTTGGAGTGATTCCCACAGTACCCGCTCATATCTGCCTAGTAAGGCTGTGGCACTAGCAGCTTTCATGGTAGTCGCTGCTGTGTTGCACACCTTCCTCCCTACTGAGTCTATTTTTCGGCTCTACTTATCTGGTGGCACTGTCGAGGTTGGAGCCGTGGCATGTTGCTTTTTCGCCGCCACCACAATAACAGAATCCGGAGCTGGGTCCGTCCGTAGGAAAGTAGGGTCTTGCTCTGGAGGCCAGTATTTCTTTTGCAGCCTGGATGGAGCTGACTTAATTGAAGAGGGTGTTAGAAAAAGTTCCATAGCTGGTTCTAAGAGGCCCGGCACCAGAGGAAGCAATCGACGTGAAGCTTGTTTTTGCTGAAGAGTCTAAATATTACAGAAGTTGTTGGTGTAGCAGTGGACACTGGAATGTTTCGTTTGGAAGCACCCCGCACCAGAACCTCTTGAAAGGTCAAAATGTCATCAACTGGTGAAATCCGCGGGGGAGGAGAGTCAGACAGTATAGGAGAATACCTCCCTGTGCTTAAAGAGGAAGTGTCCCTGGTAAGTCTCGAATGAGACCTTCCTCTGTGATGCCGACGATATGAATGAGAAGAGGAGCGTCTATGATTGTGAGACCGATGCCTCATGTGAGACCTAGACCTTGGTCTTTGTGGTGGTGGCAGGGGTGGAGGAGGTGGTGGAGGAGGCGGCGGAGGAGGAGGAGGCGGAGGTGGTGTCGGAAGTCTTGGTTCCACATCTGGTAGAGGAGGTGGAGACTGCTGATGAGGAAGCGTTGGAGAGGGAACGTTCCTACATGGAGAATAGGTTTGGGAGTACTTGAATCCGATGTGTAAATAAGCCTTCTCTTTTTCCGCGCCTCATGAGGCCTTGAAGAAGCTGACAAAGACCCTGAAGAAGATTTTTCCGTCCCTCTCGACGTCGACCTACTCGTCGACGGTGACCTTTGACATCGCCTTGAAGAAGGATCTCGCTTCGACGTCGACGAACGACCTCTCGCCGTTGACCGACAGTGGGAATGCGTCGGCAATCGACGGTGGTGACTCAACGTCGAGCGACTGTGACTGTGTGATAAGGTCCTTGACGGCAACCTGCGAGGTGTCACCGTCTGCAGTGGGCTTCCTGACACCGACCAAGGTGTTCTCGTCGGCTTCGTAATCGACGATGAAGATCTTCTTCTTCTCGACGTGGAACGTCGACGTCTTTTTGACCCAGAGCCCTGGGTCAACGGCGAACAGGTAGGTGCTGTACCTCCTTGTGACGTCAGCGTCCTCGACGTCGACCGGGACTGGCGCCATTTTTCAGCCCTTCTTCTGCTGGGGAGCCCCCCAGAGGCTGAAGACAGAGCACGGGTAGAGGACTGACCCTCTCCTCGCTCTGAAGTCCCACCTGAAGACTGGGCCTGCTGTTTTCGTCGCTCTTCTGCTCCCTGAATTTGAATCTTCTCTCTGTCACGCAGGGTGCACTTTGAGAACGTTTTACAGATGAACAGGAGTCAGGAACATGAGTAGCAGGCAGACATTGTATACACACTCTGTGAGGATCAGTCTTGGCCTTCTTCCACCACAGTCTGGACACTTATCAAAAAGAGATGGCATTTTTAAGTGAAAACTGCAAAATTTCCTGTCAGAAAAACGTAGGGAAAGACCAAAGGTGTCGAGTGAAGTAGATATTTGTTGAACTCAGAAGTGAATTTTGAAGAAAAAACAAAATTGGTAGACCTCAATGCTCCAGGGTCCTGAGAGCAGGAGCCGGAAAAAAGAACTGAACTAACTACCACTAGCTGTGCATGATGGGAAACTGGTGGTCTCTGAATTCTTGAAGCACAGCTTCTATTTTTAAGACATATAATGGCAGCGGTAAACATCCTTCACACCGACTGCATTACAACGCATGTCATTATCCCGCATTTTTTACTCTGCAGCAACTTTTACAACGCAAGCCTTTACACCGCAAGCCATTACAACGCATTCCCCATTACAACCCCCCGGTGGAGTTAGAATAGTAAATTGCGTTGTAATGGACAATGCGTTATAATGACTTGCGATGTAAAGCCCTGCGTTGTAAATGTTGTTGCGGAGTAAAAGATGTGGGGTAATGGTCCGTGTTGTAAACGTGTGCGGAGTAAAGTGTCATATTCAATGGCAGCCTATGGGGATATTCTGTCCTCTCCTTTCATCTCTGTCATGAAAAAAGGAGTTTTGTGAAGGGGATTCTTCTGTGTTAAACACTTAAAAAATTATACAAAATATAGTATACTGGCCCCCTTTTTTCACTTCAAGATGAAGATGCGGCCAGTGTAGCCTATTTATCTAGGCTGCATTATTGTCTCTCTATCTCTTAAGTGTCTTGCAGGACTTCCTGAAGAAAGCAGAAAAATCCCAATTAAGAAGATATAACTAAAGAAGTGCTCCGGGGTCCCCGCACGTGGGCGGGACTATTCAAGTGCTTATGACTATACATGGAAATCCCCTACGAGAGAACTATAAATGTAAATGTAAATCCGTATTTGTAAAGCGCGAACTACTCACCCTTACGGGTCTCAAGGCGCTGGGGGCCGTCGTGGAAATTAAGTGAGCTATTGCCCAGAGTCACATGGTGCTGAGCTGAGCTGCCGCCGGAGCCGGGGATCGAACCGTGAGCCCTGTGCTCCGAAGTCAGCTGCCCTGGCCGCTGCACCACACCTCTCTACCCAGACTACCCATTCCCCTGCACCTGCCCGAAGGCCTAAAACCCTGCCCCTTTACATACATTACCCCGACCCACCCACACCCCCTGCGTTATCCCTAAAACTACCCCAACCCCTTCCAATGCCCTGAAACCTACCCCAACCCCCAGCCCTAAAAACTACCCTGACTACACATTACCCTCCCACTGCCCTGAGACCTACCCCGACTACCCATTCCCCTGCCCTAAGGCCTAAAATCCTAACCCTTTACACACACTACCCTGACTCACCCCCCACCCCCGCAATGTCCCTAAAACTATTCCGACCCCCCCAACCCCCTAACCAGGAAAACTACCCCCCCCCCCCAGCCCCACTTACCTTACCGCGTCTCTTCCTGGCGTCTTCCTGCTTCTGTCTTCAGCACAGCAGCAGCAGCCAGCAGCATGGTTGAGCTTGCGTAGTCGGAACACATGTGGTTAAGACCGCAGTGTCCCTACTGTTTCCCATTTCCAACAGTTCACTCTTTGTTGTGAGATGTTTATTTGATAAAAATGCAATAAACAGGTATATAAAAATCTGTTTGTATTAAAAAAAAATCACACACATATATACTTCCAAACTAATTCTAATTTGTTGTGTTTGGTGGGTAAACAACCCCCCAAATTCCTTTTTTAGGTCTCGCGCCTAGCGTTGCAGTGCGCAGCACTGCTCGCACAGCGCGAGACCTTTAGAAAGGGCTTCTGAAAACGACCCACACGCTCGTGCGTGTGGTTTTGTTTTCGGAAGCCCACATTGGCTGGAGCGTACTTTTTTTTGATGGAGACGGCACGCGATTGGTCAAAGGCGGGTGCATGTCCCGCCTTTGCCGCGCCCATTCCCGACGGTGGCCAGAACGCGCAGCAGCACGCGTTCGTCTGCTGCCGCGCTCCCTCCCCCCGCTCCTCTGTGGTGCGCGCGCACCACTAGTTTCGATTCCCATTCGGCTCCTCTGTGGTGCGCGCGCACCACAGGTTTCGATTCCGTGCTTTTTTTTTTTTTTTGCCTCCTGGGAGTGAAATATAACTGCGGTTCTGGGAAATTGGATACAAATATTCAGTGAAGGGGATTCAGAATGAAAAGGGGAATTTAACCGGGAGAGGAAATACAAATCGTATACGGAGCACGGGCCAAAGCAGAGAGGAGCCTGGCGCACGTGAAACAACCTGGGGCGTGAGTGTGCAAAGCACTGAGTGTGCAAGGCAGAGCTTGATTGTGCGAGGCATAGGAGTGTGAGAGTTCACTGCAGAGCTTCATACTACGCGCGTGTGGAGAGTGGAGTGCTGGTTTGTAAAGCATAGTGTGAGAGTGTTCAAGCAAACTCGGTGTTTCTGGCAACGCTTGAGTGCAAGGTAAATAGAGAGCGTGGGTGCAAGGGAGTGTTTGTGGGAAGCAGCGTCCGTCCTTGTAGGCATGAGCGTGCACGTGTCCTGCTTTTGCACTGGCTAGAGGTAGCGCAGGGATACGATCAACATTGTGAGCTGACCCTTTTGTAGGAAGTAAACATCGTGAGCGTGCAAAGTGTGCGTGTGTACCGAAGGGGACCGGCCGGAGGCACAGGGTGAACATGGGAGGGCTTGTGTGCAGGTGAGTGTAAGGGTCTGTGCAGTTCAGGGGTACAGTGTGGAAGCGCAAGGATTTATGTACAGGTGAGTGTAGGCCTTTGAAAGTGGTTTGCGGGTAGAGTGCACATGGCATCGTGTATAGGTGGCATTTTGCGTGTAAGTTGTGGTGTGTACATGGGAACAGGCGTTGGCAGGGCTGTGTGAAGGTATAGCGCGGTAGGAAGCAAATGAGTGCAACTTAGTGTGCGAATTGTTGTGCAAGGGAGAGTTTGCAGGAGTTGGTGTGAAGAGGGGTACCAGTGAGTGGCTAGGTACGTGCAGGGGAGATACAGGCCACTGCTGTGTAGTTCGCAGTGTGCAGGTTAGGTGGTGTTAGTGTGTTTCCTAGCTTGAGGCTGGGAGTAGGTGTATATTGGCTGGTGCGTAGCCAAGACGCGGGGTGTTTGTGCTTATGTGACAGGCGTGGTGTCAGTGTGTGTGGATAGTGGCGTGCCTGTGACTGGCTGCACGTGTGCAGGCGATAGGCAGTGCGCTTTGCGTGTGTGCAGGCTAGAGACGGATGTCAGTGTGTGGCTAGCAGTGAGCAGGTAGGTGTGCCTCCCCCACCCTCCAAGGAACACACATCTGACACATCTAGGCTGCTGCTGCTGGAGAGGGAGGAGAGACCATGGGACCGCCCGCCTTGCACCTTTCCATACACTCGGCTCCTGGGCACCCTACGGCCACATCACAGGCGGAGGTCTAGGGTGGAAGGAAAGGCAGACACGACCAGCAGAGGAAGCCCCGCCGCCTCACGAGGAGCAGCTGCAGCGGTGCAGTCCTTCCTGGAGCAATGATGGGGGACACTTCCGGCCTGCCCTGAGGGCCCAGAGCCAGGTAAGACTGACTCTGCCTGCGTGTGTGTGTGGGGGGGTGGGGGTGGGGGGTGGTGCTGAAGGGAAGATGGCTGTCTGTTCTCAGGTGAGTTCCAGCAGTTTTTCATGTCACATGTTGTGTTTATTGAGTTCTGATGCGCAGGAAGCTTTACCTTTGAGAGGGGGTTCTGCTCCGTTATTGTAACAAGGATCTCAACCCCCTTGCTGCAATTGTTCCCACTGATGTGTGGACACAAAAACTGCTGCCCCCCCCCTTATAACCCGTGGACAGGGGGTGCTATATCCTGCCTGGTTTACTTACCCCACCTCGCTGATATGGGGGCGGGGCACTTGTTTCTAGCCATTCTCCAATGACAAAGGAGGGGCACTGGTCAGCCGCCGCGCCGTGCCAGGTACAGGATGTGTGCCCAGCGACTGCCCAGCTTTCAGACCCTCCTGGAATTTGCACCCACCTCTCATCTCGCCCAGTGACGTGTCCACCTGCCTGACCTCATATCTATAGGAATGTGTAGCACCGGTGGCACTTGCTACGTCGAGGAATGTAAGACTAAGCTGGCATGGATGCGTGCCCACTTCTCAGCCTTGCCATGTACACGACTGAGTGGCCGCCACACAGCTGTGCCGCAGTCTTGAATGTGTGCTCTTCTCTCATTGCAGCCATTTGACGAAATTGGGGGGGATCCCTGCTCTGCTTGTGATGTGTGACCGCCTTTTAAAACAGCCACGTGTAAGTAGGACTGTGCGCCTACCTCTCATCTCTGCCAGAAATCTATGCACATCTCTCAGTCCTGCCATGTTGTTGAAATTGAATGTGTGCCTACATCTGTTCTCTGCCAGAAATGGGTGCCCACCTCACATCTCTGCCACGTATGCGTTTCCAGCCATCATGCCTGGCATGGATGTTTGCCAACCTCTCATTCCTGCCGTATAATGAAATACTAAAGTGTCCCCTTCTCTTATCTCTGTCAGCTCGACCATCCCGACCTAGGTCCTAACGTGGTGGCTACATTTTCTGTCTGTGGAGGCAGGGCGAGGGCTCCGGGTCTGGGATACTTTACTCTGGTTGGGAAATTACCCAGATACACCCATTTATTCTTTAACATTCTGTAAAAAGTGAATAGAGAGAGCCTCTTTACGGCACCAGATTCCACGGGCTCCCAGAAATATGTGCCCTGCCAGGATTGGCACGTGGCAGCTGTAATAGAGCTACATGGCACAGAACATGGTGCCTTGGCCATTGCGCCAGCCACTCCACATCCGGGTGCCAGCAGCCAGCTTCCGTGAATCTCGGACCTGTTTCTCTGGAAGCCCAGTGCATCCAAGGGTTGGTAGTTTGCGAGCCTTCTTTCCTGGTGCCATCATTATTGACGCTCCAGTCCTCGTAAGCCAGTCGAAGGTTAACATCCAATACGCTGTCAAAGTTTTCAGTGACGCTCACTGTGAAAGTTAATAGTCACTCGTTCCGTGACAGGTTATAGTGAGACTATGTAACGATGGATCCCACGTGCCCCGTGACTGTTTGCAATCATACACCCTGTGAAGTTTGTTCCCACACATCCTTTGAAAGTTTGTAGTCACACATCCTGTGAAAGTGCATGGTCACACCATCTATGACAGTTTGTAGGTTTGTAGTCATACATCTTATGAAAAATTGTAGTCGCACACCCCGTGGAAGTTTATAGTCACTTTGTAGTCACAGGTCTTGTGCAAGCTTTGCCTCACACACCCTTCTAAGTTAGTTGCCGCACACCTAGTGAAAGTTTGTAGACACACCACATGTGAAGATTTGTAGTCAGACATCCTAAGAAAAAATGTAGTCACATATCTTGTGACAGTTTATAGTCACAGACCCCGTTGTTTGTAGTCACATATCCTGTACAAGTTTCACCTCACACACCCTGCTAAGTATGTTCCTGACAACCGTGTGAAAGTTTGAGGCACACCGTTTAACGTTTGTACAGATCATACCCTGAGAAAATAGCTGTGCATCCTGTGTAAGTTTGTTGGTGACATACCCTTTGAAAGGTTGTTTCTATCACATGCTGTGAAAGCATTTACTAACATACCCTGTAACGTGTGCTGCCACTCACCCAGTGACAATTAGAAGTCGCACCCCGGTAAATTATTTTCTAACACATTATTTGAAAGCATGCAGTCACACAACTTATAAAGATGGTTCCCATTCAACCAGTGACAGCTTGAAAGTTTGCTCTCACATTATCACATAAACCTTGTGAAAGTTTAGACTCACAACCCTTGTGACAGTTAAGCCATACAAACTGTAAAGTTTGTTCCTGCATGCCATGTGAAAGTTTGTAGTCTTACTTTTTAGGTTGATCCTGCATATCTTGTGAATGTGTGGTCACTCCCCTTGGGACTGTCTGTAGTCACAGAAACCCTAAAGTTTGTTCCCACACACATGGTGAAAGTCTGTAGTCACGCAAACCCTAATGTTTGTTCCCACGCACCACCAGTGCATTATTAAAGTTTGAGCTATTGGTGTTGCATTATTTAGCAATGCCAATAGCTCAAACTTTAATAATGCGAGACCTATTGCATTGCAAATGCTTGTTTATATATTGTAGGCATGCGCCTTGCTCGTGTATGTATGTATGCACGTTTGTTTTTACGTTTACTTTATATGGACGGGAAGCCCCCCAAACCCCCTAATTTATATATATGATTTTGTTATTATTTTGGGGGGGAGGCATGCCCCAAACCCCCTTTCATTATATGTTTGAGTGTCTTTTCTTTCTCTCGCTCCCCCTATAGATATATATATATGCATTATACATATATGTGTGTGTATATATATATACACACACACATATATATAGATATATATATATAGATATATATACACACATACTTATTGCTATTTTTATTTTGTCTATTGAGCCATAAAATATCCATTTAACATTCCCAAAAATGTACTTTATATTTTAAATTCTTTACAAAATGTTCTGCAGTGAAAGTTGATAAATCTTACTTTTGAAACTACATTGCCAATTTACAATTAAATATTTTTAAGCTAAATTACATTTTTGTGCCATAGAATGCCGTGATTAATTTTAAGTGAGATGCCTAGGGAAAACAATGTTATTGTAAAAGATGGTTTTGAGAAGTAATTTTTGCAACATGTATTTTGAAAAACGATGTGATCACATGTTCTGGGAATGTCCACCAGAAACAGCATTACCGCAGGTAAATAACTTGTCCTTCTGATGGCTACTTCAAACCGCAGATTCCTCACCTTCAGGACAGATAAACTAAGCAGTACCTCCTAAACGTGGAGGGTCTGGGGAGTGGACTTGCACCATAATATTCTTCATGAAAGAGTAAGTGAAGTGACTTTCTCGTTGGACCTGGCTGTTAAGGCAGGAATGCTTCATGAACATATGCACCAACACCTATGCCAAAGCTTGGCACATGTCAAGAACACTCTGCAAACCTCATTCACACTTACAGCTCAAATAGGGCAATTAATATCATTTAAAAAGACACTCCAAGAGCTCTTCCCTTTCAGAAGGGAGCTGCAGCCCACACCGGCACCTTTGTGGCTGGTGTGAGGAGGGACCCCATGAGGAAGCATATCATCTAAGGATGAGTAAGGGTTCCCCTCCTAAACAAAGGAATTTGTCAAAATTACAGAGACAACCTCTTTAGGATCGATCTAATATGATCTGTTCTGTAGACCCTGTGCACCTTTTTGCGCTTTCGAGATTTCAAGAATAGCCACCTCTTGTGCCAATGCCATCATAGTGGCCCTGGTCCTGGAGGAATGGGCTCTCAGGCCCTCTGGGGGCTGCCTTTTGGCCAGTGAGTAGCAGATTGGAATGCAAAGCACTATCCATCGTGACACGTTCCTCTTTTGCACTACCCTGCTCTTCTTTGCATCCGAGAACTCCACGAAGAGCTGATTGTCAATCGGTGATATTTTGTCCGGTTGATATAAAAGCTCAACACCCTCTTTGTATCAAGGTGAAGGAACCTCTCTTCTACTGAAGGATGATGGAGGTCCAAGAATGCAAGCAAGGTGATCAATTGGCCAACGTGAAAAGGCCTCACAATAAGAAAGTTACCCAGGCCCTCAGAAACTGAAATGTTTGGCTTAGAAGGGGTCAGTGTCTCAGGCTCCACACCTAGCAATAAACTG
Source organism: Calotriton arnoldi (assembly GCA_963921515.1). Lineage (NCBI taxonomy): Eukaryota > Metazoa > Chordata > Amphibia > Caudata > Salamandridae > Calotriton > Calotriton arnoldi. The sequence goes on from CAWUFW010002537.1 coordinate 52,873, forward strand.
TTCTCAAAGCAGATGGACTTTGTCGAAGGGCTTCAGGCAGAAAGGGTAACCTCCACCACCTGGGTTGGCAATTCAAACGTGCTAAGCTGCCGCTGTTAAATCTCCACGCATGGAAGATGTTTATGTTGTGAAGATTTGATAGCAGGGCCCTGCCCTCCTGCTGAGCCAGCAGGTCCTCCCGAAGCAAAAGTGTGACCAGAAGGCAAGTGATCAGGCTCAGAAGCTCTAGGTACCACACTCTCTTAGTGCAGTTTAGGGCAATCAAGATGACTTTGGCCCGGTCTTTCGTGATCATCTTTTTCAGAACCAGAAGGCATACAGGAGTGCCTCGCTCCATTCCAACCAGGGTTCATCCCCTAAGAAGTGCCTTGGAGAACACTCCAGTACACAAAATTGTTGACTCTCTGCATTCTCAACAGTGGTGAATAGATCTAGCCGGGGCTCTCCCCAGTCAGCGAAGACACCCTGCCCCACCTCAAGATGAAGACACCATTCGTGATCCGCCAGTTGGTGCCTGCTCAATTCATCTAGTCTTGCGTGCAGTGACCCTGCAATGTGGTGGTGACCATGAAGATGTTTTATTGTTCTAGCTACCTCCATAGGAGCAGAGCCTCCTGGCACAAAGCCCTGGACCCCACTCTGCTCTGCTTGTTGCTGAACCACATGCCTGTTGTTTTGTGCATTAGGACGTGGCTCTCTGCTAGACACCAAAGGCCTCTCATCTCTACCTCAGGTGACACCCCAAGCCCAGAAGTGATGTGTCCTTCACAACAGTGACCTCTGGGTGGAAAAAGGAGAGTGACCTACTGCCATCCAGATCGGCATCTGACAGCGACTACTGCAAATTCTAAGCCATCTCCCTGGAGACCTGAATGGAGTCAGAGAGGCATCCCTAATGCTGAGCCCACTGGGACTTGAGGTTCAATTGCAGGGCTCGCATGTGCCACTTGGTATTGTGATTTGAGGAGTACACATGAGGCCAAGAAGCGTCAGAGCCAGCCTCATTGAGATTCAGGACTGATCCCAAAATATTGGGATCAGAATATTTTGGACTCGCTGCAGTGGAGGGAAATAGCATGAAGCCACTGTGACCAGAATCGTACCAATGAATGGAAAGCTGTGTGTGGAGCATGGAGCACACGTGGGACGCTGACTCGTTGATGAAGCCGAGTAATTTCAAGAGTTTGGCTGTTGTCCAGATTGACTGCAGCGAGCCCGCCTTTAGCAGCCAGTCATTGGGGTATAGGAATACATCTACTCCCGACTTTCAAAGCTAAACCGCGACTACCACAATCATTTTTGTGAACACCTGACGGGCCGAGGTAAGGCCAAAGGGGAGCACGGCACATTGAAAGTGTCCCTGGCCCACCTTGAACCACAGGTAACACCTGTGGCCCTGCAGGACGAGTGTATGAAAATACACGTCTTCAAGTCCAGTGACGCAATCCAATATCCTGGATCTAGGGCAGATAGGATCTGAGTCAGCGTGAGCATTTTGAATTTGTTCTTCAGCAGAAAAGACTTTAAACTGGTAAAGGTCCAGGATAGGCCCGAGGCTCTGTCTTTTTCGGGACGAGAAAGCAGCGCGAACAGCAACTCTTGCCTTTACACGACTCCAGTACTTGTTTAAAGGCACTCTTGGAAAGCAATAGACGTACCTCCTGCATCAGGATTGACAAGTGCTCCTCTGAAATTTGCTCTAGCAAGGATGAAAGGTGGTGCAGGGAGGAAATGAAGCGTAGCCCCTTTGAATATTTTGTAAGATCCATTTGTCTGATGAAGTCGATCTCAAGAAGGACATAATGTTGGATCCTGCCCTGCCTCCCACCGGCCTCCCATGAGCCACTGAGGACAAACTAAAGCAGATTAGTTACTGTTGCAGCCGGGGAGGAGTTATTAGAGGGCTATGGACTGTGCTGTGATTGCCGGTGCCACATCCACGACCCTTAATGGACTGGACCACTGTGTGATGAAGGCTGGTATTGCCTATAAATTAGCTATCTGGAATAGTCTCAGAATTTCCTGTATTGATGGCAAATCTGTTTGGCTGGCCTCAGTAACCCCAAAGAGTGAGCAGTAGCCTGGTTGTCTCTAAATCTCTATAGCGCAGAGTCCACTTTTTCTCTAAAGATTCTGGTCTCATCGAAGGGCATACTGATTAGGGATGCAAAACATAGCCTGAAAATTCGGCTGACCTCATTCATGCATTCCTTTGAACGAAAACCAGAGAATTGTACCCCAGGGATTACTTTTTCTAGACACACTCTGTATAAAGATGAACTTGACATTTTGCCTAAGGGTCCTTCATTTGTCCCCACGACAATACCAAACTCATTCAACATCAAGATGGAACTCCATCAAGTTTTTAGAAAAATAATATTAAGACATTATTTAACAAAATCCCTTACTAACATAAGGGTGATACCATGCGTCTTAGGATACCTTCAATTTTTATACCTCTTCCCCACTGCATGCCCCAGAGAATACTAGCATTTGAATAAGTGTCCCTTGGGGATGTTACTAAACTACTGGACAAAAAAGTATACATTAAACACAATATTGGTAAAGCTGAGAGTTTAAGTCTAGACTCACTCAAGAAAAACAGCAGGATTGTAATAAAGCTTACAGATAAGAGAGGTGTCAGAGGTTCATGCTATGGAAAGACTATAGGGGAAGATATTCTCACAGTTGGGTATACAGGAACACCACATACAACTAAGAGCAGATCCCACTCAGGAAATCAGTAACTTGGTTAAGGAATTAACTAATAAAAGGTAAGTGGAGGGGTACCTTAGTGACCACGACTTTCAGTACCTAAATAAAAACATCCCAGAACACCCACTGTATACACTCTCCCAAAGATGAATAAGAGTTTGGAGAAGCCACGGCCATCCCATTGTGTCTGGTTGTAGATCCATCCTGGAACTGCTTTGTAAATATATTGATATATTTATCAAGTCCTTTGTAAGCAGCACTCATGCCCATGTGCATGACACCATGGATGTGATCAAACAGAAAGATAGCTACCCATTTACACCTCAGAACGAACTGCTAGTTATTATGGAAATATCTTCACTTTACACCAACATTACCCAACAGGCAATTTTAAAAGTAATCAGGGAATTTCTTAATACCAGAGTCCGGTCCACATAGGTACATACTGACTTCATAGTGGCATTATTGTAAATTGCCTTAACCTAAAACATTCTTGCATTCCAGGGGGATTTCTACTACCAATCGAAAGGTGTAGTGAGTAAAGCGGAGTTTAACATTTCTATGAAAATATATATACACACACACACACACACACACACACACAGAAAACAACCCCTTTATTGAAAACATCAGCCTTTTCAAAAAGGTACATAGACAACATCTTGATGGTTTGGACATGGCAATGCCAGATTGGAACTTTTCCTTGAATGGCTCAGTAACAGTGCCACTGATATTCAATTCATCATGTCCCATAATGACACTCAAATCAATTTGGTAGATAGACATCATTATTAGGGTTTCAGATGGTAAACTGTACATGACCCTATTCAGGAAACCGACAGAATGTAAAACATTGCTCAGGTACACCGGACATCACCCTAGTAGTTTAACAGATAACCTACCCTATGGCAAGTTCTTAAGAATGAGGACGAATTATGCCTGTAGTGTTGATTATTTTTCAGATTTTAATACATTGATTTCCAAGTTCTTTGAACAAAGATACCCGAAGGGATTACTGAAATGGGCCAGAAAGCGCGTCTGCTATTGCTCTGGGGAATGACCGTTAGAACCCAAACGAGATAGAATTTACAAAAGGAATAGAGTGGTATGTGCAAATATATTCTGCACACGTATTAATGATATTAAGAAAATATTCAATAAACACTGGGGCCTGATTCAAGAGGAAGTGGACACCAATGACAAACCATTGTCTGATTTCAAAAGAGGGAAAATGTACATGATCAGAGCTTTATTGCCAACTCCTGCACAACCTGACTTGCGATCGCAATGGAATTCACCACCTGTTCTCAGCCATTACAAATGTAGAGGTTGTAAGGCCTGTGATAGGACTATAAAGACAAAGGAATTTAAATATACCAACAAGAAAATCATCCTTACAGATCATACTAACTATAACAGCACAGATGTTATCTACATTATCAGATGCCCATGTGACCTGGTGTAAGTGGTTAAAGCCCTAAAGAAAATAAAGTTCAGGGTCCACCAACATTGTAGTCGCATCCGATGTAAAACTCAGGGAGTACCACTTGAGGAACATTTCTTCAGCACTAATCAAAATTAAAGCTTCCGGCTTTCAGTTTTTTACTGATTTTTAAAGATAAATACAGGCAGAAAACAATGTGTTTCCTGTCTGTATTTATTTTAAAATGGGGAAAAAGCCTGAAAATGGCAATTGCTGTGAGAGACTCCTCATGCTCTCTTTCATGAATTCCAGGCAACTGCTGAACAGATAGACAGCATAGAGAGTTAAAAAACACAGGATGAGATTTCCTTAAATACAAGCATATGTTAACATATATTTGTAGTATAACGCTAATGTGTACCTGTGGCTGTTGTGTTTTGTTATACATGCCTGCTTAATTTGCTAAATCGTGACAAGCATCCATGTATGAGTGCACGTTCAAGAGTTAAATAAATGTGGAAATATAACATTTTATAGCTCAATTTATTCTCTAAACACAAAATAAATATGGATACGTACAAATAAGATGGCCTAGAAATAAATATGGATCAATACAGACGGAAATGTTAAAAAAATAAATACCATAAAACCGGGAGCCCTAATCATAATGCAGATGATTTAAGGAGGTCTGTGCTAGAAAGTTTTTAAGAAACCCACGGTATGGTGACATTAATTCAGCATTGAAATTGAGGCACTGCCAGGGATACATCTTTTGAACAAAGCCCAGAGTGTTGTAAATGAATTTGAGAACAATAAACAGGTGGCAATTTTCAACAAAGGGTGAGTTTGCCATGCACCTTGATCACTTGTACCAAGAATTTTATTTTTATAACCTGATTCTACAAGTAATTTATACATCACGATCTCACATCATACGACTTTGTTTTAGAAATCAAATTCACTCATCGACACACATTGTATGTTTGGAGTACACCACCCTTTAACTGACTTGTTAATATGTAACCATGTTGTTCATTAGCATTGTTTCCTTTGCATTAACACATTGTCAGATTAAGCATGAATTACCAACATATAGGAATCCACTAGCATACACTGATTGCTCTTAGATATTCTGTATTAGGTAAGTACACCGCGATACCGCCTAAAATCACCCTGTGAAATGTCAACATGCTGCAAAGTATCACTATAATCAAGTTCCAAGATCATTTTTCTCATCTAGTTACATTGTATGTTTTGAGTACACCACTCTTTAGTTGACTTGGTAATATCTAACCATGTTGTTCACTAATATTATTTTTTGGGACAACCTGTCAGATTCTGCATCAATTACCAATATTCAGCATACACTGATTGTTCTTAGGTATTCTGTATTGGTAATGTACACTGTAATTGCACTTAAGCTCATCCTGTGAAAGGTCAACACACTACAAAGTATCATTATGATCACGTGACAGACTTTCCCAGAGGTACTAAGATCATTTGGTCTCAGTAGGCCTAGTACGCATACATGCGCCAGCCATCTTGGTAGAATAGACCAGGGATTCCCCTTAGTGTGCACGCTGATGCGAGGGTACCGCGTCTTCTTTATCTATCAGCGCGTGCTACAGAGATACCACAGCTTCCTCCACGAGAAAGCCCTGAATTGAGTCATTAAATGAGAAAGGCTTTTGCCCTTTAATAGTTCGACTGAGTACTTATTCTTGAAATATGGGAGAATGATTCGGCAATTCATAGTTCTTGTTTATTTCAGCATAATTCACGAGATGACACTTCTATAAAGTGAAAAAATAATTTGGAGCCATATCTTTTCCTTAAATTCATATCCAGAATGCATCTCCACCTCCATATAACTTATAATTCAAATATAATTATATATTCAATTGCCAGATTAGAGATCCCTCTTTTTCCCCATATTGTAGAGACAGTTTCTTTGATGCCCACACAGAAATAAAAATTAACTTAGGGAGACATTATTTTTATCAGGAAGACTCAGTGAGTCTCAATTCCAATTTCGCAGTTGAAATGTTTTACAAATGGAAGTTGCACTTTTCTGAACACAAGGGCTGATTCACGTTAATTTATTATCATCATCCTGATGAAGACTCAAATTGATGCATAACAGCACACTTGTATGACCGTTCGAACACAAACCTGCTGCCTCAACAGGACCGATGTTAGGCCAGTAATTAGCGAACCAACGAAATAAAACCCATAGAGTGACATCATGCCAAGGCACGCCTAGGGGGAGAGGGGAGGAAATTAGTTGATAGATGTTATATAGATAAGAGACTATGATGCAGTACGATAGAACTAGCAGGACTATCTAGGAAAATAGACGGATCCTCCACGTCAGACACATCAGAGGCTACGAGAATGCTATAGTGGCCGCTTCATATGGATGTTCAATATGTCCGATCGTCTGGCATCATGATTAGTTATGGATTCAAGGGTCCAGCACACGTTGAAATGTGGAGGATCTTGCAGATCTTCGTTGCATAAAAGAAGATGTACGATGTTATGAAATGCACAATAAAGTTTGTTTTTAAAAAAAAAACTTGTATGACCGGTTGAAACATCGATGGAATCTATGATTGTGTCTGCATCTAATTTTCAAGTTGGGCAAAGAAGCCTGTGGAATACTATACCAACCCTACTTAAAAGGCAATATAACTATGATGTGACCAGGCTTACTGCCACATTAAAAATGTCAATGATCTGTTTTACTGTTTACGCACGTCTATGCACTGCAGGAGCACTTTTGCACTTGCTACGCATGTAGCACCTTATTCAGTTATATTGTTGAATGAAATAGTACAACAATATATATTTGCAATATAAAAGAATGTATTTTCTCAGACTTCTTGAAATCATCCTTACGAGTAAGGGGATTGATAAACCTCTTATGTTGACTCAATAATATGTACAAAACTGCATCAGACAGAACCACTTATAGTGTTGTAATGTATGCCTTTGGAGCACAAAACTGGTGCCAACATTCCTGCTAAGGCAATCAGATTTCAGACCCGCACGGAAAACATACTTCACTGATCCTCCCATTCATATAGCGCCAGAGAAGCTGTAAGATCCTGCTGGTCTGTCACCACAATCTGGCTGGCCATGTCCCATAGAGCACCCCAGCAGACAAACTGTATTTATGAATCTAAGAGCCAGGCTTTTAGAGGAGAACATTTTCTTGCCAAAAGTATCAGTCTTTTTGGATTGCCTATCTGGGGAAGTTGTCTGGAAGGAACTGGGATTGACCTTACTAGTAGAAGCTCTCCGGTGTAGGGTGCATTTTGTAAATCCATGTATAGTGCATCATCAGTATATGGAGGGTAAGAGTGAACCATCATGCTCCTTATCATCATTATCAGTGCCATACGAGACTATGTGTGTTTCTTGCAGAGACTGAGAGCCAAAAAATAGTGGAGCCTCTGCTGATAGGTACAGGTCAGATTATGGCTGCATAATAAATGGCGTGCTTTCATGATCTCGTAGAGCATCATTGCTTGAATTTGCACTGATGTTGGTTCATGGTTCAACATCGGCGTTGCCACCTGGTCTTTCACTGCTGTTGGTGGAGTCAGCAGCAGCTTCGGTTCAACTGAAACCACTGTGGATCTTGTGGCTGGTGTACAAGTCTGTACCTGAATCAGTATGGGTTTGGTAATCGGCAACAAGGAGACAGATTGCATCAAGAGAGGGCCCGTTGGCAGTAATCCAACTGGGGCTCGAAAGCACTCCAAAGGGAGTCAAGATTGCACTAAAAATATGCAAATGGCCTCCTTGAAAGCAACTATCTGCTGAGGGATCAATGACAACCCGGGGAACTTGTGCCAGCTCTGAAACTGGGAGCATTGAAGGGGTGCAATTTTGGCAACTTTATGCCTTCTCTTACAAGCTAAAGTGCCAGGATCGGATAGAGTCTTGCTCTGTCTTTTTATGTTTGCACTTGGACTTCGACATACCCAAAAGCATTCAGTGGGAAGTGGATCATTCGCGGGAAGGATCCTGGGACTGTCATTGGGCCCGCGACCAGAAGGGGGATGAGACTGGTGCTTCACCTGCGACCTCTTCTTATGTTTGCCGACGTAGAATTTTGCATCCCAGTCCTGGATCGCCTCAGGTGCATGAGGGCGCACATGATACACATCTGAGAGTCATGGCCGGAGCCCAGGCACAGACACACCTCATGTGGGTCCATGACCGACATCTTGCTTTCTGCCGTCTTTGCACAACTTGAAGCCTGTAGTTTTCAGGAGAAGACATAACCCTCTTGCACAGTGAAAGATTCTAGAAGCTGTTGGTAAAACAACAAAGTAGGAAGCTGAGTTCCAGATCTGTGTTGGAAGGCGCAGAAGGAAAGGAACTGACGTCGGCACGCAGGGCTGGCGCTTATGTGCAGCTCGGCTCTCTCTTTCGAAGTCGTATGGAGCTTCACAATGCCACCTGTCCGCGTGCAGGAGCTTTGGTGTTGAAATTCTCATCAAGTCTGGCATCTGGGGATATTCTATTTATTTATTTATTTGATGAGTTTTATATAGCGCTGGCTAGACCCGGAGGTATCAGAGCGCTTTACATGAGGATCAGTGAGTTACAAGTTACAAGTTACATTTGTTACAAGAGCATAGTCAAACATAGGATAAAAAAAGCAATGTTACGGTAATTCGTCAGAAGGAGGGGGGAGGAGGGAGACATAACAGGGAGACGGGGAGAAACTGTGCCCAATGTCCGGCTGGGTAGGTGACGGCCGAGGGGGTGAACCGGGGCCGATCGCCTCTATAGCTGTCTAGGCAGCTCCACCGGGCATCGGCCATAATGCTCGGACTCCGCTGTCAGTATAATGATCAGGTTAAATCTGAGAATGTCGACGTCAAACGAGGGAGTTGGAGAGATGAGAAACCGCAGTCCGATCAAAACCCAGGTGGGAATGGGGTTATTGTTTCGGTGATTATCAAGGCGCAATCAGCAGGAGGCTCGATGTCTGGGAGAGGCAGCCGCCAGAGAACCGGAGAAGACTGCGGGCAGAACGAAGTCAAGGGGCGGGCACCATCTTAAAGTCCGGCGTTGTCCTGGCCCGCAGGTGAGGAATCTGTGGTTAAATGTAGCTATCAGAAAAAAAGAGTGGGCTTTGTGTCAATCCCCTTAAGACATTGGTTTACATGTGTTTTTAATGGTTTAAAATTGCTTGTACAGGATGTTCATCAAGGACATATTTTGTGGATGGCCCCATTTGTGTTCCCATTAGGCGTTGGTGTTCTTTAGCTAAAACTAGTGTGTGTTTTTGATGTATTTATTTTGCTGACACAATATTTTAATTTCTAGTTTATGTTATTTTGTTTAGGAAGTGCTTGATGTTGGGATCACTTAGGGCCAGATGTACGACCAAGAAAATTGCGCATCGCAAATTGCGACTCTTTTGCGAGTCGCAATTTGCGAGGCACAATTTCCGATTTACAACAGTGTTTTTCACACTGTTAGCGATTCCCAATGGGGTCGCAAATAGAGAGGCTCATGAATATTAATGAGCCTCTCGCAATTTGCGACCCCATTGGGAATGGCAGGCCCTCCCAGGTATGGTGGCCTGCTGGGCTCAGCAGACCACCATGTCTGGGACTGCTTTTAAATAAAGCAGTTTTTTTTAAAAATGCAGTCTGTTTTCCTTAAAGGAAAACAGGATGCATTTAAAAAAGAAAAAAATGAAACGTTTTCGTTTAATTTTTTAAGGGCAGGTAGTGGTCCCTGGGACCACTGCCTGCCCTTAAATATTATTTTCCCCTGTATTTGCAAAGGAGAAGGGGTCCCCTGGGGACCCCTTCCCTTTTGCGACCCCATTACCGCCCTCTTGAAGAGGGTGGTAATTTGCAAGTGTTTTGCGCCCGCAATTGCGGACGCAAAACATTCTTACATAGGGTTGCGCTCGCTATTGGAAGGGAACGCCCCTTCCTAATAGCGAGTCACAAAACCCTATTTTGCGAGTCACAAAAAATTGCGACTCGCAAAATAGGGTTTGTACATTCCCCATGCTGTTGCATGCGCAAACGGGTTCGCAAACCAGTTTGCGCATGCAAAAATGGTCGTACATCTGGCCCTTAGCGTGTTATAAAGACTTTGTGCTACTCAACCTTACGCGTTCATTTGTGTTACTTTGCTGTCACAATAACATGATGGACTTATTGTTTTTTTTCTTCATAAAGCAGACATGTGCGCGCAAGACTTTTTTTAAAGATATAACAAAAATTAGGACTCGCTGTCAAACGTATCTATTATGCAAAATATTGTTTTCGGATAACTACCTATAATGCAATTCATCTTTTGACTCCTTTTTATAAAACTTTTCTTTTAGAGTACAGCTTAATTATGCTAATACAGTCAGTTCAGGAAAGGGGCATTACTCTCAGGTTCTATATTTCTGTAACTCAAGATGTTGCTTCATTATGGGAATTTCTTTCTAAGGCAAGACAACAAAGGGGCCAATTTATATAATGGCAGACAGCCAATAGTTCCGCCAGAGGGATGGAGTAAATTACTCTGTCCCCCCGGTGGAGAGACCACCTGCCAAATTTATAAATGACCGCTAAGCTGGACGGTCATTGATAAAGCATTGGCAAGAACCAACGTCACAGTGATTCCTGCCCATGCATATTTCTGTTTGGTGCAAGGTCGCATCAGCATGATGCAACCCTGCAACAAACAAGTACATTTTTTTATTTTGAAAAAGAAAATCCCAAAACAGGATTTTCTTTTTGAAAAGGAAAAAAAAATGTTACCCCCGCCATGGGAGTCATCTTCCATGGCGGGGGAAGCATTATCTACATTTTACTGTCCCTCACCGCCAGAGTTTGCCTGCCGGTGACGGACAGTAAAACAATGGCTACATGTCCGTCCATCTAAATTTGGCAGGTGGACATGTAGCCATTTCTCTGGCGGCCCTTACTCCGTCGGACCTTAGGAGCAGTTTGGCTACCGCAGTGATGGAGTAGTCACTGCCATAGCCAAACCTATGGTACACTCGCAATTAAATCAGTGGGCAGACCGTTGGGATGGTGTACACACATAAAAATGGGCCACAAAGTCTCCCAACTATTAAGAAACACATCCACCAAAAAGCTACACCTTTTGGCCATGCCAGTTCTTCTTGGAAAAACTGGATGCATGTTACACATAGACTGATTCTGTGTGAAGCACACACCATGTCCTGTCTCTGTCCCAGGCTGAGTGATTTCCGTAGAAAATATTTGTTACACTTCTTCAGGCAGTTATCTCTGCGCACTTTGAAAGAGACTACCACAGCGTGCTTCCAGTTACTATCAAACTCCTTTGCTGGGAAAATGATAAGATTTCTTATCTTATCTAGAACTTTTGACAGTCTAAAAGCAATAGACAGCATAACTAATAAGTACGCAAAGGTAACTGCTTACATTTTGTGCGTCATAGAAGGGTAGTACATCTTTTAATCTTCACTAAGTATAATCCTTATGAATGATAACTTGTAATTGAGTGAATACTTTAAAGTTTTATGTTTTCCTCCTCTTTATGCTTCTTTTACACATGGTATATTGTCATTAATTTTAAAATGTATACAATAAACATTTTAAACTACAACCACACCATGCTTCAATCAAGCAGGGAGATTGAGGTTAGCCACAGCTTCATAGTGGGTTAATAGTAGTAGCTCTAAGGTGTCGATATATTTCTCCAGGCACAACCTCTCTGCAAAGCCATATGAATGCTGGGGGGGGGTTAGAACTGCAGCGGGACAACTCCACTGATGCCTGCCACTCCATGGAGGCCAGTTGTCTATTGCTGCATATGATTTGGCAGTGGATGTAACCTTTCTAACCCCTCTTGCCACGTTCCCCATCCCACCCCTGAATGGAATGGTAGCTTCGCTGACCAGTTCAGTGGTTGTCAGCACGGACATGAGTAGAGAGATGGGTTGGCAGATCCGACTCCAAATTGAACAAAGGAAAGAACATTACCATTTTAAGTCATGGTCTGTGAAAAATCAACCCTACAAACAGAGATAAGCACTATTTATTAAAGAGAGAGAGAGAGTCGCAAAGACTAAACACGTGCCGGCTGTCTGTGTATTCTTGTATTCTGATGCTGCATACTTGTTTAATACAGGCTATGAATATAAAAAATTAAAATTAAACGATGCACCATTGGAGTCTTTGAATACTACATTGACTCTATAGGACAGCAATTTATGGAATTTCTTTTGTGTACTCTGGTATTCTTCATGTTTTGAAATTCAGTAGTTCTAGTTACCTGAGTTAACTATAACTTACACCCCGCAATGCACTGCTTATTAACTCACATATTACATCACTCATGACTTGGTCAGTGACATCACTGATGACATCTCAAATGACTGATGACATCATTAAGTGACTGTGTTTCTTAAACGTTTCTGAGACTTAAAGATATATACTAAGCTAATACATAAGTTAAATTAGTATTCTTTCTATACTAATAATGAGTGATACTATTTCTAATATATGTCGTCTGAGTGGCTGTGCGACTATCAGTGTGTGAGTGGGTGTATGAGTGGCTGTATGGGTGTGTGAGTTGCTGCATGGATCTGTCAGTGGGTGTGTGAGTGGCTGTATAGGTATGTCAGTGGGTATGTGACTGGCTGTATGGGTCTGTGAATGGGATTGTGAGTGACTTTCTGGGTGTGTGAGTGGTTGTATGGGTGTGTGTGTGGTTGTATGGCTGTGTCAGCAGTTGTAGGGGTGTGTGAGTGGCTGTATGGGTGTGTAAGTGGTTGTGTGAGTGGCTGTTTGAGTGGGTGTTTAGTTATGTTAGTTGGTGTGTGAGTGGCTATACGGGTAAGTGTGTGGCTGTGTGAGTGGCTGTATGGGTGAGTCAGCTGGTGTGTGAGTGGTTGTATGGATGTGTGAATGGGTATGTAAGTAGGTGTGTGAGTGGTTGTGCGAGTAGCTGTATGGGTGAGTGAGTGGTTGTGTGTGTGGCTGTATGAGTGAGTGGGTGTGTGAGTGGCTCTATGGATGAGTGAGCGGGTGAGTGAGTAGTTGTATAGGTCTATGAATGAGTATGTGAGTGGCTGTGTGGTCGTTTGGGTGTATGAGATGCTGTATGGGGTGTGAGTGGTTCTGTGGATGATGTCATTTGAGATGGTATCAGTGATGTCACTGACCATGTCATGAGTGACGTGATGTCACTGTCCATGTCATGAGTGATGTAATATGTGAAGTCATAAGCAGTGCACTGCAGGGGCGTAAGTTATAGTTAGCTCAGGTAACTATAACTGCTGAATTTCTATGGTTCTCCAGTATTGTATCTTTTATAGATTCACATGCTTGAATCTTCCCCGTCGCCATGGTGGGAGTCCCACGGTAACAGTAAAATAACAGTGCTAAGGCTTTAGCCTTAATCTCCTTTGAAAATCAACAGCACTTAGCAATCTAGTAACGTTGTTTTAAAACATCCAAACTTCAGCCAATCAGAGCATAGACGCTGGGGTATCCAGATTTCTTACCACACGTCGTGTGCTTGGGAGTCTCCCTGAGTTCTGTTCAGTCACAATGTTTCTATTGTTACCCTCTTGAACTTCCAGCTTCCAATTCATCTCTTCACCTCATATCTTCATCTGAGATACATTTAGGAAGTGTATTTGCCTCTTTTTCTACAGAATGTCTGAGTCTAAAAAAGGGTTGTTTAGGCCCTGCAAGGCTTGTGAAAAATCCTGACTTTTTTCTGAGGATCCACACAAAGAGTGTCTTTATTGCCTGTATCCAGACCATAAGCCTAAAGAATGCAAGTATTGCTGTACTTTGTCCACAAAAACCCTCAAGGACCGTGAGGGTAGGCTGCTTCTCTGGCTACAAAGGAAGAAGGCTGCCAAGGATTCAGCCTTCGAAGGTGAGGAGAAGCCTCATACCTCCTCTAGAAAAAGGAGGTAAGGAGAACCATCCTCTTCTCAAAGAGATTCTAAAAAATCTAGATCACAAGGCAGAGAGATTTCTGAGGAAAAGAGGGTTAAAAATGGCCTGTCTGGCCGTTCTCCCTCACAGCAAAGATCTGGTTCAGCACCACCATCTGCGCCTCACACTCCCTTCAGAGATCCTACTTCAAAGAAAAAACGCCCGTCGATAAGGCACTCACCGTCTACAGCCTCCGTCTCTGTAGGATCAGGCGCACTGTCGACGGTCTTGTCAGCGACTTCCACCACGCCGACATTCAAGACGTCGACGGCTGCTGCGGTGTCGAAGGCGGAAGTGAGGATGTCACCGTCGTAAACAGTGTTGAGAACCATCTCCATCGACAAAGATTTCCTCGTCTGTCACTTTACTGTCCACGGTTCCGCTGATCGTCACTGCACCATCGGCGGAAATTCCTCTTCATGCCGCACCATCAGTGCAGCCATTGACGAAAGTGTCAGCGATATCGTCAACGGCTCCATCGACGGGGGGAAAAGGAGGTTGCACTACCAAAGGCCATTCCATCTCTGCTTCACGACTTCTCAAAGATTTCTCCATTGCCTCCTACTCATCTCCTTGATTTTCAGTAATCAGAGGATGAAGGTCCATATGGCCCATACAGCCCCTCGCAACTCAGAGTCAAGTGCCAGGACTTGGAGGAAGATGAGGCACTGGATGATCCGTCAGCCTATCTTGAGAGCAAATTCTCTTTCTCTGATAGAGGGCGTCCCGGCGCTCAATGCCTGGACACATTCCAGGAGTATTATCCTTATGAAGAACAGGAAGATGAGAGCTACCATTCTCAGGAGCATTACATCAATGTACCAATTTTAGTTACAGTCTTACATCTGATGCTAAATGATTATTACAGATGCTTCAATCAATAAATCAATCAATCATGTCACTTATAAAGCACACTACATACCCGCGAGGGTCTCAAGGCGCTGGGGGAAGAGGGGGTGGTGCTGCTACTGATCGAAGAGCCAGGTCTTGAGGAGTCTTCTGAAGGCCAGTAGGTCTTGGGTCTGTCGGAGGTTGGTGGGGAGGGTGTTCCAGGTCTTGGCGGCGAGGTGGGAGAAGGATCTGCCGCCGGCGGTCGTTTTCCGGATGCGGGGGACTGTGGCGAGGGCGAGGCTGGTCGAGCGGAGCTGGCGGGTGGGGGTGTAGAAGCTGAGTCGTCTGTTGAGGTAGGCTGGTCCGGAGTTGTGGAGTGCTTTGTGTGCGTGGGTAAGGAGCTTGAAGGTTATCCTCTTGTTGACAGGGAGCCAGTGCAGGTCTCTCAGGTGGGGTGTGATGTGGCTGCGTCGGGGGATGTCGAGGATAAGACGTGCAGAGGCGTTCTGGATGCGTTGCAGCCGTCTCAGGAGCTTAGCCGTCGTTCCTGCGTAGAGGCGTTTCCGTAGTCCAGCCTGCTGGTGACGAGGGCCTGGGTGACTGTTTTTCTTGTTTCGGTGGGGATCCACTTGAAGATCCTGCGGAGCATTCGGAGGATGTTGAAGCAGGATGAGGAAACGGCGTTGACCTGCTTAGTCATGGAGAGGGTGGGGTCGAGGATGACCCCTAGGTTGCGTACGTGGTCGGTGGGTGGCGGGGCTGTTCCCAGTGATGTTGGCCACCAGGAGTCGTCCCAGGCTGAAGGGTTGGAACCAAGGATGAGGACCTCCGTCTTGTCCGAGTTCAGCTTCAGGCGGCTGGTCCTCATCCATTCGGCGACGGCCTTCATTCCTTCGTGGAGGTGGGCTTTGGCGGTGTGAGGGTCTTTGGTGAGGGAGAGGATCAGCTGGGTGTCGTCGGCGTAGGAGATGATGATGAGGTTGTGCTGTCGGGCGACGTGGGCGAGGGGTGCCATGTAGATGTTGAACAGCTTTGGGCTGAGGGAGGAGCCTTGGGGTACTCCGCAGATGATCTTGGTGGCCTTGGATCGGAAGGGGCGAGGCGGACGCTTTGTGTTCTGCCGGAAAGGAAGGATGTGGTCCAGTCCAGGGCCTTCTCTTGGATCCCGGCGTCGTGAAGGCGTGTTCGTAGTGTGTGGTGGCAGACCGTGTCGAAGGCGGCTGATAGGTCCAGGAGGATGAGGGCTGCTGTTTCTCCGTTGTCTAGCAGGGTCCTGATGTCATCGGTGGCGGCGATGAGGGCGGTTTCGGTGCTGTGGTTGCTGCGGAAGCCGGACTGGGAAGGGTCCAGGATGTTGTTCTCCTCGAGGTAGCGGGTCAGTTGTTTGTTGACGATTTTCTCGGTGACCTTCGCGGGGAACGGGAGCAGAGAGATGGGTCGGAAGTTCTTGAGGTCCTTGGGGTCTGCCTTGGGTTTCTTGAGTAAGGCGGTGATCTCGGCGTGCTTCCAGCTTTCCGGGAAGGTTGCTGTCTCGAAGGAGATGTTGATTATTTTCCGGAGATGGGGCGCGATGGCTGTACTGGCTTTGTTGAAGATGTGGTGAGGGCACGGGTCTAGCGGTGAACCGGAGTGGATGGTGTTCATGATCTCGCTGGTGTCCTCGTCGTTGATGTTGGTCCAGGAGAGCAGGCGGTTGGTGGTTGTGGGGGCAGTGGTCTTGGTGGTTGCCGGGCGGTCGTGGTGTTGAAGCTGTCGTGGATGTCGGCGATTTTGTGGTGGAAGAAGGTGGCCAGTGAGTCGCACAGGTCTCGCGACGGCTGGATGTCGTTGGTGTTGGAGCTGGGGTTGGAGAGTTCCTTCACGATGTTGAAGAGCTCTTTGCTGTTGTGTGCGTTGTTGTCTAGGCGGTCTTTGAGTGAGGCCCTTTTGGCGGATCTGATGAGGTGATGGTGACTGCGGGTGGCGCTCTTGTGGGCGGCGTAGCTGTCCGCTGTCCGTTCGTGGAGCCAGATCTTCTCCAGTTTTCGGCATGTTCGTTTGGAGGCCTGGAGGTCTTCGGTGAACCAGGTGGCTTTCTTGCTGGTGTGGCTGTTGGGCGGATTCTTGAGCGGGGCGAGGGTGTTGGCGCAGTCGTCGATCCACTGTCTGAGGTTGCGGGCGGCGGTGTCGGGGTCGGAGGGTTCGGCGGGTGGGCTCAGGGCGAGGGTTGTGGTTAGCTGGTCTTCCGTGACTCTGCTCCAGCAGCGGCGAGGCATTTGTTCGGTGCGGTGGTGCATGGTGGGCTTCCTGTAGGTGAAGTGGATGCAGTGGTGGTCAGTCCAGTGGGGTTCGGAGGTGTGGTTGAAGGAGACGTGTGGGCTTGCGGAAAAGATGGAGTCTAGCGTGTGGCCGGCGGCGTGGGTGGGTGTAGTCACGAGCTGTCTGAGTCCGAGGGTGGCGAGGTTGTCGATCAGGGTGGTGGAGTTGGTGTCCTTGTTGTTCTCGAGGTGGAAGTTCAGGTCCCCGAGGAGGATGTAGTCCGTGGAGGCGATGGCGTGTGTGCTGACGAAGTCAGCGATGGAATCGCTGAACTGTGGTCGGGGTCCGGGGGGTCTGTAGATGAGGGTTCCTCTGACGGTGGTGTTGGGATCGGTGTGGATCTGGAAGTGCATGTGTTCGGCGGTGCTGAGGGTGTCGTCGGTGTTGGTTGAGACTCTGAGGGTGTTCCTGTGGACGATGGCGATGCCTCCTCCGACTCCGTTGGTGCGGTCCCTGCGGGTGATCTTGTATCCGTCCGGGATGGCAATGGCGATGTCGGGGGCTGAAGCGGGATTCAGCCAGGTCTCCGTCAGGAATGCGACGTCTGGGGAGGTTGAGTCGAGAAGGTCCCAGAGTTCGATGGCGTGTTTGCGGGCGGAGCGGGTGTTGAGGAGGATGCATCTGAGGTAGTTGGGTTCTTTCCTGGGCGGTGGTTTGGCGGGGCGGGTGCTGGCGAAGCTGCAGTTCCTGCAGGTGAAGGGCCCTTGGGTGCGCTTCGGGGTGGCCTGGTAGCAGGTGTGATCTTTTCCGGGGTTGAGTGCGTGGAGGGTGCTGGCGTCGTATCGGCGTCTGTTGATGTGGCGGGCGCGGGGGATGCCCGGACCAGGGGGTCTGGCGCTGGGCGCGGTCACGGCGCGGACGGGCGCAGACGGGCTTGCCTTAGGCGCGCCTTCGGCGCGCCAGCGGCGCGGCCGCACAGCGGCGGCCATAAATGGGGAGGTGGGAGGGAGGAGCAGGGAATGGGGCAGCGAATGGGCAGTGAGGGGGCAGGGCCGCAGGGGCGCAGCAGCGGGAAACAGGCACAGAAGGGAAAACGAGCACAATCAGGGCATCAAGGGGGCACAGAAAGGAAAAACGAGCACAATCAGGGGCAGCAAGGGGGCACAGAAAGGAAAAAATGAGCACAATCAGGGGCAGCAAGGGGGCACAGAAAGGAAAAACGAGCACAATCAGGGGCGGCAAGGGGGCACAGAAAGGAAAAAAACGAGCACAATCAGGGGCAGCAAGGGGGCACAGAAAGGAAAAACGAGCACAATCAGGGGCAGCAAGGGGGCACAGAAAGGAAAAACGAGCACAATCGGGGCAGCAAGGGGGCACAGAAAGGAAAAAAACGAGCACAATCAGGGGCAGCAAGGGGCACAGAAAGGAAAAACGAGCACAATCAGGGGCAGCAAGGGGGCACAGAAAGGAAAAACGAGCACAATCAGGGGCAGCAAGGGGGCACAGAAAGGAAAAAAACGAGCACAATCAGGGGCAGCAAGGGGGCACAGAAAGGAAAAAACGAGCACAATCAGGGGCAGCAGCAGGGCACACAGACGGAGCTGTGTGGTGGGGAGCGACCTACCAGTCAAGGTCAGGGGTCGCTCTCTTCACCACGCAGCGGCCGCCATAAATGGGGAGGTGGGAGGGAGGAGCAGGGAATGGGGCAGCGAATGGGCAGTGAGGGGGCAGGGCCGCAGGGCGCAGCGGCGGGAAACAGGCACAGAAGGGAAAACGAGCACAATCAGGGCATCAAGGGGGCACAGAAAGGAAAAACGAGCACAATCAGGGGCAGCAAGGGGGCACAGAAAGGAAAAAAACGAGCACAATCAGGGGCAGCAAGGGGGCACAGAAAGGAAAAAACGAGCACAATCAGGGGCAACAAGGGGGCACAGAAAGGAAAAACGAGCACAATCAGGGGCGGCAAGGGGGCACAGAAAGGAAAAAAACGAGCACAATCAGGGGCAGCAAGGGGGCACAGAAAGGAAAAACGAGCACAATCAGGGGCAGCAAGGGGGCACAGAAAGGAAAAACGAGCACAATCGGGGCAGCAAGGGGGCACAGAAAGGAAAAAAACGAGCCCAATCAGGGGCAGCAAGGGGGCACAGAAAGGGAAAAAAAACGAGCACAATCAGGGGCAGCAAGGGGGCACAGAAAGGAAAAACGAGCACAATCAGGGGCAGCAAGGGGGCACAGAAAGGAAAAAAACGAGCACAATCAGGGGCAGCAAGGGGGCACAGAAAGGAAAAAAACGAGCACAATCAGGGGCAGCAGCAGGGCACACAGACGGAGCTGTGTGGTGGGGAGCGACCTACCAGTCAAGGTCAGGGGTCGCTCTCTTCACCACGCAGCGGCCGCCATAAATGGGGAGGTGGGAGGGAGGAGCAGGGAATGGGGCAGCGAATGGGCAGTGAGGGGGCAGGGCCGCAGGGCGCAGCGGCGGGAAACAGGCACAGAAGGGAAACGAGCACAATCAGGGCATCAAGGGGGCACAGAAAGGAAAAACGAGCACAATCAGGGGCAGCAAGGGGGCACAGAAAGGAAAAAAACGAGCACAATCAGGGGCAGCAAGGGAGCACAGAAAGGAAAAACGAGCACAATCAGGGGCAGCAAGGGGGCACAGAAAGGAAAAACGAGCACAATCAGGGGCAGCAAGGGGGCACAGAAAGGAAAAAAACGAGCACAATCAGGGGCAGCAAGGGGGCACAGAAAGGAAAAAAACGAGCACAATCAGGGGCAGCAAGGGGGCACAGAAAGGGAAAACGAGCACAATCAGGGGCAGCAAGGGGGCACAGAAAGGAAAAAAACGAGCACAATCAGGGGCAGCAAGGGGGCACAGAAAGGAAAAAACGAGCACAATCAGGGGCAGCAGCAGGGCACACAGACGGAGCTGTGTGGTGGGGGAGCGGCCTTGATTGGGGGAGCGACCTACCAATCAAGGCCAGAGGCCAACTCCGCTCAGCAGCCTCCTCCCACATAGAAGATACCTATTGTCATATCTGCACCACAGAGCACACCTACGCTGTCAAAGAACAGGAATATACCTTCCCCATTAGCAATACTGGCTAATGTGCAAGACAGCGATGGCAAGCATTTAGAAGAAGGGGAGCTGCAGTTAGACCCGGATATCCACGATGAATGGGACAATTATGTTGCACCCATGCCATTCTAGCCTACTTCACCTATAGCCGGTTCACCACCTGCGAATATCAGCGGTTTTCACAACCTCCTGGAGCGAACGGAAAAGCGATTTGACCTTTCTATGCCCGCCAAACATAAAGAGTGCTTTCTCTATGATTTCAAAGCGGGTACACAGTGCATCACTAGATCCATTCCCATCGTAGATTACTTACGGCAAGAAGGCCTCAAATTAATGCAGACGCCAGCCTCCATTCCTGTGGTTGTTACAAACCTGGATAAAAAATACAAGGTGCCTGAAAACTCTTCTATGTGCCTCATTGGACATCCTGGACTTGATTCAGTCATTATGAAACCTGCTCAGAGGAGATCTAAAAATCCTTCCTCGCCGTGTACAGCCTTACCGGATAAGGAGGGATGCCGGCTAGACAACATTGGCAAGAGGTTTTTCACGCTAGCGGCTACTGCCATCAGAGCCTCCAGCTATGTGGGCTTTCCTGGGGAGGTATGACCCACAAATGTGGTCCGACATCTCGTCTTTGTTGGAATATCTCTTCGAGGACAAGGAAATTGAGTCAAAGGACATTTTATCGGAAGGTGATAAGGCCTCTTCTGAGATAATTGGTGTGTCAATGACTAGTTCATCCACCGCCTTCAGGCAGATGGCTAGAGTGGCAGTGTTGAGGCGGCAGGGTTGGCTCAAGGCTACAACATTTCGCCCAGAATTTCAACCCAAGGTGCTGGGTCTGCCATTTGATGGCAAATATATCTTTGGAAAGCACGTTGATGACGCGCTGCAGTCAATTAAGTCGGATACTGACACGGCCAAGTCGCTGGGGAGTTTGCAGCAGAGGAAATTTTCTTCCTTTTGAGGGAGAGGTCAGTAGCTCTCTCGGCCGCAAGTACAGGAACGTTTCCAACTATATTACTACCACGAGTTTCGATCACAGCCTTCAACTCAAGCTTACCAACCAAACTTGACGCCAGCTTAATTTAGAGCATCAGCATGTCGACGTCCAGCTTCAGGAGGAAGATCTCAAGACAACAACAAGATACAATGAGGATTTACAGGCCCCTGTCACCGCAGTCCCACTTCACTTCAGTTCCACCTTCTCCAAATTCTTCAACATATGAAAGCTCATATCTTCCGACAAATGGGTGTTAGACGTATTTTAGCATGGTCGCATCCTGGAATTTGTTCAACAGCCTCCGAATTTACCTCCCTGGAAGACTTCACATCGTCATCTCCCAGTTCTCAAAAAATAAATCAAATTACTCCTCTCCAAACAAGCAATCTAGGAGGTGTCACGCAATCAACGCAATCTGGGTTTCTACTCCCATTTCTTTCTAATCAAGAAAAAGACAGCAAAGTGGAGGCAAATAATGGACCTCAGGTTGCTGAACAAGTTCATCAAAAACCAACCCTTCAGGATGTTGCCGCTCCAGGAGATTTTACTTCTCATGGGTACGGGAGATTATATGTCCTCCCTCGATCTTCTGGATGCATATTTCCACATCCCCATACATCCAAAGCACCGAAGGTTTCTTAGGTTTGAGGTGGCACGGTGCCATAACCAGTTCAGGGTGCTGCCCTTTGAACTAAAGTCAGCACCCAGAGTTTTCACTAAGTGCTTGGCGCCAGTGGCCGCCTTTCTCTGATGGTCCGGTCACCAGGCATTCCCTTACCTGGACGACTTGTTAGTCAAGGTTCCATCCTTCCAAGCCACCAAAAGATCCACGGAAGCCTGTCTACGGCTATTTCACTCCCTAGGTCTCAAACTCAAAATGGAGAAGTCGTCTCTCATCCCTTCCAGGTCGCTGGTGTTTCTAGGAGCAACCCTGGATACCACACTTTCAAAGGCTTTTCCCACACATGAGAGGTTTTACGCCTACAAAGGATAGCACAGTCTCTATCTTCAAAAAAGTGTGTTTCTGTAAGGACCTACAAATCAATGCTAGGGATGATGACATGCTGCATCCTGTTGATCCCAAACTGCCACCTGCGAATGAGACCTCTCCAGGAGCAGCTCAATGCTCAGTGGGCTCAGTCTTGGGGCTCTTTCGACGACATCATTTCAGTAACCTCAGAAATGACCTCAGCGATGTCCTGGTGGATGGTCAAAGGCAACCTTTCTCAGAGTCTGTCCTACCTCCTGACAAAACCAAAGATGGTGAGGAAATTGACGCTTCCATGGAAGGGTGAGGAGCCCACCTACAAGATTGGCAAATCCACTGAAAGTGGTCTGCACAAGAGGCATTATGGCACATAAATTTAATAGAATTAAAGGCAGTTTTTCTGGGTCTCCAAGTTTTCCTTCCAAAGACCCGGGGATCGTATATTCTTGTCCGGACAGACGACAACACCAACCTGTTTTATCTACAGAAACAGACTGGGACGAGATCTCATGACTCTCAACCCAAGCGCAACAAATCTGGGAGTGGCTGATAGACCACAAAATATCGCTGCAAGTAGAACACATACCAGGAGTCCAAAACAAGTGGGCCGACTCCCTCAGCAGAGACACCAAGCAATGTCACGAGTGGGAGCTCAACCAGAGACAGCTACAAAAGGTTTTTTAATCTTGGGGGTTTCCAACCTTAGATCTATTCGTTACATTCTTCAACAAAAAATGCAAGCTCTTCGCCAGCAGATTTCCTCAACCAGGCTCTGTGGGTAACACCTTCCACTTCTCGTGGGAAGGAATGTTTGCTTACGCATTCCCTCCGTTTCCCCTCATTCCAAGAGTTCTACAGAAGATGAAACAAGAGCCATGCCGAATCATCCTAATCGCCCCAGTATGGGCGAGACAATACTTGTACATCGAGCTGCATCGCCTAACAGAGTTTTCTCCAATTCAGTTCTGGCCAACAGAGGATCTCCTTTCTATGAACCAGGGCCAAGTGGTCCATCCGCAGATTCACACACCCCATTTGTCAGCTTGGCTCCTTGCCACATGAAGTTCAGAGCTTTAGCTCTCTCTGACAAATGTACATTGATACTTCAGAAAGCCCGAGCTCCTTCTACGCTCAAGTGCTATTCTGCGAAATGGAAGAGATTTTGTTCATGGTATGTCGCACAGTCTTGTCATCCTCTCTTCTCCGCACCTGTAGAGGTTCTACCCTATCTGTTACATCTCGCCAAATCGGGCCTTACCCATTCGTCCAATAGGGTACACCTGGGTGCAGTATCCAGATACAGACGACGTCCTGTCAATTATCCTTGTGATCTAACAGACTTGTGAAGGAGTTTATGAAAGGTCTATTCAGAGCTTACCCACCGGTGAAGCCTCCTCCAGTACTTTGGCAGCTGAATATTGTCTTTTCGCAGCCTATGAGGTCCCCTTTTGAGCTAATACACAAATGTGACTTAAAATTCCTTTCATGGAAGGTGGCTTTTCTATTGGCCATTACATCTGTGATACGCATTAGTGACATCCAAGCCTTTAGCACAACAGAACCTTACCTACAATTTCTTCAAGACAGAGTAGTCCTACGCACCAATCCTTCTTTCATTCCCAAAGTGCCTTCAGCAATTCATCTAAATTCTACTTGCAAAGAACAAAGACTTTCTGTAAATCTACTCAGTTGCTAATCTCCTTCTCTGCTCACAGGAAGGGTCAAGCCTTAACACGAGCTTCTATTGCTCGCTGTGTCTCTTCAGCTATAATATTTTGCCATGAGAAGGCTGGAAGTCCACTCGCTGCGAAAGTGACAGCTCATTCCACTCAGAAGATGACAACGTCCTCAGCCCTGTTTGCCGAAGTGTCTTTACCTGACATCTGCAGGGCGATGACATGGACGAACGTTCATACCTTCACAAAGCATTTATGCCTGGAAGCGTGGCAGAGAGTGGATGTAGCGGTTGGCCAAGCTGCCCTGTGACTGCTGTTGGCATAAGGTATGCATCTACTAATGTCTTTTCTTTCCTTAGTGTTATTTTTTTTTATAGTTGTTGCATGTTTTTGGGTATTTCATTTTAATGAATCAGTTCTTTTGGTTATTGTGTTCAAGTTTGGGTTGCATGGTGTGATGGTTCACCTTACCCTTCGCCATTACCCTTAGGAAACCGCTTACTATTGTGATTCAAACATGTGAATCTATAAACGATAGAATACTGGAGAAAAAACAAGTTACTTACCTGTGCACTGTGGTTCTCCAGTATTGATATCTTTTATAGATTCACATACGACCATCATTGCATACCTCTGTTATTTTTATTTACACTCGTGCTTGAAGTCTAAGGTATAGTGGCTCTGCAGGGGTTGGATACTCTAGGGTCTATGCTCTGATTGGCTGAAGTTTGAATGTTTTAAAACAATGTTAATAGGTTGCTAAATGCTGTTGATTTTCAACGGAGATTAAGGCTAAAGCCTTAGTACTACTATTTTACTGTTACCGTGGGACTCCCACCATGACAACGGGGAAGATTCAAGCATGCGAATCTAAAAAAGATATCAATACTGGAGAACCACGGTGTACAGGTTAGCAACTTATTTTTTTTGTACGAGTGAAATCTGAGCCTAACTATAACGTCCCTGTAAGCTTTGTTTTTTTCTGTGAATTACTAAGGTTTTTTTAATGTTATTTCCTAACAATAACGTCCCTGTAACCTTTGGCTTTTTTAGTGAATTTCTACATTTTTTAATGTTATTTCCTAACTATAACGTCCCTCTAGCCTTTGGCTTTTTGAGTGAATTTCTACGTTTTTTAAATTTTATTTCCTAACTATAATGTCCCTAAAAACGTTTTTTTTTGTGAATGTCGAAGGTTTTTTAAAGTTTTCTTTCCTAACAATGACCTGTAACCTTTGAGAGTGGGTGTGTAAGTGGCTGTATTGGTCTGTGAGTGGGTGTACGAGTGGCTGTATAGGTTTGTGAGTGGTTTTGTGAGTGCGTGAGTGGGTGTGTGAGTAGCTGTATGGGTCGGTGAGAGGGTGTGTGATTGGCTGTATGTGTCTGTGAGTGGGTGTGTAGGTGTATGAGTGGGTGCATGAGTAGTTTTGAGGGTGTGTGAGTGGATTTGTGAGTCGGTGAGTGGGTGTGTGAGTGGCTGTATGGGTTTGTGAGTGGGTGTGTAATGTGGCTGTATGGGTCTGTACAGTGGATGGAGAAAGGGGGAAGTGCATCCGACAAGCTCTCAGCAATCCCGCTGTGTGAGACTTACTCATGGTATCAGGAGGGGTTTTTGGCCCTCAGCGATCCTCAGCATCCAAGAGGACTTAATCTCCAACGAGTACTGCGCCAGGAGGCGCGTTTACAGAGTGGTCAACAAAGGTGGCGGGGCCTCATACAAGCTCTCAGCAATCCCGCTATGTGGGATTTACTAGTGGTAACAGGAGGGGTTCTTGGACCCAGAGGACCCTCAGCATCCATGGGCACTTCATCCCCAACGAGTAGTGTGCCAGGAGACGCGTTTGCAGAGTGGTGGACAAAGGGGGCGGGCCTCCAACGAGTTCTCAGCAATCTTGCTGGGGGGGAATTACTGGTGGTAACAGGAGGGGTTCCTGGCCCCCATGGACTCTCAGCATCCAAGGGGCTTCATCCCCAACGAGTAGTGCGTCCGGAGGTGTGTTAGCAGAGTGGTGGACATAGGGAGTGGGGCCTCTGCCGATCTCTCAGCAATCCCGCTGTGTGGGACTTACTGGTGATAACAGGAGGGGTTCTTTACCCCCAAGTAGTAGCACACCAGGAGGTGCATTTGCAGAGTGGTTGAGAAAGGGCACGGGACCTCTGATGAGGTGCAGCAGGATTCGCAGACCCACAGGGGGTCGTGCTGAGCATTGTGGGGGATCGCCGGATTCTAGGACGTTGAGAAAAAAAACGTTATAAGGCAGTTGATAGGCCTTTATGGGTCCCTCTGGGACCCCTCTAACATAGCCCTGGGGTCAGGGTATGTCTGCCCTGAACCCTTTATTCACTTTGCCCAGAACTTTTCAGCCCTGGGGACCGTTTCCAGAGATATAAAATGGAGGGCGCAACTTTTCTGTCAAGGTGCGGCCAGCCAATCATGACCCTGCTTTGGCTTGTGGAGCCGCGGATTCACCACGGGTGGGTCTGCGGAAGATCCAAGGCCCTAGATATACAAATTTGGTTTTAAGTTATTATCTCCAAAAACTACTAAACGGATTTATACCAAATCACAAAAAGCACGCTTTCTGAACCAAGAGCTAGCTTTCTGCCAAATTTGGTGTAATTTCATCCAGTGGTTTGGGCTGTAGTCGTGTTCAAAATCCCTAAGGGAAATTGCATGGGGAAAATGTGTTTTGGGGCCCCGTCTTTTTCTCGGCCCCGCTTGACGGATCATCCCAAAACTTTCAACACAGCAGCTGAACTGAGCATCGTACTCATTTTTAAAATTTCGTCAAGATTAGTCAAACGGCACCAACGTTATTGACAAAACAAAAAGCGCTTTTCCTATGGACACCAGGTCCTACCTATAACTACCTACTGGCGACCGCCAGTAGGTTATGTATGTCCAAAAAGCAGTGGAGCACAGTATACATGGTCAAAGACAAGCTTAAAGTCAGCAAGCAAGAGCAGAGGAAGATGAGTTGTAGACGGTTAAGGCATGATGTAGTGCTCTGTAACGAACTGAGCCTTCAACTCCTTCCGAATTGGAGGAGTTTTGGAGCAGTCCTAAAGGATAAAGGGGGTGGGCTTATCCCCAACTGACATATTTAATTTACTTACATGTCCCTAGTAAAGTGGTACTACAAGTACCCAGGGCATGTGAATTTTAATGCTACCAGTGGGCCTGCAGCACTGGTTGTGCCAACCACTTAAACAGCTTCTTTAAACGTGTCTCAGGTCTGCCATTGCAGCATGTGGGTGCAGTTTTAAACTGCCATTCCGACCTGGCAAAATAAATATCCCAAACCTTCCTTTTTTACATATACGTCACCCATAGGGTAGACCCTGGACAGCCCAGAGGGCAGGCTGCAGTGTATTTAAAAAGTAGGACATGTAATTTTAAGTTTCACTCCTGGTAGTGAAGAACTATTAAATTCGTTTTTCCACTACTGCAAGCCCTTCCTCTCCCACAGGATAACATTGGAGTTACCTAATTATATTTAATAAACTGTAATTTCCAATTGGGAACAGGTAACCAGTTCATGTTTGCAGTGTCTTTAGAATTGTAATGAAAAAGCCTTGCTTAAGGTGAAGTCAGATTTTAAATAACAATTTTGAAAATGCCACTTTAGAAAGTTGGCATTTTCCTGCCTTAGCCATTTAGTGCCTTTAGCCTGCCCCTGGGTCACATGATTGGGAGTAGCTGACAGTTGGGCTTTGTGTAGTCCTCCTAGACCGCCACACACAATAAAGAGCTTAGGTGCGACTGGATGGGCCATCACTGGCAGGATGCGAGGGCAGAGCTGGGCACAGCCCTACTTACACTTGAGTAGGCTGTGTCCTGCCTCCACAAAAAGGGCTGCATACCCCCTGTAGTTAGTCTGGAGCCAGGACAGGGAAGGCAGGATGCCTGGGACTTCAAAGAGAATCCTCTAGAAGTTTCTACCACATTCCAGAGTAAGTGCACCAGGTATAAATATTGAACCTCAGACACCATCTCTTCAGTACACTTCTGGACCTGTGGATACTCTGTCAGAAAGGACTGCTGTGCTGCTGAAAAGACTGCCAATCTGCTGCATTGATGCTCTGCAAGAAATGCTTTCCTGCTGTGCTGACCTGCTGCCGCAGTGCCTGGGTGAATAGAACTGGACCTGCAGCTGTTGAACACAGGAACCCAAAAGTGACTCCAAGGGCTTTTAGGCTGGTCTCCTGACTAGAGCCTCAGGAACAGAAGGCTCTAACAACCTTGAACCCAGCACCTGGACTCTGTCATCTGTGATTCCTACCCTGCCAAATGGTGCCACCCCAGTCCTGGACCATTGGAAGTAGGCCTGAAGGAGCCCTGCCAGCCCATCTGTGTACCCAACAGAACTGATGCATCTTCTCTGCTGTGCGGCACAAACCCGAGTAGAACAGACACATCACTTCTGCTGCAAGGGTTCACCTGACGCAAAGGACTCCGCATTGACCCTGCAGTTGCATCGGTACCACAGACTGTGCGAAGTTTTAATGACGCAGGCCCTTGCACGTCCCATCGAAGGGAGCCTCAATGGCAATGCAGGCTCTCCCATCGCAGTCTCACAATTCCTTGGAACTGACGCATCGCCTCAACTGCGCAAGTCATCTCTGACACCAGACTTCGTATCACAAGTCCTCGTCGACGGGATCCTCAACGATGATGCAAGACCTCGCATCGTAGCTCCGCTGCACTTCTAAACCGACGCATCGTCTCGGCTGTGTGAAGCATCCTTGGTGCAGAACCTTGCAACACTCCACAACCAGGACCTAAGGTACTTTGTTCAGGCGACCTAACTGGGCCCCTGTAGCTGGCCCTTGCTCCATCACGGTCAGCCTGAAATTGTGACTTTGTCCCAGTCCGGCATGTCCAGATATCCACAGTTGGCGCTTTGTGGCGCTGTTTTCACTTAAGTCTTTAAACCTGCATATCTCCAGGTTCTACTGATTGGATTTTTATTGTTTTGGTCTTGTTTTATTTCTTAGAAATTACTCTATTTTCCTTAACTGGCATGGGATCCTTTTGTGGTGTGTTTTTACTATGTTATTGTTTAAAGTGTTGCACCAATACTTTACAAACTGCCTCGGAGTGAAGCCTGACTGCTCTGTGCCAAGCTACCCGAGTGTTGAGCACAGGTTAATTCAGGGTTCCTTGTGTCTTCACCCTGGCAAGGCTTGCGGTTCCTGCTTGAGTAGGGCTTCACCCCTCACAAGCAGTAACCCAATTTCCTACACTGGTGGCAGCGGTAGGCTTTGAATTTGTGTTTGTGCAGTGCCATACAGTAATTTTGTGTTACACTACCATCCCACAGAAATTATTTAAAACCATTTTGAGTTTTTCAAATTCTCCTTGATTGGCTTCTTGTGTTTTTACAAATCTACTTCCATTACAGTTCTGCAAGGAGAAGGAACTCCGCACCAAGAAGGGTACCAAAAGGTTGGAGCTACGGAAAGCTCTGATGGCCTAGAGGTAGGTTCACCAGTCACTAACAGCTACAGAGGAGCAGGGTGATGTGAGGATATGGATGAGCAGGATCAGGGCCTAGACGCCAGCTCTGATATGCAGTCTTCAGGGGAGGGGGAGAACGCATCCCCTGAACTGGAACTCCCTGCCAGAGCAGGAAGCAGTGTATCCTTGCATTGCCTGACCCCAGAGGAGCTGGCGGACAGGAAGGTAGAGAGTGAGTTTCAGCTACAGATGACCAAGCTCAGGATGGAGGAGAAACTTGCTTTGGAGTGTTTGGTTCATGAAAGGAGCCTTAAAGAGCTGAAACTGAAGGCAAAACAAGCCGATTCCAGCAGTATTGGTGGCAGCATACACTCAGTGTCTCAAGGAGCCATGAAGGTCCGTATACTCAAAGAACTGGTACCCAGTTATGTGGTGGGAGAGGACATTGACAAATGGTTTTCAGCTTATGAGGTGACCCTGAAGGTACACAAGATCCCAGAGGCACATTGGGGGTGGGGGGAGGGGGGGTTGGCCTGTGAAAGCATATGCCTCCAGTGGGGAGAGATACTCTTCTGATTCTAGAAGTAGAGGACCAAACCAGGTACACCCTCATGAAAGCCTTTCTTCTAGCTAAATTTGGGCTGACCCATGAAAAGTATCGCCATAGGTTTAGGGACTATATTGAAGTCAATGGGGTGACCCTGTGTCCCTCGGAACCTGGGTAATAATGATATAAACTACAAGGAACCACTTGTAGTTTATACGTTTAGGGACAGCCACAAACCCCCTAATCAGTCTTGGGTGGATTTCTTGGACTACTCTAACAAGATACTGAAATGCTGAGTGAGGGGCAGCAAAGTTAATGATTACAATAGGCTGTACAACTTGAATCTCAGGGAGCACATGCTCAATATTTGTTTTACAGAACTGCGCCAGCACCTAGTGGACAGCAAGCTGACTGGCCCCAGGAAGCTTGCTGAGGAGGCGGACCTCTGTGTCAGCACCAACACAAAAAAGGCATCTGGGGGAGACTCACAAAAATGGTGGTCAGGGGTCCCCCAGAAGAAAGAGGGGAAGAAAATCTTGAAAGTAAGGAGTTCTCAAAAGGCCCCCAAAATAATTCCAAAGGGAACAGTGGCAATGAGTCCCAATCTGAGCCAAAGAAGAGGTTTTCTTTTTTATAAACAGAGATGAAGGTTTGCCCCTCATTGTACTGAGTGTTACAAATATGGGCACTCCAAGGGAGACACCAAATGTCCCAAGATGGCACAGACACCCACCGATGGGCAGACCCCTGGGTTGGCGAGTTTAGGGATTGGGGAGAGGGGGTTTCCAGTTAGATTTGGGGAGCAGACAGCAGTGATGCTAGTGCCCCTGGGGGCTAAGAAGATGGTGCCAAAAGCTCATATGCCTGTAAATACTTTTAAGTATAGGCAGTCGGTCACCATCAGTGGGCAATGGGAAGAGGCTCTGAGGGACACAGGAGCAAGCAAGACTACTGTAAGGTGTCAGTGAGCTGGTGTCCTCAGAGCAGGTCCTCCCTAACACATTCTACCAAGTCATAGTTGCAGACAGCAGAGAGAGTCATCTAATGGTGACTCTGGTTCCCTGTGAATGGGGGGGGGGGCACTCCAGGTTCTCTAGAAATAGCTGTGAGCCCTGCCATGCCTGTAGATTGTCTGTTGGGCAACGACCTGGAGCACACTACTTGAAAGGAGGCAGAGCTCAGCTCACACTTGGAATTTTGGGACTGTATGACCACAAGGTCAATGGCTGCCCAGGAAGGGAGTCAAGGGTGCCTGGAGACTGAAACAATGGCCCAGGCACCTGCCAAGAAGAGTAAGGGAATTGGCACGTGAAACCAGCCCCTAAAGTTCCTGTGGTCCAAGATGACAGGGCACCGGAGGAGGATGCCCCTGAGCCTACCGGGGAGGACACTGTTGCCCTGGGTGACCTGCCTAAGCTTGCTGGATCGCAAGTTGAGGGTGGGGCCACCAGGGACAAATTCTGCAAGAGTGTCCCACTCTAGAGAGCAGAAGGCGGCAAGCTGAGACCCAGGCAGCAGATGCTCCCTCTGGAGATCCCCTTTTCTATTGGGAGAATGACCGCCTATAGCGTGAGCCTAAGGTTCCTAGACCTCGGGCAGCCCATGTGCTGGTGATCCCCCAGTATTACAGGGCGTTCCTACTGGGGTCGACTCTTGACATCCCCCTGGCAGGACATCTGGGGCAAGACAAGACCTTCGCAATGATTGTTGCCCACTTCAATTGGCTGCAGATGAAGATGGACTCCGATGCATTATGAAGGTCCTGTCCCACATGCTCAAGGCTCCCCTGGCCTTATTACCTGTTGTTGATACTCCCTTTGAGAGGGTGGGCATTGAAATTGTTGACCCCCTTGAACCCCAAGACAGCTTTAAGCAACAGGTTCATGCTGGTCTTGGTGGAACACGCCACTCGCTAATCAGAAAACATTCCTCTGAGGTCGGTGACTGCACCTGCGATGGCCAGGGTCCTGATGAGGATTTTTACCCATGTGGGGTTCCCCGAAGAGGTAGTGTCTGACAGGGACATTAACTTCATGTCAGAGTACATGGATTCCATGTGGGATGAGTGTGGAGTGACTTACAAGTTCTTAACACCCTATCACCCCTAAACAAACAGGCTTGTGGAGAGATTCAACAAAACCCTCAAAGGAATGATAATGAGCCTACTTGAGTCCAAGAGATGTAAGTGGGACGTCCTCTCCCCATGCTTATTTTTTGCCTACAGGAAGGTGCCACAGAAGGGGGTTGAGTTTAGCCCCTTTGAACTCCTCTATGGACACCCTGTTAGGGGACCGCTCAGCCTTGTCAGAGAGGGATGGGAGCAAGCGCCCCCGAAACCCTCTCAGGATTTTTTCATCTACATGCTGGCCCTCCGCAACCAGATAAACAACTTCTGGAAGAAGGTGAGTTGGTGTGGGATCCTTTTGTGGAGTGTTTTCATTGTGTTACTGTGTAAAGTGTTGCACAAATACTTTAAACATTGCCTCTGAGTTAAGCCTGACTGCTCTGTGCCAAGCTACCCGAGAGTTGAGCACAGGTTAATTTAAGGCTGCTTGTGACTTCACCCTGGCAAGGATTGTGGATCCAGCTGGAGTAGGGGTTCACGCCCCTCAACCAGTAACCCAATATCTTACCCAACGATGTTCACAAAGGCTTAGATAAAGGTGCTTCTTCATCATCAGGCCAATTGCTCCTGTAGAACTGACAGGGATCTTCCTTATCCCTGTTACACTTCAGCTTAGGAGCGTAGTTCTTTCAAGTTATTACAACATCAGGATTTCTATTTATTCAGATTGTTGGGTGTTGAATATTATTCAACATGGTTACACCCTGGAACTTGTTCAAATATTTCCTTGAAATCCACCTCACAGGAGGTCACATCAACATTTTTGTCTGTTAAAGGAGGAAATTCTATCACTCCTATGGAGAGAAGATATAAAGGAGGTCCCCTACGTCCATCAAAACACAGGTTTCTATTAAAATGTTGTCCTTATCAAGAAAAAATCATGAACATAGAGAAAAGTATTGGATTTAAGGCAGTTATACATATTCCTTAATAAACCATCTTTCAGAATGGTTGCACTCCAAGACATACTCCAATTGTTAAACCTGGATGATTCCATGCATCCCTAGACCTCTTGGACTCTTGTTTCCAAATCTCCATCCATATAAAACATCACAAATACATAAGGTTTGAGGTGGCTTTATGCCATTTTCAGTTCAAAATCCTTCCCTTTGGGCTTAAGTCTGTTCCCAGAATATTCACCAAAAGCATGGTCCCAGCAGTTTCATACTTGAAAAAAGGGGGTCCCAGATCTTTCCATATCTGGACGACTGGCTCCTAAAAGGCCCTTCACTCCAATCAGCAAAAACATCTATGAGAGTGGATCTTCAAGTCTTCGAAGATCTGAGCCTAAAATTGAACAAGGACCAATCTTGTCTTCAACACTGCAAAAAGATAACATTTCTAGGGGCAATCCTGGATATAATCTCATACAAGGCCTTTTCCACAAACTAAAGAATTCAGCGGCTAACAAGTTTGGCGTCTTCCATTTCAAAAAGAAAGTCCACTTCAGTTTGGATATACAAATCACTGTTAGGGATGATGTCCTCATGCATTCCTTTAATTCCAAACTGTTGACTTCAGATGAGACCTTTACAGGAGGAGTTGGACAAATAGTGGGTCCTGACTCAGGAAACTTCCGAAGATGTGCTAAAGATCACCCCTGAAATGACATTGGCAATGGTAATGAAGGATGCACACCGATAATGTCTCACCAGGCCTGACATTCATTTCCTCACAACCCCAGTTCGTAATGACCACAGTGCGTCACTGGAAGGATGGAGAGAACACTTGCAACACCTTGAAGTCTGAGGCAAATGGTCATCTCAGGAAATAAGTATGTGCATCAACCTTTTAGAGCTAAGAGCTGTAGCTCTAAGTCTTCATCCTTTCTCCCGAAGATGAATTTATAGTGCTGTTCTATAACGACAATACTACTACAATCTTTTATCTGAACAAGCAGGGAGGAACAAGATCACATCTGCTGTAGAGAAGCTCAAAAGATTTGGAGTTGGATACTTCTGCATCTAATTACACTAAAGGTGGAACATGTTTCCGAAATAACCAACTCGGTGGACTCTCTCAGTAGAACATCAAGAGTGTCACAAGTGTGAACTGGACCAACAACAAATATTGAAGATCTTCCAGAAATGGGGAAGTTCAAGCCTTGACTTATTCGCAAAAGCTCTCAACCACAAATGTTGACTCTACAACAGCAGATACCCACAAAAAGGATCAACGCATTTTGCATAGCAAGGGTAGGAATATTTGCTTATGTATTCCTTCCTTTTCCACTGATGCCCAAGCTCCTGAACAAAATGAAGAGGGAGCTATGTCGGATAATTCTTGTGGCTCCAACCTACCCAAGGCAACTGTGGCACATAGAGCTACTTCTCTTATTGGAGTGACATCATATTCTGCTCGAGCCAGTGCTGGGACGCTTAACGATGAACAAGAACCAAGTTACTCATCCGACACCAAAATCTCTCCATTTTTTGGCTTGCCTCCTCACTACAACAAATTCTGTCTCTTAGATATCTCTCAGGATTGTAGAGAAATCCTGGCCACAGCTGAAATGGCAAATAAGACTTGCAAAGCAAAGTATACTGGTTTCTGCATATGGTGCTCTCAAAAGAATCTTTAGTCTGTCCAATCTACACCCAAACAGGTCCTGCCATACTTGATTCACCTGGCACGTTCCGGTCTTTCCCATAAATCAGTGGCAATTTCACGATTTCATACATCATTAAACCAAATGTTGCTATGGTCTCATAGGCTGATTAAAGATTTTTTTTAGAGGACTCTTCAGGGATTTCCCTTTGATTAAGAAGCCTACTATTGCTTTGCAATAGAACACAGTGCTATCACAATTAATGAGAAGTCCATTTGAACATGTTCACAAGGCAGAAATGAAACATCTATCCTGTAAAATAGCTTTGTTACTAGCTTCACGTCCGCCAGAAGAATTAGTGAAATTGGATACGTTACTTACCTGTAATCCTGGTTCTCTTCCAGGGGTATCCTCATCAAAGTCATAAGCACTGAATATTCCCGCCCATGCGCGAGGACATTAAAAAAATATATATATATATAAAAACATATATATTCATCTCGATATATATATACAAATATATTATTTTTTCACAAGCCAATGCAGCTTCCGAAAAAACAAGGGTAACCAATGCTCTGGTAATCTGCTTTTGCAGCAATAGACATAAACTCTGTTCTCTTTTTACTTTTTTTATATATCACACACATATGAGGAAAAAAACAGGAGGGCAAGGAGACACTTGAACTCTCTTTAATGAACAGCAGAAAGTGGCCATGTAACGCACTTGAACTTTCTTTAATAAACAGCAGAAAGTGGCCATGTAACACAGCAGGCGTTGTTAGCCCATAGGCAGCATTGGAACCTTAAAAGCACAGAAAATGAAAGCAATTGCAAGAGTAAACTGGCACAGTGCCTTTAAGGCAGCTATGACCCCCAACTTTCCATCATGCCTCTGGGGTGACAGTTAGGTCAGTTGTTCTTTGCGGAGACCCAAAGGTCAGGGCACAAAGAACAAATCAATGATTGGTTATTTGCCCGGGGAGGTGGGTGGGTTGCTTATGACTTTGATGAGGATACCCCTGGAAGAGAACTAGGATTACAGGTAAGTAACTTATCCATCTCTTCCAAGGGATCCTCGTCAATAGTCATAAGCACTGAATCGAATAGCAAGCCCATCCTCTACCCCTGCGGGCAAATGATTAGAATCAATATCAGCTGAAATCAGCATTGGAATAAATTTCTAAAGGAGGCCTGGCCTTCTTGAGTGTCCGCTCTCGTATCCGAATCGAGACAACAGTGTCTCGTGAATGTATGTACCGATCAGCGATAGGTACATTGTGCAGAAAAACCACAGTAGCTGCCTTCCCCCTTGTGGAATGAGCCTTGGGAGTAGCCACGAGGGGCTCATTTGACAACTGGTAAGCCAGTTTGATACATGACACTATCCATGTGGAGATGGAGCATTTAGAGGCTAGAATACCTGTTCTGATGGAACCATAATTTACAAACAAGTGATCAGACTTCCTAATAGCCTTAGACTTGTCTAGGTAGAACTTTAGGACTCTTTTTAGGTCTAAAGAGTGCAGAGACCTTTCAGCTGGAGTGGAGGGGTTGGGAAAGAAAGTAGGTAGTGAAATGGACTGGTTAACGTGAAAATCGGACACCACCTTCAGTAGGAAAGACGGGTGGGTTCTCATCACTACTCTGTTGTTGTGGAAAACTGTTTATGGTTCTTTAGAGCAGAGAGCCTGAATCTCGCTCACCCTACGAGCAGAAGTGATTGCCACCAAGAAGGCAGCTTTCCATGTGAGATGTTGCAGAGTCACTTTGTGAACTGGTTCAAAGGGGGGACCCATGAGTTTGGAGAGAACCAGATTGAGCTCCCAGGGAGGAGAAGGAGAGCGAATCGGGGGAAACACTTTCTTTGCCCCTTGTAAAAAATCCTTAACCACCTGAAGCTGGAAGAGGGATGGTTGGTAAGAAGACTTTCTGTATGCCGTAATGGCAGCAAGATGTACCTTTATGGAAGTAAACTGCAAATCTGATCTGGCCAAGTGTAGGAGATATGGAAGGATTACCTCCTCTTGCCTTGGGCCGACTGGAAACCCTTTTGCACACACCACATGTAGAATCTCTTCCATTTAAATGCGCATAAGAACGCCTCGTGGAAGGCCTTCTTGATTCCTTCAAAATGTTCATGCAGTCCTGAGGAAGTCCTAGATGTCCATATTGGAGGACCTCAGGAGCCATGCAGATAAGTTCAGCAAGGGAAGGTTGGGATGATAGATTCTCCCGTTCAGCTTGGAAAGCAGGTCCGGCCTGCACAGCTGCCTCCTGTGTGGACGCTCCGAGAGATGCAGAAGGTCCGGGTACCAACACTGTCGTGGCCAGTCTGGCGCGATCAGGATCATCCTCGCTCTGGAGTGGTAGAGTTTGGTTATGACTCTCGGGATGAGAGGAAGTGGTGGAAAAGCATACAAAAAGTCCCCTGACCAATAGATCAAAAGGGCATTCCCTTTTGTCCCTGGCCGGTAATATCTTGACGCGAAGTCTTGGCATTTTTTGTTGGTGTCGTCCGCGAAGAGATCGATGCTTGGATGACCCTATTCTCGGAAGATGTCTGCCACCACCTCGTCGTGCAGATCCCAGTCTTGCTGATCTTCGAAGTGACAACTGAGGGAATCTGCTTGAGCGTTTTGATCTCCTGGCAGATGGGTTGCCGTAATTGACAGTTGTCTGGCCAGAAGCCAATACCAGATCGCCGAGCCTCCAAGGACAGAGGGCGAGAGCGTGTTATCCCGGCTTGTTTAGATAGTACACAGTGGTCGTGTTGTCCGTCTGGACCACTATGGAGCTAGTCTGGATCGAGGGGTAGAAGGCCTTAAGGGCCAGATGCACTGCCCGTAGCGACAGCATATTGATGTGATATGCCTGCTCCTTGCTCGACCACAGACTTTGAGTTTGAAGAAGGCCCATGTGTGCTCCCCAACCCTGGAGGGAGGCATCCGTGATCAGAGATTGCGTTAGAGGGGTCTGATGGAAATGAACTCCCACCAGGAGATTTTTGCGATGGGTCCACCATGGGATGGATGATTTCGCAGCTTGGGAAAGTAGGATCCTGTCGTCCCATCGAGCCGTTTTCTGATCCCATTTGTCCTCCAGATCCTGTTGCAGAGGTCACATCTTCAGCCTGGCATTGGGAACTAGGAAGATGCAAGATGGCACCAACCCCAGAAGCGAGGCAACCTGCCGGACCGAAGGATGAGGAGAGCGAAGAAGCTGATTGCACTTCAGAGTGATAGATGATAGTCTCTCCTCCAAAGGATTCACTTTTCCTGCACTGGAGTCTAGTGTCGCACCCAGAAAGGGTATTCTTTGAGTAGGATGATTAACTGATTTTGCCAAATTGACCTGAAGGCCTAGCCATTGCAACAAATTTAAAGAGATCCGGTAGTGGTTTTTCACACACTGAGGAGATTAACTCTTCAGGAGCCAGTTGCCGAGGTACGGATAAATGAACAGTACCTGGTGGCGTAGAGCAGCCGCTACTATAGCCATGCATTTGGTAAACACTCGAGGGGCCGATTTCAATCCGAACGGAAGGACTTTGTACTGGTAGTGTTTGGTCCCCACCATGAAGCGCAGGAATTTCCGGTGGCGCAAGCTGACTGGTACATGAAAATATGCATCCTGCAGATCTATCGAGCACATCCAGTCTCCTTGCTGGAGATGAGGATATATTTGATGGAGAGCCAGCATGCAAAGGTTTTCTCTTTGGGTGGACTTGTTGAGAATGCGAAGGTCTAATATAGGTCTAAACTTTGCTTTGCAACCTTTCTTTCGTATCAGAAAGACCCTTGAGAACACCCCTTTTCCTCGTTGTGAGGGGGGGGACTTTTTCTATGGCAGATTTTTGGAAGAGAGTGGCTACTTCTTGCTGCAGCAGCAACAGCTGGTGACACGTGGTTTTTATTGGGGGATCACCGGAGGTGGATAGCGAAACGGTAGAGAGTATCCATTCTGCAGTGTACTTAGTACCCATTGATCTCTTGTGATGCTGCACCACTCTTGCACATGGTAGGCGATACTTCCCCCTACTGGAGTGGGTAACGGCGACGGGGGAAGTGACTGCTTATTGTTTGGTTGTAGCCTTCGCGAAGGAGGAAGGTTGGCGTGGGGTGCCTCTACCACGAGGAGAAGGACGCCCTTGGTAGTGCGCTCTGTTCTGGTGTTGCTGCCTCTGAGACCATTGAGGGGTTTGAACCCTCTGATGAAATAGCTTGCGGTCGTAAGGTCTGTATCTGACACGGAAATATTTTCTCTTCTCAAGACCTACCGCCTTTACAGTGTCAAGCTCTGTTTTCATCCTAGCCATTTCCTCGTCCGTGTGTGTGCCAAAGAGAGAGTTTCCGGAGAAGGGTAGGTTTAGAATGTGCTGTTGGGCTTCCGGATTTAGTGCAGTGAGCCGTAGCCAGGATGATCTTCTATCACAGAAGCCATGCGCTTAGGAATGTGCAGCCAGAGATGTACCATCTGCTGCCGCACTAATCATCTAGTTCGCCACCAAACTTCCTTCCTGAAGAATTTCCTCGAAGTCTTGGCGATCCTCTTTTGGCAACTTGTCTTTGAAGCGTTCTAAGGAGTCCCACAGGTCCCTATCATAGCACCCCAAGAGGGCTGAAGCGCTAAATACCTTAAAAAATTAAGCTGCTGTGCCACAAACTTTCCTTCCCCAGGAGTCTTGTGCTCTACTCTCTTTGTCCGGAGGCACCGTTGTAGGGGAAGCCACTGCATGAGTCTTTTTTGCAGCAGCAATAATTACGGAATCCGGAGGAGGATCCGCTCTCAGGAACAGAGGTTCTTGCTCTGTGGGTATAATACTTCTTTAAGATCCTCGCTGGACCCATCTTGAGAGATGCCGGTGTGAGGAAAGTGTCCATGACTGGTTGTAAAAGCCCTGGTACCAAGGGTAGCAATGGTTTTACTGCTGACCTTTCGTGCAGTCTCAAAGATGACAGAAGATGATGTTTGAGGAGTGGGCATATCAATATTCAACTTATGTGCTCCCCTCGCGAGCACCTCGTGAAACTTACTAATGTCATCCACTGGAGAGATTCTCAAAGGTGGACTGTCCGTTAACGTGGGAGAATAGTCCCTTTTGGAAGACGAGGACCGTGAAGGTGACCTATGCCTTTTGCTGTGGCTACGTGCAGGGGACCTCCTTCGTGGTGATGGAGATGCTCTCAGGCCACGTTGTCGACCTCTGGGAGACGTAGGAGTAAGGTCCATTGTCTGTACCAAGCGAGCCAGAGGCGATCTGTGCAGAGGATTAGAGTAGTCCAGAGGTTGTGTGCTTGCAAAGTGGTAGATTTCTGCCAGTGGTGCACTGGTAAGAGCCATCTGGGAGATAGATTCACGGAAGGTGATCTCTGTCCCTTGTCTTGCTGTGCAGGAGGAACCGCTGTCAGAGGTGTCCCCTTCTGTGTCCGCCGCTCAGGAGACAGAGAAATGGAACTCCTCGACGTCGACAGAGGCACCTGCGGTGATCTCGACTGCAAGTTTGAGGGCGCTGAGCGGGTAGACTGCGAACGTCTTTCCGATGGCTATCGGTGTGTCGACGTCGAGAGATGAGTGCCTCGACGTCAAGCGACTTTGCACCGCCAAGACCTCTGGCTGGGAAGACACCGATGATGTTCGAATTCTCGACGTCTGGAGATTTGTCGCCGACAGAGATTAGAGTCTTGACGCCGAATGGGTCTTAGTCTTCGACGTCGAGCGATTGACCGTCAACAGAAACTGGTGCTTCGACGGTGGGCTTGAACTGGCCAACAGAGACCGATGCCTCGATATCGCACAAGGAGACGACGATGGAGAGCATCTTTTGGATGTTGAACGTCGTCGAGAGGACGTCAACGTGGATCGAGGCCTCGACGTTGACCGTCGCCAGGTTGACGGCAAAGGAGGACTTCGCCTCGAGTTTGAGCACCTTAGAGACGGCACCAATGGAGACCGATATCTCGATGTTGAGCATTGTGTCAAAGCCAACGGAGACCGACTCCTCGACGTTGACGGCAACGGAGGGGACTGATCCGACGCCTGTGAGTGTCGTCGATAGACCGACGTACCTGCCCTTTTTTCCTGAGAAGTCTTCGACGACGAGCGGTGTTCTGATACTTTCAACGGTGGCCATGTCGACGGGGAAGCCCTCGAAGTCTTTTTCTTCGCTGTTGGAGGCATTTTCGACGCCGAGCCCGACACTGAAGGAGAACAGACAGGGACCTTACTTTTAGAAGTCGACCTCGGTCTCCTCTTCTTGTGCCTCACTGGAGATCTCTCTCTGGAAGTAGTAGATTTCTTCTTTTCTAAGAGGCCATAAAGACAAATTCTTTCTCTCTCCTTGAGAGTGCGCCTAGAAGGATTCTTGCAGTGTTGGCAGGTCTCAGGTGTATGAGTCTCAGGGAGACAGAGAATACAAACAGAATGTGAATCTGTTTTGGCCTTCTTTTTGCCACAGGAGGGGCAAGGATTGAAAAGAGAAAGCATAATTTTGACAGAAAAAAACAAAATTCCTGTCAGAAAAAGGTAACTTCTTACTTCAACTGGTGAAATACGTCGAATTAACAGAAGTTACTAGCTTTGTAGAGGAAACTTTTTGACAAAAAAAGTCAGAACTGAAAATCCAGGGTCCTGACTGAAGGAGCCGAAAAAGAACAACTGACTGAACTGTCACCCCTGAGGCATGATGGGAAGCTGGGGGTCATGGCTGCCTTAAAGGCACAGTGCCAGTTTACTCTAGCAATTGCTTTAATTTTCTATGCCATTAAGGTTCCAATGCAGCCTATGGGCTAACAATGCCTGCTGTGTTACATGGCAACTTTCTGCTGTTCATTAAAGAGAGTTCAAGTGTCTCCTTGTCCTCCTGTTTTTTTCTTCATATGTGTGTGGCATATTAAAAAATTTTTTTTTAAAAAGAACAGTGTTTATGTCTATTGCTGCAAAAGCAGATTACCAGAGCATTGGGTTAGCCTTGTTTTACTTGGAGGCTGCATTGGCTTGTGAAAAAATAATATATATATATATATATACATACATATATATATATATATGTGTGTGTTTTTAATGTATTCCGGGGTCCCGGGCGGGAATATTCAGTGCTTATGACTATTGATGAGGATCCCCTGAAAGAGAACAGACTTTTACAATTAAATAGCCCTACATACAATTCAAAGATCACATGGCCATTTTGAGGGCAAATCCTAATTTTATCCCTAACGCCCCATCTAGTTTTTATCTCAATGAGCCAATAATACTAAAAACGTTCTTCAAATATCCAAACAATGCAGAGGAAAAAGACCTTAACACCTTCGATGCGCCCGTCGGCCAACGGCCGTCGCGAGCACTACCTCCGTAGTGCTGCGCACGTCCGTTGGCCGACGCGGCCCCGCCCACT
This sequence comes from Calotriton arnoldi, assembly GCA_963921515.1. Lineage (NCBI taxonomy): Eukaryota > Metazoa > Chordata > Amphibia > Caudata > Salamandridae > Calotriton > Calotriton arnoldi. Next base: position 94,874 of record CAWUFW010002537.1, read on the forward strand.
CAATAAAACCGCCGCACCGCGGCGGAATTGCCGCCGCGGTTAATACCCTGGATGTCAGAAGATGCCTAAAGTTCTATATAGAGAGAAGTAAAAATGTTTAGGAAATCAGATCAACTTCCTTCCAGGAAAGGTTATGGTCTACCAAGAAGCATTATAGCCCATTGGGTATCTGCGACTTTTGTGTTCTGTCATAAAAAAGCTGAACGTTCACTGAGTCGAAAGGTGAGAGTGCACTCCACAAGATGTGTAGCCACGTCTACCTCCCTGTTTGCCTGAGTATCCTCATCAGATATATGCAGGGCTGCTACACTGACTAACAGACATATGCTTACCAGACACTACTGCTTGGAAGTAACAACAAGAGATGATGGAGCAGTGTGTCAATCATTCCTTCGTCATCTCTTTTAATGAGTTGAGCTTTTCCTTTATATAACAATAATAATGACTTTAAGATTTTTTACCTGCGATCCGGACTTCCCACCTCCACATTGCACAAGTTACTAACTTGTGTAACGATATATCTGTAAGAGACAGTAGTTAGTGACAGATTCCTTACCTTAGAATATCCCCAGGCGTCAGGCTGGATCCGGAAAGTTTTTTGCGTAGCAGTACCCTTGCGCGTCGGTAGGCGGCGTCGTGCGGCTCCGCGTCCGTCGTCGGCGTCGTGATCGCCGGGATGACGTCGCGGGCAGTACTTAGGCGCCGCCCTGCGCGCTGACGTCAGTTCTGTACACGACTTTCCGCGCCAGGAACGCAGAGCCATGCAAGAAGCTGACATAGGTGTCTGAAAAATACTAGGGCCCTGAAAGGGATGTCCTTAACCCTAGAAATCAGTTCGCAGAACGGGGAGGATGGGTGGGCGGTAAGGAATCTGTCACTAACTACTGTCTCTTACAGATATATCGTTACACAAGTTAGTAACTTGTGCATCTGAAAGAGACACGTTAGTGACAGATTCCTTACCTTAGAATAGATACCCCAGCAATACCAACCCCGGTGGTGGGTCTGCGAACAAAGATCAGACAAGGAAGTCCTGGAGGACAGAACGGCCAAAGAAGCCGTCCCTCCGGACCTGACTGTCAAGGCAGTAATGCTTTGTAAACGTGTGCAGCGAGGCCCACGTAGCTGCCTGACAGATAACCGGCAGCGGAACACCGCGGCCCAAGGCCGTGGTAGCAGCCGTTGCCCTGGTGGAATGGGCACGCAGCCCAACAGGAGGCTCCTTTTTAGCCAAAGAATAGCAGGTCTTGATGCACAAGGTAACCCAGCGGGAGATGGTCCTCTTGTGCACCGCCCGACCTTTTTGGCGCCCACGTAGCCAATAAAGAGCTGGTCATCCACCCGGAAGTGTTTTGTGCGGTCAATATAGAAGGAGAGCGCACGTTTTGGGTCCAGACGGTGGAGCCTCTCTTCCTCTCTGGAAGGATGCGGAGGCGGAAAGAAGGTGGGCAAAGTGATGGTCTGCCCAATGTGGAAAGCAGTAACCACCTTTGGCAAGAAGGACGGACGCGTCCGAAGAACAACCTTGTCTGGATGAACAGACAGAAAGGGAGGTTTGCAAGATAGAGCCTGGAGCTCACTCACCCGCCGAGCGGAGGTGATGGCCACCAGAAAGGCTGTCTTCAGAGTCAGAAGACGAAGAGGACAGTTATGTAGAGGCTCAAAGGGAGCGCACATTAAAAAGGTAAGAACCAAGTTTAAGTCCCACTGAGGCATCACAAACGGAACAGGAGGGAAGAGGTGAGTAATGCCTTTTAAGAACCTGTTAACAACAGGGGACTTGAAAAGGGAGGGCTGATCAGGGAGCCTGAGGAAGGCCGAGATAGCACAAAGATAACCCTTGATGGTACCCAGGGCAGAACCCTGTTGGGCCAGAGAGAGAAGGAACAGAAGGACCTCAGAAAGAGGGGCAGAAAGGGGATCCACAGCCTTTGCTGTGCACCATGCCACAAATTTGTTCCACCTGCAAGCGTATACCACCTTAGTGGAGGGACGCCTGGCTGCCAGAATCACATCACAAACTTCGGGAGGCAAGTCGAAAGGAATCAACTGCCGCCGCTCAATCTCCACGCAAGCAGGTGTAGACTGGACAGGTTCGGGTGGAGGACCGTCCCCTGCTGCTGCGACAGAAGATCCTCCCGAAGAGGCAGACGGATCGGGGGATCTACGCTCATATTGAGTAGCTCGGGATACCAAACTCTTCGAGCCCAGTCCGGAGCCACAAGAATGACTTGGGCCCGGTCGTGCCGAATCTTCTTCAACACTCTGGGTAGAAGTGGTATAGGCGGAAAGGCGTACAATAGACCGCAACTCCACTCGTGACGAAAAGCGTCGCCGAGCGAGTGCCGCCTTGGAAATTCCAACGCGCAGAACTGATGACATTGCGCGTTCTCTTCGGTGGCGAATAGATCTAACCAAGGCTCTCCCCACTGTAGAAAGAGTCCTTGCGCCACTTCCGAGTGAAGACGCCATTCGTGATCCATCATGCACCTGCGGCTGAGTTCGTCCGCCCTGGCGTTCAGGGAACCTGCCAGGTGTTGAACCACCAGGAACATGCCCTGGTGTTCCAGCCATGTCCAGAGGCGCAGAGCCTCCTGACAAAGGGTCCACGACCCCACCCCGCCTTGTTTGTTGCAGTACCACATGGCAGTGGTGTTGTCTGTGAACACCTGCACTACCTTCCCTTTGACAGAGGGAAGGAATGCCTTGAGTGCAAGTCGGATCGCCCGGAGCTCCAGAAGGTTGATATGGAGCCGGGACTCCGCCGGAGACCAGAGGCCTCTGATCTCCGCCTCTCCCATGTGACCGCCCCATCCCAGAAGGGACGCGTCCGTCACAACTGTGTGCTCTGGCTGGGGAAGGGAGAGGGATCTGCCCATGACCCATTGCCGGTTCGAGAGCCACCACTGCAACTGTTTTGCAGTCCCCTCCGAGATCTGGACGTGATCGGACAGGTCGCCCTGGTGCTGCGCCCACTGGAACTTCAGGTCCCACTGCAGAGCCCGCATATGCCATCTGGCATGAGTGACCAGCAGGATGCAGGAGGCCATGAGGCCCAGCAGCCTCAGGGTCATCCGTACCGAAACCCAGGATAAGGGCTGAAAGATCGGAATCATAGCCTGAATATCCCGGACTCGCCGTTCGGGAGGATAGGCCCGAAACTGCGTCGTGTCCAGAACTGCTCCGATGAAAAGGAGCTGTGGAGAAGGAATCAGATGCGACTTTGGCACATTGATGGAGAACCCCAGCGAGTGCAGGAGTTCGGCCGTAGTCTGGAGGTGGGAGACAACTGCCTGGGACGAGCCCGCCTTCAGCAGCCAGTCGTCGAGGTAGGGGAAGACTGAAACCCCTGCCCGGCGCAGATGAGCTGCGACCACCGCCATCACTTTCGTGAACACCCGAGGGGCACTGGTAAGGCCAAAGGGGAGCACGGTGAACTGAAAATGCTCGAGGCCTACCGTGAACCGAAGGTAACGCCGGTGGGCCGGCAGGACGGGGATGTGGAAATAGGCGTCCTGCAAGTCCAACGCTACCAACCAGTCTCCGGGGTCGAGGGCAGTCAAGACCTGAGCTAGGGTGAGCATCTTGAACTTCTCCTTCCGGAGGAAGCGATTGACGTTCCGGAGGTCCAAGATAGGACGCATGTCCTCCTTGTCCTTTTGGGCACCAGAAAGTAGTGGGAGTAGCAACCACGCCCTACTTCTGGGGTCGGAACATGCTCGATGGCCCTCTTGGCCAAGAGGGCCGTGACTTCCTTCTGTAGAAGCACCAAGTGATCCCCTGACATGCGGTGGAATTGAGGTGGCATGGCTGGGGGTGGTCTCGAAGGGGAGGGAGTAGCCCCTTCGGACAATGTCCAAGACCCACTTGTCCGAGGTGATGGGACGCCAGTGGTGAAGGTGATGGCGGACCCTGCCCTCGACTGGCGTGCTGTGCACCTGAAAGGAGGGACTAGGAGGGCTTGGAGGCCGCGGACGGGTTGGAGGTGGTGGCCTGACCCGCACGCTGGTTGCCCGAACCGCCACGGCGGTATCCACGTCCTCGGCCACGCGAAGGCGCTTGCTGCGCGGGCCGTTGGCCGGGCTGTGGACGTGACTGGGCGCCCCTTCCGTGGCCACGAAAGGGGCGAAAAGCAGACGAATGCGGAGGGCGCACAACAGCAAGGCCCAGGGACTTAGCAGTAGCCCGTGAATCCTTGAAACGCTCCAGCGCATGGTCCGCCTTTGAACCAAAGAGACCGACTCCATCAAAGGGCATGTCCATGAGAGTATTCTGGACATCCCCTGAAAAACCAGTGGTTCTCAGCCAGGCGTGGCGACGCAGCGCCACCGTCGTTGCAAGCGATCTGCCCAGCGAGTCGGCGGTATCAAGGCCACAGCGGATGGTATACTTAGCCGCATCACGCCCTTCCGCAATAGCGCGGGTAAGCAGTGTCTGGACCTCCTCAGAACACTGCGGCAAAACATCAGCCACCGAATCCCACAGGGAGTGGGTGTATCGGCCCAAGAGGCAAGCGGTATTAACAGACCGCAAGCCAGCACTGGAGGAAGAGAAAGCCTTCTTCCCAAAGTGATCCAGGCGCTTGGATTCCCTATCCGGAGGGGCGGTAGGGAAGGCTGTTTGGGAGGCAGAGGCTTGGACAACCAAGCTCTCAGGGCCAGGCACCCAAAAGAACGTCAGTGAGTGCATCGTTGAACGGCAGCACAGGCTCCGAAGAGGAGGCCGCCGGCTGAAGCACTTCAGTCAGGAGGTTAGTCCTGACGGCCACTGTAGGCAACTGGAGATTTAAGGCTCCAGCAGCTCTACGCAACACCGTTGCAAAATTAGCCCCCTCCTCCGTTGCCACGGGAGGAGACAGCATGCCAGAGTCGGGGGAGGTATCCAGCCCACTGGCATCCCCAAGTTCCTCAACCCAGTCCGGGTCAAACTCGCACTGTTGTGTGAGAGGGTCGTCAGACCCCTCCCAGCTCTCCTGGTCCTCCTCAGGTTGAAAAGATGGAGGAGGAGGGACATAAGGGACCCAAGGCCTCATCGGCGCCGGAACCGGCGTCGGGCGACGCCGGTCCGGCTCCATGTCCGGACCCGGGGAGAACCGGGGAACGACGCCGCCCGGAGCCCCGGACGGCGTCGGAAACGGCACCGGGGACATCGGCGTCGGCGGAGGCGTGGTTAGGTCAACCGGCGTCGATGGAGGTTGCGGCACCACCGGAACCGGGGTCGAGGCCGGGGCCGGAGCCGAGGCCGGGACGAAGGCTGGTGGGACAGGCGACGCCGGGACCGGAGTCGACGGCGACGCCGGAGCAACCCCATCTGAGCCCGCGGGGCCCGAAGGCGCACCGGAGGGACCTTGAGGCCCGAAGAGGCGGGCCATGGCCGACAGGAATTTCTGTACTCGGCCGGAGTCGCCCCGAACCCGGGAAGGACGGGTAATGCGGGGGCAACTCGACAGGCACGTCCGGGGCCGCGGGGGCGGGGACGGTGCCGACAGGGACCTCAGCCGAGTCGCGCGACCGGCGAGGCGAAGTCTTAGAGCGATGACGCCGCTTAGACTTCTTGTGCTTCGACTTACCGGAGGAGCGCGAAGACTTGGATTCCGACGAACGGCGGGGACTCCGCGTCCGGCCCCTCGACCTCTCCCGGGACCGGGGCTTGCTGCGGCGCGGAGCCGACTGCCGGACTTCAAGGAGCTTTCGAGACCGCTCTCGCAAAGCCTTCGGATGAAGTTTCCGGCAGTCAGGGCACGACTTCGTGTCGTGGCCTCGGCCGAGGCAGAAGAGACACTCGAGGTGGGGGTCCGTGATGGACATCATACGACCACATACCTCGCAGGGCTTAAAGCCGGGCATCCCTACGACACCTTAGGAGTCGTGAAGACTCGTTGAAGAGAACAGTGAAAAATTTCACAAAAAGATAGTCAAAAAGTGACTAGGGCACTGCTCTTCCCGGATCTGCGCTTACTGGCGCGGAAAAAGAAGAACTGACGTCAGCGCGCAGGGGCGGCGCCTAAGTACTGCCCGCGACGTCATCCCGGCGATCACGACGCCGACGACGGACGCGGAGCCGCACGACGCCGCCTACCGACGCGCAAGGGTACTGCTACGCAAAAAACTTTCCGGATCCAGCCTGACGCCTGGGGATATTCTAAGGTAAGGAATCTGTCACTAACGTGTCTCTTTCAGATATTATATTTTAATACTGCTCGCTATTCGGATTGAAGCACATGAATCTATGAAAGATTCAATACTGGAGAAAAACAAGTTACTTACCCTTTACGCTATGGTTCTCCAGTATTGATATCTTTCATTGATTCACAAGCGACCCTCCCGCTTCCATGATAGGAGCTCCCACATTGATTACCTCATCTATATTGCCATTTACACTTATGCTGGGTAATCTGAGGTATAGTGGCCCTTGAGGGGAAGAGTGCTTTAGGAGCTGTTTCCTGATTGGTTCAAGTTTGATTCTTATTAAAACGATGTGAATTGGTTAACAATGTTACAACTACTGTGGGACTACCACCTAGCGGACGGGAAAGTTTCAAGCATGTGAATCTATGAAAGAATTCAATACTGGAGAACCAGTGTGTACAGAAAATAACATTTTTTCTCATTAAAACCTACACACCTCTGATAGCCCAAAAACAATTAGCTGTATGGAAAATACATAATTGCCCAATAACAGCTGAAGAAGAGTTGCATGCATAAACATAGAAAGGAACTATAAGAAGTGCAGGGACTCCTACCCTGCAATGACATTCAAAATTAATGGTGGCCTTAGAATGAGCCCTGCATATTACAGTTCTTTAGCTTCTGTTGCTTGGGGATCGAGTAGACAACAGCCCCGTTTATGTCATATATTTACGCACGATTACCTTTTTGACATCCTTGTGCATGTACCTGGCTGTCTGCTTGGCAAGCTCAGTTTTACCTGTTCAAAAACAGCAGGAATAGAAGAACAGTGTAAACCAGTTGTACACTTCAGTACCTCTCTCAGGAACAATTAGTCAGCATGAAGATCAAAGGTAGTGTAGAAAAGCAGTCGAAATCTTAAAAACAGTTATTCAAGACAAGCAAGCTTTACTTTAACCTGTAGCAATCAGTATTACTCATACCACTCCACGTTTCTGTGAAAGAAGGGTCAGTAGCAGGATTTGTAAGGAAGGTTCCATGCAACCAGGGCAGAATCAAGCGCTGTTGGATGCAGAAACTTTGGAGCGCAGTGCAGGGCAATGGAAGCCATTCCATAGTAAAGGGATGGTGGTCTTACCTTCCCTATCAGCCTTATAGTGTGACAGGCCAGTGCTATATAGACCCTGGAGCGCAGAGGGAGGCGTTTAATCATCTCTCTATATCTCAATACTGGGAAACTACCTGGCATTTTGTGTGTGGATTGACCAGTATCGTCCAAAGAGGAACCGCATATTTGAACCACTAGTAAGAAAGTGCAAGAGCGGCCTAAGGAATCTCATATGAGCGGTTCACCAGAACCACATTAAATGGATATTGTGACGTGCAGTTTAGAAGGGTATTCAAGAAGGTCTTCAGTCATGACACTAGATTAAAGAGTATGCATGCTGTAGGGTCTACTGTGCTGAAGGACATAAGGGAATAGGAACATTACAGTCAAGGGGACGGTCATTTTAGGTCATTAACAAATGTGATAAGATGCTACCGGGCACAGTGGCAATTACCTCCTACTGCACGAAGGAAGCACCTTAGGTAAGCAAGTGAATGAAAGTCCTATAAGGAGGTAAGAGCAGTCTCCACTGATAACACCACAGCTATAGTTAAATGAACTATCACATCACAACCTCATACCAATGAGATAACATGGAGTCACCTGCAGAGACCAAGAGGTAAAGCTACTCCCACCTTGGGCTCTCTGTTGGCAATTTTGCTTCACTCAAGCTCTTGTGTCATATAAACAACGAGAACATGCTGCCAGCAGGTAACAAATATGTATACCTATTTTCCTCTCCTATACTTGTGTTTTAGGTCAGAAGACTTCTGAAGTAAAGTTACTGTTGAAGTATCCAGTGTTGGGCCACGAAGGTCGGACCCATGGCACATTTTCAGCATATCTGTATAGGATGCATTTACATATACAATTAATTGAAATGTAAGTCGCTGATATGGTCAGTGGTTATGCTGAAAATCTGTAATGCATCCGTCCCTCACAGACCTTTGTGGATAGGGTTGTTTTACAATAAGATGAGTATGCTTGAGATGGACAGGCTCTTGCACTGCCCTTGACACCCTTGGTGCAATGACGACCACTGCAATGTGTTGTGGTGTTTGTGTAACTCAAAGCCTACTGGCTGCCTCACAGTGTGCATTAAGAGTCCTCCTTAATTACGCCCAATGTGTGGTTACAACACAGACGGGGGAGGAGACGACGCCTCCGCTCAAAACTTGGAAGTTGGATTCCTGAAAGGGATGAGTCGTCAATGTCATCCTGAATCTAAAGCACTACTGTTGGGCACCGATGGGCTCTGTGGAGTCTCCCAATGCAGACATTGCTACAGAGCCCAGATGCTGCTATCCACCAGAGTGTCGTATTGGGCACCGATGGGCTCTGTGGAGACTCCTAATGCAGACATTGCTACAGAGCCCAGATGCTGCCATCCACCAGAGTGTCGGATTGGGCACCGATGGGCTCTGTGGAGACTCCTAATGCAGACATTGCTACAGAGCCCAGATGCTACCATCCACCAGAGTGTCGGATTGGGCACCGATGGGCTCTGTGGAGTCTCCTAATGCAGACATTGCTACAGAGCCCAGATGCTGCCACACACCACAGCGTCTCACCGATGGCTCCTGCACCAGGGAGGGGCACGCGCAGGCAATGGGAGTGATGGTGAAAGCCAGGAACTCCTTTACCTATTCCAGACGATCCCAGGAACAGGAAGACCAGGGGGTGCTCCTCGTCATACCAGCCATTCTCCTTCCTCCGGATAGCTGCATTGGGAGAGAAGCAGAGGCATAAGGCTGCTGGGCCGCGCATATAAATCAATGACACAAAACCAAGTATAATTATCACTAAGTATACACAATGTTTTACTGCTCTCTGCTCACTCCAAGTCCTCGCTACCATTAGAGCTATCTAATCTGATTAGCCGGCAAGGCCCCCAGAGGCCCCTAATCAGTTTAGTATGGATTTGAAAAGCTGCCCAGAGCCGATTTCGGATAAAGTTTTCCAGGATGTGCACTCAATGTTGCCAAGGAAACAAGACAGCAGGATGGACGGAGAAGAAGGAGGGGGCGCGCTAAGGCGTTTTAGCTATCATGGTTGTCAGCCGCAACCTTCGGCGGGGTCCTTTCAGCATAGCTTGTTGGTTCTGCCTCTTATGCAGGATGAAAGGACGGACGCCCGAATTCAAGGTGACCCCGGCCTCGGACGGCCTGACGGGTGCACCTTCAATCTTATTTAAAGCTACAAGGCTCACGGATCCCGAATACCAATGTGCGGCTGGAATCCAGCATGCACTCGAATGAAAGTATGGTCGCACGACGGCCCTGAAGCAAGTCCATCACAGTTGCACTCTTCCAACAAGGGCCTCCTGATGAAGACACCGGGGTGGACCAGCATCTCACCAGCATGGTCTGGAGCAGTGAAAGCAGAGAGCTGCTCGAGTGCTGGGAGTCTTTTCACACGAACTGAAAAACACTCGTTGTTTTACACAGGGCGCTTCGTGATAACTAGTCTGATTTCTTTAAAGCTAACTTTAAAAACGAACAGGGAGCCTCTTTAGTGTCTGAGGCCAGCACCCGACCCTTGTTATCGATCACTGGGTATCCCAATCTATCTACCGAACTTATATTTTCAGAAGGAGTCATGTGTTTTTGTAAACAAAAATGTAAAGATCAAAAAAGGAGAAATTGTTAAAGCTTAACAGTATTTTAAACCGAAGGAGTATTTCAGCCGTGGGGAGACAGTACAAATTCCCGAAGTGAGATATGAAGGGCAGTGAACATTAGACACAGTTAGGGACACCATTCACCCAGACGAGGGCCCTCACAGAGTAACCACAAGCCAGTCCACCCAGATGTACTGACAAGTAGATGTAACAGCGACCATGAGCTGGTTCTTAGGAAGTGAGGTAAGACATGGCATGGGCGCCGAAGCATCATTCCAGGACGGAAGTCCAATATGGATTGGCAACCACCGGCCTCCAATCATCTTAGCTGATATTCTGAGCGTTACCCAATCACATCCACCCTTGCTGACACCCGTAACATTCAAATCCCCTCTGAACCCGGGTATTAAATACAACAAATCATTCTCCCTGCAATAAATGCAAGCCAAAATCCGCACATCTACACACCTCAACAACACTCATATGTACACACATACACACCAGCTATAGCGGTACCATTAAAGAACCAGAACAAATCTGGAACTAACCCTGGTATTACTCAATGGCAACCCCATTCACCTAAAATCTACTATGTTCCAAAAATGTCCATTCTCCAACATCACAACTTTCCTCCCGAAATTCAGGATCTTTACAGGTGACCGAAACGCAGAACACCACTTCCTCCGATACCTGTAAGTAATCATGCACCACAACCCAAGCCACTAAACACACAATTATTTACCTCTAATGCTCATCATATACTTGGAAGTGATATGGCTCTATGTCACCATATTCATCACGGCCTCCAATCCACACAGGATCAGACCTTAAAAGTAAGGCTCACAGTTGTCAGTTTTTACTGATTTGTACAGATAAATACAGACAGAAATAATGTGTTTCCTGTCTGTATTTATTTTTAAACGCGGAAAAATACAGATAGGTGGGTTTCTGGTGAGCGATTCTCTAAGTTATCATTCATGAACTCCAGGCCAATAGCTGTGTTGATTGACAGCACAGAGTCTAAAATAGGATGAGATTTCCTTAAACAAGTTCAGATCTCTTTGTGTTATAATGCTTATATTTTCATTTGGGTGTTATGTTTTATTATATTTGGCGTTTTAATGTGCTAAAACCAGAAAGGTGGAAAGTATGTGTGCACATTTATAAGTTAAATTAACATGGAAATATACAAGTTACAACTTCGTTTGTTCACAAAACTCAAAATAAGTCTGGCTAAATACTGATAAGATGGACAAAAAGTAAATATGGATAAAAACAGACGGATAGTTTTACAAAATAAATACCACAAAACCGGGAGCCCTGCTTCAAAGCCACCCCAGAAGACACATACTGCCAGACTGAATTCATTTTAAAGCAAAGAAAGGGACACTGCTGTGACGTGATGCATTATGGACACTCTTCTGACGTGATGTATTAATGACATCATATGATGTGTCACGTTATAGACACTCCTGTGACGTAATGCCTTATGGACACTCCCGGGACCTGATGCATTATGATGCGTTATTGGCCCTCCTGTGATGTGATATGCACACTCTTGTGAGGTGATGTGTTATGAACACTCCTACGACGTGATGCTTTTGCACACTCTTGTGACGGGATGGCTTGTGGCCACTGGTGATGTGACGTGTTATGCCCGTATGCCGCCACCACATCAGACAAGAGGTTCCTCCAAGGCATTCCGCTAGCTAAAGCCGACTTTACATTCTCCGTTACAACCCGATTCTTGCTCGCTTTTATTCTACCTTTCTGTTTAGAAGTACTATAAAGCTCTACTTGTCACCTTTCAGTCACTTCAGAGCGCTGACAGTGACTACAAAAACAGGTTAGTGAGGGGAAAAGAAAGCTAAGAGTCTAACCGGATATGCTGAGGCCGGAGGACCATTCTGACATTCTTCAGTCACGGCCCCACTCTGTGGAATTCAGGTAAGAGTCCGCGTTGTCCATTTCCAGCAGTATCTATTCTGCATTGCTTGTGATTGGCTTCAGATCTCAAGGGAGGTCCAGTGCATGTCAGAGGCTGGGTTCTTGCACACTGACCTCCCTTTCAACATGCACAGCACGCCCGCAATCCTGCTTTGGTACGACTTTCCTCGTCTTAACAAAAGAACAATTCACTCTCACAAACAACAACACAGAATTAATTTACACACACAATGGAAAAGGCAACGAACCATCAACTTTCATAACACAGGGCATGAGCTACAAACGCAAGGATATGCCACTTAAACTGCTGATTCTCCAACGAAGCAGTCTGAGTGAGAGGGACTTCAGTTCCCACAGCGCAAAGCGGCAGGAGCCGCCAACGGAGTCAATGCGCGACAGGAGGCGCATTTAAGGCACCTGTAACCCGGAAAAAAACTTTGGCTCCCACCGCAAGGAAGAGTGCTAGGGCACCTGAGTTGGAAGCTGACCTAGGTTCCAAGGACAAGACCCTTTTTTAAGTATCCTTAACAGCATTGACACTTCGCTGAAAATTTTGATCGGCTCTAGTCTCTCGAGTTTAACTACTGGGACCAACAATGCAACAGACTCTGACCCTCTGCTCATGTGTTGCGCTGCTTTGCCCTCCCCCCCCCAGAGGTCAGTTCTTCCAGATCTGGATCCGGCACCTGGATGCCACTCCAACATTACAACCAATAATACTCCACATTGCTCTTCTCAATCTCGAGCACATGTTGTATCTACTTCAGCAGCTGGTGGAGGCCACCCAACAATTTTAAATGGGACAAACGATGCTGGAACCTCAGAATCAGTTGTCAATCGTCACGTTGAATTAAGGAAAAATCATGATAGAGTCCTTCACCTTCCACCGGAAGCAACTCCGCTGGTTATAGTCCTCAAGAATGTTCCACCTCTGACACCTAACAAAGAGGAAGACTTGCCACAGTTAAGGAATAAAACTGCACATTGGCTAGCAAAAGCCACGGACTGGTCAAATAGTGAAGACTTATTTAGGAACATAAATAATGTTGAACGAGTATCATGGGTGGGCACACAACCTAGAACCGATGGAGGCGATTGTGTTGTTGTTAATTTTAAAAACATGTCATTGGTCCACTCTCTTATGGATAGGCTCTTTTGGTGTAGAACTGCCAGTGGCCCTATTGTGGCGGTACCCCTTGGATATTCTTATAAGCCAAGTTTACAGGCAGAGCTGAGGTCACATCATGTAACTCGCAATGCCCCGCATAACTTTGTTATACCAACTTTTAATAGTTTTTCTTCCCTAGATTATGTGGATTGACTGCACTATAGGGTGCACTGACCATTAACTGTGACTCAGGCATGACAGACGCTGAGGGTAGCACTGGTAGAACTGTCACATCAGCGACTAATGGTCCGGCATATGTAGGTAGCCCTGTCCTCTCTGACTTGGTAAGGATAGCACTGGTGGAACCCATTAATATTTTACCGGCTGAGAAAGCCCAATATATGATATCTCCAAATATAGCCCAGAAACCCCGGGATGATTGTCAGATAACTGCTCACACAAGCATCGAGGGAGCACCTCTTGGCTACAATAGTATAACTGTTCATGGAGGCTTGTTTTGGAATATTGCAGGTCTATCAAATAATCTGAAGTCTGAAACCTGGCATAACTTCATAAAAGATTATAGCATCATATGCCTCCAAGAAACCTGGACGAGAGAGCCAGTTCATATTACCGGTTATGCTTCCATACACACTCCGGCTGGTGCAGCTCTGGGTGGTCATCTTAAGAGTGGCCTATTAACTTTAGTAGCAACAACATTATCAGATAGAATAGGCAAAACTTAGCTTCACTCACCACATTTCCAAATTATTAATATTCTTTTTAAACAGAATGTAACGCTGGTCATTGTCAATTTTTATCATAATAACTTTGTCCCCAACAATACCGCCATTGCTGAAGACTTAGAGAAATAACTAAGCAGGCACATACAGGAACTAAACACTGATTTTATTGTTCTCTGGGGGGGTGATTTTAATTGTAAATTATGTCCCTTATCAAAGCAGTCTGCATGTTGTCTAGTAGACGGGGTCAAGGATGGTGGTTGCCATTTTTATCATAATCCATGTGGGAACATCTTTAATTCGCTGCTCTCAACATTTTCTCTTTTTCTTACAATAGATCTCATCCAACCACTAGGCCCAGATCATGTTTCTTTTACGGGCAGAGGTCAAGGCACTCTCATTGACTTCATTGCCCTTTCTGAATATTTTAAACCTAAATTTGTGGCTTTTTCTATCCTCAAGGTTTGCTTTAGTGACCACTTTCCTCTGGCCATTCGTTTAGAGACCCAAACTGGCTATCTCTTTGGGAAAACTAATCTACATCCCATATCTTATAATAAAAATAAAGGCCTGTTGCGCAAGTGGTCTACTGTAGATCCAGATTCCGTTCTTCAAGGGATTCTGACCACCAACATAAGGCAAATTTTGGAATGCCTGGAATGTAGTATAAATCCCCCATCCATGTTAAAGAATTTGGCGTAATAACTGAGACCATTAATGCTGCTATACGAAGTGACAATAGATCAAGACCCCAGAAGCTATGTAAATGGTTCAACAGTGACTGATAACAATCTCATAATAATCATATGAAGGCATTGGGGAAAAAAAACGTGGGATAAATTAGTGGTAAAACATCTCCGAAATAAATATAAACGGGCTCTGGAGAAACGCAAACTGGATATAAGAAAAGAGGCCTGGGAACAATTGCATGAAGCATGTCAAAATAAAGACCCTAGATTCTTCTGGAAAACTGTTAATTCTAATTTTTTCCAAAGTTCCCATAACAGTAGCATTGATGCCACAATTATGCCAGATGTTTGGGTACAACACTTCTCCAGCCTATATAGTGCTAATGGTGAGTACTGTCCCACCTTAAATTATGGGACCCCCAGAGCTGGCATACCCAACGCTCGATGAAGTTGAAAGGGCATTAAACCAAACTGTAAAGAGCAAGGCATCTGGCACTGATGGCGTGCCTGCCGATTTGTTTTTGGCCAATCCCGCCCTATGGTTCCCCCTGTTGACCAACATTTTAAGCTGTATAGCTTCCCAGGGCCCACCCAAATCATGGGGCACCGTGAATATAGTTCCCATTTAAAAAAAAAAGGGGACATGTCGGACCCAAAATGCTACCGCCCAATTTCATTAATTGATTGTACTAGTAAACTGATGGGCAGGGTCATACTAGATCGTCTGGAGACCTGGGTGGCCGAAAGTGGGAAGTTTTCGGACGTACAATATGGCTTCAGGCGGGGCCTGGGAACTGTTGAACAGTGTCTTAATCTGCACCTGGTCATAGGCAAGTACACAATAGACAAGACCGGATCCCTTTATCTCGGGTTCATGGATCTTACATCAGCTTTTGACTGGGTGCAGAGAGGGAGATTATGGGGAAAAAATGCTGGATTTGGGCATTGATCCATCTTTAGTCAATTTCTTAGCCCAGATGCATCAGGATGTGACTGGGAGGGTCAGGTACGGAACGGGTGGGGAACTTACAGCTCCCATCAAAATGAACCGTGGGGTTCTTCAAGGGTGTGTCCTTGCCCCCTTTTTATTTTGTCTCTATATTAATGACCTAGAAAGTTACATTAATCAAGGGAATGTGGATGTTCCTAAGATAGGTACTAGAAATCTTCCGGCATTACTTTATGCCGATGACTGTGTTCTAATGTCCAGAACCAGTGTGGGCCTACAGAAGCTTATAACTAGATTTAACGATTTTATGACTGAACTAGGGCTAAAGACTAACACAGAGAGTGCTTTAGGTCTGGATTTGATGACTGCACAGCAACCCTCTCCCCGTGCCCTAAATTAACTGAAAAAAGAACAATTGATGGACAGAATGCAGAACAATGTCATACATTCACCCCAGTACAGAGATCTGGGCCTAAATCCATCGTTTTTTTGCTCACCATGCCATTCCAGTTTGAACCCAGCCATATGCAAATCAGTCTTGACCCTGTGCCCAATGGGAACAGTCCAGCCCGAACTGCCAAGCCAGGTCTTCCCTGAACTGGAAACAAGCATCCTAGGACCGGTTTCGGGGCTTCCCACCTCATCAGCCAGGATAGCTTGACTCCAGTGGCATGGAGAGCATGGGACCCACGTCTGGGCATACCCGTCCCACTCGGGTGACAAATGCAAAAAGAACAATTGATGGACAGAATGCAGAACAATGTCATACATTCACCCCAGTACAGAGATCTGGGCCTAAATCCATCGTTTTTCTGTCACCATGCCATTCCAGTTTGAGCCCAGCCATATGCAAATCAGTCTTGACCCTGTGCCCAATGGGAACAGTCCAGCCCGAACTGCCAAGCCAGGTCCTCCCTGAACTGGAAACAAGCATCCTAGGACCGGTTTCGGGGTTTCACCCCTCATCAGCCAGGATAGCTTGACTCCAGTGGCATGGAGAGCACGGGTCCCAGGATGCTTGTTTCTGGTCCAGGGAAGACATGGCTTGGCAGTTCGGGCTGGACTGTTCCCATGAGGCACAGGGTCAAGACTGATTTGCATATAGCTGTGTCTGAACTGGGGTGGCAAAGTGAGCTAAAGAATGATGATGGATTCAACCCAGATCTGTGACTGGGGGTGAGTGTTTGAAAACTTTCAGCACTCCGTCCATCATCTCCTTGTGTTTGCTTCGTTCGCCCTAAGTTGGCAGGGTATGCCCAGACGTGGGTCCCTTGTTCACTTTCCCACTGGATTCAAGCTAGCCTGGCTGATGAGGGCTGTTAGCCCGAAACCGGTCCCAGGATGCTTGTTTCCGGTCCAGGGAAGACATGGCTTGGCAGTTCGGGCTGGACTGTTCCCATGAGGCACAGGGTCAAGACTGATTTGCATATAGCTGTGTCTGAACTGGGGTGGCAAAGTGAGCTAAAGAATGACGATGTCCGGTTACTAACCGGTAATATTCATTACTCCGAGTCGTAGACCTCCCCGTCACAGTCCTTAACGCATGAGCAGTAGCTCCTCCCACAGAACTTCCAAACAAAAAACTCCCTTAGCCCATCCCTACCCTCCAGGCTACTCCCACATCCTGTGGCTCATAACCCCTGACCTACAGTAGCACATCCTGTACCACCAAGAACAAGAAGCCGAACAGGGAGGGAGGGATGGGAACCAGGACGGTGACTGGGAGGTCTACGAATCGGAGTAATGAATATTACTGGTAAGTAACTGGATATTACCTCCTCGTCAGACCTCCCCGTCACAGTCCTTAACGCATGAGCAGATACCAAAGCAAGGATCGGCTTCACCAAAGAGCAGGAAACAGACTTTAACAGCACAAGCAGAAAGTCACCCCACCTGAACAGAACGCAACACAGCATCCCCAAAACCAGTAGACCCTGAGACACCCACCACCAAACGACAATGGGAAATAAGGCTATGCGGAGTACACCAAGCAGCAGCCCCGCAGGCCACAGTCAGAGATGCCCCCTGAAAACAAGCCCAGGAAGGAGTTACACCCCGAGTCAATCGCCCTCGCACCGACCCAGCCACCGGCACCCCACCAGCCACATACGTCGCCCCCAGAACCCACCCCAGCCACCAGAAGGCACCAGACCCCGGCCATGCCAGGCCAAAGGTCACAAAAAGAGAAGCCACTACACGAAAAAGGGTAGCACTAACCAAGGACACCTCAAGAGCCCGCTCAAGATCCAAAACAGTGCAGTCGCACCACGTCCCCCGAAAGAGGATCAGGACAGAACACAGGCAGAACCAGATCCTCCGAGCAGGCAAACGAGGAGGGACCCTGGGAACAAAGGAAGGATCAGACCGGAGATCGACTGGATTCGAAAAGAAACACCAAAACAAGGGCACAGAACAAGCAAGGAGCCCAACACCCCAACCCACCGGGCTGAGGCAACAGCGACCAGAAAAAAATACCTAGAGTGGCAGAAAACGCAGAGGCACCACCGCCAGAGGCCCAAAGGGAGCAGACCGTAAAGGCCACAGCCCCAAAGGAAGATCCCAACCAGGCATAAAGGACGTAACCTGGGGACTCAAAGAGGAAACAACCCCTCAACAACCGGGACCCCAAAGGAACAACAGGCTCACAGGCCAGACCCCGAAAGGCCCACACCGCCGCACACAGAGCCCGCAAGGAGGACACAGCAAGACCCAAGTCAAAGCCAACCTCTAGGAATTGAAGACACGCACAGGATCCACCATCATAGCAGACCAGCCCCGATCCACACCCCAGCCCTGAAAGACACCCAATGCCGAGCACAGGACACAAGAGTCGAAGGGCGCCGGAACTGCTGGAGAACTGAGCCCATCAGGAGAACACACCATAGCCACGCAGTTCATCCTCCCAACAGTCAACCCGCCAGAAGCAAGCGGACCAGACAATCCATGGACAGCGGAGGATACGACCGGGAACCAGGAACCACCGGCAACGGCCAGCCAGGGCCCCCCCGCCAACCTCAACTACATGGGGGACCAAGGCCCC
This sequence comes from Calotriton arnoldi, assembly GCA_963921515.1. Taxonomy (NCBI): domain Eukaryota; kingdom Metazoa; phylum Chordata; class Amphibia; order Caudata; family Salamandridae; genus Calotriton; species Calotriton arnoldi. Next base: position 113,206 of record CAWUFW010002537.1, read on the forward strand.
AGGCGCCAAGGAAGCGCCACCAGGAGTACAGAAGCCCGGCCCAACATGACCTCCAGCAGGACCCTCGGAATCAAGGCAATCGGGGGAAGGCACACAGCATGCCCCCAGCCACCCAAAGGACCGTGCATCCACTCCCCAAAATGAGTCCGTCAAACACCACCGGCATCAAGCACATGACCGACAGGAAGGGAAAAACCCAGCACAGGCAACCCGCCGCCGATGTCAAACCTCCGGCAGACGCAACGGCCATAAAGACAACAAGTTCAACTCCGCCCACCGGCAAAGCAGACGCTCCAACAAGACGAGGGAGGCCATGTTCGCACTCCCCCGGCGGTTGACATAACACGCTACCCCTGTGTCGTCCGACCACACCAGCACATCCCGTCGTAGGACCCAAGGAAGAAAGAGAGACCAGGACGACTGAACCGCCAGCAATCCCTTCCAAGCGGAAGACAACCCTGCATCCCGGACCGACCAGAACCCTCGAACAGACTCCCGGGCCAACATAGCCCCCCAACCCAGCACGTAGGCACCTGTAGGCAGCACCAACCCCGCCTGGGACCCAAAGGGAGAGTCCTGCAAGAGGGACTGAACCTCCAGTCACCACGACAACACCTGGGAAGCTCCACACCCCCTGGAAACAACAGGGTAGAGGTCAGAGACTCCGGACACCAAAGCCCCAGAACATGAGACACCAGAGGGTACAAGTGCAACATGTAAGTAACAACCATAGCCTACACCTTGAACTGAAGAAACAGGACCAACGAAATACAAGTATTAGAAGAATTAACCCTGAGAATAAGAGTTTAAGACCTCAACCACTAGGCCACAGTGAATCTCTCCGTAACCACAGCCGAGTCATGGAAGAAGGGGAGACCAACACCCTCCCCAGCTCGCGCACCAGGGACAGACAGCAAGTCTCCGACAGGAAACCGTCCCAGCCATGTGGTGAAGACCCCCCCCCAATGAACATCAGTTCCCGAGAGGGGCACAGAAGGGACTTCAGCAAGGTCAGAGTCCACCCGAACAGCCGCAGGAGGAGGCAGACCTCCCGGGTATGTGAACGAGCTTCAAGGAAAAAAAGGAAGCGATCAACCAGCCATCCCAGTAAGGAACTCCCGGATCCCCCGAGCATGCAACAACCCCACCAAGGAAGCCAAACCGCAGCAAACACCCTAGGCGAGGCTGAGAGACCAAAGGGCAAGACTAGGAACTGGAAATGAACGATGCCCACACAAAACTGCAGAAACCTCCGGGATGCCTCAAACCCCGGCACATGAAGTAGGCGCCCTTGTGTGACTGAGAAGCCACGTAATCCCCTACGGACAGGAAGGGTAGAAACACCCGAAGAGACAACCTTTCGAAGGACCAAGGAGGATGCACCAACACACAGCCTTAAGATCCAGAATAGGACCAAAGCCCCCATAAGGTTATTGTAACAGAACAAGATCGAGAAAACCCCCCGACCCAGCCGCTCCACAGGCACCCAAACCATGGGCCCATTGGAAACCAGGACCTGAACCCCCTCCAAAAGAGCCCAACACTGGACCGGAGATCAGGGAACAGGGGAGCTCGGAACACGTCCCCCGGTGGCACACCAAAAGATATCCGAAATCCCAGGTGACAAACCGGAGGGCCCATTGACCCCTGCCAAAACACCTCCCAGACCGGAAAAAGACCCGAGGCGACCCCCAACCGGAGCCCCCCGAACCACTCCCACAGTCACGAATAGGAAGGACCTGAAGAACAGGAGGCACCCTGCCAATCCCGGGAGTTGCAGAAGGAAGGGACACCCCGGCCACGACCCCCACCACAAAAGGGCTGGGCGGCCATCCTCGATTGAAATGCCTGCCCAAGCCCGATGACAACCAGCAAACATCCCCGTCTGCGAGGAGCGGACCGGACCCAACAACCTATTGTCCACCACCATCCATTGAACCAAAGTCCCTAACGGTACCCCAAACAGGTTGGATCCCTAAAAAGGAATTTTCAAGAGAGCAGGCTGCTGTGCAGCAACTGCTTACCAAGGAGTAAGCCACCACTGTCTCCCAGCCGCCACCGAAGCAGCACGGCACCAAGTGAATCAAAGGAGAAGCCAGCCAGGAAACGCAACAGCAGGGCCAACATTGTCAGTCAAAGACTCAGAGGGACCCCCCTCCTGCAACAGCCGTTCTGAACACCTTGACAGTCCCCAGCAGAGACTGTTCAACATGCAAGTGCCCAGGATTAGAGAGACCGCAACCACGGCAAACACCAGGCACCGAGACGCCAGTCCCGTCAGCAGGGAATCCACCTATACCACAGAAGGAAACTCCACCCAGAACCCCTGCAAAGGACATCTTTGAGCCAAACACCGGGGAAAGGTATGCTTGACAACATCCATCCATTCTCCCCCAGCACATACCTCACTGACCAATGAATAGGAAGGCACACAGGCCCCCTCCACTGACAACAGGCGACAAATCCCATGACCCATCACCTTCTGAGGGCTCAGGGAACCCCAATTGTCCTGCACATGTTGAAGATGAACCATACTGCGAAGGGCAGCCTCTTGGACAAACCGACCCTTCACAGGCTCATCCGACATCAGCAGGAGCAGGGACTGCTGGGGCATACAACAATTTTCCCGTTAGGTCGTTGGATGCCCAGCCAGAAAAGCCGCATCCACCGCGGCTACAAATAGTTTCAGTACAATAGACAAGGCAGGCGCAGTGGAAGGCCCAGCAACCAGCCCCCCCTCCTTCAGGGTTCTAACCCAACCCCGACCTGCTCCCAATCACAAGGAGCTTTTATAAGTAAAACACCAGACTTTGAACACATAACCTTTGGCATACGAGTCTGTGATCTTAACCACTAGGCCACAGTGACTCATTACAGACCACACAAATATACATATAGAAATCAACCAACCCACAACAGAGCCAGCAACGGCGAAACCGAGGCAGCCCATAGAAACCAGCCAACTCCAATAGGCCAGTGGGCTAACCCCCGAAGACAGCCAACCAGAGCGGGCCAAACCAAAGGAAAATAAACAAGAGAACCAGGCCCAGGCCCTAAGGGCCCGATGCAGATCACTAAATGTAATGCACATGGGAACCACCCGAAAGGTAGACCGGAGCCACCGTTAAGCAACCCGGCCTGCCGAAACCGACCAACAGGAGCACGAGCTCCACCCCCAACAAACACCAGGCCAGCAGGAATTCAAACTGCACCAGCGATCCAGCAGACCAGCCCCTATAGATCGGCCGTGCCCCACGGAAGCCAGCACACCGGTGCCCGCGGCCTCCATTTTAGGAGCCGGCACCAAGCCAACCGCCGCCGAGACACCAATCTCAGTCCCAATGCTGAGCGCACCCCTTCCCCCAAGGAAGGGCCGTCCCGCCACGCCCCAGGCGTGCCAGGAAAGTGCAGCCGTAATCGCTGTTCGAGCCCGTAAGGAGGCTCAAAAACCCACAAAACCCCCCAGGCGGTCCCGCTCAAGCAGGGACCGCACCCAGAATGGGGGAACCCTCCAGAAGGGGTCCGGGCAGGCAACAATGAGGGCAACAGGCAGCCCAACAAAGAAAGCCCAGTCCCGCTATAGCAGGGACTATAAGCCCAAGAACCACACAACGGCCGCTACAGCAGACCGCCGCACACTCACCTGAAAACAGGAACTGAAGGCAGCAACCACCTCCAAGGGAGAGTCTTCCACAGACCAGTCTGCAGAAAAAAAGAACAGGATGTGCTACCGTAGGTCAGGTGTTATGAGCCACAGGATGTGGGAGTGGCCTGGAGGGTAAGGATGGGCTAAGGGAGTTTTTTGCTTGGAAGTTCTGTGGGAGGAGCTACTGCTCATGCGTTAAGGACTGTGACGGGGAGGTCTGACGAGGAGGTAATGGATTCAACCCAGATCTGTGACTGGGGGTGAGTGTTTGAAAAGTTTCAGCACTCCATCCATCATCTCCTTGTGTTTGCTAAATTAACTGAAAAGCAGGGGCTTTGTTATTGCTTACTGCCCCTCAGCCTTGCTATAATCCGGCATGAGGCACTGGGGATTCCTACTCCTAAAATGGTGCCATTGCACTTGGATGTGGTGGCATAAGGGGCGATTTGGTGGGCAGTGCTTGTTGCAATAAAAAAAAAGAAGATTGATATGCAGTATTCCGCTCCATGCTTCTCCCCAGAGCGCTTATGAGGTTATGTATTGCTGCAGGGCTTTCCCCAGATCCACCATCCCAGTGGCCTATGACAGAGGAAGCAGCAAAGCAGGTTTATCTAGTGGCAAGCATCCAGCTGACTGTGCTGCGCCCTAAAGGGCACTTTGCTGCACATAGGCACTATGCATGCAGGTATTGTGCCCTCGTGTTTGGTGCCATGGGACCGCCCTCTGCCAGGAAGTGCAGCTGGGTGAGGTAAGAGGCAGTGTGCAGGAGCAGAGGGTAAGTCTCTGCAAATACTGGGGGACTCTGTTCACTGATGCAACTGGTGTTTGGTGACACTAGTAAACACAACTGGTTGTGCACTTCATGAGGGGGTCAGTGAACTCTATGGGGGCTGGTAGAAGGGGGCAGTCTGCCAGTGGTACGTGTACAAGAGGATGTTTGGTGACACTAGTAAACACAACTGGTTATGCACTTCATGAAGGGGTCAGTGAACTCTATGGGGGCTGGTAGAAAGGGCAGTCTGCCAGTGGTCACTGTACACGAGTTCTGGAAAGTAAATACATGGATTATCTAAGTTATTAATGCCCCCAATTTCTGGGCATCCTTATTAGGGAAAGAAGACCATTAAGGCTCACAAGCAGAATAGGAGGCTGCTTGGGAATGACTGCTGCAGCGTAGGGCAAGACTAAGAATCACCCATCGTTAATTACACAAACATGGCTTCAATGAAACTAGGAGGAGACACAATAAAGCCTTCAGGAGGAAAAGCAAAACACCCTAAATACCAACTGCACTCTGACACTCCTCAGAAACAAACAGTCACACACTCACGCCTATTTGAGTAGCATGCACACACTATCAGAAGCATCCTCTAACCTTTACAGACTAGCAGTCACACACGACCAGAGGCCGCTCTCACTCTTCACAAACTGACAGTCACACACTACCAGAGGCCCTCTCTCACTCTTCACAGACTGACAGTCACAGACTACCAGAGGCCCACTCTCACTCTTCACAAACTGACAGTCACACACTACCAGAGGTTTGCTCTCACTCCTCACACACTGACAGTCACGCACTACCACAGGCCCGCTCTCACTTCTGACTGACTGACAGCCACACACTACCACGGGCCCACTCTCACTACTCACACACTGACAGTCACTCACTATCAGAGGCCCGCTCTCACTCCTCATAGACTGACAGTCACACACTACCAGAGGTCCACTCTCACTCCTCACAGACTAGCAGTCACACACTACCACAGGCCCGCTCTCACACTTCACAGACTGACAGTCACACACTACCACAGGCCCGCTCTCACTCCTCACAGACTAGCAGTCGCGCACTACCAGAGACCCGTTCTCACTCATCACAGACTGACAGTCACGCACTACCAGAGGCCCCCTCTCACTCCTCACAGGCTGGCAGATACACACTACCAGAGGCCCGCTCTCACTCCTCATAGACTGACAGTTACACACTACCAGAGGCCCGCTCTCACTCCTCAAAGACTGACAGTTACACACTACCAGATACCCGCTCTCACTCCTCATAGACTGACAGTTGCACACTACCAGAGGCCCGCTCCCACTCCTCACAAACTAGCAGTCACGCACTACCAGAGGCCCGCTCTCACTTCTCACAAACTAGCAGTTACACACTACCAGAGGCCCGCTCTCACTCCTCAGTCTGACAGTTACACACTACCAGAGGCCCGCTCTCAATCCTCACAGACTGACAGTTATACACTACCAGAGACCCGCTCTCACTCCTCACAGACTGACAGTTACACACTACCAAAGGCCCGCTCTCTCACTCCTCATAGACTGACAGTTACACACTACCAGAGACCCGCTCTCACTCCTCACAAACTAGCGGTCACGCACTACCAGAGACCCGCTATAACTCCTCATAGACTGACAGTTACACACTACCAGAGGTCCGCTCTCACTCCTCACAGGCTGGCAGTTACACAGTGTCTACGATGGAGGACCTGCAGGTGTTGCAAAGAAGTTATCACACACAGACCCTCTCCATTCTCATCTGGAAGTCATATGCAATAAACATAAACCAAATTACCTGAGGAGGAAATGATTCCGCAGATTGGGAAGGAGGATATGGGATAATGCAGTGAGTGCCCTTTTAAATACAACATAGAAGGAGGCGAAACTGGGAGGAGGTGAGGGTGGAAGACAGATCAATACGGTCTCTTGTGGCATATCATTTAAGTGACCAGAATATTTGACAACTCTTTCTTATGCACAGTGACGAAAACAAAGCGCTGCTCCTAGGCTCTGAATGATTTGCTAAAACAGAGCTTGAAGTCTCGGAAGGGGATGCGTCCAGAGTGTTAGTGAGCAAGATCCGTTAGTTCCAGTTATAAGAAAGCATATTTCTTTCAGCAAATTCCTCCTGCATATCCAAAACCTTAAGGATGGCGTTTTTAGGTCGAGCCTAGCGCAGCGCGCATGCGCTGTTCTAGGAGATGACCTTTTGGAATCGGTCTGCACTTTTCTAACACTCGTGCGTGTGGCGGCATCCACCTTGCGGGAGCGCGCAGCGGCGCGCAGGGGCCATCTGTTTCTAATTAGCGTGGCTGCGCGCGCCTGTTTACATTTCTCTACTATCTCTCCCCTGCCTGTCTCACCCTCGCCCTCCCTCTCAGGCACCCTGTTTCCAGCTCTGGGCCCCCGCCCTTTGACAGGAAACCGAAACTTGTTCGTTTTTCCTTCCTATGTCTTTCTGTCTCGTGGCTTTGTTTCTTAATGTGTTCGTTGTCACCCTCTTTTTCTTTTTATTTAATAAACGTGGTCTAACTCTGTCCTGTAAAGGTTTGCTGTGAGACAAGGAGACTTTTTAATCATCGTATTTACATTTCAGTCGCCCGCAGGAAGCGGAGCTCTTTGAAGAAGTGCCTGTCGTGCGGTGGGCAGTGGTGAAATGAAGTTCAATAGGCGTGCAGTTTCCCCCACCGCGGGTGAACAGTTTCTGGCTCCGCACCATCTGGCTCATCGCCTGGACAGGCTTTGATGTAGAAGCAGAAGATGTGTGAGGGTTGCAAATCCTTGGACTGGCCTCATGCGCTCGCGGAGACCCGTGCACACATCTGCGCAGCCGCGGGCGTCTTGTAAAAGGCACAGTGGCCCGGAGAGCGTCAGAAAACTATCCGCGTGCAAAGCCACTGACTGAACCTACGATATTAAAACTGCCAAAATACCTTCATCCTTTCGCGACGAGGGCCTTTCGCTCACATACCCGACCATGCCTCTACTTATTTCCTTCAGTATTTATAAAATTGTGCCATTCGGAAACACCGACACACTTGGTAAGAGGGAAATGTGCAAAGCAACTCAGCTACGCCCTGAAAAAACAACAGTTTAATATGAAAGAACGCCATGCGCAAGAGATTGGGCAATAAATACAAACAAAAAACTTTGTGGCTTAAAATCGAACTGATAATGCACTGCACACAAGCACACTCATCATTGTCTAACGAGCCCAGAGACAGGTGTGGCCTAGGGTTCAAAAGCTGAAACACTCCAGACATACCCGACCACATTTATACGAACAGCCTCGCACAGCTGCATAGCAAAGCCATGCATGGTTGCCATGAACAACAAATGTGTATAACGCCCTGACTACGGCTACTTCCAACATGCAAACCCAACTACACACCGAGATACGGTCTCTAAAAAGATTATGAGGCCTAAACAAAGGATGCACACACATCGACGCCCACACACCCAAGCACACATGTGCGAACACTTGTTCGCTGCCGACCCAAACACAACAGCTCAGTTACCATCCATAACAAGCATTGGCATAGCCAATAGGTCTCGCCTTTGGGACCTTATAAGTGTTTAGCCATGCAACGGTTGATGTTGTTGCACCAAGGATATTGTGCTGCATAACTAAATACTTATAAGGTCCCAAAGGCGAGACCTATTGGCTATGCCAATGCTTGTTTAATCTTTGTCTTCACTCTGGGTCTCGAGTAAATTCACTAGCACTCCCGCTTGAAACGAAGCTCTTGGGCCTGCCTGACGTGTTTTCGGCTGGCGGTGCATTGTACAGCCTGCGGGGGCCAGTCAGAAGATCAGGTGAGGAGGGGGAGGAGGGGGGGGCTGTTGACACAAGGGGCTCTGCAGTCAGGCAGCTAGTGAAGGAGTGAGGCAGACCTCGCAAACCGTTGTTCCCATTAGATGCCCAGCAGCAGTCCTGGATTTCTTATATTCACTTCCTGCTTTCTTGGCTTAGTGACCCATGGTGGGCCCTGTCCCTTGCCAGCTAGCCGAGTACCCATGTGCAAAGATCTATGCTGTAACTGGATTACAGCATAGATCTTTGCACATGGGTACTCGGCTAGCTGGCAAGGGACAGGGCCCACCATGGGTCACTAAGCCAAGAAAGCAGGAAGTGAATATAAGAAATCCAGGACTGCTGCTGGGCATCTAATGGGAACAACGGTATTCATCACACGAGAGGGGGGCTGTACCACCGTGGGAGCCCACGGAGCGCAATGCTCATGGGACAACAAAGCAATACACTTACTAATGTGCCCTAATGGAGAGACATCAGGGTCACCTTAGCTGAAATACAGGTGGGTCCATAGATGTTTAGAGAAACTGACTGTCCTGTCGCTCTGCAGTTCCTGATGAAACAGGAGACTGAGACCACCATTGGTGACTGCCAGCCTGTGAGGAGTGAGAGCGGATCTCTGGTAGTGTGTAACTGTCAGTGTATGAGGAGTGAGAGCGGATCTCTGGTAGTGCGTGACTGGGGCACTGCTCACATGGGCCACCAAAAGTATTTGAAGGCATTGCGTATAAGCTGAGGAAGTCATCCGTTCTAGGGATTGGAAGGATAACACAGCCTCTTTGGCCTGAGAATCAAACTGAGCTCAGCAATGAGACAAAAAACAATACTTCTGCATGGCATTCTTGCTATCTGGGGATGGGTTGAGTCCCCGACAAGCACTGAGTTCAGGGGCATTAATGACTATACCAGGTCGAGACACAACCACGTTCGCACTCCCTTTGAACCGCGATTCTTTGCCGCAACAACAGTCGCAGTTCAAAGGGGACAGTCTTGTGCTCTTGCATGCATCCTATCAAAATACTGAGAAATATTAACCCTTACCTTACTTTTGAAAGCAGGCGCCTTGCAGTCAGGCACGGGTATGGCCCTGCTTGGACTACACAAATGCTCTTACAGCTACCTTCAGTCCTAGTGAAAAAACTTCAGGTGATTCAGAACACAGAAGGTAGACTGATGGCATCTAGTCAGTGTTTCGCTCATGCCAAGACCATCCTACAGAAGCTTCTTCAGCTTCCAGTGAGACTTCGCATATGCATTAAAGCTTTTTGTATTGTGCATAAGTATTGTCTGAGGAATGCTCCAGCTTTCATTCAAAGAAGCCTACAAACATATGTCCCTGGCAGAACCTTGAGGTCATCATCTTCTTACCTGATGGCTATTTGTCGATTCGGCAAATGTATATTAGGTGGACACTGCTCTTCTATCAATGCAGCAAAACGCTGGAATTTTTACCCCCTAATGTACATTTGGAAACATCTCTCCTCCAGTTTCATAGTCTGCTGAAAACTATTTAAACGAGCGTTTGCTGACCTATAAGAAATTCCTTCCTGAATCGTTCTTACTCACATTTGGTGTAGCATCTCTCGATCACTGGTGATAGGGTGCTTTACAAATGGCAGTTAACATAACCAAGTGGAATCCCTCGCCACAGACAGCCTTTGTCTCAGCCTGTATCTTGAGCCCAGCCGAAGCAGTGTATGATAGATGTGTTTGTGACAGACTTGAGATTGCGCAGTCCTATGAGCAAGCTAAGCTCTAGAGGCTTAGCCAATGCTTTTATAGCCTGAGATATGGTGTGGCTGCCAAGATTGGGTGCTCCAAAGGCAATGATGCTGGCAATGACAGGAGATAGAGGCAATGGGTCCAAGAATATTACAGAACTGCTTGCTTTCCTGCCCTATAGATATAGAGCTCATCAGAAGGACCCAACATCCGCAGGCAGCAACTGACAGCAGAATATCCTTCTAGAACGACAACCACAATGGCTGCTACAGTCATTACTAAAGATGGAGCGGGCATTATCCTCAATGAAACTGAACAAGAACTCCGCATGTTTCGACCTGGCCCATTAGGGGCCTGCCCAACAGATATCAGGACAGAACTGGATAACATCGGTAGGAGGTTGGCAGCTGTGAAGGATGGAGTGGAGGAGCATGTCAACACATAGGACAGCATCTGCAGAACAGACTGCTCCAACAAAAGCTAGACCACCTAGAGAATTGTAAGAGGAGCAATATCATTCACATGCAGGGATATTGTGGTGGTACTGAAGGGAGAAGACATCCATGCTTATGTCGAGGAACTATTTATTTAACTTTATTACAGAACAACCGGAAAGCTCTCCCGTAGAACTTGGTTACATTCACAGGATGGCTACATACAACTTCAAAAGAGAATGGCTACATGGTGCAAGTATACTCTGTAACTAAATGAAATTATGCTTAAGGAGGGTATTGCTAGTGTGTTTAGACCTGCTAGTGGGCCTGGCCGCTTCCAAGCAAGCGCTGCAAAGGAGCTGAGGGATAAGAAAGGAGCTGAGGGATAAGAAAGGAGCTGAGGGATAAGAAAGGAGCTGAGGGATAAGAAAGGAGCTGAGGGTTAGAAAGCAGCTGAGGGATACAACAGTCTTCCTTCAGAAGGAAAAAGTGCAGTACAGATGGAGATATCCTTTTCTACTACTGCTGAAATAAGTGAACAAACACCAGGGTACTACGAAGGTGTAACAAGCAAAAAACTTTGTACAGCTAACAGATGAACCCAGCAAAGCCACATAAAATCATCCAAGGAGGCACAGTCACAAGAAGAACCGCTGAAATAAAGCCTTCCAACCGGGATGAAGTGGTGGGGTGTTGCTAAATGAAAGATTGTCCCTTCTGTGATCACAATGACCCGGAGAAAAGCTATGGCAATGGGTGTGTCAAGAGTTTCCTCCCTACAGTCAAGTGAAATGACTACCAGCGGGTTAAAATGCTGTTTGAATACCCAACGGTTTGAATACTCAACTGGTTCTGAAGCTGGCTTGCACCAAGCTAGAATGTACATAGAAATGGCCTTGGTAAAAGAAGGCGGGTTTGTCTTATCTTCTTAATAAATACAGCTATTGACTATGCATGGTGTTAAAATGGAAGAGACAGAATAGGTTTCCCCGTAAAAAGAGATGGCTAAGGGGAGTGGCTGCTGGTTTGTTTAGTTGTTTTGTTTGGTTTTGGAGGTCTGTGTGCTTGTTTGTTTGCAGAACCATACCTTGGGCCTTTGCCAGCACCAACATACAAGGTTACGCCACATATGGAAATTGGAAAAAAATAACAAAACATGGTGATCTTAACACCAATTTCTACAAAATAGGATTACAATTTCTTTATTAAATGTGCCGTGTTTTAACTCCCCAAATATAGAGGTATTGATTTTGTACAGCTGGAGGATGCCAAGGGGAACATATCATTTTTGCAGGAGACTCATCCTTTGCAACCGTCCATGGCAAACTGCCATCAAGATGGTTTCTTCAACAGTACTTAGTATTTAAAACGCAAACTATGCGTTGAGTGGGTAGACTAACTTGTGAACACTTTGATGTCACAATGTCGAAAGCCATCGTGAAGGGGAGGGGTGTAGTGACCAATGGTAAGCATGGGGAACGTTGGCTTTCCCTGCTCTCTCTTGTGCCTGTTATATGTCAGCAGGGGTATACTTATCATTAGGGCATAGGTAGCGTGACACCGGATCCCGCTGGTGTGTGGTGGACACCACACCCCTGCTTGGATGTCTTTACCTTCCCAACAGGAGGTTGGGCGGATGGGAACTGTGTGTTGGGAACCAGAACTGCAATGTCAAGAATCACAGGTTATGTAACATTAAGGGCTAACAGGCAACCGCCAGAAAAGGCAAGGCGAAGAGCTCACGCGGCTTTCACTGATTAAGTTACTAGTAAGCAAATGTAACTCAAGGCGTAAATTGTCTTTGGTATTACAACAGCAGATAATTTGTTATTTAAAATTAATCAGCAATACCAGGAGGTGACAAACAAAGGTCAAGAATTACCGGCATACAAACTTAAAGTGAAACATACAGCCACATCATTTGAAGACATGAATGAACGGGATGAGATTAGCAATGCAGATAAAAGCCAAACAGTTATGGTCCAGATGTTGTACTAGTCGCTTCATGACAAAGGAGTGACTCTAAAGACACTTTTAGCAAGGCACCGCAGGATTCAGGGTAATGACACTGGCAGAAGAAGGCCTTAGAATCCCATATATCAAGGGGAGGACCTTGCTAGCAGTTAAAAAGCCAAATCTGTCTGCAGCGCCAGGCCCTCCTTCTTGGAGATTTTCGTGCAAGTGCCCAATCACTGGTGTGATTCTGACAGGATATCGCCAACGCCAGAGGAAGGGATCTCAATGCAGGCCAAACTAGGCAAAAACCTAACTCGGCAGACAGTGATGCACAAACCCTGAAAAGTCTAAGTCATGGAAGTTGGGCTTCAACACTTTATAACATCGGGGGCCTGCCATACTACCTGTCTTCTCCCTTAAAGTCAATAATGAAGCGCCAACTAATGAGACTATGGTTTGGATTGATTCCGCTATTGGCATACAAGTATGGCCAAGGGTACAAGGAAGATATAGCCACACAGTGCTGACTATGTGGGGGAGAAGAGGAATCACTAATTCATATATTGTGCCTCTGTGAGAAACTGCGCATTCTGAGAATTTACTGGCTTCGCCCTATTTGGCGTATTTTAAACATGTGGACATGTCAAGAAGCTTTGGTAGAGTGTATGAAAGGCGACTCAGTGCAACTGGCAGCACGCTTTATGAAATTCATGACAGCTGTAAAAACCACGCTGGACTTTGATAACCATATCGAACTATAGTGCACATAGCTGGGTCAATTGTTTTACTGTTCATCGCTTCAAAGCTGATAAAATGGTGTCTACATTTTTAATTTTTAGAATAGGACTACAAATTGTTATAAGTTTTTTATATATCATGTTGGAAATTACGCACTTTATACTTTAATTTAATTTATTACGATTGCAATGATTTTAATTAATTGTGCAATAAAAAATCATCTTATCTTATCTAACTCGGTAGAACATTTTAGCCCCATTTAACTACTCAATATTTATGCAAAACTGCTCACAAAAGTATTGGAGAACATGCAAAAGCCTATCCTAGCAGAATTAGTCTGCTCTCACAACCCAGGTTAATCCAAGACAGACAAGCAGATGAGGTAGTAAGAAAGGTATTATAATTACTACAGAACCTCACAAGATCAGGGAAGAAAGATATATTGTCTTCACTGGATGCTGACAAATTGTTTGAGTAGGATGGGGGTTCTTCAATCATACCCTGTCGCATATGGGTTTTTTCCTTCGGTTTTGTGTAATGGCAGCATACTGGCAAACATGCACAGAAAGGCATTTGAATATGGGGTTGTTCTTTCAAACTGGAAGTGTTCACAGATGACATTTTATTTGCACTGTACAATCCTGATTGGTGCATGTGGACACGAATGGCATTATTAGAGGCTTCAAAATAAACATGGCCAGGTAGGAGGAAATGGATATTTATGTGGCTGCAACTATACTATCTGCATTAGAAACATCATACCCTTTTCAAGGGGCCAGAAAGGCAGGGGCCAGAAAGGCAGGCACCAGAATATACATATCATGCAGTTCAGACTTTCTATTGGAAAAGATACCTGAAGTTATTTGGTGGCATCAGAAGGGATATGAATAAATGCCACGCTCAGTCCCTTTTGCTGATTACCACTTTCAATATCATTTTGTCCAGCCTGGGCACGTTACGTCAGACACTAACGGTCCTATGAAACACGAGACAAGTGAGGAGGCAGGGTGATGGTGAGAGGGAGGGAGGGCAAATCTACAATTTCTGTCAGTCAAAAGTTGCTTCAACAAAAGCAAGTTGGCCTGCCTAGTCCAGATGTGGCAAACTATTAACCAGCTGCCCAAACAAGATACACGGAGGGCTGTCGCAAACCACAAGCCGGAAAACAGCAGTCTTTTCTTTGATCATATAACTGCCCTTACCCAATGTTGGATATTTCCTAGCTGCACTTACTCTACAATTCTGTTGTTAAGCATCTGACATAGAACTAAGGAAAGGGTTGGTCTTACGGTATACCCTTCCTCCTTAGTACCAATTCATCACACTGGCTTCTCCTGGACTGAGAATGGTAATGAGTTTACGAAGATAATAGGCGGTTTGTGCTAATGCTTACGGAAAGTACTGCAGGTATGGAATAATGTACCCTGAGATGAGGAAACAGAACTATAATCACTCTGAGGGTTCAGGTATCACAATGTAAGGCACTGAATATCTGATCCAATTATACGCATGGGGCCCGAGACCACAGGTCTATTAAAAAAATTGCTCTCTAACAGAACAGGTATGATGTTAAATATATATGAACTGGTGTTGAATATATATGAGGTCATGTTGACAGGGAAACACTTGTGGGACGAGAAAATCTGGGAGGCTGAGCATGGTCACCAATACGAGGCACAGTACTACCTGAAACTATCTGTGGAAGTTAACAATTCCTCCAACTGTACCGGGCACAATAACTGGCGCCTAAGATCTTTTATCCCTGGTAACACACAGGCCATAATAAATGGTACAGGTGCCGGCGAGTGCATCAGCAGGAAGGGACCGCTCTACACATCCTGTGACTATAGCAATGCCCACGGATCCTGTGGTAATTATACTGAGTCTGACCCCTGGGATCTAGTTACCTGTTTCGTTACAAGAGGGAATAGTGATATCCCACATGCTCCTTGGGGAAACAAAATGAGTGCCACTTTAGTAGAATGGAAACACTTCACAACGTGTGACAATACACTCACGTTTGTTGACTTTGGCTTCACTGACCTCTTTCCAGCCAAAGTTATGAGGGAACTCTTTGCCCTAGAAGACTGGGGGTTGACTTCATTTACCTCTTTCCAGCCAAAGTTATGAGGGAACTCTTTGCCCTAGAAGACTGGGGGTTGACTTCATTTACCTCTTTCCAGCCAAGGTTATGAGGGAACTCTTTGCCCTAGAAGACTGGGGGTTGACTTCATTTACCTCTTTCCAGCCAAGGTTATGAGGGAACTCTTTGCCCTAGAAGACTGGGGGTTGACTTCATTTACCTCTTTCCAGCCAAAGTTATGAGGGAACTCTTTGCCCTAGAAGACTGGGGGTTGACTTCATTTACCTCTTTCCAGCCAAGGTTATGAGGGAACTCTTTGCCCTAGAAGACTGGGGGTTGACTTCATTTACCTCTTTCCAGCCAAGGTTATGAGGGAACTCTTTGCCCTAGAAGACTGGGGGTTGACTTCATTTACCTCTTTCCAGCCAAGGTTATGAGGGAACTCTTTCCCCTAGAAGACTGGGGGTTGACTTCATTTACCTCTTTCCAGCCAAGGTTATGAGGGAACTCTTTGCCCTAGAAGACTGGGGGTTGACTTCATTTACCTCTTTCCAGCCAAGGTTATGAGGGAACTCTTTCCCCTAGAAGACTGGGGGTTATCCGCCTATTAACTGAACACCTGCCACGAGTGGGAACAGAAACAAATAGCGCAGATCTTATCAAGTAACAACAATTACTTGTGGGAGGCGACCGGGTACAGCAGATTAGCAAGTTATGAACAATTCTAGACTATTAAGCTGTTTCCGCTCGGTGGAAGGTTTTCAATAAGGGGAGAGAGATGAAAGAAGAGGTGTGAAGATGAGTGGTGTGCATAGCTGGAACAGAAAAGTACATAACTGATGGTAATAAAAAACTACTGAAGCTAAAACCGAATGCAAGAGGTATTCCCCACTGATGAAGAAAAGGTGTGAATGCACAATCGCCTTCACTCACTTCACAGAATCTGAGCACAGTCCGAAAGTACTCTTCACTGGAATGTTATCGGTGTGGGATGTAAATGTGGTAGCCAGAAGAGGAGGCCTTCGTAAAAAGTTAAACAGGGCTGGTCAACTGGCAGGAATCGCAAGGAGGCTGATTTATTCTGCGCTCTGCACGGTCTCTCGAGATGTTCGCTGCGGACACCAGTGCTTTCAGTGGCGGCTCCTCCGCTATGGCGGAGGAGCGTCGCCCCACTGCTTTCAAGCAGTGCGAGAAGAGGAAACATAACAGGATAATAACTTTCAGTTATTATCCTGTTATGTTTCCTTTGCGGGCGGAAGGGTGGGCGGGGCTGCTCTGCTCACGGAGCAGGGCAGGGGCGGAGTGGTTTGCCCACTCAAGTGCGCAATGACTGTTTGGTCGGCCCTCTCGGGCCGCCCAAAGCAGTCATGCGCACTTCCCTGTTCTCCATGCAGGCTGCATTGCAGCCTGCATGGAGAACATGCCCACCCCTACAGCCCCTGGCTGAGCGCCCACGGCGCTCAGACCAATCACAACACTGCACTGCAGCATTGCGATTGACTTAGGGGAGGGAGCCTGGCTGCCTGCTTCCTGTTCCTGGAAGCGGGCTCAGGAGAGCAGGAGCACAGAAGACACGAGACCCGGCCTTGAAATATTTTTTATTTTGTATTTTTAAACCCCGTGACCACCCCACCCCGCGACACCTCCGCAGCCCCCGCTCCCGAGCCATGCCGGCCGCCCCTGAGTGCTTTAAATGGGCTGGTATTCACTTTTTTATTTTCTCCCCGTGAGTACCGGAACTTTTCCTCTGATAGGAGCCTGGTGTGGACGCAGGTGATGCTGCGCTCATCAACTCTACCCAATAGCACGTCCTTTACAGCGTGCGTTTCAAACAGGGAGGAAACCTGGGCTGAGCTGGTGCAAGAGCCTGAACTGCTCGTGTCTCCAGGACACAACGACCTACGTGTGCCTCTGTGGATGGTTTTGGAGGAGGGGAGGAGTGTAGCAGCGGGGTGCTTTCCTTTAACCGTGCATCTTTTCATGGTTAAAAGGTGATTGTAAAACCTAATGGACGGGGGTGTTGGTCGCATTGTTCAGGGCGTACAGCTTTTTAGCATGCCTATTGTTTTAAATGCCTGAAAATCATCACCCATCAGCAACTTAAATAAAATATGTTTGCATGAAAGAAAATACATGCTCCCTCCACCAATTTCCTCAAAGAAATAAATGTTTATTTTTTAAACCTATTACAAGAAAGAATTTGATAATAAGACAAATATAATAAAAACTCTATTCTGGCTTGCTTAACGGATGGCTGTATGACAAAGGCAGGCATGGCTAAACCATGTGTGGCTCTACAATGCAGTACCCAACTATGAATGCGTCTTAACCAAGCATTCCTTTACCACGCATGCCTTTACCACGAAATTTCGTTGTAAAGGCATGATTGGAAAAGGGATATGCGTCGTAAAGATCACCACTATCCCGACCCACCCCCACCCTAAGCCCTAAAATCCTATCCCCCTACCGTGCCCCCCGCCCTGAGGCCTAGAACCTACCCCACTAAGCCCTTAAAACTGCCCTTTGCACTCCCCCCGCCCTGAGGCCTAAAACTCTGCCCTCTACTAAAAACGACCACGACCCCCCGCCCCACCCTGTGGCCTAAAACCCTGCCCCTTTTTAAAAAATTACCCGACCCTCTCCCCCTGCCCTGAGCCCTAAAATCCTACCTGCTTTAAAAAAAGACTGTCCCGACCCCACCCCGCCCTGAACCCTATAACTGGCCCCACCCCTAAAAACTCACCCCCCCCCCAAACCTGGCCCCAGCCCTTAAAACAACCCCGACCCTCCCCCCGACCCAGAGCACTAAAAACATGCCTCCAACCAAAAACTACCACTACCGCCCTGAGCCGTAAAACCGCCCCCCCTAAACATTACCCCCCCCCCAAACCCCACCACAGCCAAACTTACCTGTTTGTGTCTAGAGCTTCCTGTTCCGACTCTTCCTCCTCCTCTCCCCGCCCATCCGGACACTAGACCGCTATCTGCCTTAACCATGCATATGCGTTGTTAAGGCAGATGTGTGTTTCAGGCAAGCGTGATTACGCTTGCGGGGAAATGGCACCTATGGGTCATGCCACGTTGTAAAGGCCATTTCCCTTAACTGATCATAACAGGCTGCATTTCAAATATCTACAGGGTACAAACAATGGCACTTTAATACCTCGGGTAGTTAATGCACTTGATGGAAAGTTCTGTGTGCATTCTAATCAAAGGTTCAACTCAGCATAAGACTGCATGGAGGGTCAATGTGCCGTCTGGAGAGCACATCATGAAGCATGCAGATCACAGATTTGTTTTTTTATGTAGATAGCTCAGTTGGTTATTGATTTAGTTGCAGAGATCCTTGTGCTACCACAGCATGTCACATATATATAGCTAGTGACTTATAATCCTGCATCAAGGAAATGCTTGCACATTACAAGGCATACATTTGAACTTTGCTTTCTCAATATTTTGTTATTCTAACGTCACTGAAAAATGATTACTTTGGTTAATAATAAACAATTTTTAGTAAGTGCTTTATAAATGGTTATTAGTGTAATAACCCATGGGCAGATACATCAGACATTCTACAATGCATGCAGATTTCTTGCATACAAAGCTTAGAAAGGTAAAAAACCTAGTCCTGCCCCGCCCTTAGCACCACCCTTAAGGCCCCCCAAACTCCACCCCCAGTCCACTGCTCCTTTTGGTAAGTACCTGCACTTATTTTTTCCATTGAAAGTGCTGGCGGACCCCAAAGTAGAAGCTATTGGCTTAATGAAGCAAAGATGCTACAAAGACCATACCGAGTCTGAAAAGACTGCTGATTGCCTAAGGTCAGTGAGCTAAAGGTTAAGGACATCAAAACAGAAGTTATTTTATAGAACCCCAAATATGTACTCACTGACGTTAGACACTAGTCTCCATGTGTTCATTTTTTGTCCTTTTTGGGCTTTACAAGAACATAGCATTTTGCTATTCAATGCTGATGACTGCTTTAGTTTTTCCCTCTTTCTGGTGCAGCCTGTTCGTCCAGAAGGTCATGGAAACCTCATTAGTATATGATGCGCAGAAGTAGCCTGCTCTTCCAACTAATGCTAGCAGGGGTGGACGTGCTGGAGGCCTGCAGCGGGCACCTCACAGGCTCAGACTTTACAAATATTTATGGTCACTTCATTAGTTAAGCTCTTGGGTGTGACCTACTTGATTCCAAGGGATTCTCATTGTTTGATCATTTGCCCAGTTATCTACTGGCGTCTGGTATTCGCAGCGTCCTGCTTTTGCAGCACCTTAAGGATGAAGAATGAAACAGTCTTTGTTCGTGTAGGGCTCGATGCCAATTGATTTCTCAATGCCTCCCTCAGCCTGACTGCCACGTTAGTTCTAAGCAATGTTCTTGGGCTCGACTGTTGAACAGTTTCAACCTCAGCAAGGGTCTGAGATGCTAACCAAGACTTGCACTTCTCCACACTAGCAAAGCGATCTATTGCTTCTCCGCTTGGTACTACCCTCCCATTTCCAAGACGTTTATCAGTTTGTGGAGTATGATGATGCTCCAGAGGATGGTTACTTTAACTTGAAACAAACGATGATGATGAGCAATGTCCATCTCTTCAAGAACGTCAACGCTGGAGGTTGTCATAGGGTAGTTAGGTCCGTTTGGTAAACGTTTCACAGCAGGTCTGCATTTCCAGTTTACAAACCCTTTCTGCAACTAAACACTGCTGTGAAATCGACTGAATACAAACGAAGGTGAGACCAGAAGGCGATGTGCTAAAGCTCCATTAAGTAAATTAAAGCTACCTTCCTGTGTGAGAGGAGGGCACTTAGCTTTCATTTCGGTGCACTCTGTTTCCCTGAAAGCTCTCACTTTATTTCAAACATTTGTAACAGTATTACACCACCGCTGCGCATCACAGAGGTCCTTTAGCTAGGTATTGAACTGATAAATTCACTGTATTACTTTACACAAATCAATACTCCAGCAGTTATCATGGTTTGATGCAACCAAAATTGGTTTCAGCCAATTCGTGAGTGTAATAAATGTCCATTTATCAAATCAATTAATTCAGTGGTGCAATGTGGACTGGTGGTATTGGCGGAATCACCAGGGGGTACCTGTTCTTCACACCGACACTCTATTCTGAAGCAGAGAATTTTGGGAACATCCAAAAAATATTGATGGCATGGTTTCCAATAATCTTAGCTGTTGGTGGGATATCTAAGAAAGCACCTTGGCTCAGGGAATTAGTGCCATTATAATAATCCCAGATTAAATTGTCTTATTTGGTGGTTTTGAGGAAGTCGCTCTCGATGTAGTGGTAGTCAGTGGCTACTGCTGTTTATCGCTGTGCATTAGGGTCTCCTGCACTATTGCATTCAACCAGATAATAAGGTTACCCCATTCTCCTCTTGTCTCTCCAGGTGTTTCTAAATGAGCTGATCAAGGCTTACCCTAGAAGATGGTGTAGGCTTGGAATTCAGAAACAGCATGTCCAAGTAATCACAGAAAATAAACTCTAGGTTCAGCCAGGGCTACTGTACTGGAAAGGAATGACTACAGTTTAATTCTGGGTCAGGTAGGATAGTTACAATTAAGCCAACCAAATAAAAACATTCTACTGAGGTCTCTAAAATGAGCTGGGTAACAATACCATATAGTGCCAAGAATCCCCGGGTGCACATACTCTTTACAAATACATGTGGTTATGTTACCTTAGAGAGTGTTTGTATTCCGGCTCTCACAGATCTCTAGGTAAGACTGGGTTTGTAGAGTTTGTGGACTCAGGACTGTATTAATTGAACATATTTTGTTCACTGGGATGAGTATAGAGGTTTTGAGGTCCGTGGTGACTGTTTTAGTGCACTGTAAACTGAACACAAATGTAGTCATAAATCACAAAATAAAGCAAGCAATCTTTAAGTATGGTTTGCAACTGTGAGCTTTTGGCACATTGCTAATGAGGTTGTAATGGATCTATAATTATGTATTTGGATCAATTCTCTCGTAATCTACCCGTTTTGTTTTTGTAACTTTGTATACAAAGAACGTTTTGAGTGTTTAAAGTTATCAAAGAAAAAAAAGAACGGACGAAAGAAGGAAAACAGGAAGAAAGAAGGAAAACAAGAAGAAGAAGAGATAGAATGCTCACTAGTCTTTCAGGGAAAATTAACACCTGTAGCTACATACTGGAGTATGTAACTACTGCAGCAGACCAAGTTCGTTTAACAACCTCCTTCCAGTGATGCTGGTCTAATACTAAAGCAAAACTGACAACTCACCAGTGACCCTGCAAAGATAGCTGATATCAAGAACTCCATAACATCACTACTAGCGCACTAGCGACTCCACCAACCTAGCCATCATCACAGCCCTTCTGCTGCCTCCTCTAAGGCACAGATAACACGATTAGGACCCAAGCCAGTCCACATGCACTCAACGCCACTAAGGCATCTCTTACGGATCAATCCACTGTGGCATACTGTCATCAGATCTATGACATCCAAGTATAGATGTGCCTGCAAGACAAAGGCTAGCTTGGCTCACAACGACAGAACACCAGTAGCTAGCTCCCCTGGCACCCGGCTCACGCCTTTCACAAGGATCTGCGGTAAGCCACTCGGTGGACAACCGAGAGCCCACACAGCAAAAGGATTGTTCTCTCCATCTTTAACGTGGAGAGGTAGATGCATGAGCTTGCCACTTTATGACATTAAAAGGGGCGTCCTGCTCACTTTGCTACAAACGTGAGACATTACCTTCTGCGGGTGAGTCCTTCCTCCATGTCGCTGAACTGCCAGACTCAAAGCCAGACAGCAAAGGCTACACAAAGTAATATGACTTTTGACACGTTGTGGTGTTTATGCATCTTTATAAAATGCAACGCTCGCCTCTTGACCCTTCTTACCACAGTATGTTGAATGTTAATAGGCCAAATGGCTGTCATACCTAGAAACAAATTTGGGAGCACACATTTCATTTCTACAAAATTCGAGGAAAATGCGAAACCCACTTTGAACAATCACTGATCACCTGGATAGTGGTGAGTGCTACTTAATAAAGCGTTTCTCAATATCATGTCTACTGAGAAATCCTGAAATAGCATCATTTCTTCTTAAAGCGTCGGGTGTAATGAAGATTTTGTTCGGATGCCCACTGACGCCATTTGTGATCTTACACAGTCACCATCTTCCTATACCTTTTGCCTTTTCGACTGTAATTTGGGAACGTGCGTCTTCCCAGGATGACAGTCTACCGCATCACTACTTCCTCTCAGCATATGAATCAAACACAGGAAGTCCGGAAGCACTGTCGGGCTGGTTTAGCCACTGATGCTCAGATAATGGTATTAAGGAAAGTGCGGCTCGTCCAGAAAGAACGCACGGTGCTCAAGAGAACGGCGAGACATGGGTCCTGGCCTGATTGATGCTGGCCAGCTCCGGTCCACCGCTGCTGCCGCCCAGCTGCTCTTTCTGAGCGCCGGACCACGAGCACTATGATAGGACCTGCTCTGAATATATGACGTGCTGCTCGCCTCTAAGCACACTCGCTACCAGCAAGAGTAAAACAACAGAGAGAGGTATTCACACATCTGCAAAACAAAGAGTCTGTCGCAAGACCTGCGAAAGGCATCGTTGACAATTAACGAGGTAAAATAATGCAGCCATAAGCAGTGGGGAGGGAGGCCCCCAGCAGCTCCCCTCTCTGGCTGCTGAATCCGCGGCTTGGGGGTATCAAGCACCGATCCCATAATTCAATCAGAGGCCTCTACGCGCAGGCAGCCTTAATATGCAGAGACACCACCTGTGTCAGAGGCAGGCTCGCGCCATTCATCACAGCCTCCCAATTAGCCTCTGCTGCCTGCGGGCGCTGCCTGCTGCTGTACACCAGGCCGGGTGCATGGCGCGGGACCCCAGTCACGTGAGCACTTGACCTTTCCGCGCTAACTTTGTTACCGCCAGGCTCATATGCATGCACGTCTGCAGAGGGGGCTCTGCGTGTCGTGTCCGCTCCCTACCCCCGTCCCCGCTCGTCAGTGGAGTGCATTTAATCCTAGTGCGCACAACACACCCCTACAATGTTTACATGCTTGTTTGTGAATGCCCAGTAGTGTAAGAGTCATACATGCGCCTGCGAACAGATGTACGAATGCGTGTAGTGGGGCCGATTCACCAGACATGTCGGAGTACGTTAAAGAGTACCACAGGAGTTCTACTTTACTAGGGTGACCAGATTCTATGTCAGGACCGGAGGCTCCGATTATGCTTCTCATTTCTTTACTGATATTTTCTCAGCAGCCAATAAAAATAAAGTAACCAAAATACTATAATACCCATGAATACATTACGGGTCACATGACCAACCATAGATAGTGTCCCCTATATAATCTCCAGACAAGGTGACAGTGTCGTCTTTCTTTGCTGCTCTGCAGCCAGTTAAGTGCTTATCTTTTATTGTCTCTTATTGTGCTTGTCACGGTTTTCAAGTGTGGCTTGTTATATTACAGTTGACTTGCGTTTACGATATCGCTTCGTTTGGTCTATTCGACTGTGTGATTCTATTTTACCATTTGTGCTTCAGTGCGCGTTAAGGCTACTGTTATCTTTATTGTGTATCTATTTGTATCATTACTGCGTGCCGTGCCGACCGCGAGTCATTCCGAGTGCGCGTTGGGAGCGCTCTGCCTCCCCCGACCGGGCCCCCAGCGCCCGCGTTGCTTCTGTGTGGAGAGGGAGAATAGGGAGCGAGGACACGCGTCGGATCGACGCGCTGTCCTCTTTTCAGTTTTAGCGAGAGGCCTGCATCGCGCATGCGTGGCGGCCATTTTGCCCGTCTCCAAAACTCTGTCGGGCTTCAATGAACACACGAGCAGCGTTTTTCATGCTCTGAAACTTTGTGGCTCGCTACTGGCTCCCGGTGACGCCCCGTCCTAACGCTGGTGTGTAGGGCTGTATAATCAAGCATAGGCTTTGCCTAGAGTGGTGATTGGCAAGCCTCCCTCCCTCCACTTCCAAACTTTCAAACTTGGTCACTTTGGTGATTCCTTACCTGGCTTGCCTGGGGTTGCTCCACTCCCCCTGAAATTGGTAGCGTTACACATATAGTAAGCCTTATTTGTGATTTAACCCCTTGTGGGAGACAGGCTATCCTCCAGTGGTGCATTACCACCCTATTGTGTGACATTATGTCGGAGTTTTACAATGAGGAAGAATACTATGATGAAGAGCCCTCGGGCTCCATGGAATAGGACCTTGTTGAGGCACTGGACGCAGGGGTGCAACACTCTGTGAATAAGGCCCTGGTGAGGGCCATAGAGCCCTTGAAGCACCATTTATCCACCTATGCCCAGCAGCAAGGCTGGCTCCCCAGCTTGGGCAGTCGTCCCAGAGCCGGTGGGAAGGAGAACAGGAACCCCCACGCGGCGGACTTCGCCAGGTTGGCCAAGGCGATGGCTAATGATCATGACTATGGTACTCCCGCTGAGGAACTCCCGCTGAGGAGGCAAGTATCACCGAGATACCGCAGGAGGATGATGATGATACCTCCTCAGACCACGCGACCGACCAGGAAGAGGCGCCTAGGCCCTCCAAGAAATTGAAGAAGGCGCGTCACGTAGAGACACCTTCCCAACCTAAGCTCCTTACTTTCGAGCCGGCGGAAATAGTTCACCCCAATTCCACGGCCTGGCTTCCGCCTCAGGAAGTGGCCGACTACGTACAATCCCATCTTCGACAGTCCTTTGACAAAGATGTGAGGACACGGGTAAGATCAGAGTGCCCTAGGCCTGACCTGGCAGGCAAGGTGGCGGAGACGCCGGAAGTTGATCCTTCGATGCTCACTTACCTTAAGAAATACTCCAAGGACCCAAAGAAGGGCATAGACCGAGCATGGAGATCATGCCAGGATAAGCTTCTGGACATGACTGGTCCCCTGACCAAGATTCTAGAGTTAGGTTTTCGAGCCAAGGAGTCTGCAATGGCTATTGATCCAGAAGAATTGATTGGTTGGGCGCAGAGGGCCGTCTGCCAGCTAGGTAATGCGAACTGCGCAATGTCTAGCGAACGACGTCGCTCCATATTACTCAAACTAGACCCCAAACTGGCGGAACTTTCTTCCTCTGAATCCGGTCCTCTTGCCCAGGGCCTACTTTTCGTCCAGCCTTTCCTTAAAGAACTCACTAAGTTTGTCGCCACTTTTAGTGGGTTGGATAAAGCTCAAGTTTCCCTCAAACGAGCTTTCAGGCCGGTTTTCGGCAGGGCCGGACGATACCGAGGGCGATCGTTCGGCCGGGGGTATAATCAAGGCGCCCCGGGTGGTCAGTACCACCAACAACGAGGGGGCTACCAAGACCCCAATTACAATAACTCCTCCTTCTACCCAACCCGGCGTGCCAAAAACAGATTCTAGAAGGGCAGATACAGTGGAAATCAGGGCGGACAACAGGACTCTGAAAATTCAGGTGAGACTATTCATTGTACGGAGGTAATGTTGGGGGGCAAGATACATTTTTTTCTGCACACTTGGCACACGATCTCGCAGGATGCATAGGTCTTACAGAGGTACAGGTTAGAGCTTTACAACTTACCCGGTCAGGAATTTCTTCCCCCCCAGATGTATTTTTCCCCAACAAGTTCAAGACTTTATCTCCGAAGAGATAGATTCTCTTCTCAGGAAAGGGGCCATAGTGGTCGCAGATCCTCACCCGAGGCTTTATCAGCAGCCTCTTTCTAGTGGAGAAGAAGGGGGGTGGATCCAGGCTAGTTTTAAATCTAAAGGATTTCAATGGATGGGTAGTATATCGGCACTTCAAGATGGAGGGTATCCATGTTCTGCGCGACCTCCTTCAGGAGGGGGACTGGATGGTCCGTATGGACCTGAAAGACGCGTATCTGTCTGTTCCCATCTACGCACCACATCGGCGCTTTCTTCAATTCAATTGGCAGGGAGTCTGTTACGAATACAAAGTCCTCCCCTTCGGCCTCTCATCAGCACCCTGGTGCTTCACGAAACTCCTTCGTCCAGTAGAGAGCACGGGGAGTTCGTCTGATCATATATCTGGAAGATATCATCATCATGGCTCGTTGTCCTCAATTGGTGATGACCCACCTCGAATGGGCGATCAACCTACTACAGAGTCTCGGATTTATTGTAAATCCTCAGAAATCGGTTTTAATTCCAGCTCAATCGATTGAGTTTTTGGGTTTTCTGATCGACTCACGGAGTTGTCAGCTCCTCCTGCCAGCTCAGAAGATCAGGTCCATCAAGAGAGAGTTGAGAATGATTTTTCACAAACAGAGTGTGTCATTGAGGTCCGTAGCCCGGATCATCAGGCTGTTAGCCTCCTCAATTCAGGTGATCTTCCCGGGTCCCCTTCACTACCGGGCGCTCCAACGGCTCAAGATTCGACATCTCCAGAAAGGCCTCGGGTACTCAGAACAGATTCCTCTCTCCGAGGAGGCGAGGTTGGAGATGTTGTGGTGGTTGGACCACATGGAGGCCTGGAACGTCCGAGCCCCCTTCGGATCTACCCCGGATGTAGTGATAGAATCCGATGCCAGCCGGTGGGGTTGGGGAGCTCGCTGCGGCCAGATTTCCACGGGCGGCCGCTGGTCACAGGAGGAACTTTCATTGCATATCAATTGCCTGGAGCTCCTGGCAGGCTCCTTTGCGATCCGCTGCCTTTCACTTCGAAAGACGGACTGTTGTATCCTGCTTCGCATGGACAACGTGTCTGCGGTGCGCTATGTGAACAAGCTAGGGGGGACAAAGTCCCGCACTCTGGCGGAGATTGCCAAAGATTTCTGGCACTTTTGCCTTCAAAACAGAATTTCGGTGGTAGCGGTGTACCTTCCGGGCTGCAACAACGAGGTAGCCGACTGGCACTCCCGGCACCTGCGGGATTTCAGCGACTGGAGACTTCATCCCCGGGTTTTCCAGTCGCTGAACCGTCTTTGGGGCCCCTGCCAGATAGACCTGTTCGCGTCACGCCTCAACAGGCAACTCCCAGCCTTTTACAGCCAGCGCCCGGATCCGGAGGCTCTGGCCACGGATGTGTTTCTGCAGGACTGGCCGACATCTCTGTGCTATGCCTTCCCTCCGTTCATGATGATTCCCAGAGTTCTGGCACAAACCAGACGTCATCAATCAGAGTTGATACTGATCACTCCACTCTGGAGAGCACAGGCATGGTTCCCAGTACTTCTGGAGATGCTTTGTGGGGTACCGATCCTTCTTCCACAGCAGTGGAACCTGTTGCTGGACCCTCTAAAAGCCCCTCATCCTTTGATCGAATTAGGGCAACTGCCTCTGGTAGCCTGGCGGGTTTCAGGGACAGATGGAAGTACCCAGGCCTTTCAAGAGACGCTGACAGATTTATTAGCGAAGCATGGTCAGCTAACACCCACAAGCGATACTCATCAGCTTGGAAACGATGGTGTAGTTGGTGCTCTCAACGGGAAGTGGATCCCATTAAAGCACATGTCTCTTTAATTGTGAACTTTCTAGCTTCCATCGCGGCTTCGGGCCTAGCCTATAGAACTGTAAATAACTTCCGGTCGGCCATCTCAGCAGGTCACGTGTCAGTGGATGGCAAACCGGTAGGAGAGCATCCTCTGGTATGTAAACTGCTCAGGGGTATCCGGATGGTCAAACCCCCTTGTCCCAAGTATTCAGAGTTATGGGGTGTGTCTTCCATCCTGGGGTTCTTGGAAGCCTGGCCTACCAATAAATATTTGTCAAGAAAACAGCTATCTGCTAAATTGACCATGCTACTCTGCTTAGTATCATGCAAGAGGGTCTCAGATGTCTGCGCTTTTGATCTAGCAGGACGTAGGTTTTCCCCAGAGGGTGTGACTTTTGCAATCACAAAGCGGACTAAGTGTAATACCTCCTTGGTATCTTATCCAGCTTTTCCTAACAATCCTAAGCTGTGTGTGGTACAGTGTTTAAAAGATTACGAGGCGAGTACTGCTGAGTTTCGGACAGACATGAAGGGTCAATTGTTAATTGCGCTGCAAAAACCCTTTCGCCCAGTGACCCCAGCCACCTTGTCTAGATGGGTGCGTTGGCTCATGAGCGAAGCGGGTATTGATGTATCAAAATTTGGAGCCCATTCAGCTCGTGGGGCTATGGCGTCTAAGGCTTTCTCTGTAGGGGTCAGCCTCGCAGACATTATGAATGCAGCTGATTGGTCAACTGAGACCACGTTTAAATCCTTTTACTATAAGCCTATTGTGGATGTGGCATCAGTAGTGGTGGCTAAGCTTTAAACAAGCATAATCGGAGCCTCCGGTCCTGACATAGAATACAAAATTTGCAAACATTCGTGACAAGAATTTTCAATTCTATTAAGGACACGGAGGCGAGGATTATCCCACCCAAATGACATGTATCTTGCATTGTAATTGCATTATAGGACACTGTCACCTTGTCTGGAGATTATATAGGGGACACTCTCTATGGTTGGTCATGTGACCCGTAATGTATTCATGGGTATTGTAGTATTTTGGTTACTTTATTTTTATTGGCTGCTGAAAAAATATCAGTAAAGAAATGAGAAGCATAATCCTCGCCTCCGTGTCCTTAATAGAATTTAAAATTCTTGTCACAAATGTTTGCAAATTTTTAATTCTCAAAACAAAAAACCGGGACAGGACATAGAAGTAGGACTACAGTTTGCAGTAACTGTCGACACAAAATTAGATCTATTTGACAGCTGTCATATACATAGAAAAAGGACTACAATGACAGCGGCCTCCACAGACACAGATGAAGAATTACAGACGACAAATCAGATGTGTGAGATAGACAGCAATGGATTTTTAAGCTAACAGCATGTACATTATATGATGTGGGGTTTTTGCTTTAACAATGCCAAGAACGGCCTCAAAACTACTAACTTGCAAAAATGGCTAAAAAGCTTACCCCATTCCAGAAGCTGAGAAGGGGAAGGGGGAAGAAGGAAGAGAAAGGGAGACAAAAGGCACTGTGATGCAGGAGGGGCTGTGACTATAGGCCTGTCTGTGTCTCTGAGATGAGGGGGGAGGGACTGTGGCATTTCTCAGGTACAAGGCTAACTCTAAAATAGATGCAGTATGTTACTGGTGATGTCCGCTTTGTGCATGCTGCTGTTGTACATAAGTGTCTCCTGTTGAGCAGCTTTAAAAACACCTCTAGGCACTGGGTATGCATCCATTCTTTGCTGTGAGAAAATCCATGACATCATAATGCTTTAAAACATTTCCCGAGTGCATTTTGGGGAGTGTCTTTCTTCAGGGGGCAGTTACTATCCAATTACAAGCCAGCATTTCTGGTCGTCTGGTACAACCGTCCAGCGCCCAGCTTCCTCCGAGGTAGGCGGTCTGAGTAGTGCGGAGAAGGGTACTACAGCACGGACGTTTTGTAGGTCACAGCAAGCAGAGCTCGCCTCTGACACTGTGTATCTCACCCAACCATGACCCATGAGACAACTGCCCCCGCAGACGTCTTACCGCTTCTACGTCACACAGGGCCTTCAGATGTAGTAGAAATACTACCTGAGCAGGCTTGGAGGTTGCAGTAACTTGACCACATCACCACTCGCGCACGACACCCGATGCTTCCCCCCACACTCCCTTCAACCACTCATGCATCCTGTGCCCTCCCAGTGCTCCCAAACAAGGCAGCACACTGAAGTCCCATACAGCGCTCTACAAAGACCAGGTGACATGACAGAAATACCCAGGCTTTAAGTGGGATGAAAAAACTGGGGGGTCTCTCAAAGGGGCATGGCCGATGTAATTAAGGGCTTGGCTTAAAACACATAAGCTAAAAAATCTATGCTTAGCATAGTGTCCCGCCCGAAAAATTAGCTGCTTCTTGTGAGAAGTTGGCCTGGCATATGCTGTCCACTAGTTATAGTGGGCACCTTGCACCAGTCCAAACGACCTTTATTGATGATAGGTTTAAAGACAACCTTTATTGAAAGCTATCCTAGTGGTAGCTATGGAGAGCAGCCTTCAGGCTAAGTCTTGAAGGAGTGTAAAGCAGCTTGGTTTACCAGATTACAACCTCTTGAATAACTAAATGAAAGGAGAACCACACAAGATATATATATAAAATATATGTATTTATTTCTAAACACTAACTACTAATCCCTTTATGAGATTAGAGTTCAAGATACACAATATCACAGTATTAAAAAGACAATAAATAGCACAATACACAGTGGGCTCCAGGGGGAGACCAAACCATATACTAAGAAAGTGGTATAAGAACCACGACTTGACTAGACACAGTTCCTGGAGCACGTAGAATTGCTGGGACCCCAAGGAACCACCCAAGGTAGTGACACAGGAGACCCACGGGGGACCTGTGCAGTGTGAGAACACAGCCGCGAGCGCCGTAGGATTCAATGCGGAAAGTCGCGGTTGGACTTTTAAAGATAAAGGACACTTAGGAGAGGACTTTGAGCAAACCCCTTTAGACTTAAGGGTTTCTAGGGCCAACACCCACGGGAGCACCGGAGTACTCGAGTTACCTCACCCAGGGAAGCCGGGTGCATAGGTGCCAAAAGGTGTCGGGAATCGTCGTCGTTTTCAATGGCGAACTGCTGCAAAGTGCTGCTGCCGTGAAGGAGAAAAGTGTCCGGTGTGATCCAAGCCTGGATCGAAGATGTGAAGAACCTGAAAGCAGAGGGGACAGAGTCTGGGTCACTAACCAGTGACCAGGAGCGGAGCAATCGAATGCCCACCGATGTCGGGTGCTTCAGGTGCGAAGAGGTGAAGCTTGACTCTGCAGCCACGGGGTCCCGGAGACGTCGACGACGACCAGGAGCCGGATTCGAGCTGTCCCATGAAGGATGTCGAGTGCTGGGGTGTCGGTGGTCGGATTGACCACAACAAGCCTTGGCAACAGCAACCCACGCAGGAAGAGAAAAGATGCTTCTGTGCGGACCAGCAAGGTCCTGGGGACTCCCCAAGCGATGGAGAGTCAGGGCACGTCTGGAGCAACCAGGGAAGCCCAATAAAAGTTAGAGTTGCCTTCTTGGGGACCCACAGGTCAACGGACCAGGGATCGCGAAGGGACCTCGAGAGGAATCACAAAATGGCGGCCCACGGAACACTCGTTGAGTGTAGGCAGACAATCTTCGGTGCAATTACTGCTCGGGGTCAGGGCTACAAGTAACCCAAAGCTCAGCCTCAGGGGTCGCCGGAAAGCTGATGCTTCTGCAAATGGTCGCGGTGTCCAGGGTTTCGGGTTGCACGGTCTTCCACGAGGGATACGGGCCTCAGACTTGCTGTGGGCACAGATCGACCTCAGAGACCTAGGAAAACCCACCTCCTGTGGGCAATATTCTTCATAGTCCGTCGGAGCTCGGAGATGCCAACCGGTCAGTTGCTTTAAAGGTGCCTGCCTTGCAGGGGAGTAACTCCTTTACTCCAAGGGAGATTCTTCAGTCGTCCAGCGTCGTGCAGATCGGCGAAGTACTTGGTTTCTGGTATCAGAGTTTAGTCCAGGTGTAATCTAAAGTCCTGTAGTCAGGGGTTCCTACTTTATACCCAAGGAAGGGGTTGGACAAACTCTGTGGACCCACCTATGGGAGGGTCAGGAAAGAGGGGTGGCTACACCTATTTCCTTTGTCCAGTTTCGCCCCAGAGCAGGGGCTGTGTGCCCCTGCAACCGGTTTGAGCTGGACTATGCACAGGGACACCAAATGTGCCCCCAGTGCAGACTTCAAAGCACTCTGAGAGTGCACCCACCCAGCCCCAATACACTAAAGCCTGTCTGGGAGGTGGTCACACCTCCCTGTGACAGGAAACCTATTGTCCAGGCCTCCCCTGCCGGAGTTTCGTCCAGCAGCAGGAGGGCAGACTCATGTCTGTGGCTGCAGCATCCATTTTGTGATGCCAGGGCTCTGTTAGCTGGTACCGGGTATACCGGTGCTGTCATGTCTCTCCCTCTAGAAGGGTGGGATCATACTCCCACACCAGTTACTGGTGTGGGGGTAGGATTCCAAGGTGTTTGACACCAAACACGACAGTTTTCCATGCAGCCACTCCAAAGTTAGCATTTATAAAGCACTTAAGAGTATATGGTCTGGCTGCATCACAAACAACCCCGGAATGAAGATTCCGTAAGCTGCAGAGGGTCTCTGCTCATGCATGGGCACCCTCTCACATGAAACCCAGCACCCTGCCTTCAGGATTGTTAAGGCCTGCCATAGGGGTGACTGATAGGTTTACATGTGCAGTGATCTGGAGAGATATAGGGAACCTATATCTCAGTAAGGGGTGGATACACCACCTTACACAGGCTGCTGTAGCAGACCTGTTGTGTCATTTTAAAAGGCTTCCCAGGGGTGGCACAATACATGCTGCAGCCCCTGGTAGGCCTCTGGGGTACCTATGCCCTGGGTACATAGTATACCATATACTAGGGACTCACAAGGGTACCCCAGAATCCAATCTGGAGTGTACCTAAAGTACATACAGTTAATTTAGAGTAGAAAGCAGATAGACTGGGGTCCTGATTAGCAGGGCCTCAGTCTGGCTAAGTCGAAAAACAGTGAAACATCAGCAAAAAGTGGGGGTAACCATAAGAAGCAGATCCTACTCTCCTACACTTCTGTCATTGTATCCAGATAAATAATACAACAAGTAACAATACACCTGCAACAAGCCAGAACTATTAGCTTTGTCAATTGTTGTTAGCTGCATAAGCTAAATAAGCAACAACTTTGGCTTCGCTGTACATAACATTGAAAACGCTTCAGTTCTGGAATGATGAGACTGTGAAAGAACTATGACGTGTCTCTTTGAAGGCAGTGAAGCGTGGTACTGCTTCACCCTGAGGGCAAAAATGGAGAGCCCAATAGAGACCCGTCTCAGCACCTGCGCGAAGTAAGCATGCGCTGCGAGACACTATTTGAAAACTGGGACATTTCTCTGTTTAACCCGGGCACTGCACAAAAACTAGAACATTTCTTTCATTTGGAGCAAAGTGTTGGGACACTGCTCCAAAAACTGGGACCGTCCCGGAAAAACCGGGACGTCTGGTCACCCTATACTTTAAATACTCCTACTTGCCTTTGAATAGGCACCATTATCAGAGTAATCTTAATTTATGGGGCCACAGGCAACACATATTTTGGGGCCTCCTTTTCAGAACAATGCCACATTTTATTATCCTTTTTCTACCATTTTAAGATGGCATGATGCTAATTAATATTGCTTTATATATTCAACCTTCAGAAACGCAGTCACACAAAACCACCTGCAATATGTCTTGCCTGGGGTCCCTAAAATCATCCTAAAGATGGCACTGGGTAAAGAGAGACAGAGTCAGAGGTAGAGTTAAGTTGAGAGATGAAGTGATGTTGAGATAGAGAAATGGAAAGAGGTGACAGAGAAAGAGAAAACATTGACCTTCCAAGGGGAGCCCTGAGAAGGTTGTCCCTGGGCAATTGCCCACTTTGCCCACACCTTAAAATGTCTCTGACCGTTGTGTAGTAACTTACCAGAGGGCATGCAGTTCATATTACTAGACAGGTCGCATGTTGGCTTCATTTTCATACACATGACGTGTTTATCTTATTTGATACAAATTCGTCTTTTTATTTATAATATGATCCTATAAACTATGTTGTCTGAGAAAATGTATTAAAATTGGACCCCCCTGTTTCATGATTTTAATTTTTGGGGGATTTTGGTCTGTATTTATCCATTTTTTGCTGATTTTATCAGTATTTATCCACATTTATTTTGTGCTTAGTGTAAAAAACATGAAGCTGCAATGGGTATATTTCCGAATGTATTTGTTTACTGATGTTTGAATGCACAGTGGGTTTTAGCCATTTACAGTGCAATACAATCATCCAAGAACATTTGCATTGGTTAACAGCTGGACTGCTGTGGCGCTTTCCCCTGCAATATGTTATGCAGATCTGTAGAGTGCATTATCACCTGGAAAGGTATCCTGGCGCGGATATCTGAAAACAGCAAAACAAATGGACCAGTTCTCTGCTATTAACCCTTTTGCTGCTAGGCCTTTCCCCCCCCCTGTGCTAAGTCTTTTTTTTGGCTATTTGGGGTAGTTCACGATTAGGCCCCTGTAACTTCTTGTCCACATAAGGTATCCACGCCAAATTTGTGTCCTTTTCTTCCAACATCATGGGGATTTTACAGGTACCCAGGGTTTGTGGATTCCCCTGGAGGGGTCCCAGAAATTAGCCAAAATACAGCTAAATTTTGTTTTTTTGGGGAAAAAGTGCTGCAGAAGAAAGCGTCAGTTTTTTCCCCTGCAAATGGTATCAACAAAGGGTTTGTGGTGCTGAAATCACCATCTTCCCAGCTTTCAGGTACAGGCAGACTTTTGTCAGAAAAGCAATTTTTTTCTCACAGTTTTGGCATTTTACTGGGACATAGCCTATTTTTGCTACTTTTTGTGCTGTCAACCTCCTTCCAGTTAGTGGTAGAAATGGGTGTGAAAGCAATAATGGATCCCGGAAACCTATGCATTTCTGAAAAGTAGACAAAATTCTGAATTCAGCAAGTGGTCATTTGGGTAGATCCTTCAAGTTTTTTTATAGAAACTAGCAGTTAAAAATAAGAAAAATTGAAAATGCGATGAAAAAAACAGCCATTTGTGCCCACATTTTCGCCTGTAAATTCTAAGTAAGACAGATTTTTCAAAGCAATATACCGTTGCATCCGTGTAACCCTTCTGGTTGTGGGGATATATAGGACGTGTAGGTTCACCAAGAACCAGAGGAACCCAGAGCCAATAACTGAGCTGCGTCTTGCAATGATTTTTCATTGTGTACCTGGTATATAGCAAACCATTTGGTAAAATATAAAGATTGGAAAATAGGTATAAAGGACACCTATGTACTTCCGAAATGGGAACAAAATATAGAGTTTAGAAGCAGTAGCTATTTGCACATCTCCAAAATTGTGGGTACCCATACTAGCATGTGAATTATTGGACATTTTTCAAAGTGACTTATTTTTTACACATTGTCTTACATTTAGAAGGCAGAAATGCATAGAAAGTCAATAGGTAATAACAGTTACTCTACACTTCTGTGTTCCCCTAAGTCTCCCGATAAAAATGGTACCTCACTTGTGTGGGTAGGCCTAGTGCCTGCAACAGGAAACGGTCCGAAACGCAACATATCACATTTTTCTAGTGAAACTGACCCTTTTTCGCAATATGCCTAGATGTGGATTTTGGACCCTAGCTCAGCCGGCACCTAGGGAAACCTAGCAACCCTGTACATTTTTGAAAACTAGACACCTAGGTGAATCCAGGATGGGGTGACTTGTGTGGCTCTCACCACCAGGTTCTGCTACCCAGAATCCCTTGCAAACCTCAAACTTTGTAGAAAGAAAAAAAAAACATTTTCCTCACATTTCTGTAATGGAAAGTTCCGGAATCTGCGTGGATCCACAAAATTCCACCCACCCCGCATTCCCCAAAGTCTCCTGATAAAAATGGTACCTCACTTGTGTGGGTAGGCCTAGTGCCCGCAATAGGAAATGGGCCAAAACGCAATGAAGATACACACCATTTTTACAGTGAAAACTGACCCTTTTTTTGCCAAGTGCCTAGCTGTGGATTTTGAACCCTAGCTGTGCCGGCACCGAGGGAAACTTAGCAAACCTATACACTTTTGAAAACCAGACACCAAGAGGAATTCAGGATCGGGTGAAATGTGTGGCTCTCACCAGGTTCTGTTACCCAAAATCCCTTGCAAACCTCAAAGTTTGTAAAACAAAACACATTTTCCTCACATTTCTGAGATGGAAAGTTCTGGAATCTGCGTGGATCCACAAACTTTCACCCACCCCACATTCTCCAGTCTCCCAATACATTTTTTATCTCACTCGAGTGGGTGGGCCAAGTGCCCACGGCAGGGAAGGGTCCAAAACGGATTGTAGAGACATCAAAATTACCTATCACAAATCAACCTGGTTTTTAGGGGGGGGGGGGGGAGCAGCACCTGAGTTTTTGGCCCAGGGCTCAGAGGCCGTCAAGGGAAACCTAACAAACCCACACATTTCTGAAAACTAGACACCTGGGGGAGTCCAGGGAGGTATGGCTAGCGTGGACCCCCCAACGTTTTCCTACCCAGAATCCCCTGCAAACCTCAAATTTAGCTGAAAAAAATCACATTTTTCTCAAATTTCTGTGTGGGAAAGTTGTGGGATCACCGGGCTGACACAAATTTCCTACCACCCAGCATTCCCTCAGGACTCCCGATAAAAATGGTACCTCACTCGTGTGGTTGGGCCAAGTACCCACGACAGGCAAGGGCCTAAAACGTATTGTGGCGACATCAAAATTACCTGTCACAAAATGACCTGGTTTTGCACGGGGGGCACCTGGGTTTTTGGCCCCGGGGTCGGCGGCCATCTAGGGAAACCTACCAAATCCACACATTTCTGAAAGCTAGACACCCTAGGGAGTCCAGGGAGGTATGGCTTGCATGGATCCCAAAATGTTTTCCTACCCAGAATCCCCTCCATACCTCAAATTTAGCTGAAACAAATCACATTTTCTCAAATTTCTGTGTGGAAAAGTTGTGGGATCACCGGGTTGACACAAATTTTCTACCACCCAGCATTCCACCAGGTCTCCCGATAAAAATGGTACCTCACTAGTGTGGGTGGGCCAAGTACCCGTGGCAGGCAAGGGCCCAAAAGGTAATTTTGATGTCTCCAAAATACGTATCACATAAGGACCTGGTTTTGCAAGGGGGGACACCTGGGTTTTTGGCCCCGGCTGCCATCTAGGGAAACCTAACAAACCCACACATTTCTGAAAACTAGACACCCTGGGGAGTTCAGGGCCGTATGGCTTGCGTGGATCACTGGTTTTCCTACCCAGAAGCCCCTGCAAACCTCAAATTTAGCTGAAAAAAATCACTTTTCCCACACATTTTGTGTGGGATCACCGTGCCGGCACAAATGTCCTACCACCCAGTGTTCCCCTTGGTCTCCTGAGTAAAATGATACTTCACTAGTAAAAAGCACCACTCCCGCTTTTGTTACTGGGGCCCGATATTGGAGCACTGCTGCAAAACCAGCCCCCAGTGACAAAACCGACCCCACTGCCAGAAAACCAGCCCCCACTCTTCCAGCCCACCGGATAAACGTCTGGTGCCCGCTACGGCCAGTCCGGACCTGCAGCGAAGCACCATCCATGCACACAGCCAGCCAAGCCCCAGTCCACGTACCCCGCCAACCAAGAGCCACTCCACGCACATCACCAGGCAAGCGCCAAGCTACACACACCGTCATCAAGCGCAAGTCCACCAACACCATTAGCCAAGTGCAGGTCCACACACACCGCCAGCAAAATGCCAGCCAAAGGTCAGTACACGCAGACCGTCAGTCAAACTCCAGTTTACACACACACAAACTCTCCCTGGTTT
The DNA here is from genome assembly GCA_963921515.1 of Calotriton arnoldi. Classification (NCBI taxonomy): domain Eukaryota; kingdom Metazoa; phylum Chordata; class Amphibia; order Caudata; family Salamandridae; genus Calotriton; species Calotriton arnoldi. The sequence continues at coordinate 150,785 of CAWUFW010002537.1, forward strand.
CTAGTGGTTTTCTGCCCCCACTTGGGTGCAGATGAGAATAAAAATATCACTGAAACAGCCAAAATGTGTGCCTAAAAAAAGGGAGCGACTCTTGCCTGTGGGGCATCTCACTGGCATGCCCATAAACATATCCCTGGTGCCTAGTGGGCTTCCAGCCTTTTTTGGCAGTGGGGGCATTAGCATGCCTATTCTCTGTAGCCACCACCCCTACCTATAAAAAAAAAAAGCCCTGATGCCTAGTGGGCTTTCTGCCCCCCGGAGGGCAGATTAGGGACTATTGCCCCCATCTGCAGAGGCAGAAAGGTTGTGGCAATTTTTTTTGGGGGGGGTGGGGGCATTGGCATGCCCATTTTGGGCAGCCCCCACCTCTACATATAAAAAAAACAAAAAACAATCCCTGGTGCCTAGTGGGCTTTCTGCCCCCCCCCCCCGGGGGGCAGATCAGGGGCTATTGCCCCCATCAGCCTCCTGGGGGGGCAGAAAGACTGTGGGATTTTTTTTGGAGGGGGTGGGGGAATTTGCATGCCTATTTTGGCCAGCCCCCACCCCTATGTACATAAAAAAAAATACCTGGTGCCTAGTGTGCTTTCTGCCCCCTCCCAGGGGGCAGATCGGTGGCTATTGCCCCCAACTGCCTCCCAGGGGAGGCATAAAGGCTGTGGAATTTTTTTTTGGGGGTGGGGGCATTGGCATGCCCATTTTGGGCAGCCCCCACCCCTATGTATAAAAAAAGAAAAACAATCCCTGGTGCCTAGTGGGCTTTCTGCCCCCCCCGGGGGCAGATCGGGGGCTAATGCCCCCATCTGCCTCCCGGGAGGGGGGGTGGCAGAAAGACTGTGGAAGTTTGTGAGGGTAGGGGCATTGGCATGCCCATCTCGGACAGCCCCCACCCCTAAATCCAATTAAAAAAAAGTCCCTGGCATCTAGTAAGACTGGAATTTTGCTGGGGGGGGGGGTGCATTGGAATACCCATATGTGTTTTTGTTGTTTAGGTCGAGCCTGGGCAGCGCATGCGCTGCTCTTCGAGGCATGCTGTATTCAGGTATGGACTTGAAGCTCCGCCCATATATTTCATTGCATTATGTCATTGTGCTTTGTAAATGTTGGCTTCTGATTTGTTGATAGGCTTATTAATCCCTCCTTAGTACTTCCCTGTCTTCTGTTATATCCCATGAGGACTGTCCCTTTTACATGTGTCCTAACTTGGGAGCTTTCCTTAGCAGTTCCGAGAACTATTTACTTAAAAAAAAAGTACCCAGCACTCACGGGTTGCCAGCTTCAGTAATGGCGTCTGCTTCCTAACAGACTTTTCATTTGCATTTCTTGTTTTATTTGCGGCTCACCGCACTACTTTTATTCTTTTCTATTTATTTACTATGAATTTATTTACAGTGGCAGCCACGTGGGTATGCGCAGCTTGTGAAACTCTTTGCTGCTCCATAGTTTTTAGTAACTCAGAGCAGCACCCGCTTAATAGGCGTCGCTATATAACCTTTAAATGTGCCCCGTCCCCCCCCTTCCTCCCCCACTGCACGGACGCCCGCAAAGGGGCGCTGTCTCAATTAAAGAAATTTGGTTGTTTTGTTTGCAAGCACCCCATACCGCGGTTTCATGTTAATAGCGGCTGCGCCTCTTTCTTTAAACACGGCTCATCTAAAGAAAGAGGCATGGCCGCTATTAAAGTGAAACCGCGGCATGAAAATGCTTTTTTGTGTAAAAGCGCCCCATACAGCGCTTTCACTTTAATGGCGGTCGCGCCCCTTTCTTTAGACGAGCTGGTCTAAAGAAAGAGGCGCAGCCGCCATTAAGGTGAAAGTGCGGCATGGGGCACTTTTCCAAAAATAGCATTTGCAATGCAATAGGTCTCACATTTGCGAGAGTTTAAGCTATTGGCATTGTCATTTACAATGCCAATAGCTCAAACTCTCGTAAATGCGAAACCTATTGCATTGCAAATGCTTGTTTTAGTTTTGCGAAAGATGCCTTTTTACTTCTAGCATGTCATACAGATTTTGTTGTCTAATAAACAGTTTTATTGTTATTCTTGCTGTTACCAATATTATCAATGACAACAGTAATAATAACAAAACAACAACCATAATGTCTATACTACTACTTAAGTCACTTTCCTTTGGTAACCCTTTTGCTGGTGGGTACTCAATCTCACTGAATATTCTTCACCTTTAGAATATTGCCTAGACTGGATCCAGAAACCTTTCATAGCAGGGCTGCTGCGTGCTGCTAGGTGGCACAGTGCGGCTCTGGGCTGGCTGGGTTTGACTGAGCAGAGCCGTATATAAGCACCACCTCTGTGCGCAGATGCCAGTTTCTTGCTTGAATCGTTGCACACCCTCGAACACTGAGCCCAAAACAATATAACGTACCGATGTGCATATCTCTAATTGGGACCTTTTTAGGTTGTAAAAAGAGATTACTCCATTGAACAGAGAGGTGGGAAGACAGTGAGGAATCTGTAGTTAGAGCATCCACAAGAAAGAGCATTACCAAAGGTAAGTAACTTGTTCTTCTGATGATACTTCTAACTGCAGATTCCTCACCTTTAGAATAGACACTAAACCAGTATCTTGCAAAGGTGGAGGGTCTGTGGAGTGGGCCCAGACCAAAACATCTCGCAGGTCTGAATGGGTGAAATCTCCTTTCCATCTGACCTGGCTGTCCAGGCAGTAGTGCCTTGTGAACATATGCAATGACACGCACATTGTGGCCTCACAGATGTCACTCCGCATGCCAAAGCAATGGTGGCAGAGTCGTTTTCTGCAAATATACCCTTTTTTTGCCCCAGAGAACCTCACAAAAATATGACTGTCCACAAGGTGGTCCTTGGGATCCAACCAATGGAGCCTCTCCTTCTCTTTCAAGAGTTGAGGTGGTGCAAACAGCGCTAGGGGAGTGATGGATTGTCCAATGAAGAAAGAAGTCACAACTATTGGCAAGAAGGCAATCCAAATCCTTAGCACCAGTTTGTCTGGAAAAAAGATGGTGTAGGGCGGTTGTAGCAATAGAGCCTGAAGTTCATTCATGTGACAAGCTTAAGTGATCGCAAGTAGGAAGAATTTTTAGGGTCAGAAGACACAACGAGCAGTTGTGTATCGGCTCGAAGGTAGTACACAGGTGAAACGTCAAGACCAAGTTCAGGTCCCACTGTGACAACAAAATGGTTTGTATGGAAATTTGTGTCAAACCTTTAATAAACCTCATCACAACAGGTGATTTAAACAAGGATGGTTGGTCTGGTAAAAATAAAAGTCCGAAAGAGCTGACAAGCAACCTTTAATTGTGCCCACTGCAAGGCCTTGCTGGGCTAAATACAAAGCGTGAGGGCCCAAGCACCTCTAGACAACAAAGAGCCCCACAACTTAGACCCCAACCACTGTTACCAGCCGGTTTTTTAGACGTGAACCGGGGCAGAGGCAGAGGACGACCGAGAGGGAACTACCAGTATCAATACTCCGGGGAACGACAAACCAGACGCAAATTTTACCAATGGGGCCCGAATTACCAACAGAACTAACAACAGAGAACGACAACATGGACGTAAGCAAAACGCTTCCCATATTTAATTTGTCTCAACATGATCTCTCCCCCTATGAAATTAGTCTTTTAAGTAAGGGACTATCCTTTGTCCCAACGGATAAAAGTAATTTTTTTGAGATTCAGGAAAATCTATTGAAATTCTTCAGAAGGATCAGACTTAAACAGTTTTTCTCAGAGAGACCATCACGAGAACGAAGAGACTATTCACCTTTCCATCTTCCCTCTACCTTCAACCCACCGTCTATACTAATGCCAACTGAGATACTGACCTTTGAAAGACGGGTTCTCCATGAGATGAAGATCATCCAAAACCAACATGAATATGTCCCTTATAATCTCTCAATACAGGAGAAACATGCCCTAAATAACCTCAAAATCAACCAGACGATAATCATCAAGCCCGCTGACAAGGGCGGAGGAATTGTCATTCAGGACCAAACTAAATACGATATTGAAATTCTACGACAACTGAGCAACAACGAGCATTATCGTACTTTATCTGGCGATCCTTTACCTGGGATCAGGGCCAAGATTGTACAGATAATTGAATCAGCTAAAGATAACAACATCATAACAAACAAGGAAGCTTTATATCTGAACAACAGCCATCCACGCACTCCTGTACTGTATGTCCTGCCTAAGATCCATAAGGACCCACAGAGCCCGCCAGGTAGACCGATCGTGTCAGGATGTGGATCTGTCCTTGAACCCATCGGGAAATATATTGATAACATTATCAAAGAGTTTGTGCCCCTGACTGATACCTATGTTCGCGATAGTATGGACCTCATCAATCTCATTGAGGATACCCCCTTCATACCTGGCACAGAACTGATGGTCGGTATGGACATCGAATCACTGTACACCAATATCCCGCACCGAGAGGGCCTCGCGGTCATAAAGGAAATTCTGGACACAAGACCACAACCGACTAGAATCCCGACTGAATTTGTGATGTCCCTCTTGGAAATCGCTTTGGGGAACAACTACTTTCTCTACAAAGATACATACTATCTCCAGATTAAAGGGGTATCGATGGGCGCCTGTTTCGCCCCAAATTTTGCCATTCTCTATGTCCACCATTTGGAAAATACCATCATTCTCACGAACCTCAACCCATTCAGAAACAATATAACCTTTTGGCGTCGCTACATAGATGACATTTTACTCTTCTGGTCAGGAAATAAGACGACCCTCCTCCAATTCGTGGACTGGCTGCATGCCCAACAATTACACCTGAGATTCACTGTTGATCCCAAGGAGAATAACTTGCCATTCCTTGACCTGTCTCTTCAAGTAGAAGACAACAAGATTGGGACTACACTGTTCAGAAAACCAACAGAGCGAAATACCCTTTTACATTACTCCAGCTACCATCCTCGAGGTCTACGGGATGGTTTACCGTTTGGACAATTTTTACGGATTCGTCGCAATTGCAAGTGGAGAAAGGACTTCTTTAGGGAGGCAAAGGTCCTAACAGAAAAACTCATCACACGCGGCTATCCGAAAAAACTGGTAACCAGAGCGAGAAAACGTGCATGGTACAATCACCGTGAAAACTTACTAACACCAAGGGAGAAAAGAACTAATTCCCGCATCCCCTTTGTTTCCACTTTTTCACCTTCCAGTAATAAACTATCAAAGGTCATTAAAGCTAACTGGAACATACTGACTCCCTTAATATATTCAACGAACCGCCTTTGTTCTCATACCGGAGAGGTAAAAACCTCTCTGATCATTTAGTGCATGCTGTTACTTGGCCTGAAACAACTATCAGGCAAACAACTGTCAGAGGACTATGGGATCTTCCACCACTTATTGGACACAATAAATGCCAAAGGTGTTCTGTATGTGCTTTTACATCGAACACGAAATATTTTGAACATAACGGACAAAAATATGACCTGAAATCATTCACCAACTGTAGATCACAGAATGTCATTTACTCAATACGCTGTCCATGTAATCTTTTATATATTGGACAGACCACCCAGATGGTAAAAGACCGAGTTCTACAGCATCGCAGCCGTATTCGGTGCGGGACGATTACTGCACCATTGGTTGCACACTATCAGGAATACAACCACAATGAGAATGACATCATTTGGATGGTGATCGACCAACCTTCTATCCCCAGAAGAGGTGGCGACATTCAGAGACTTCTAAACCGATGCGAATGCCGTTGGATAGCTCGTCTTAATACATTTGAACAGGGCTTGAATACTCTTGATGAATGGAATACAACACTTTCCTAGCTTCATTCACACCTTTTATCTGTCTAAATTCTAATTACTACAACCCGAGTAAATACACGCGTTCCGGGTGTGTGTGTGTGTATATATATTTTCTCTGACTCTCTACCCCAGACTTTTCATTCCAGATATTGTGGGTAATTAGTCCCCTCCTACTCTTTCACTCTGGTAGTTGTACCTATACACTACATGACCTTCTGTACTATTTTAATCCGATATACATTGGGTATTTATTTGTTATTGTACATCCGTATAAATTTCGTTGTAAATTGTCACTATTTCGCTTATAAATTGTAACTTTGTATACAGACCGAGACGAAACAATTCATCTCGGTCTGTGGATGGTCCACAATGATGTCTAGTGCTAATTGTTACCTATTAAATGTATATTACTTTCGGTCAACAATATGTACTGTTAAGAATTGTAATCTAAATTAATTATTTACAATTGTACTTTCATTATTCTTTGCACTCCAAATAACAGCTATCTACGCTTTAACTAATGTTTTACGCCTAGCTTAGTCTGTCCTCACTTTTTCTCCCCTTAAACTGTACAAGTGCGCTTTCTAGCGTTTTCTTCTATGCCTCATCACGTGGTTAGCTGGGCGTCCTTATCACGCTCTACTCCACTTCCGTGTAATCACAGCCTGATTCCTGCCGGCGACCTGTGATTCATTCCTGATAGACAGACAGACTCTTCGGCTGTTCTCTGTCCTACGTTTCGATACTTAGTAAGTACCCTGCTGCCCGCCTCGGCGGTGTTCCCCTGTTTTTCCCGTTCACGTCCTAGCAAGTACTCTGCTGCTTGTCCCCTTCCCTGGTTATCCCGTTCACGACTCACAGCCTTTTTGGCTCCCGTACTCATGTGGCCCCCCCCCCTCCCTCCCCTTGACTGGTCGTTAGTGGTAGACCTTCTACATGTTTCCCGTATCCTTCGTTGTTTTGCCTTAGCGTTCTCAATGGGACTGTATGGTTCCTATACCCCGGACATTTCTCCTCACTGAGGGGTAACCTTTGTGCCCTTTAGCCCCATGGTACTCCCCGCTCCTTTCTTCGTACGCTAGGCGTATTAGGTTTTTATTGACTTCACGCGCCCTTGCCCCCTGCATCCAGTTATCGCATGGCTGATTTTTTACACTCATGCCTATTCCGAGTTTACTAAATTGAACGTCCTTTCTCCTTCTTGCAGATATCTTTGAAATTGGAACTTTCCAGCAACATTCTAATAGGTCCAAGTTCAATTCTGGGATTAATCCCTCTTGGACGTTAAGAGTGAGTTTAACTCATTACTTTCAAGCGCTTCTCCCCACTTCTTTTTCCTCTCTTCAGGAGCCTAGACACGCGATTTTTCTAGCAGCGTTTCTTTTTAATTGTTTGATTCTATTAGGGCTCCACCTCTACTTCTCCATCCTTAAAACTCAATCTATCTGTCCTTCTTGGTCCATTGAGCATACGGAGCCCTCCATATTTATTCTTCTATCCTTAGCACTGCAATTGAACTAATGTAACCTGGTCCTGATGATGGCCTAAGACTTTTGCAGGCCGAAACGCCGTCGACTCCCACAGTGGAACTCTTGGCGCCCCAATCATGGATACCCTACACATTTAAAAATTGATTTTTCTTGTCATTTATTGTCGTGGTATCCTGAATATGTAAATCGTGGTTTTTTATTTCACTTGTTGTTTGCGCCCATCCTCCTCACTGTTTATACCACGTCATGTGTCACTTGCGCCGTCACTACACTTCACGAGCACTTGTGCACAGTATTTTGTTGGTTACATGCCATTGAATGTAACGCAGTGCTACTGATCCATGTGCTTGAATATGAAGTTAATATGTCCAGCATGTATATACATTAAATATATTCTTCACTTAAATGATATATTTCCCTGGTTTCTTTCCCCTTTGGATTAAATCCTGTATAACTAACTGTGTCATTACACATGCTTGTATATTTGTCCTTTGAAACGATACCCTTGAGACATTGTTGTTTGTTATAGATTATTGCCCTAGTCTCTTTAGGGTTTATGGGCTACCTCCTGTAGTTTGTTACTAAATACAAAAGAAACAATAAAACACAGGACAGTTTAGCCTGTAAAGGGTCCGTTTTATTGGCTCCACACCAGGCCACGAATCTGTCCCAGCGCCTGGCGGAAACTGACTTTCTAGATGGATGCCTGGCAGCAAAGATGACATCTGCAACCTCAGGTGGTAAATCGAACACAGTCAACTGCCGTTTCTCATGCTCCACTCATGGAGATGTAGATTGCACAGGTTTAGGCGCTGAATCCTGCCCTGCTGCTGCAACAGAAGATCCTCCCGAAGTGATAGCCTGTTCGGAGAGCATATGTTAATTCACAGAAGCTCCGGGTCCCAGAGCCACTAGGATGACTTAAGCCCAGTTGTCCCTGATCCTCTTCAGAACTCTGGGCAGGCGTATTCTCAACAGAGGCGCAAAGATCTAGCCAGGGTTCTGATCACTGCCGGAAGACGCCCTGTGCCACCTCAGGATGTAGATGCCACGCTTGATCTACCATATTATTTGAAGACAAGGGAACCCAATAGGATTGGTCAGGGACCTTGGGTATCAGTATGCTGTGACCACAGTGGTCCCTCACAAGGATAATGAAAGAAGGAATGAATATAGAAATACAATTAGATCTATATTATGCTGTCCAGCCGGACAGGAATCTCTTTAATGTAACAAAATTTAGGAAAAACAATGAAGTGGGAATGAAGTCTTGCGTCAAGCAAGAAACAGACAGAAAGGCTAAGGCAAAACGTAGTGCTTAAACTTTCAACAATTCGAAAAGCACAAATGAACGGAGACACCATTACACACTGAAATAATAATCATAATCGTGTTAGGGTGTCGGAGAGTCGACGACATTTCGATCCATACATAAATTGAGGATCATCATTAGGACATTAGGTTACATGCCTGAGTGACTGCCAACTGCAAGAAAGGAAGGCTTGCAGTGGTGTGTTGGAAACATGTTCCCAAACGGGCTAAATGAACGCGTTAGCCGATAATGTGGACGGTTCCACGGGATTGGGGATCCGCGAGCAAGGCGAGTGCCAGTGGTATGGGGGAAACGTGTTCCCAAACGGGCTGGATAAGCGCGTTGGCCGATAATGCAGAAGGATCCACGGGATTAGGGATCCTCGAGCAATGGGCGAGTGCAGTCACTCGCACCAGCAGTCGTAGGATCTTGCGGGGCGACGTGCTCAGAACGGGTGCCAGAATAGGTATAGTACTATTCCGGCACCCGTTCTGAGCACGTCGCCATCGAGCGGCTCACAAAGAGGTACAGGCATGTACCACTCACGCCCCCCAAGATCCTACGACTGCTGGTGCAAGTGACTGCACTCGCCCAGTGCTCTCAGATCCCCAATCCCGTGGATCCGTCCGCACAACCGGCTGAGCTCGTCTGCCCCGGCGTTCAAAGATCCTGCCAGATGGTTTCACGATTAGGGAGATGCCTTGACACTCCAACCTACTCCAGAGAGTCAGAGTGTCTTGGAACAGGACAAAGGACCAAACTCTGCCCTGCTTGTTGCAGTACCACATGGTGGTGGTTTTGTCTATGAGACCCTATACCTTGATGGACAGTGGGAAGGCCTTCAGCGCCAGACCAATGGCCCACTCCTTAAAACAACCGATATAGAGTTGAGTTCTTGCTAGAGACCAGAGTCCTCTGTTTTTCACCTTGCCCAGATGACTATCCCAACCCAGCATCCGTCACCACCATCAGCTTTGGGTGGGGAAGGAAGAGTGGTCTTCCTCTGGGCCAATTGTGGTCGAGCAGCTACCACTTCAGATCACATGAGGTCTTCTCCGAAAGCGGGGATGGCTTCTCACAGGTCTCGCTGGTGTCTAATGGGACTTCAGATTCTACTACAGAGCCTACTTATGCCACCTGACCTAGTCAACAAGAGGGATGCAGAAGGCTAACAAGAACAAGAAGCCTCTGGGCTTATTTTGTTGAGATCCAGGACCACGGCTGAAACATCAGGATCATAGCCCAAGCCTCCTGGAAGCAATGCAACAGAGGAAAGGCCATAAACTACACTGTGCCCAAGACAGCTACTATGAAAGAAAACCTCTGCAAAAGAGTCAGGTGCGACTTTGACTCGGTGATAGCGAACCAAACAATATCAGGAGGGTTGCCTTTGTCTGGAGGTGGTCCACGGGTGACTGTGGCGAGCCTTCCTTCAACAGCCAGTAGTCAAGTGTTATCCACCACCATCACTTTCGCGAACACCCGAGGGGCACAGGGTAGGCAAAAGGGAGCACAGCAAACTGAAAATGCTCTTGGTCAATCCTGAACTGCAGGAAATGTCTGTGGTACTCCAGGAAGGGTATTTCACAATGTTGATTGATTGAAAAAGCTTTAGTTCGATCTCTAGGATCATAAAAGCAACATACAATTTACAAAGACAAACATAAATATATTCACTTACATATAAATAAATAAACTCCCCAGGCAATTTTTCTTCCAATACAGACCTCTGCTAAATCGTCCGTCAACTCTTGCATCGATAACATAATCCTGGGCAATTAGCATAATATGCAAGTGGAAAGACAATGACACGAAACAATCAAAATACAATAAATAGGATAACATCATACAAAAACCTCATACAATTGTTTTAAAAGATCCAAAATCTAAATAGCCCATTTATACGGGGTGTAATGCTAACCCTCTCTTTCGCTAAACAAATTTCTGCAGCCACAAGCTTCTAGTGGAGTGCTGCATCCCCTCTTCTCAAGGTATGAATGAATCAGTTAAAAATTAAAAATATTGGCTGAGCACAGTGGCAGGGTGGGTGAAGCGCAACCTGGCAAGACTCTGGGGGGCAAGCAGACCTTCTATGGTGAGGGACTGGGAAGAAGACCTAGAATGGTGTCAACTGGCAGAACGCGAAACTTATCGGGCTCGAGGTTGCCCCCGCAAATTCCAAAATATTTGGGGACCAAGGATGCAGTATAAGGGAGTTAATGTAGAAGACTGAGAGGGGGGGTCGGGACAAGGGATCGGGTTCCTGGGACACACAACGAGACTAACAACATGTTGCTACACAACCCGGTGGGATGGGCTTGGGGATTGTGGATCATTTAATTTATCCAGCGATGTACAGGCCCCTGTGCACGACCTACAATGTTTCCTTTTGCTCATCGCTTACTACTGTCTTCAAATAACTGCTTAATAAAAAATATTGATTAAAAAAATTTAAAATTAGCTATAAAAGTCCTATTTACCAGTGATATCTAATCATACAATAGAGGGTTCCGCTAAAACTTCAAGGGAACAAGGGCCAAGAAATTGCTCTTCAGAACTCTGGGCAGGCGAGGTAGGGAAGCGAATGTGTACAGAAGTCCCATGTTGCATTCCAGCCGAAATACTTCTCCTAGAAGGAGACTTTAGCAGGAACTCTAATGCGCAAAAGCTTGGATACTGGGTATTCTCAACAGAGGCGAAAATATCTAGGCAGGGTTCTCATGTCTACCGGAAGACGCCCTGTGCCACCTCAGGATGTAGATGCCATACTTGATCCACCAGGCACCACCGGCTGAGCTGGTCTGCCCTGGCGTTCAAAGATCCTGCCGGGTGGTTCACGATTAGGGAGATGCCTTGACACTCCAACTTACTCCAGAGAGTCATAGCGTCTTGGAACAGGACCCAGGTCCAAACTCTGCCCTGCTTGTTGCAGTACCACATGGTGGTGGTATTGTCTGTGAGAACCCATACCTTGATGGTCAGTGGAGCAGCCTTCAGCGCAAGACCAATGGCCAACTCCTTAAAAAAACTGATATAGAGTTGGGTTTTTGCTAGAGACCAGAGTCCTCTGTTTTTCGCCTTGCCCAGATGACTATACCAACCCAGCATCCGTCACCACCATCAGCTTTGGGTGAGGAAGGAAGAGTGGTCTTCCTCTGGGCCAATTGTGGTCAAGCAGCTACCACTTCAGCTCACATAAGGTCTTCTCCGAAACCAGGGATGGCTTCTGACAAGTCTCACTGGTGCCCACTGGGACGTCAGATTCTACTGCAGAGCCTACAAATGCCACCTGACCTAGTCAACAAGAGGGATGCAGGAGGCTAACAAGAGCAAGAAGCTTCAGGGCTTATTTCGTTGAGATCCAGTACCACGGCTGAATCATCAGGATCATAGCTCGAGCCTCCTGGAAGCATTGCAACAGAGGAAAGGGCATGAACTACACTGTGCCCAAGACAGCTACTATGAAAGAAGACCGCTGCAAAAGGGTCAGGCGCGACTCCGACTCTGTAATAGCGAACCAAACAATATCAGGAGGTTTGCCTTTGTCTGGAGGTGGTTCACGGGTGACTGTGGCGAGCCTTCTTTTAACTGCCAGTATTCAAGTGGCATCCACCACCATCACTTTCGCGATCACCCGAGGGGCACAGGTTAGGCAAAAGGTGAGCATGGCAAACTGAAAATGCTCCTGGTCAATCCTGAACTGCAGGTAACGTCTGTGGTACTGCAGGACAGGTATATCAAAATACGTGTCCTGCAGGTCCAAGGCCACCATCCAGTTGCCCGGATCTACTGCAGGAGAACCTGGGCTAGCATGAGCATTTTGAATTTGTCCTTCCACAGAAAGGTATTCAGAGGGTGAAGATGCAAGATGGGCCAAAGCCCTTTAACCTTCTTTGGCACAAAGAAATAGCAAGAGTAAAAACTGTCCCTATTTCTGAGTTTGGAACCCTCTTGATGGCTCTTTTGGAGAATAAAGCTTGCACCTCTTGTCTGGGAATGGACAGGTGCTCCTCTGAGAGCTGCTATGATGTGGACTGAAGGTGCAGCAAGTCAGAATATAACGGTACAGAAAAACCATGGTGAAAGATGTTTTTAACCCATCCGTTGGATGGGATGGATCGACACCCTGGGAAAAAGTATTGGGTCCTGCCTCCCCCATATGGTGGTTGTGCGCCACTAATGGAAAACTAAAGCAGCTTTGTAGTGCTTGCCGCTGCAGGTGAGGGGTACTGGGAGGATCGATGCTCATGGGGACCTGTGCGGTGCCTGTCAGATCCACTTCACCGGCCTGAAATGGACTGGGGCAACTGGTAGTTCCTGTAGGCAAACCCCTGGAGTAGCCTAGTAAGCCCCTAAATTGGTGAGTGAACTGTCTGGCAGAGGTCGAAAAGGCCTAGGGAGCATGCCATGGCCCAACTCTCTGTAAAGTGTTCTAAGGCAGAGTCAGCTTTGTCTCCAAATAGGCGGGAGTCATTGAAAGGCATATTCATAAGGGATGTCTGTGCATCACCCGAAAAACCTGTGGATTGCATCCACGCATGGCGACGGTGCACCACACTAGTGCTGATCGCTCACCCCAGGCAATCAGTAGTATTCAGGTATGTACTAACCACGTATTTGCCCCCATCTTGACAGATTTGAGCCAAGGAGGCCCTAAGTCTTCCCGGACTACCAGCAAGAACTCGCTGCCCATGTCCCAGATGTAGTGAATGTAGAGGCCCAATAGGCAAGCAGGATTTATTGACCTCATGGCTAAGCTAGCCAAAGAGAACATTCCTTTTCTGAATTCTTCAATCCTCTTTGACTGCTTGTCGGAGGGGGCCAGGGGGTGTTGTAAGGGATAATTTGTGGTTCACTTTGCTGGTGAAAGCATGAACCACCAGGCTCTCTGGAGTAGGATGGTGTGTAAGAAAATCAGGGTCGCCGGGTGCTGGTCTGTGGTATCTGGCCACCTGCCTATTCACCGGAAGTAAGACCTAGGCTTACACCTAGTGTCCATCATTGTGTCAGTGAGGGCTTAACTGAATGTGTGCAAGGGCTCAGATGAAGCAGGCCCAGGCTGCAAAACATCTGTAAGGACATTTGTCATAACTTCAACTGAAGAACAGAAGACAGCTGTAAATCCAGAACCTCAGCAGCACGTGGAATCACCACAGCAAAGGAGGAACTCTCTTTCCTTGGGGAGGGGGTGGAGGTCCACAAGGAGAAATCAGCCCTGTATAAGGGGAAGTCTCAAGCCCACTGTCCACCTGAAAGTGTATGCAGAAGCAGTCTTCATCATCATAGTGAAGTTAGTAAGCCATCCCCATCTCCACCATTGCATCTCCAGATAGCGGCAAGCTATGGTCAGAATCGGAGCCAAAGAGACATCAGAGCCTCCAAGTATGCCTCTGTGGTAATGGAGGCAGGAAATCAGACTCAGACAATAATGAGATCGGATCCATCCTAGCAGGTTAAGATCAAGACGTTGGTTGAGGTTCAGACCAAGCCGGTTCGGGGCCAGACATTGGAGTTTGCACCCTATCGACCTTTGGTGCCGGTTGCATTGCTTCAGACATCGATGGAGAAAGGGCAGACCTTGGAGCTGGAGTGGAAGTTTGCACTAGAGTCAGTGCATAACCTATTACGGGTTCCAGGGGTCCAGATGATGCAGAGGAGGGATCTATTTGCAGTAACTTGACTGGAGGCTCCTGCGGAACTTTGGGGACCCGAAGGTTCACCAGAGTGAGGCAAAGAGTGACTCCTTAAAGGCCTCGACCTGTTGCGGCATCCACAATGGCCTAGGAAACTCGGGGCACATCAGGACCAACTGTGGAATCTGCCCCTCAGTTGGGAATTTGGAGCGTGACAGCTTCTCTTTAGGTAGAGAGTACCCCGTGCAACCCAACAGGAGGGCCAGAACATGTGAAGTGCTCTATTACCCAACCGTGAATTGGGATGCATACAACTCTGTGCAAGCCATTCCAGTTATTTGTGCTCTCCCTCTGAGCTACTTGATGGCCACCTGTTAGAACACATTGTCACAGTCAGACTGATGAGGTGCCTTTCTCTCAGGTGTCCATCAGTGGAGGCTCTGTACAAGTGGCTGTCATGGAGGATGTTGTGGGCGTCTGCATGCCACTGGAGTGATTTAGTCACCTCTTCTGAAGGAAGGACTGTAATAGGGTGGTTGGTAGCTGGGTCCTTAAATTCACTTTCATTTCCTAACCTCCTTGTTCAGTTTAGCTAAAATTTGCGGTGTACCGTATGGTGGCTGGACAATAACGAGATTCCTGTTTCTCCCCTTGAACGGGTACAACCTTGTCTAGCATAGATGAGATGTTTTTGTACAAGGAAGACAGGATTTGGGGTGGGGTTGAATCTGCCTCCAGAAATAAACGGATTAAGAGAAGAGTGAGGTCAAAATCTGGTTATAGAAACTTCATGTCCATCACACTAATTGTTGAGCTTGGTTATGCTTCTTTCCAGCTTGCCATTTACCAAGAGGTTGTCAATGTCAATATTTTGAAAAATACAAACCCGTCCAGTGTACTTGCTTTGTGTGTGGGCTCCCCACATATTGGCCAAACTCTCCCAGTTTTTTGAGTGGGCCAAAATCATTCTTTTTATCTACAGCCCCCTGTTTATAGTCATCCAGCATTAGAATGAGTTATATGGTATAATAATAGGACTGAGGAACTAATTGACCAAAGTGATGTTTTAACCTTGTCATTGATATAGGATATGTATGTTTTAAGGTTAATTCAGACTAAAAGTGTATACGTTGTGTGTTCAAAGGAGGTGCTAGAGGCTCCATCTGTCTTCGTGCATGGAGCAAATGCCTTATTATGGTTACTCTACTATCTGTGTTACCCTTTTTACTTTCCATGATAACGTTGTCCTTTGTGGGGATCAACTCATCCTGTGTAGCACTTGAGTCATCAGAGAACCATGCCTCCACGTTACCTGGAGGTCAAACTCCAACCTTTCAGTCAGATCGTGTTTTGCCGCAGGGAGCATGTTGATTAGGCCTCCTATAGAGATAAAACATCAGGCGCTCTGTCGGATTGGTGCCAACTTTGGATGGCAGCAGTTGTTGTTCACTAGTGTGTTCACAGTCAAGGGTCTGGTTTGGCAGGGTTGGTGTGTCAGAATCCAGATTCTAGGGGGCTGATTGTCAGTCACTAATTAGAGATTTCATCCTCAGTTGGGATTTTGAGGTTGGGTGGTTACCATTCTGACATGAGGAGAGAGTATTAGAGGTTGAGGTGTTCCCTATATCTTGCTTTTTCTTAAACAAGAACAGGACTTCTGAGTTTGTGGTGTCCTCTACATGGGGATGGGCAGAGATAGGCGTTGCATATGTTGCTCTCCATTTTTCCATAAAACGATAAGGTGCTCTGCCTTGTGCAGCTAGCTGGGTGGGAAGCGTTTTCTGTGTTTCCTTGGTCAATCTCACTTAACCTCTATCTGGAGAAAGGTTAAAAGATCCCCTGACAATCTTCCTTTTGGCTAGCTTTTCCTTATGAACTTTTAGTAACCAAAAGGAATGCTCAAATATTTCTAATGTCTTTTATTGTCTTTGATCACAGTTGATCCCAAGGTGAAGTTTCTTATATAATCCAAATGATACTGAAAGTATCAGATGAAAGCTTCCAATATCTTTTTTATTCCTTTAGCAGAGCACCTCTGACAGAAATACTGTAAAACATCTACAATACATGACTTCAACTAGGAGGCATGAATGAAGAATTAACAACAAGTCAATATTGTTGTGTAGTTCCTAAAAATACATAGGATCTGCGTGTTTAGACAACATAAACTAAGGGATTGGTGTCCAGACTGATTCAATTCACCCCCAAAGGATATGTTAGCCTTTAGACCACCGTGCTCACAGTGCCACCGTAAGCCCCCTAACCTTACCAAGGAGCAAATAGTTTCTGGCAACTATCGAACATGACAACCGTTGATCCTTCAGGGATCATGGAAACAGTGCATTACTTTTCGCTCGGTCAATCGTGCTTACTTGGTCTCAGAGAGATATACAGAATAAACGATGGGGACATTTTCAATAAGCATTTATTGAACTAGCGTCATTCAAGTATAAAACAGGTTTGCTGCGCCAACCATTAGACAGAAACAGATGTTTAAGATTACAAGCATCAACAGAGTAAATAAAAGGTAGAATTCTACCATGGTGCTAAAACAGTGAATATATGCAGGCATATATACATGACAGTAATCAAGCGTACTCCTACGATGCAACCCTACCTAAGTGTACCTAAATGTACCTAGCATGTATGTGGGTATAAAGCCTAGAATCCCCTAAGAAAGAGCCAACCCCATTACTTGATGGGAGAGAAGGAAGGACCCTGTCTTGGTCTCGATTTGGACACCCCGCAAGGGATGTCAGACCACTGCGTGCTGGAGCTGCTGGACCTCAGCGTCTTGTGTCCTCTGTCTCTCAAGTGTGGGTATGGTTCTTTTATACCATAAAGATAGCCTTGGGTTTCCTAACACAATCGATATGTTGTGAGTATGATTATGCAAATAAGTCTAAAACAATACCTGCAATTATGCCAAGTAGTCCTTTCGCCCTAGGAGGAAGATGACCATGACTTTTATACAGAGTATGTCAATCCTGTTATGTACGTCATGTGCAGGGGACTTTTCTAAGAATCTTCATGCATAATAAATGAGGCTAGTTTCAAGGAAACCGATCGACATTTATTCAGCACATAACTGGGTAAAAGATCTGTGCTAGAACCGTTATGCAGAGCAAGGTAGGACAAATGGAGGTGAAAGGTCATTTAGCTATTTAGGCCTATATTGGGGTACATGACAATATAGCGACATAGGTGAGTCCAGGGACTGAACATCAGACACAAAGCAGAGTCATTTATAGGCAAGAAGGACTGGGTAAGTAAAGGAACATTGCGCTACAAGGTGGTTTTCCAGTGGTGCTATAAAAGGTGAGTATATGTGTAGGTGCTAGAGTTTTCTACATTGGATCCTAATTAAGGCACATTAGAATTTCAAAGCGCCCTTATTAATCAAGGTATTTGACAAAACTATTCTCTTTTTTTTTATTTTTATTTCTTTATTAAGACATCTAGCACATATATATACTTTATAATAATACAGTTGCGCAATATACATTTACAGTCATGTGTACAGGATGTCAATTATTTATCTAAGAACCCACCCTCCCTTCAAGCAACACCCCCCCTTCACCCCCTGGCCAACCCACCTCCCCCCCATGCCCCGAAACCAGGGAAAGCCATTTAACATCAAACCTATGTATGCTCTAGAAAAAACCTAACTTTGAATACTGATTTGCATGTTTCAGTTATACTTTAAATAACACAAGTAGATTTAAATTAAATCAAGTCATAACCTCATTAGCCCAGCTAGTTATTGGAGACCAGATTTCAACTCCCCTTTTCTTCGCCCTCAAACCTCTCCGTGCATATATTGCTTTCTCCCAACGATAGGTGGCTATCAATTTCCCCAACCAGCAGTGTACTGAGGGAGGTTCTTTATCTAACCAGCCAGTAGCCAAACATAACCTAAGAACTGCCATAGCGGTGAAAAGCAGGATCCGGTTCGGGTCAGTCATTGCTTGATTGCTTACTCCCAACATAATTACTTGCGGTGACAGATCCACCGCGAACCCCAACATACCCTTGATATAATTACCCACCTCCCCCAAAAAAGCTGATAAATGAGGACAAGTTGCAAACATATGAACGCTATCTGCGGCAAAACAGCCGCAGCGGGAGCAAAATATACCTGTGGAGCCTCCCCATTTAGCAATCCGAGCTGGGGTAATATATAAGTTCAACCAGGTTTTGAAGCATTGAACTTGTAAATTTACAGAAAAAAAAGCCGTCTGACTTAATAAAAGAGAATCCTCACAATCCCCCACCCCCGCCTGAACCAATTCCTGCCAACGATCAGTGTGCTTGATAAGGTCGTCCTCCATCAAATTGCTAAATAGTTTACAAAATTTAGACATAGGTGCTGGAGCACCTAGTGATAACTCCAATAAGGGGACTCTATGACCCTGTATTTTTTTCCTAGATAGGTAGTCCCTAACTTGTAGAAATTTAAAGAAATGATTGTTTCCTATCCCATATTTACTCTTGATTGTCTCAAATGAATAAATTGTATTATCTAACATAAAATCTCCAATGTGCCTAATACCTTTATCTATCCAAACTTTCATATATCCATCTCGAAAAATTTCCGGCAATAGATCATTATCTTTCAAGGGAGTATATCTGTGTATCCTATTCATTTTAAGTTTCTTCCTTACGGCTGTCCAGATCTTAAATGCTCCCAGCATGATCTTAAACTTGACTCTTTTAAAATACGCAAAATCAATATGTCGCATTAAACAACCCTGGGCTTCTGCCCCTAGTACTAGCCTATATATTGAGACACAGGGTGCAGCCTCTGAAACTACCCTCTCTTTTCTCAACAAGACCGCCATTTGTTGTAAGGCTGCTGCCCAGTAATATATCTGGAGGTTAGGGACGGACCACCCTCCCCGCTCTCTCGGTAATGTCATATATCTTAGTGCACGACGAGGGCGTTTTCCGGCCCACAAAAATTTCGAAATTAATTGGTTAAACGCTGAAAACCAGGTTTTATTTATCTCTATTGGAATAGCTCTAAAAAAATAAAGAATTCTGGGCAAAAATAACATTTTGATGGCGTTACACCTTCCTAAAAGTGTGAGGTGTAAACAGTTCAATCTATTAAAATCTATTTTTGTCTTACTTAACAGCGGCTCCAAGTTAATTTGCACAATTTCATCCGGGTTGGCAGAGATCTCAACCCCCAGATATCTAGCATTGCCCACAACCCGTGTATCGTTAAGGTTTATCCTGGAATTTTTGACAATCATTGTCTTGTTCCCATTAAGAAGATAGCCTGAAATTTTGCCAAAGTTACTTGCCTCCCTTTCTATCTCCCTAATAGTCTCCAATGGGTTCGCTGTCGTTATGGCAAGATCATCCCCATATGCAAGTATCTTTGTATCTCCACCAATAGTTTGAATAGCTTGTATCTTATTATTCCCCGCTAATTTCCTAATTAGAGGATCTATGTATAGTGCAAATAATAGCGGGGAACAAGGACACCCTTGCCGTGTACCGCGAGTAATTTTAATTATATCAGATGAAACACCCATCAATACAATCCTGGCCACAGGTTCCCGATACAAACGCCTGATGGCACCAATAAAACCCTTGCCCAGGCCTTGCCTTTCCATAATCACCCATAAAAAGGGCCAGGAGACCCTATTGAACGCCTTTTCAGCGTCAAGAAGTATAGCCGCCATAGGGTCTCCTGATACCCTTGTGTAGTCAAAGAGTGTGATTATACGCCGAATGTGTTCGGTTGTCCCCCTGCCGGGTACGAACCCGTGCTGGAAAGGGGAAACTAGTCTTTTAATGACTGCGGCTAACCTATTCGCAAGAATTTTAGAATAAATTTTGACATCGCTGTTAACAAACGTAATAGGCCGGAACGATCCCAATTCCTTAGCGGATTTGCCTTTTTTAAGAAACACTATAATGTTGGCATTCTTCCAAGAATCCGGGGCAGACATATCTAATTGAGCTCTTTGAAATACCTCCAGCATAAGTGCCGAAAGCTGAGTCTTAAACTTTTTATAGAATTCCCCAGGAATTAGATCGGTGCCCACAGCTTTGCCAGATGGAAGAGAGTCTATAGCCTCGGTTAGTTCATCTAAAGTAATTGGTTCTTCTAGTCTGTCTCTCTCCTCACTCGATAACATATCCAAAGTTAGCCCCATTAAATAGTCCTCAATTTCTTGGTTCCCAATCTGGATATCTTCCGTATACAAATTTTGATAGAATTTCTGAAAAGCAACAAGAATAGCCTCAGATTCGCTTACCATACCAACGTTCGGATCCCGAATTTCCCTAATCCGGGTATGTGTAATCTTCTCTCTTGAACGCACAGCTAGGAGGTGTCCCACTCTCTCGCTACTTTCATATGCCCTACTCCTCCAGGCCAAATATTTACCCGCCGCCTTTTTAAAGGAAATTTCCGTAATGGCTGATCTGGCGATAGTAATCTTTAACTGGGCTGCCTCCGGGTCGGCCCCTGCTGACAAAACCTCTATCAAATTGGTCTCGGCCTTGCCCAAATCCTCATACAAGGATCGCAGCCGGATTTTATCATGTCTTTGTGCCTCCCACCCAAATCTGGTTGTTTCCCCTCTAATCCCTGCTTTTAATGTGTCCCACACTATACCTAGACTGGCACTCCCTAGATTCTCTTTAATAAACCTAGGAATCCATACCTCCAATTGCTGTATATACCCCTCTTCATTTAAAAGGGCCCTGTTAAAAGTCCACCGTGTCTGTAAGGATGGGTACCGAATTTCAAGCTCAATCACCAGAGGATTGTGATCGGACATAACTTTAGGGAATTTGCTTATCGTGCAACCTTGTAAGAGTTCGTGTGACACAAAAAAGTAATCCAGTCTTGCATGAACTTGATGTGGTGCAGAGAAATACGTAAAACCAGGGTCATACTCCTTTTGTGTCGCCCAAACATCCTCTAACCCGTGCATTGACTTAAGTTGTGCCAGTGATTTAAAAACCCTAGGTTTCCGGCCTTGATACGATACCTTGTGAGTGGCAACTTTACAACTCATATTAATATTCAAATCTCCGCAAAAAATCAGGGGAAGAGGCCACCCCACAAGCTCCAGCTTCAGCCAGTCAAAAAGGGCTGGATCGTCCAGCACCGAGCCATACACTGAACAAAGAGTGAACCCTCTATTGTTTAAATATACTTGCACAATAACCCATCTTCCCATTTTGTCTGCAAGAGACCGAGTAAAACCCCCCATACCCTTACGGGCTAATATCGCCACCCCTCTCGTCCGAGTTTCTTGTGTAGTAGTAACAATAAGTTGGTACCCACCCAATTCTAGAAGCCCTTTCCTACATCCCTCAATATGAGTCTCTTGGAGGCATAAGATATCTGCCTTCAAAAACTGAACATCTAGGCTAATCCTCCTTCTTTTTTGGGGATCATTCAACCCACAAATATTGATGGAAGCAATTCTAATTTTCCTCATTGCAAAAAGAAAAGAGAAAACAACAAGTTCCAAAACATGCAACTAAACAGACAGCACTTAACCAATCTAAAATACCTGGTAGTCATCCCCGTGCAAAAGTTCCTCCCTGCCCCCCTCTGGTTTCGGTCCCCACCCACCCCTCCCTCCCCATCCCCTTCAAAATGGCACAAAAGGTCCATAGACCCTTGTGATGCCTCCTGCATGTGGTTGTGCCCCCTAGCCGCCTCCTACCAGAACCATAAATCTAAAGAGAGAAGAGAAAAAGAGAGAACAAGACAAAAGAAGAGAACACATAAGAGAAAACTGATTAAAAAACTGAAGGAAAAACAGTCTACTACTTATGTGTTTAACAATTCCATATCTCAGAACCAAGTCTATCACTTAGAGAGCTCCTGTAGATACTCCTGGGCTTGGATCTCAGACAAAAATACTCGAGTTGCACCTTTATATATAATTTTAAGCCTAGCAGGGTTCATCAAGAATGCTTCACAACCCAACTTCTGAAAAGGTGTAATTAACGAGCGAAGTCTCCATCTCCTCTCCACTGTGGCATGACAGAAATCGGGCCGAACAAAGAAAGAGTGCCCTCCTGCCGTCCTCCTTGCATCCGGCCTGGCCTTCTCAAATATAGTTTGACGAAGGAGTAAATTGCCCAAAAATATCAGGATAGCTCTAGGTTTTTCAACTTGCCCTGGCCTTTTCTTAAGCATCAGGGGAAATCGATGTACTCTTTGTACCTCGGCTTCCCAATTCCAATGAGCTAATTCGGGGAAAGCCTCCTTAAGGAGCTTCAGAACAAAACCACGCATGTCATCGCCCTCTGCTTTTTCCGCAATCCCGAGTAGGCGAAGGTTGTTTCGACGCTGTCTATTTTCGAAGTCCTCCAGCTTCCAGAGGACGTCGGTCAGTCTGCTCTCATTAGCTGTGGACTGCTTATCCGATATGTCCGCGCTGGCCTCTAGCTGTACAATGCGCTCTTCTAGCGCGGTGGTACGTTCAGAAATTGCTGTACAGGTCTTATTAACTTTCCGCACCGCACCCTGAAGCTTTTTGGTTGCCAGATGGGCCCTCGTGTGTTCTTGGCGAGCCTGACTGTATTTGTTTCAATGTAGCGTAGATTAATTCCAACGACGGTTGCGACACTAGGGCCTGAGCCCCCATGGTGTTACCAGTTTCAGCCATATTCTCTAAAGTTTCGGTATGGGCTCTGACCTCATTCTGCAGACCTCCCTCAAACTGAGAAGCAGTGTAATCCCAATTCAACTGTCCTGACTGACTACCGTATGAGGTGAAGCCATTATCCTTGACTAAGCCCCTTGAACTCTTCTTCTTTGTGCGAAATGATATATGTTTCTGGGTATCAAATTTCGTGGGAGGACTGCCACTGTCCTCCTCGGTAAGATCTTTCCACTCTCGGGAGGCAAGATGGCGGCTGTGTGAGTGTTGTGGGAAGCCACCTTACCTGCCACTGCAGTATGATATTGATCGAGAAGAGAAAGACAAGCTGTTGAGCTGATGGACTGAAGGAAACAGATAAAGATCTTACCGAGGAGGACAGTGGCAGTCCTCCCACGAAAGAAGTCAAGGAAGAATGTTACAATATTCATTATAATACCTGGTTTGGGGTGTGAGGTTGATGCGGCTGTATACGGAGGCTGTTTCTCGGGCAGCACGGGCTTGGAGAGTGTTTCTCTCAGCAGCGCTCGCTGCCAGACGCGAGGTGCTCCAGGAACTTAGAGGGCCTCGTCGATACATTGTATCCACTGGAGTCAAAGGCTGGATCGGGTTCGCTGTGGGAAAGCGCTTTACTGCCTCCGCATCAATTATGCCACCGAAAGGGAAACCGCCGGGAAAAGACACCAACGCGACTGGAGGAACCAAAGCCTCATCTGTGAATCGACGAGCGGTAACGGAGAGGAAAAGCCTCAATCCCGGTGTGGGCAGTCTACAGGGTGGCCTGAGCTGTGATGGTCCGACTAAGGAGAAACCGGAGGAGATGGCAGCTGGAGAACAGAGGTCTGAAAGGGTTACCAGACCCAAAGTGTCAACCATACCAGGGATGTTTGCCGGCAGGGTGTTCTCAACCTCAGGGGAGATGCACTCAGGTAAAGGGAAAAATAACATTAACCCGAAATTGTTCAAGGACAGCTCTAAAGCTGAATCAGAGTTGGGTATGGCACGTTCTAACTTACCTGTTGGTGCAGCTGAGACTGTGACTGAGGTGGATGACATTGTTTTAAACACATCGGCCTCTCTACTGACCATTATTCCTAATAAGGAGTCTGAAAATATATGCCAGGTTGACAATATAGAGGCATTTTCTAATTCGAGCAATTCACGGCAAGGGGTTGGCATTAACACCTCGCTAGCCCCACTGGAACTCTCTTCTACACCTGTGATAAAAGTGAGTCACGGTTTGTTGACCCAGGCAAATGGAAATTCCATAGCGACTCCCGAGTGTGAAATTTTTTTTTCATTAACAGATGAATCAGATTTATCCGACAGTGTGGGCTTGGATAAAACAGGTTGACAAAACTATTCTCATCCGATAATCGGCCTGTTAATTAAATGCAGGCTTCTCAAAACATAATTCATCCTTTCAGATACAAATGTCTATCCTCCAAGGCTCACCTCACCTTTACCTCAAAACATCAATTTATTTATATAGTTACTTAGGTGTTTATTAGGAGTGGGTGAAATCAAAACATTGCTCGTGAAATCAGGGGGAAGTCGGGAAACATTACCTTGATGAATTCAGGTGAAGTTTCTGAATCTGCTTGAGGCGAAGTTTAACATCACCCAACCAGAACCTTTGCAGCTGACTGCCCTACTGAAAATCAATAGGACTTGAGGATTCAGGAAATTGGTTCTTGAAAGTGTTTTCTATGCTGCCACTCAGGGCTGCTCATACCCTTGTGGGGCTTCCTACTGCCAAAAATTCCAAACTTCCAGGGCGAATATTCAAATTTGAGCTCACAGAACGGGGTGTGAAGGGTGAGACTATATCCTGTACTCCACATTTATCACAGGTACAATAAACATAACACTTCCAGCAAGAGTTACTTTGTTAAAAAAACAACACTTTAATAATATCAAAGAATGTAGCTATATAAATAACTTCTACTGGATACTTCTAACCTCAGAGGCCTCATCTTTTGAACAGATACCAAAGCAGTTCCTCCCCAAAAGCTGAAGACTCTGACGAGTGGACTTCACACCCGGAAATCCTGCCGGACTGAGCAGACAAAATGGCCCTCTCTCGGAATCTGTAATTCCTGGTGAAGGTTTGGACAGACACCCATGTAGCCGCATCGCAGATGTCCAGCATCGCCGGCTAAGACCGTAGTGGCAGCCTTAGCTCTGGTACCATCAACCCAAAGGGCCTCAGGAAGCCACTACATGGCCAAGTCATAGCACATTTTTATGCACCTCCTTCCCTTTCTTTGCACCAAAGAACCTTAAAATTAGCTGGTCGTCCACACGGTGCTCCTTGGTTTGATCAATGTAAAAAACAGAGAGCACTTTTGGGATTCAACCATTGAAAGAAAGTGGTGAGCGTGACAGGCTGTCCCACAAGGAAGGACAATACCACTTTTGGCAGAAATGATGCTCTGGCCCTAAAAACCAGCTTGTCCGGAAAGAAGGTGGTATAAGGTTGCTGTACCAACAGTGTCCTGCAACTCAATACGGTGCACAGAAGTAATTGCAATGAGGAATACAGTCTCAAGGGTCAAAAGTCTCAATAAACAGCTGTGTATAGGCACAAAAGACAAGCACATCAAAAAGGTTAGAAGCAAGTTATAGTCCCACTGCGGAACAAAAAAAAAAGCCTTGGGGAAACATATATGTAAGCCCTTTCAAGAAGTGCATCACGATTGTCGACAAACAGGTAGGACTGATCAGGCAAACGCAGAAAAGCCAAGAGGGCTGACAAATAACCTTTAACGATGCCCCAGCCAGACCTTGCTAGGCAAAAGACAGGAGAAAAAGAAGTATGTCAGACACTTTAGTCTGCAATGGATTGACCTGATGGTACATGCACAGGCCATAAACTCTGACCAATGCCCAGAGTAAGTGGACTTCATGGACAGGCGGCATACCGCCAAGTTGGCATCCATACCTTCTACAGGCAAGTCAAAGCCACTCAACTGGATCCGGTCATTCTTCGAGCATGTAGGTGGAGGTTGTGGAAAATTGGATGAAGAACCCTGCACCACTGGTGGGACAGCAGATCCTCTCATAGAGGCATATGGAGCACAGAGAAATGTTCAGGCCCAGAAGCACAAGTTACTTACCTTCGGTATATCTGTAAGAGACATTAGTAGTGATGGATTCCTTACCTTAGAATATCCCCAGGCGTCAGACTGGATCCGGAAAGTTTTCTTCAGCAGTACCCCTGCGCGTCAGTAGGGGCGTCGTGCGGATCAGCGTCCGTCGTTGGCGTCGTGGTCGCCGAGATGACATTACGGGCGCTACTTAGACGCCGCCCACGCGCGCTGACGTCAGTTCTGTACACGACTTTCCGCGCCAGGAACGCAGAGCCATGCAAGATACTGACCACTGGTGCATTGAAACTAGGGCCCTGAAAGGGATGACCTTAACCTTAGAAATCAGTTCGCAGAATGGGGAGGATGGGTGGGGCGGTAAGGAATCTATCACTACTAATGTTTCTTACAGAAATATCGTTACCGAAGGTAAGTAACTTGTGCATCTGAAAGAAACACATAGTGATAGATTCCTTACCTTAGAATAGATACCCCAGCAATACCAACCCCGGTGGTGGGTCTGCGAACTAAGATCACACCAGAAAGTCACGGAGAACAGAACGGCCAAAGAAGCCGGCACTCTGGACTTGGCTGTCCAGGCAATAATGTTTGGTAAACGTGTGCAGCGAGGCCCACGTGGCTGCCTGACAGATGTCTTGCAGGGGGACACCACGTCCCAATGCAGTAGTGGCTGCAGTAGCTCTGGTGGAATGAGCACATAGCCCCACTGGAAGTTCTTTTTTAGCCAAAGAGTAACAGGCTTTGATACACAAGACAACCCAGTGGGAGATGGTTCTCTTATGGACCGCCCGACCTTTCTTGGTGCCAACGTAGCCAACAAAAAGCTGGTCATCCACCCGGAACTGTGTGTGCGGTTGAGATAAAAAGAAAGCACACGTTTTGGGTCCAGACGGTGGAGCCGCTCCTCCTCTCTGGAAGGATGCGGAGGCGGAAAAAAGATGGGCATGGTAATAGTCTGCCCAATGTGAAAGGCCGTAACCACTTTTGGCAAAAAGGAAGGACGGGGCCTGAGCACAACCTTGTCCGGATGGACGGAAAGGAAAGGAGGCTTACAAGAAAGAGCCTGGAGCTCACTCACCCGCCTAGCGGAAGTGATGGCCACCAGGAAGGCAGTCTTTAATGTTAAAAGACGAAGAGGACAGTTGTGAAGGGGCTCAAAGGGAGCGCACATCAAGTATGTCAGAACCAGATTCAAGTCCCACTGAGGCATCACGAAAGGAATAGGTGGAAAAAGGTGTGTAATGCCTTTAAGAAACCTATTTACAACAGGGGACTTGAAAAGAGAGGGCTGATCAGGGAGCCTGAGAAAGGCCGAAATAGCAGAAAGGTAGCCCTTGATAGTGCCCAGAGCAGAGCCCTGCTGGGCCAAAGAAAGAAGGAACAGTAGAACCTCAGAAAGAGGGGCAGAAAGGGGATCCACAGCCTTTGCTGTGCACCATGCCACAAATTTGTTCCACCTGAAGGCGTATACCACTTTAGTAGAGGGACGTCACAAACTTCAGGAGGCAAGTCGAAGGGAATCAACTGCCGCCGCTCAATCTCCACGCAAAGAGCTGGAGGGTGGACAGGTTCGGGTGGAGGACTGTCCCCTGCTGCTGCGACAGAAGATCCTCCCGAAGAGGCAGTCGGATCGGGGGATCGATGCTCATACTGAGTAGCTCGGGATACCATACTCTTCGAGCCCAATCCGGAGCCACAAGAATGACTTGGGCCCGGTCGCGCCTGATCTTCTTCAGCACTCTGGGCAGAAGTGGTATAGGCGGAAAGGCGTACAATAGACCGCAACTCCACTCGAGACGAAAAGCGTCGCCGAGCGAGTGCCGCCTTGGAAATTCCAACACGCAGAACTGATGACATTGCGCGTTCTCTTCAGTGGCGAATAGATCTAACCAAGGCTCTCCCCACTGCTGAAAGAGACCTTGCGCCACCTCCGAGTGAAGACGCCATTCGTGATCGAGCATGCACCTGCGGCTGAGTTCGTCCGCCCTAGCGTTCAGAGAACCTGCCAGGTGTTGAACCACCAGGGGCATGCCCTGATGTTCCAGCCATGTCCAGAGACGCAGAGCCTCCTGACAGAGGGTCCACGACCCCACCCCGCCTTGTTTGTTGCAGTACCACATGGCGGTGGTGTTGTCTGTGAACACCTGCACTACTCTCCCACATGGCGGTGGTGTTGTCTGTGAACACCTGCACTACTCTCCCTTTGACAGAGGGAAGGAATGCCTTTAGTGCAAGCCTGATCGCCCGCAGCTCCAAAAGGTTGATATGGAGCCGGGACTCCGCCGGAGACCAGAGGCCTCTGATCTCCGCCTCTCCCATGTGGCCGCCCCATCCCAGGAGGGACGCATCCGTCACCACTTTGAACTCCGGTTGGGGAAGAGAGAGGGATGTGCCGCCGACCCAATGCCGGTTCGTGAGCCACCACTGCAATTGTCGTGCAGTGCCCTCCGAGATCTGGACGTGATCGGACAGGTTTCCCTGATGCTGCGCCCACTGGAACTTCAGGTCCCACTGCAGAGCCCGCATATGCCACCTGGCATGATTGACCAGCAGGATGCAGGAGGTCATGAGGCCCAGCAGCCTCAGAGTCACTCTGACCGAAACCCGGGACAAGGGCTGAAAGATGGGAATCAGAGCCCGAATATCCCGGACTCGCCGTTCGGGAGGATAGACCCGAAACTGCGCTGTGTCCAGAACCGCTCCGATAAAGAGGAGCTTCTGGGAGGGAATCAGGTGCGACTTCGGCACATTGATGGAGAACCCCAGCAAGTGCAGGAGGTCGGCCGTAGTCTGGAGGTGGGAGACGACTGTCTGGGGCGAGCCCGCCTTCAACAACCAATCGTCGAGATCTGCGCAGATGAGCTGCGACCACCGCCATCACCTTGGTGAACACCCGAGGGGCGATGGTAAGGCCAAATGGGAGCACGGTAAACTGAAAGTGCTCATGGCCTACCGTGAACCGTAGGTAACGCCGGTGGGCTGGCAGGACGGGGATGTGGAAATAGGCATCCTGCAAGTCCAGCGCTACCATCCAGTCTTGTGGGTCGAGAGCAGACAAGACCTGAGCTAGAGTGAGCATCTTGAACTTTTCTTTGCGGAGGAAGCGATTGACGTTCCGGAGGTCTAAGATAAGACGCAGGCCTTTGTCCTTCTTGGGCACCACAAAGAAGTGGGAATAACAACCGCGACCTACTTCGTGCGTCGGAACGAGCTCGATGGCCCCCTTGGCCAAGAGGGCCGCAACTTCCTGCTGAAGAAGCACCAAGTGATCTCCCGACATGCAGTGGTATTGAGGTGACATGGCTGGGGGGGTAGTCTCGAAGGGGAGGGAGTAGCCCCTACGGACTATCTCTAAAACCCACCTGTCCGAAGTGATGGTGCGCCAGTGGGGGAGGTGATGGCGGAGCCTGCCGCCCACTGGCGTTTGATGGGCCTGAAAGTTCGGACTAGGAAGGTTTGGAGGCAGTGGTGGCCGGGGTGGTGGTGGACTGACCCGCCCGCTGGCCCCTTTGTCCGCCACGGCGGAACCCGCGTCCGCGCTGGGATGACTGCTGCGCCGGCCTGTGGCTCTGTTGCGAACGCTGCGGGGCGCCCCTTCCGGTGCCACGAAAGGAGCGAAAAGCAGAAGGCGGAGGAGGGCGGACTGCAGAGAGTCCCAAGGACTTGGCCGTAGCCCGTGAGTCCTTAAACCGCTCCAACGCGCTGTCTGCTTTGTCGCCGAAGAGGCGACGGCCATCAAAGGGCTTATCCATAAGGGTGTTTTGGACATCCCCTGAAAATCCAGTGGTTCGCAACCAGGCGTGACGGCGAACCGCCACCGTCGTTGCAATGGATCTGCCCAGTGAGTCGGCGGTGTCTAGACCACAACGGATCATGAACTTCGCTGTGTCTCTCCCCTCTGCAACAGCCTAGGCGAGAGCAGGCCGGGCCTCCTCCGGACACTGGGGCAGCACGTTCGCCACCGTATCCCACAGACAGTGGGAATAACGGCCCAAGAGGCATGCGGTGTTCACGGACCGCAGCGCAGAGCTGGTGGAAGAGAAAATCTTCTTCACAAACTGATCCAGCTTCTTGGATTCCCTATCCGGTGGGGCGGAAGGAAAGGCGGTTGGGGAAGCAGAGGCTTGGACAACCAAGCTCTGGGGAGTGGGGTGTTGGGAAAGGAAAATGGGGTCACCCGGAGCCGGGCGATGGCGTCGGGCCACGTTCCTATCCACAGGAGCCCCTGTGGTGGGCCTGGACCAAGTGCCCTAAAGAACGTCCGAAAGGGCTTCATTAAAGGGCAGCAGCGGCTCCGCAGAAGTAGCTGCTGGCTGAAGCACCTCTGTCAGGAGGTTAGTCCTGACGGCCAGAGTAGGGAGCTGGAGGTGTAGGGCCTCCGCCGCCCTACGTAACACCACTGCATAACTGGCTCCCTCCTCCGTAGCCACGGTAGGAGGAGACAGCATGCCAAGGTCTGGTGAGGTATCCAGACCACTGGCGTCCCCCAATTCCTCAGCCCAGTCCTGTTCAGACTCGCAGGCTGCAGCGAGAGGGTCGTCCGACCCCTCCCAGTCCTCCCCTTGCTCCTCAGGCTGTTCAACAGGCCTAAAATAAGGAGTAGGGACATGGGGATAGAAATCCCCGAATGGCGTAGAGAACGGCATCGATCGACGCCGGACCGACGCCGCGTCCACTTCGGGGCTGAATCTGAGGTCGACGTCGTCCCGAGGAGCAGGCGGCGTCAGTATCGGTGCCGGTGGAGTCGACGTCGGTGGAGACGTAACAAGGTCAACCGGCGTCGACCGGGATCCAGGTCTGGATCCAAGGGTGTCCTGCGGTGCCGAGGCCGGAGCCGACAGCGACGCCGGAGCCGCCGGCGAGGAAACACGAGGACACCCATGCGGGACCCGACGGCCCAAAGAGGCGAGCCATGGCCGACAGGAAGTCCTGTATCTGGGCCGGAGTCGCTGACGACCCCGGAAAGGGCGGGTAGTCGGGCGGCGACTCCATGGACTCCGCCGGAGCCGCGGGGGTGGCACCACCCGTACCCTCAGCCGCGTCGCGCGACCGGCGAGGGGAAGTCGGAGAACGATGACGTTTCTTCTACTTCTTGTGCTTCGCCTTACCTGACCCCGAGTGCGAAGACTTCGATCCCGACGATCGCCGATGATGACTCCGCGCACGGTCCCTCGACCTCCCTCTGGACCGGGACCTCTCACGGCGCGGAGCCGACTGCCGGGCTTTAAGCAGCTTTCGGGACCGCTCCCGCAAAGACTTCGGCGCCATGGACCGGCAGTCGGGGCACGACTTGGGGTCGTGGTCGCGCCCCAGGCAGAAGAGACACACGCGGTGCGGGTCCGTCACCGACATCATCCAATGACAGTCCTCGCAGGATTTAAACCCGGGCATCCCTAACTGCACCAGGAGTCGAATCGACTCGAAAAGGGTGAGAAAAAGATCTCCAAAAACTTAGTCAAAAAAGACTAGGGGTACCGCTCTCTCCGGATCTGCGCTTGCTGGCGCGGAAAAAGAAAGAACTGACGTCAGCGCGCGTGGGCGGCGTCTAAGTAGCGCCCGCGACGTCATCTCGGCGACCACAACGCCAACGACGGACGCGGAGCCGCACGACGCCCCTACCGACGCGCAGGGATACTGCTGACGAAAACTTTCCGGATCCAGTCTGACGCCTGGGGATATTCTAAGGTAAGGAATCTATCACTATGTGTTTCTTTCAGATGTTCAGAGTACCATACTCTCTGAGCCCAGTCTGGGGTTATCAGGATGATCTGTGTCCAGTCTCTTCTTACTTTCTTCAGAACTCAGGAAAGTAGCAGCAGAGATTGAAACACACAGAGGAGATGAAATTCCCAATAAAGGCAGAAAGACCTTGAGAGCTAACCATGTGGCATGCAGCACCAGAAGACTGATTCGATCTCTCTGTTCCAACAGAGAAACAGAGACCTCTGATCTCCACCATGTCCAGGTGGTCTCCTCAGCCCAGAGCCAATGTAGCTGTCACAATCGTGAGCTCTGGGTGGGATAGGGAAAACAGCTGGCCACATTCAGGTTGGCCTCCTTCAACTCCTGTTGAAGTTCCTGGGCCACCTGGTCTGACATGCAAATGGTGTTTATGTGGCACCTCCAAGTCCCGAGCCCATTGAAAGAGGAGGGTTCACTCGAGAGTAGGCATAAAGTATTGGGCATGAAGCACCAGCTGAATAAACAAGACATAGAAGCCTCAGAACCATCTGGACCGGGACACAGGACCGAGCCCAAGACATCAGGATGATAACCTGAACTACCCAGACTCGCAAGGGGTAGAAGTCTTTGAACATCCACCGTTTCTAGAACTGCTCCTATAAAGGGAATCCTCTGAACCAGTCAAAGGTGGGACTTTGACTCGTGGAAGGGAACATCCAGGAACAAAAGCAGCAAGATGGTCATTTGCTGGTGTGTTAAGACTGTATGTGAAGAGCTCACATTCAACAGCCAATAATCAAGGTACAGGAATATGTGCACTTCCTACCTGCAAAGATGGGCTGCAGCCACTTGCATCACGTTCGTGAATACTCGGAGGGCCGAGGTGAGACCAAAGGGCAGAACGCTGAACTTGAAGTGATTGTTCTCCTCTTACAAATCGGATGAAACACCTATGGGACTGCAGGACGAGTGCATGAAAGTACGTGTCCTGCAAGTCTAAGGACACCATCCAGTCCTCTGGTTCCAGAGTGGATAGAACATGGGCCAGGGTTAGCATTCTGAACTTGTCCTCTTGAAGGAGAGCATTCAGGAATTGAAGGTCAAAAACTGGCCTGAGGCTGCCATTCTTTTTAGGTGCCAGGAAAAGCTAAATGGGCACCTGCGGACTCTCTCATTCTCAGGCACCTTCTATTTTGTCCGTCTGGCCAATAAGGATTATACCTCTCTGGCAAGAATGAAGGCATTGCCAATCACATAGCGAGACACTGGACGGGATCAATCGGAACTCAGCTCCGGATCTGAATTCGGTGTTGGAGCTGCATCTGGAACTGGTGTCCCTGTAGCCAGGACAGGCATGAGCACCCTGTGGACAGATGTGTCCCTTGTCAAAGCAGTGGCAGCCCAGCCTGGCCCGGGTGCAAGACTGGCAGTGTATGAATGGGGTCAATCAGTACAAGGGTGGTGTCTTCCAGCTGGAATGCGAAAGGGGGCCCTGGTGAATCTGTGGGCCTGAGGGACCTGAAATCATCCTGAAGATTTTCTGCATTGCCTCCTTGAAGGCCTCTACCAGTCACAGATGGCCCAGGAAACTCAGGGTGCATCAGTTCCAACTGTGAAATGGGGTCGGAATCGGATGATCTGCGCAGTCAGGCCTTTAGAGGGCCAACAGTATGACCCCTCTCTGGAGTGAGAGTGACAGTGGGAGGATTCCCGTCGGGACATGTCCAGGAACTTCACCTTGATTTACCCAAGGCTGGAGACCTGGATTGGAATCAGGACTTGCATTTGGAGCATGATCAGCACCGTCTCATGCTTGGCGAAGTGAAGCTTCGCCTCCCACTCCCTGATGGCCTTCGGATGCATCAGGGAGCACTTGTCGGATGACTTCGACTCATGCCTAGATCCAAAGAAAGACTTTATGTGGAATGTGACTGAAAACTGCTTCCTCTAGGTACAGATCGGCTTGAAGCCTGTACTTTTTCAGAGAGCCATCCCTGGCCCATCTACATTTTGGATTTGCGTGCCCCCATGCTAATGTAAGTATCACCTTGAGAATACACTTACCATAGTCAAATGAGGGGATTGAAGGGGCAGTCAAAATAGATCTTAATGACATTACTTCCTTCCACCCTCCTGGTCCTAGGGACCTTGGACCAACTCTCACAAAAGGCTATCTAGTGTGGTCTGGCCACATAGCCTTTCAAGGTTGGGTGCTACAGACCATACCCCTGCCATCCCGTGCATGCGTAGGTTTGAGCAGAGCCCATGCTCTGTCTCTCCTTCTAGAAAATATTTTGACAAGATTTGCCTTGTTCTAAATTTCAGCTTTTTGGTCTTTTTCCTTTCTAGTTCTTAGCTCTATCACATGCTTCAGGTTTTGAAGGCAGTTTATTAAGAATATACACCAACACTGCGCACACACCACAATGTCTGTTGACACAAAGCCCCTAGAGTTTCTTTTTATTGAATATCGAACCAAGTCATTTGTCTTCTTTCCAACAATTGAGCACAAAGAACCAAAAGCAAAGGGCAATTATTATGTTTCCTTTTGGCCCTAAGCTAGCCCCGAACCATGCCCTCACCTTGCTGCTGGCTTCACTGATGCCCCGTCCTACAGTGAGTGAGTGAGGGAGGGAGGGAGGCGCTCCATCATCCGTCCTGGTAATGGACTCCAACTCACAGCAGGGGAGGTTTCAGGAACATACTAGTGACAAAGTTTTAATATTCTGCTCTGTATTTATGGAGCCGCTCGCTCAAGGAGCTGAGCGCCTCTTCGGCGCAGATTAGAAAGGGATAGGCTGTGATCCGTCTTCTCTTAATACCTCTCACTGCGGAGACAGAGTACAGCCCAGAAGCCACGGAGTAGAAGACATGTGTGATCACACACACAGTGGTTCTTCAGAGAAACAACGCTGTGGCTTGCAAACAGCAAAAGCCACCATGGGTGTCAACGAGGGACAGCATCTTCCATCCCTCCATGCCCGTTGAAAGCGTTGGCGCTGCCCTTGTTAGCCTTGGTCCCAGGGTACAAAGCAGTAACATAGCAAACAAGACTCTCCCAGCCCCAGTTACTTCCTGCAGTTTCCACTCATTGTCCTTCCTCTTGACCCTCAGCAGCAAATCTGAAGGCTGTTGAGAAACCACGTGAGAGACAAGGGCGGTCAACAGTGTAATGTCATTAGGGGGTGAAGAGCATGTGATGTCACGTACACTACATGGTATTTTGGTGAATCGACCTCCCTAAGCTTCAACAAGTGTAGGCTGAAGGCTGTCCATTCCACTCGACTGGAGTATATTTTTTCACTACAAGAAGGGGCCAAACCATTACTGTCATCATCATCATCATCACCTGGTGTGAAATGAGATGCGGAAAGCGTTTGTGAGAGATCTGCTGGTCATTTGCTGCATGAGAGCCTACATTTAAAAAATCTATAAAAATAGGATACAATTTTATCCATTAACCAAAAAGAATGATCTCTCAAATTCCCCAAAAATCAATAAAATACAATCATACAAAATGAATAGCATTCTTAAATAAATAAAACATTTCAAACCTCTTAAGCAGTGGCTGATTTAATACAAAGTTATCTGTCCAGCCTGGTACTTCTTTGTGTATATGTTGACAGTCTAAAACGTTGTGAGTTACGCTTGGTTCAAACGAGGGTGAGCGCGTCGA
The DNA here is from genome assembly GCA_963921515.1 of Calotriton arnoldi. Taxonomy (NCBI): domain Eukaryota; kingdom Metazoa; phylum Chordata; class Amphibia; order Caudata; family Salamandridae; genus Calotriton; species Calotriton arnoldi. The sequence continues at coordinate 186,122 of CAWUFW010002537.1, forward strand.
TAACATGTAGAGCCCAGGTACTAATAATACCTAATACTTTAACTTTGCGTGGATTACTTTGCAACCAAGTGCAATGGATCAGATACAATCCTACTCATGACTCATACCGGCGCACGCACACATATGTAGAGGAACTGAATCACTGCCAGTGTTTTAAGAATTAGCTTTGAGTTGGTAGTGTCAATGGTTCAAAAAACACCATAAACTTTGGGGACATGTGAAGTGGACACACAAAGCAACCATCTATAGTACGAAAGCAGTAGACAAGCAGGAAGTCCAGTAGTTAAGGTTCACTCACACCAGTGGGGAGATGGTTGTGCTATGAGAGCACAATGTTAACCAAGCTGAGGGTAGCATGAGCACAAAGCTTAAGGACCTTTCAGATGCAACAATACTCCAAAGAACTCTTGAATGTTCGTTGTTGATGTTTACATCTGAAAGGGCACTTTTTAGGCACTTTTTTGCATCATTAAAAGTGAAACAGCTGGATTAGTGGGTTTTCTGGCCCAGAATGACTACTATATCAAAGATCTACAGATACAGCCGCACTTTAAAACTAGGGTGATGTACACCAAAGGACAGGCTGTGTGAGTGTTTCAAACCCTGAAATCTTATAACAGACTGGAACTGACCCAGGGCTGCTGAGCCGCAGCTCAAGGTAGAATTGTTAAGATGTTCACATTTATATTGCAGTGTACGTTGAATTTACATTAAAATACCTGCCATGTGGCACTGTTTCACGAGGTTCTGAGTTGTACAGATTTTGCCATCTTCTATAAAGTCTCCCTGACCTTATGATGACTTCATTAACGCACACACTGATGCTCCCATCTCACTTCCTTGAGTGAAGTCACCTTCTCAGGTCTCTCAGGCCCCAGTGGAGGGGTCACCGAGGTAGGCACCTTTCTGAAGCAGCATCCACACCAGTCTGTGGACATCAAGTGTTTTCAAAGAAAGCTGGAAAATGATCTAATGGGCACAACAGAGATTCACGCCTGAGAATTCAACATCTTCAGTTCTTACGCTTTCATACATGTAAAAGGAACCATGGAACAATGACTGCCCTGCTAGTGAGGGTTTACTCATAGAAGACTTTGGAAGGATAAGCCACACACTGTGCTTTTTAAATTCCTAGATTCGTTCTCATTACTTAGCCCACGCTTCTCTTTAAAAAAACCTTAAAGGTTTGGCAGGCTGTCACTTAGATCTCTGCTTTGCTCATCTCGTGTTGATTCAACACCTTATTTCACACAAACGAGACTCATGGCCATATAAAGGGCAGGCGGATGCCATCAAGGTGTGCCAGGCCCTTGATGGCGAGCGTGTGAGGAATGGAGGCAAACGTTAGCATATGCAGCATCAGCAGTACCTGCGCCCACTGTGGCGATGGCGCTCTCCTGCCCGATGATGTGCTCTTTCAGCCGCTGCTCCAGGGGGAATCTGCGCCGCTCTTCCAGCTCTCTCCTCTTCTGCTCTTCCTGAAACTTTAAAAAAGAACCAGCGTTCATTAGCACACAGAATCTTTTTTTGATTTTTTTTTTTATCTTTTAGGTCTTGCTTTTTAATTTTAGGTACCCAACATAAATGAAGCAACATCACCAATAGAAAGAAGAATTTTGGAAAGACGTACAGATTCAAAACCCACCTCTGGTCACCAAGACACGCCTGGTGGTAAAACATTGGGTCATCTTCATGTCCCACTCGAATGCCAAGGTAATATTAAGGCAGGTGGAACGAACAGTCAGTAGCTCTGTCCTATCAGACGAGCTGACCGCTTTCACAGGGTACAAGTACTTGGTTACTGGAAGAAAACAAGTTACTTACCTGTAACTGTAGTTCTCTAGTATTGGAAGCTTTCATAGATTCACATGCTTGAATCATTCCCCGTCGTCGAGATGGGAGTCCCTGGTACATCAAAAAAGCAATGCTTAAATCAATACAAAGCAGAAAAAAGGCATAGGCCAATTTCAGTTTTGTAACCCATAACTCATTTTGTAAAAGAGACCAAAAATAATCCCTGAACCAATCAGGACCCTTCACCCTCTAGAACACTCCTGAGAGAACCTTAGCCCTTCAGATTTTCCGAGCATTTGTGCCCAAGATAACCCTGTACAAAATCCAAAGGTGAGCCTCTCAGGGGAGGAGGGCGGGTCGCATGTGAATCTATGAAAGCTTCCAATACTGGAGAACTACAGTTACAGGTAAGTAACTTGTTTTCTTACTCCAGTATTGGAACTTTCATAGATTCACATGCTTGAATCAGAGTAGGTAGCAGTATGTAGCACATTTTATTCTGCATCTACATGAGCGCATGCAAGAATGTGCTTTAAATTGTCAATCTGTAGGGAAGAATAGTTTTACCTGAAAAACCATAGAACCCCCAATTGTTAAATATTCCATGCTTAACATCTATAATTGTAAACACCACAGAGAATAAACAGTTCTTTTGGAAACCACTATATTATAAACCTCTACACAAAGAGAAATGCATCTATAATAAAATGTGCACATTCTTACAGTATAAAGGAAGGAGGGATGAAGGAGAGAGCTCACCGTCACTGGAAAAGGTTCCTCAGCACCGCCTGTCCCACTGCCACATCATTGTTAGCGGCTGCATCCAGGCAGTAATGCATGGTGAAGGTGTGTGTACTCTTCCAGGTAGCAGCCCTGCATATATCCTGGATAGGTACTCCAGCAAACAACGCAGTGGATGTAGATACTGCTCTCGTCGAATGAGCGCGTACCCGTGCACCCAGAGGTTTCCCTGCTGCTTGATGGCCCCCTTTTGGAAAGAGGATAGCCCTTTCTGGGTGCACTGAAGGACACAAACAGCTGTGACGATTTGCAAAAAGCTTTTGTTCTTTGTAGATAAAATTTCAGAGAACGCTGGATATCCAGCGAATGAAGAGTCCTCTCCGCTGCAGCAGTCGGTTGAGGGAAGAACCTCTCAAGGATAAAAGGTTCATTCAAGTGAAAGTCTGATGGTACTTTGGGTATAAACTTTGGATTAGTACGAAGGACTATTCGATCTTCTTTAAACTGTAGAAAGGGTTCCTGTATGGTCAGGGCCTGAATCTCCCCAACTCTCCTGGCCGATGTGAGTACCAGGAGAAGAGCCACCTTCCAAGAATGGGTTCAAAGGGATGTTTCATGAGTTGTGATAATACTATATTCAGCTGCCAGAGAGGTGGAGGAGGCTTAACCGGAGGAAAGGTACGAAATAATCCTTTCATGAATTGTTTTATGATTCTCTCCGACTATAACGATGGTCCTGAGGACGTCCTCCTAAAACGGGATATAGCAGCTAGATGGACTTTTATTGACGCATGTGCTAATCCAGACTTTGCTAATAGTAGAATGTAAGGAAGAATCTCATGAGATGCGGATCTTAGAGGATGAACATTAGACTCCTGGCACCATACACAGAATCTTCTCCATTTCATCCTGTACGTCTTATTCGTACTCTGTGCTCGGGCATTTGAGAGAATATTCCTGCATTCAGATGGTAGTTCTAGATGTTGAAATTCACAGTGTTCAGGAGCCATGCTGCTAAACGTAGTGACTTGGGATCTGGATGTAGCACTTGTCCCCGCGACTTCGTCAGGAGAGATGGAATGGGCTGAAGAATAGGTTGTGTCTCCGACAGGAGGAGAAGCTCTGTGAACCAATGTTGTCTGGGCCACCATGGGGCTATCAGAATTATCCTGCACGGCACCCTCTTGATTTTCATGAGTAGAGGTGGTAGGAGGGGAATTGGTTGAAAAAACGCAGCCTGGGATCCCGGTTGGTGACGCCAACTTGCAAAGAAGCAGCATTTCTTGTTCTGAGCTGTCGCAAAGAGGTCCACTGTTGGTTTGCCCCATTTTAGAAAGATACTGTCTAGGGTTCCCTGATTGATCTCCCACTCGTGGCAGGTTGACTTGAGTCTGCTTAATGTGTCTGCCTTGACATTTTGATCCCCCGGAAGGTGTTCTGCCTTCAGCGAGATTCCGTTTTGAACAGCCCATCTCCAGATTCCCTGGGCCTCCTGAGACAGGGGGAGAGATCTCGTGCCGCCCTGCTTGTTGAGATAATGCATTGCTGTTGTGTTGTCTGTCCTGATCAGCACAGTCGAGTTCCTTATCCTCTGCAGAAAAGCCAGCAATGCTAATGTCACTGCCCTGAGCTCCAGTAAATTGATGTGAAGTTGTTGGTCTTGACTCTGTCAACACCAACTGACCTGGAGGTCTTGCAGGAAGGCCCCCAACCTTCCAGGGAAGCATCAGTGGTGATGACCCGCGGAGCCGGCATGGTGAGAAAAGAAAGACCGACGGAAATATTTTGACGTCGGGTCCACCAAGAAACGGCCTGGATCATACCTGGTGTGATTGTAATGACATCCTCGAAGGAACCTACTGCTTGACGCCATTGCCGATCCAGCTCCTCCTGCAATGGACGCAGCATCCTTAACCGGCAGAAAGGGACGAGAGGGATGCATGATGACATTGTCCCCAGGAGAGACTTGTAGCGGCGTACTGAAAGTGACTTTCTTTTTGCGAATGCTTGGGACAGAGAGATTCGTTTCCATTGTCTCTCGAGAGAAGGAAACGCCTTGTTTATAGTGGTGTCCAGAATTGCCCCTAAGAACGTAATGCTCTTGGATGGATGGAGAGATGATTTTTCCTCGTTCAGAGTCATGCCTAATTCGGCAAACAGCCTTGTACATGCGACCGTGGACGACTGAGCAGCTGCGTGTGAAGGTGCTTTGATCAACCAATCGTCCAAGTACGGAAACACCTGATGTCTTTGCTTCCTTAGAACAGCTGCTACTGGAGCCAGACATTTTGTGAAAATGGCAGTACCTTGAACTGGTAATGGCTTCCGGCTACAACAAATCGAAGGTACTGCCTGTGGGAGGGATGGATGGGAATGTGAAAATATGCATCTTGTAAGTCTAAGGTGGTCATATGATCCCTGGGTTTAGGAGCAACAGAATGTCCTGAAGGGAAACCATGTGGAAGGACTGCTTTTTGAGATAAGTGTTTAGAGTTCTCAAATCCAGGATCGGACGCCATTGACGAAAATTACTGCGAACCAGAAAGAAACGGGAATAAAATCCCTTCCCCCTCTGGGAGATTGGCACCGGTTCTATTGCTCCTTTTCGGAGCATTGTAAGAATCTCCAAACGCATGAGATGTAGATGTTTTACTTTTTGGAGTCCTGGTGGAGTACATGGAGGGATCTGAAGGAACTCCAATGTATGGCCAAATTGTATTAGATTGAGGACCCATCAGCCCGTGGTTATTTTCTGCCACTGGTGAAGGTGAAAAGAAATTTGCCCCCCCAGGGGAACTTCTGGACAAGCGGGAATAAAGATAGCCGGAGCCTGAAGCTCGTCACTGACGTTGTGAGGTGTCTTTTTCCTGATGTCCTGTTCTTCCTCTGGGGGCAGATTTAGAATATGCCCCTGACTGTTGCTGCCATTGAACATACTGTTGACGGTACGGCTGGGAAGATGTAGCGTACGAGGGGTATCTATACTGTTGAAATCCTCCCCTGTAGGATGGCAAGCCCCTTCCTCTAGCTCCTCTAAAGGGCATTTTCCGATACTGAAGTGTCCCTAGAGCCTTCGCTGTATCAGTCTCCTTCTTGATATCTTGAAGTGCATCGTCGATGTGCTTCCCAAATAAAGCCTCTCCATCGAAAGGAAGAGCCAGGATCTTATTTTGGACCTCCGGTCTAAATGACGTAGCTCGGAGCCATCCTTGACGGCGCAAAACCGCTGCACCCCCCAGCGATCTGAAAGCTGTAGTTGCGATATCCATCGCACAATCTATTACTTGTGCAGAAGCTTGCTCTCCCTCCTGCAAAATCTTCTTCACCTCTGGTCTACTCTCTTCTGGAAGTTGATCTATATATGGAGCCAAGTCACACCACATCTGCCTATCATATCTGCCAATATGGCAAGGGAATTAGCCGCTCTGACCAACAAAGCTGACATTGAGGGAAAAACGCTTACCGGCGTTATCTAGGCGCCTGCCCTCTCTATCCGGAGGTGTTGTAATGGGTGCGGATGGGTTTTTGGATTTACGTTGAGCTGCCTAGGAAATAACCTAATCCGGTTTGGGATGGCCCACCAAACAGGCTGGAGCATCCTCTGGGGCCTTGTATTTCTTCTCCAACCTGGAGAGTACTGGTGTTACTGTCACTAGTGTTTTCATGACCTTAAGTCCTTCCTCCCATACATGACATGATCGGGATAGCCCTCACCGATTTTCTATATGCCTCCTTAAAATCATATAAGAAACATTCCGTTTGGGTAGCCGGCATCGGCAGGTCAAATCTTTTTGCAGCTCTTTCTAGCAAGTTACGAAACCCACCAATATCCTCTGGTGGTGAGTCAACAGGTACCGGAGAAGGAGAAGAAGGCGTGGGAATGAGGTAGTCATCCCATTCTCTATCAGGATCTCTAAGTTCTCCTTCCTCCTGGTCATCATCCGTAGTAATCGGATCTTGTTGAGGGATTGATGGAGGTGATCCCTGTAAGGGTTCCGCCAGCACAGCTTGACCCCTCTTTGGAGTAGATGGGATAGAGCGTGGACGAGGAACTACTGATGGCATTTCCTGAGGTACAGGAGTTGGTGGAAATCTCTTCCTGTAGTCAGCCAACATGAACTGTAGGTCCGTCAATAAAGAGGACGGCTTGCAAACCACTTCCTCCTGATAACTCTGATGGTATTGTTCCTGAGGAGGATAGCCTTGATATTCTTCATCAAAATCATCGTCCTGACACTTAACGTGCAGCTGGGAAAGGCTACTCGCATAGCCATAAGGCCCCTCATCATCTTCTTCCGAATCGTGCTCTTCCAACAGGTGAGATGGCAAAAAGAGGTGTAACTTTGCTAGGTGATGTAATTCCAGGTGTTATTCTCCTTTTTCTAGGGTTTTCTGTTCTGTCCGGTGTTTTTTCCCTCGTCGACGAGCCCGTCGCCGAGATCGCCAACGACACCGTAGTCGATGCTGAAGCCGTCGGCGGTAACTTGGAAACCATCGGCGATGGTCTAACCTCTGTCAATGATGTCGTTACCGTTGTAGTCGTCGACGACCCCGCCGTCGGTGCCGTCGCTGTCATCGACATTGTCGTCAACGACGTCGATGATACCGGCATCTAAACCTTTGTCGACGGTGACAAAACCTTCGTCGACGGTGACAAAACCTTCGTCGACGGAGTTCCCAACTCCACTGTGGACGCTGAGGCTTTCTTTGGCAACAGGCGAACCTCAATCTCCGTCGACGACGACAGAGGTGTTTTCTTCGTCGACGGTACCGTCGACAATGAAGATTTCGATGACCTCTTTACTTCAGGAGGCACTGAAGAGGGCTTTTTGAAGGAGTGCCTGACCTGAGGGGGTGTCTTAGGCGGCTCAGAACTCGCCTTTTTAGCTGTTTTATCCCCCGAAGCATGTCCCTTCCTCTCCTTTTCATGTCTTTGAGGAGATTTTGAGGGACTGCGCTCATGAGACCCCTAAGTGGTCTTTTTAAGGGCCTTGTCTGGACGCTCCTCGGATGAATGGGCGTGAGGTGATCTTCTCCTCTTCTGGGACCTCCTGGATGAGGAAGAGGATGCCTCATCACTTTCACTAGAAATCACCTCTTTTCTGGCTTTGAGCTTCTGAAGCCATATCAGAAGGCGTCCCTCACGATCCCTTAAGGTCTTACTTAAAAGGTACAACATACCTTGCAGTCCTTTGCTTGATGGTCTGGATAAAGGCAATAAATACATTCCTCATGAGGGTCATCAGTATAAAGCCTTTTCTTGGAGCAGGTAGCACAGGCTCTGAACAGACCCTTTTTCTCCTTTCCTGACATAATAATGTCTGAGTGTTGACAAGCCAGCACTGAAGATGGATGCTGCAGATGAAAAGCTGAGATGAAGCCAAGAATACTGTCCAAAATCACTAATAATAAGAGAAATACAGAGCAGAGATCAGAGGAGACTCCCTAGCACAACGTGCGGTAGAAAATCTGAAGGGCTATGGTTCTCTCAGGACTGTTCTAGAGGATGAAGGGTCCTGATTGGTTCAGGGATTATTTTTGGTCTCTTTTACAAAACGAGAGTTATGGGTTACAAAACTGAAATGGGCCTAGGCCTTTTTTCTGCTTTAAATTGATTTAAGCATTGCTTTTTTGATGTACCGGGGACGCCCATCTCGACGACGGGGAATGATTCAAGCATGTGAATCTATGAAAGTTCCAATACTGGAGTAAAACAATCTTTCTGTAGCTCCTTCAGCGGACGACAGGGCGTTATTTGTGCCTCTGCCCTGCCATGTGGATGGATCACATAGGCTATCAGGTTTCCTCCATCCCCACCTCTCATGATCCCAGGTGCTGGAGGCAGAGCGACGAAACATTACTATGGGATAGAAACCACTCTGTGTCTTTCGTCTTTGAAGGCACTCGTGGCCTCTGAATCGGAGTTGAGCATCCTCAAGAAAATCAGGGAGTGCAGTCAGGCAGACAAAGGGAACCAGGGAGTACAGTCAGGCAGCCAAAGAGAATCAATGCAACAAGGCAGACAAAGGAAATCAGGGAGTGCAGTGCCAGTCAGGCAGACAAAGGGAATCAGGGAGTGCAGACAGGCAGACAAAGGGAATCAGTGCAACGAGGCAGACAAAGGCAATCAGGGAGTGCAACAAGGCAGACAAAGGGAATCAGTGCAATGAGGCAGACAAAGGCAATCAGGGAGTGCAGTCAGGCTGACAAATGGATTCAGTGCAACAAGGCGGACAAATGGAATCAGGGAGTGCAGTCAGGCCGACAAATGGATTCAGTGCAACAAGGCAGGCAAATGGGATCAGGGAGTGCAGTCAGGCCGACAAATGGATTCAGTGCAATGAGGCCGACCAAGGGAATCAGAGAGTGCAGTCAGGTAGACCGAGAGAATCAGGGAGTACAGTCAGGCAGACAAATGGATTCAGTGCAACGAGGCAGACAAAGGGAACCAGAGAGTACAATCAGGCAGCCAAAGGGAATCAGTGCAACGAGGCAGACAAGAGTAATTAGGGAATTGAGTCAGGCAGACAAAGGGAATCAGGGAGTGCAGTCAGGCAGACAAAGGGAATCAGGAAGTACAGTCAGGCAGCCAAACGGAATCAGTGCAACGAGGCAGACAAATGAAATCAGGGCGTGCACTCAGGCAGACAAATGGAACCAGGGAGTACAATCAGGCAGACAAAAGGAATCAGTGCAACGAGGCAGACAAAGGAAATTAGGGAGTGCAGTCAGGCCAACAAATGGGTTCAGTGCAACAAAGGAGACATAGGGAATCAGGGAGTGCAGTCAGGCCAACAAATGGGTTCAGTGCAAAAAGGCAGACAAAGGGAATCAGGGAGTGCAGACAGGCAGACTAAGGGAATCAGGAAGAGAAGTCAGGCTGACAAATGGATTCAGTGCAACGAGGCAGACAAAGGGAATCAGGGAGTGCAGTCAGGCATACAAAGGGAATCCTTGCAACAAGGCAGACAAAGGGAATCAGTGCAATGAGGCAGACAAAGGAAATCAGGGAGTGCAGTCAGGCAGCCAAAGGGGAATTAGTGAAACAAGGCTGACAAAGAGAATCAGGGAGTGCAGTGCGAGTCAGGCAGGCAAAGGGAATCGGTGCAATGAGGCAGACAAAGGGAATCAAGGAGTCCAGTCAGGCAGACAAAAAAATTCAGTGCAACAAGCAGGCAAGGGAAATCAGGAAGTGTAGTCAGGCAGACAAAGAGAATCAGTGCAAAGAGGCAAACAAAGGGAATCAGTGCAACGAGGTAGACAAAAAGAATCAGGGAGCTCAGTCAGGAAGACAAAGAGAATCAGGGAGTGCAGTCTGGCCAAAAAAGGGAATCAGTGTAACAGAGACATAGGAAATCAGGGAGTGCAGTCAGGCCAACAAATGGGTTCAGTGCAACGAGGCGGACAAAGGGAATCAGGGAGTGCAGACAGGCAGACTAAGGGAATCAGGGAGTGCAGTCAGCCAGACAAAGGGAATCAGTGCAACAAGGCAGACAAAGGGAATCAGGGAGTGCAGTCAAGCAGACAAAGGGCATCAGTGCAACAAGACAGACAAAGGGAATCAGGGAGTGCAGTGCCAGTCAGGCAGACAAAGGGAATCAGTGCAATGAGGCAGACCAAGGGAAACAGGGAGTGCAGTCATCCAGACAAAGGGAATCAGTGCAACATGCAGCCAAAGGAAATCAGGGAGTGGAGTCAGGCAGACAAAGGGAATCAATGCAAAGAGGCAAATAAAAGGAATCTGTGCAATGAGAGAGACAATGGGAATTAGGGAGTGCAGTCAAGCAGACAAAGGGCTTCAGTGCAACAAGACAGACAAAGGGAATAGGGGTGCAGTCAGGCAAACAAAGGGAATAAGTGCAACAAGGCAGACAGAGGAAATCAGGGAGTGCAGTCAAAGGGAATCAGTGCAACAAGGGAGACAAAGGGAATCTGTGCAACGAGGGATACAAAGGGAATTAGGGAGTGCAGTCAAGCAGACAAAAGGTATCAGTGCAACGAGACACACAAAGGGAATCGGAGTGCAGTCAGACAGACAAAGGGAATACGTGCAACAAGGCAGACAAAGGAAATCGGGGAGTGCAGTCAGTTAGCCAAAGGGAATCAGTCCAACGAGGCAGACAAATGGAATCAAGCAGTGCATTGCCAGTCAGGCAGACAAAGGGAATCAGTGCAATGAGGTAGACAAAAAGAATCAGGGAGCTCAGTCAGGCAGACAAAGAGAATCAGGGAGTGCAGTCTGGCCAAAAAAGGGAATCAGTGTAACAACAGAGACATAGGAAATCAGGGAGTGCAGTCAGGCCAACAAATGGGTTCAGTGCAACGAGGCGGACAAAGGGAATCAGGGAGTGCAGACAGGCAGACAAAGGGAATGAGGGAGTGCAGTGCCAGTCAGGCAGACAAAGGGAATCAGTGCAATGAGGCAGACAAAGGGAAACAGGGAGTGGAGTCAGGCAGCCAAATGGAATCAGTGCAACAAGCAGGCAAAGGAAATCAGGGAATGCATTCAGGCAGACAAAGGGAATCAGTGCAACGAGGGAGACAAAGGGAATCAGGGAGTTCAGTCAGACAGACAAAAGGAATCAGGGAGTGCAGACTGAGAGAAAAAAAGGAATCAGTGCAACAAGGCTTACAAAGGGAATCAGGGAGTGCAGTGCCAGTCAGGCAGACAAAGGGAATCAGTGCAATGAGGCAGACAAAGGGAATCAAGGAGTGCGGTCAGGCAGACAAAAAAAATAATCAGTGCAACAAGCAGGCAAGGGAAATCAAGGAGTGTAGTCAGGCAGACAAAGAGAATCAGTGCAAAGCGGCAAACAAAGGGAATCAGTACAACGAGGTAGACAAAAAGAATCAGGGAGTTCAGTCAGGCAGACAAAGGGAATCAGAGTGTAGTCTGACCAAAAAGGGGATCAGTGCAACAACAGAGACATAGGGAATCAGGGAGTGCAGTCAGGCCAACAAATGGATTCAGTAGAGCGAGGCGGACAAAGGGAATCAGGGAGTGCAGAAAGGCAGACTAAGGGAATCAGGGAGTGCAGTCAGCCAGACAAATGGAATCAGTGCAACAAGGCAGACAAAGGGAATCAGTGCAATGAGGCAGACTAAGGGAATCAGGGAGTGCAGTCAGGCAGACAAAGGGAATAAATGCAACAAGGCTGACAAAGGGAATGAGGGAGTGCAGTGCCAGTCAGGCAGACAAAGGGAATCAGTAGAATGAGGCAGACAAAGGGAATCAAGGAGTGCAGTCAGGCAGACAAAGAAATTCAGTGCAACAAGCAGGCAAGGGAAATCAGAGAGTGTAGTCCGGCAGACAAAGAGAATCAGTGCAAAGAGGCAAACAAAGGGAATCAGTGCAACGAGGTAGACAAAAAGAATCAGGGAGTTCAGTCAAGTAGACAAAGGGAATCAGGGAGTGCAGTCTGGCCAAAAAAGGGAATCAGTGCAACAACAGAGACATAGGGAATCAGGGAGTGTAGACAAGCCAACAAATGGGTTCAGTGCAGTGAGGCGGACAAAGGGAATCAGGGAGTGCAGTCAGGCAGACAAAAAAAAAAATCAGTGCAACAAGCAGGCAAGGGAAATCAGGCAAAGAGGCAAACAAAGGAAATTAGTGCAACGAGGTAAACAAAGGGAATCAGGGACTGCACTCAGGCAGACAAAGGGAATCAGTGGACGCTAGAAAAAATAAAAACAAGAAAATGGAGGCAGCACAGAACAGGAGCAAATCTAACCAATGTCTGAGCTGCAATTATGCAGCACGTTCCAGGAGGGGCGGCTCCTCCGTTATGGCGGAGCGTCGCCCGACTGAAAAATAAAATGATAATAAAAACTTTTTATATCATTTTATTTTTCTTTCTGCCAACCGAGGCCATCCTGACGAGCGTCACGTCACATTAAGGAGGAATGTTTGGCACTTGTAAGTGCGCAAGTCAGTTTGGCCAGCCTTCTTAGGACGGCCAAACAGACCTGCGCACTTATGTTTCTCCAACCCAGCTGTGTTGCACATCCGGGTTGAAAAGCCACAGGCTCCCTGTGCCTGAGCGAGCGTCAAGTCAATCCGCTCAGGCCAATTACAGTGCTGCTCTGATGCTGGTAAATAATAGTATTACCAGCATGAATGCAGCGCCGTTATTGCCCCCTGGGAGCCTGTGCAGTGTGATCAACGTTGGGAGAGGAGCACGGAGGCGGCGGCTGCAGGGCAGGTAAGTGTTTTTATTTTATTTTCCTCCCCCCCTCCACCCCCCAACGCTTGCGTCGCCTCACTACCCCAAAAATAGAGCAGCCGCCACTGTGTTCCAGCCTACAATGCCCGACTGACAACAGAGTGCAGGTGGTAGACAGTTGTGCCCAATAAATATTGTGGCAACATACTCTCCAACATAACACATGTTATATCAGCTGTGGACACCTTTGATTTCCCACTGCTTTTGAAGATGTTTTGGCCCCACCACCAACTGTCCTATTTGAAAAGCAAACCCTCCCCTGAAAGCTTTGGCTGCAGCAATCACTGGCTTAAACTGGAAGCCAGCCCGCTGTTTGGTAATAGTCACGACTGATGCACAAAGCCAGAAGGGCCGTTTACACAGTAAAGAATCCCAAAAAGAACTGGGAGGAAGGCATGATCTTAGCAAACATTGAGAAGGAGAGGACAAAGCAATGGCGGTTTAGACTAGACAATTCACTGTGCGAAGGTCAATGTCGCATAACTGATGCCAGTGAGCTGCCCGCGCCGGGGTAATTGTTCCTGTCCCACCTTCCTTCCCCTGCTATTTTTTTTTTAAAATAAGGAACTCGCCCCATATGTGTTTTAAAGCAGTACACCCTACTTATCTTTTTTCTTTGTAAAAGGAGATCCCCATGCCTCTCCTTGCCTCTCCTGCCACGGGGTAAAGACGGCGTCAATGGTGGTGGCAGGAGTGGAACCAGCCCATGCGGAGCAAGGGGTGCCCAGCCCTTCAGGGCCCCCCACTCAGCCCTAGGATAATGAATATCTGAGATATGGGCGTCTCCGGGGTCCGCCATCGTGTGTTGCTCCACGGGGTGCTGGGGTTTCTGCTAGTGTTTCGTATGTTGATACTGAATGTGGTTCCACGCCCTGCCAGCTCTGCTGAACATACACACATTTCACGCACGTGCACGGACATGCCTGTATTTTCACTATAACTGCTTGGAAATAGTAGGGTCGCCATAAAACAGTCGTTCACCATATTTTTGAGGAGAGCAGTAAATGCGTCTTGTCCGTGAATATCTGAGCGCCGAGGCGCTACTTCTGGCGGGAACGGACGTGAGGAGACTAGGAGAGCCGTCAGCGGCTCCAGAGGCTGCGCTGCCAGGAGTCCGCCTACCGGCGGTTTATGGTGCTTCGAGGAACACGAGCACCTCCCGACACTCGGTTTATCCTCCGAGTGCAGTAGAAGACGAGCTCAGCTGATTGATTGATTGATAATCCTACTTCACAACAGCACCGTTTATATATATCGGTATGAAAAACTGTGCGCCGAGATCCCACTACTGACGGAGACAGACAGCAAGACGAGCTTCAGCACCGGAGCATGGGTGGGCAGGGAGGCTGGGGGCGGGTGGGGGCACCATGACGAGCGACTGAATCCACCCTGGAAGGGCTGCCCCCTGGGGATCACGCCAAAGTTATTGCTCCATGTGAAACATGGAGACTGATGGGACCCTTCACTTACGGACCGATAGCGCCAGGAAACACTGGATTGCGCGCTATTATTTATGTTTTAACACCTGACAGGCCTGCTCCTTCAAAGACAGACACCTGCACGCGGACGCTGCCTCGTTGCCTTGCAGCACACACCCTGGGCTACGCGTCTGACCTCTGTCACAGGCTCTTGATTCGGTGCGTGTTTTTCATGTGAATTACACGAAACCTTTGGGAACGTTAATCACTGACAGCACAAGCACATAAACAAATAAGCATTTATTTCGTATAGCGCTTCATCGCGCACTGTTGTCGTCGCTCTGCACTCCAAATAGTGGATGTTACTAGTATCCAATGTAATGGCACTCAGGTTACAGAGCTCTGACGGAACGTTAAATCCGCCGGGATTTGAACTCCCGACTTGCAGGCCCCAGCAGGTGTCAGAGGCGAGCATTGAGCTCACTGAGCCATCTAGCGGTTCATACATGTATGTTACCCCAACTTTGTGGAGATTGTGATGTAGAACTTCCTGACACTGAGTGAAAGAGCGCTCAAATACGGCATTATGTCTCAAAAGACGTTATTTTATACAACACTGACTGACTGTCTAGCATAGAGTTGAACTGGAAAGTTTTGATGTGAGCACTAAACCCTAAGTGCTGAGGGATTTCTCTCAAGAGCTGAGCCCTTTTTAGGCCTGGCCTTTAAAACAGCGTTAGCTGTCACACCAGGCTATTGTTTTTTTTCTCCAAAAATGCATTCATAATACACCTACTATATAAATGCACTTACATTTACTTAAAAGGGCTTTCGGCCAGAGGATTCATCCACTAGTCTAATTGTCGATCACATTTTGCCCGCCCACCATTGAATACAGCATGGGGCAATGGTTCATGCCACTTTGCCCATTGTCTCCCTTCACTCTGAGTGACTACACAGAGCCTGTGCACTACGTTCATATCCACTTAAAAAATAGTTTGTGGTGAAACACAAAAGCAAGGGCCACACCTGGCTAGGTTTCCTTAGCCCCAAGGGATGCTTGGTAATTGCCTCCCCTCCTCTGGTGAAAAGGAGAACAGGCAGGTGTGTCACTCCTCTTCCAGAGCCAGAGTGTTATGAGTCAGACAACCCAGTTAGAGATGCTTTTTGGGGATTATTTGGAGCTGCGCGGGACCTCACCCTGATTCTAGAAAGCCGCAGACGCACAGCAATTGGTGTTTATAATGATTGGTTATTTATGATATATAATCAGCACACAAATGTTGTGTATCAAAATGATGAAAACTATTACTGTTGTCTCAGCAGCCATAAAACCCCAAAGAATCTTCTGCAGCTCACCCCTACTTATCTGTAATAATCAGTGTGACCTCTACCTAACTTTATAACTATATTGTTATTAGCCTCCTCGTTTTGATATTGACGGAATAATGCTCTCCTTCCCTCACTACCTTTTGTTAAGCAGTATATTATCCCGGCATACCTTTAGGAAGCTTTCAAGATTGCAGTCAGATTTTGGCTCTTCGACATTCTCCCCAAACAACCAATCTTCGTTTCTGTCCCTCCAAAATTCTTATCTCCCTTTATAGTTTATCCCTAGTGACTGTCTATGCAGAGGGGCTTTGGTGGGCGGGTGTTCACTGTGCAGCTTCCTGCATCCATATCACCGTGTGAAAAATGCATTAGTTAGGGACATATCCGAATGGCAAGCAACTGTATCAAAACACGCTTCCTTCTACATTCGGTCTGTGCTCCGCCGGACGACCTTGTAATGTTGAGCACTATACAAAGCTTTCTAAACAATACAATAGTTTTCTTCTTTTATTTATTTATTTAAAAGGTTTTATATAGCGCTGGCTAGACCCGGAGGTATCAGAGCGCTTTACATGAGTATCAGACCATAGTTGCAGGTTACATCGTTACAAAGGTTACACAGTTATTAGAGCATGGCAACAAAGTTACATGATTAGGTCGAGACAAACAATAAGGACCAATACGTAAGGGAAAAAGCAGGCAAGGGGAGAGATTCAGGGGAGAGGGGGTAGGAGCAGGGGAAGTAGACAGAGAATGAAGGAGGGAAAGAGGAGGGGAGGGTGAGAGACACAGCATGAAAAGAGGAGGGGGAGGGTGACGGGGACACAAACCGGTAGACGAGTCAAAGCTGCGTCCTAAGTCCAGTAAGCTGTGATCCCAGGGGAAGTGGTATCATTCCCCCATCTCCGTTGCGAGAGGCTCCCTTTACGCAGTGGACTCTCTCAGAGGGGTCTCTGAGACTCCAAGGCCTACCTACTGGATCTTTCCCCAAAAAGGGGAGAGGGAGTGCTTTGGCAAGGGGCGCCATACCATACCTCAACTGTGAGTGGCTCCCTTGGCGCTGTGGACTCTCTCAGAGGGTTCACTGAGACTCCAGCGTATAAATATTGGATCTTTCCCCAACAAGGGGAGAAGGAGTGCTTAGTCAAAGGGCACAAGGGTCAGGGGGATAGGCGGCGTAGCAGGCAAGGGGAGAGATTCAGGGGAGAGGGGATAGGAGCAGAGGAAGTAGACAAAGAATGAAAGACCACTAAATGGGAACAACCAGCATCAGTTTGGGGAACAGACTGTTTTCTCTCTGTGGCCAGGAGTTTGCCCCATCTCTAAGGTAAAAGCCAAGCACAGGTCATTCCAGAAGCTTTGCCAACCAGGACATGAAGCACACAGTTAGTAATTCGATTATTTTTCTCAACTGACAGAAGTTTATTGTACGCTGCACATCAGCAATCCAGATGTTTTCACGTTAACTTCTTGGGTGCAGAGGATGATGCTCAGAACTAACTGTATTTTTCCCAGTCATCTTCCAGAGGAGACAGGTCAGAATCATGTGGCTGAGGGAGAAGATCATGAACCCAGTGAAGGCCAACTCGTGGACCGCAGGGTTCTCTATAGAGGACACGTATGTCAGAAGGAGCAGGCGTAGGTTCTCCAGGACGTTCAGGATGAGGTTAATGTGGCACAGAACGTGGTACGTGCGGATGGAACATGACGTGGCACGATAATGATTCCAGTAGGCCACAGCCATCAGGAAGCGGGGTGCAGAGTGGAGGCCAATGCAGAAGCGCCAAACATACCTTTGTGGGCTTTCCCCCCCCAATCGAAGCGCTATTGGAGGGGAGATAATTCGGAACCCCACAGTGTGTTGCCGTTGTCTCCTCAAAGTGGAAAATGAGAGAGCAGAATATGCAGGAGAGGAACCCAAACAGGGGTACGCAGACGGTTGTCACGGCTAGCGTGGTGAAACAGACCTGAGACAGGGTCCCCTCGCGCTCCAGTGGTAGCGGCATCAGCACCATCCTGCACTTGGGTCTCTTTGGAAGTAAAATAACTGTAGATGCCCTCCCCCGAGTCAGGCCAGTTCCATTTCGTTCGGGGGGGGTGGAGGGGGCTGCAGAGGTTTCCCCGAACCATTCGTGTTGTAGCCTGATTTTCAAGACAACAGGCAGTTTTCAGGAAAATAAGTGGCATCTCGCTGTTGAATTCGGGTAATCATGTCACGAGGAGCCGCCATTTTAGGGTCAGGCATCCAGAGTTACGTGATCGTGCCTCGTCGTTGCAGAGTCCAGCATGATTGGGGTGTATGACAGAGGAGCCAGTGTGCGAGGGAGCATCCAGTGGGAATAAAGGAGTCCGGAGTCTTTAGAAGCCTCACCTCGTTGTTATTGTGGTCTGCACAATGGAGGTATCAGGTCGCAAGGGGCCGCCATCTTGGGGACAGGCATCAGGAATTTCTTTACCGCGTCAAATTAGTCGCTGAGTCCGGTACATCCGGGTTGGTCGTCAATTGAACCGGGGTGAAAAAGAAGCACTGAAGCACACCGCAGGGATCCTAAGAAGCCGAAATCAACAGAGAGCCTCATCTCGCCGTCATTGTGAGCCGCACTGTGGAGGTGTCCGGTCACGAGGAGCCGCCATCATGGGGTCAGGCATCCCGGGCTTCGTGGCCGCGTCTACAGTGTCCACAATGTTAGAGCACTCGTGGGTCCAGTGCTAGGTTGTTCCAGGTCGCCCAATGAGGAGTCCGGCAGTTCGAAGTTGCTCCAGGCCGTCCGATGAAGAGTCCGCCAGTCGCTCCCCTCCTGGGCATCTGTTCCGGCCCTGGAGGCAGCGAGGCGCGGATCGACGTTTCCTGAGGTAAGGCCGACTTCGAATTCTTTATTGCGTTCCTGTTATTTTTGTTAGTGGGACTGATGTCAGCCTTTTTATGAAATACAGCAATCTAGTACACCCTTTTAGTTATTATCATAATTCAAAATATAGCTTTCTAGGCCCTTAGCCTTTCACATACACACTCTAAAGGAGTGCGGTCATGTTTATCATACAGTTATGCCCAATTTATATGTAACATACATGTTATCAGAAAAAGCCCTGCAACATGTGTCAAGTTCCAATCTCTTCAGTGGCAAAGCTGGTTCAAAGTGTGTTTTTTAATTTTATTTATTTTGCATGTTAACTTTATGGAACAAATCTTTTTTATTGAATTAATTGGTAGGTGTCTCGACATTTGTACACAGCCGTTCGCCTATAACCACAGGGGCCGGCGGCTAAACATTAAGGCTTGAAGTGAGAATAGAACACTACCGCATTGATGCCGACATCCCGGAGGCTAGCAGCGGTCAGAGTTAAATCTATCAATTAGATACAGCATACTCTGTCAAGGACCTCATCAGTCCAGAAACGAGCACCCACCTAGAAAGGGAAACAACAAATAGAAAAAACCCTCCTACCCGCCCTCCCCTAACAAACAAGGACAACAAAGGGCAACCCATACCAAGATTTCAGAGGCCGCATAGCAACCCATACCTCCCACCCTGCCCACCCCCAAGCACTCCCTTTCGCTCAGACGGGGCGCCATCTAGTCCGCGGTTGATGGTATTAGACGTAACACTTGCAGGAGCTTGGGACAGGTGACCTCGCGGAGGTCCTTCGACAGCAACGTTATAAAAGGAGCCCAGATCTCTGCATATTTCTCACTCTTCTGATTTTGGACCAGCGAGAGTCGCTCCATGGCAAGGGTCATCCAGAGCCTGTGGAGCCAAGCCGTATGATCCGGGACGTGGGAGTACCCCAGTGGACCAAGATCGCCTGGCGAGCTGCGAGTAGTGCCAATGCTATCTGCCTGCCTCAAACTGACCGCAGTGGGAAGGTGAGTGAATTCGATAGCCCTAGCAGAGTGTAAGCCGGGAAGCGAAGTCAATGTCATTAAGTACCTGTTCCCAAAAGCGCTCCAGCCTCGGGCAGTGCCAAAGAAGATGTGCAAGAGAGCCTGTCAGGCCACAACCCCGCCAACATTGTTCCTTGTGGTTCTTGTCCCATTGGTGGATCCTTGCTGGTGTAAGATACCAATAAGATGCTACCTTGAATGCGGATTCAGTCCCTGCAGTGTTGTATGCCGTGTGGTGCGCCCGATAATGAATATTATCCCACTCCCTGTCCGTGAGGGCCCGCCCCAGTTCTGCTTCCCACCAGAGTTGGCCGCGAGAGCGGGTTCCTGTTGTGCGCGGAGTGAGGAGGACATAAAGTTCAGCTATAAGATGCTTATCATCTTTCTTATTCGCTATCCATTTCTCGAAGCGAGTAAGCTTGCGGGAGACGTGTGGCAGATAGGCCTTAGAGGTAGCCCAGTGGCGGAGCTGCAAATAATAGAACTCATCAGAGCGAGGAAGATCAAGGTCTTGTCGAACCCTATCAAACGGGATGAGGCCCTCAAGGTCAAATAAGTGGCCCAAACGCTTACAACCCGCCTCCCTCCATCTCGGAGCAACTGCGGTCTTATCTCCCGGGGGAAAATCCGGGTTGTCTACCATCGGCGTCATCGGGGAGGGAAAGGTGGTAAGCCCTTTCGAGAGTGCCACCTCGTCCCACACCTTCTTTGTCGCTGCCGTGACCGGGGAGGAGTATAGGCCCCATGCACGTGACTGGCGGGGAAGCCAGAGTTCACGCCAGAGATTCGCGCCAGCTACTCCCTGGTCCATAAAGGTCCAGTGCTTCTCTGAAAGTGGGCGATTCCACTCCAGCACGTATCGAAGGTGCGCGGCCTGGAGGTATCTGTGAACTAGAGGCAGATTCACCCATCCGTCCCCCTTGGGGCGCGATAGCTGTGCTGCCGAAAGGCGTGCTTTCTTATTGCCCCAAATGAATTTATTCATGGCGAGCTGTAAGGCTCGTAGAGCTTTGGGTGGCGGAACTAACGGAAGGGTCTGATATAGGTATAGTATGCGTGGCAGAATCGTCATTTTTACCGCGGCGATGCACCCAAACCAGGATTTATTTTTTATTTTTATTTGAAGAGTTTTATATAGCGCTGGCTAGACCCGGAGGTATCAGAGCGCTTTACATGAGGATCAGTGTGTTACAGGTTACATAAGTTACATCAGTTACAATTACAAGTATAGACATAGGAGAAAGACATGAGAATACATAATAAAAAAGTTATTAGCGATAAGTTGTGTTTAGTCCACCCGTCCAGTGCTTTTCGCGTCTGGGTAACCAAGGTTGTGTAGTTCAGCTCCAGCGTGCGTGGAAGCGAGGGAGTCAGGAGAATGCCCAAATAGGGCACGGGTCGCTAGACCAATGCAGGGGAAGAGGCTGCCTGAGGTCTTCCTTGCGGTAAGGACAAGTTGAGGACCTGGGACTTGCTGAGGTTGACCTTGAAACCGGAGAGCCAACCAAAGGACTCGAGCTCTTCAACCAGCGTGGGGAGGGAAGTAAGAGGTTGCGCGAGGGAGAGGATGACATCATCCGCATAGAGGCTTATCTTGTGGATGTCTCCTCCGAACCTGAGACCTTGGATGCCCGGGTGATCGCGGATTTTCTGCACGAGGGGCTCCATGTAAAGAGCAAATAAGAGGGGCGAGAGGGGGCACCCCTGCCTCGTACCCTGGGCGATCGCAAAGGAGGAGGAAGACAGCCCATTAACTCTGACGAATGCCCGGGGGGCACTGTAGATACACTGCACCCATTGAATAAAGCGTGGCCCAAACCCGAAGCCCCGTAAGACGTCGAAGAGATATTTCCAGCATACTCTATCGAACGCCTTTTCAGCGCCGACGGAAAAAAGCACAGCTCCAACCTGGGAGCGGTGGACCATGTCTATGAGATGGAGAAGGCGCTTGGTGTTATCGCCCCCCTGCCGAGTGGGAATTACTCCCGCCTGGTCTGGATCAATGAGGCCCACCATAAGGGGGTTCAATCGGGACGCCAGGATGCCCGGAAAGAGTTTTGCATCGATGTTAAGTAGCGAGATCGGGCGGTAGGAGCTACAGAGCCCTGGATCTTTGTTGGGCTTAAGGATGACGGATATCGCCGCCTCAGCCATAGAGTCCGTAACCGCCCCGCTGTCTAGGAAGGAATTGAACAGGCGGGTTAGGAGGGGTGCCAATTCGCAACAGAATGTTTTATAAAATAGGGCAGGGTAACTGTCAGGGCCCGGCGATTTCTCAAGCTTCAATCGAGAGATAGCTGAGATAACTGCATGTTAACTTTAAATAACAGCTGAGATACTGGGAGTAGGCCAGGGATGCAGATTAATATCTGTCCTGTAAATGGCATTGAAAGTAGATTCAAAGTCTCCTCTCCAGAAAGTGAGACAGCTATGGGACAAAGATCTAATAGTCCCATAACTGGATAAGGAATGGGAAAAAACATGCACAGTAGTACAGCTTATTTTTTAAGTAATGTAAGGTTTAATCTGTCTCACTTTCACTACCTCATGCCCTTTCAACTATATAAGATATACCCGGATAGCTCATCAAACTGCCCAAAATGCAGAACCATTGGGATAAATTTCTTCACGTGGTGTGGAATTGTACAGTGTTAACAGAATAGTGGAGCGAGGCAGTGACCTCTCTTCGGCGAGTCACTGGAATGCTTATAGAGGCGACAATGAGACACTGTTTACTCTGTCTTATACCAAATTCCAAAAACCGTAAGATGCAACGTAAATTTGCGGCATTGGGATTGCTACTTGCAAAACGCTGTATTAGGTGACCATCCGCTAGAGGTCCACAGAGATGCAGTTGGGAAAAAGTCCTGAAAGAGTGGACAGTTGTGGAGGAAATAAGTATGAAGAAGGTTAGAAGACAGAAGAATGTGGGAAACGATATACAGATATGGGCTGTGATGACTAAGCCTATAATTGATACTTGAGGGGGAAGACAATAAGCAAACAACATGGTTACACTTGGGAGGAGGTATATAAGGGCTGGAGACTGAGCTCTGTATACATGGGGAGTAGTAGTATTGTAATGCGCTGAAAGATTTACACCCCGAGAGGGGAGAGAGGGTTGCAATCTGGTAGAGAAAAGGGTAGTATGAGATGTATTACCTGACTTTGATGCATCACTGAAATGACATTTTTTTTAGGGGAAAAACAAAATGGAAAAAATAAATATTTTCTCAACTTCAAGCTTCACACGGAAGACAAGACAACCATCAGAGGCACTCTCGCATACCGACCCCAGGCCTGCGCTGCAGCTTCTGCAAAACCATTGCAGACTTCATTGCACCCCTAAGCCTTGGACTCAAAGGACTACATCTTCCTAGGTGACCTAAATTTCCACATTGATGACCCAAAACAACAACAACACCGCACACCTCCTTGACAGTATGAGCAGCCTCGGACTGACCCAGATCGTCCATGACCCTACACACACTGCAGAACACACGCCATTTTCACCTCCAGCAACCACGTCAAATACAGCCACGCCACAGAACTCATATGGACCGATCACTCCATCAGCATCTTCAGCCCCCGCATCGTCTCCAAAAGACTACCAGCGCTCCCTGCCAGAGGTGGAACAAAATCTCAGGGACCTCCTGGACAGGTGCCCTCAACAGGTCCAACCCCGCTACCGCCACCAACCTCGAACAAGAAGTGAAGAACTTCAACGCCTGGATCAACAATTGCGCCAAACAGCATCATCCCCGCCAAGAGCAACATCCAGAGAACATCCTCCAAAAAAGCCAGCTGGTACACCCAAGAACTCAGAACAGCAAAACGAGACAGCAAACAGCTGCAGAGGAGTTGGTGCACCAGCAAGAACACCTCCGACAGGGCAGCCTTCAAGACCTCCCTCAACCTCCCCCACAGCCTGCTGACGTCAACAAAGAAGACAGCCCTACCTGTTCGCATCGAAACCAGCACCAACAACACCAAGGAACTTTTCAATATCATTAAGGAATTCTCCATCCCGACTCTCAGCAAAAACACATCACACCCTCACAGGAGCTGTGCAACAACTTTGTTGACTTCTTCCACAACAGGGTCGCTACTATATACATGAACTTCGAACCCCAACCCACACCTAGGGACTTCCTCGACAGATATGCCACCATCGCAACCAACACAAACCACAGACTGACCACCTGGAACCTCCTCTCCACCCAGGACAGAGCTCCCATAGACCCATGCTGCACCACATCTTCAATCTCAGAAACCAAAAGATCGGACACAAACTCACCACTCTGCTCAACACCTCTTTCACAACCGCAACATTTCCTGATGCCTGGAAACATGATGAAGTTAAACCACTACTCAAAAAACCCTCCAAAGACCCCAGCAAACTCAAAAACTACCAGCCAATATCCCTGCTCCCATTCCCAGCGAAGGTACTGGAAAATATCATCAACAAGCAACTCATGACACATCTGGAGCAGAACCACCTACTCGACACCTCTCAATTCAGCTTCCACAGCAATCACTGCACAGAAACTGCCCTGATCGCAGCCACTGACGACATCCAAACCCTCCTCGATCAAGGAGAAACAGCAGCTCTGATCCTCCTCGACCTCTCAGAAGCCTTCAACACCGTATTCGACCACACGCTGGTCAAAAGACTCCACCACACCGGCATCCAAGGGGACAGGCTCAGATGGATCACCTCCTTCCTCACCAGAAGAAGCCAGAGGACCCACCTTTCACCTCCAAACCCAAGGAGATAACCTGTGGTGTCCCCCAGGGCTTATCCCTCAGCCCCATGCTTTTCAAGGCATATATGATCCAGCTAGCCAACATCATCTGATCCCAGTCTCAACATAATTTCCTACGCAGACGACACCCAACTCATCCTCTCACTCACCGACGACCCCACCACCACCAGAACCAATTTCCACAGATGCATGACCAGCATCACCAACTGGATGAAGAACAACTGTCTACAGCTGCACACAGACAAGATAGAAGTACTGATCTCTGGCAACAGTAGCAACACATGGAACGACTCCTGGTGGCCATCAGACCTAAGACCTGCACCCACTCTCTCCGATCACACCAGAAACCTCGGAATCATCATTGACAATAAGCTCACCATGAAATTAAAGATCAACGCTGTCTACTCTGCCTGCTTCCTCACTCTGAGCATGCTACTTAAGATCATTAAGTGGCTACCCCGACACACGAGACACACTGTGACACAGGCCCTCATCACCAGCCAACTGGACTACAGCAACGCCCTCTAAATAGGAATTGTTGCACACCTCCTACAGAGACCTCAGACTATACTGAATGCTGCAGCTAGACTCATCCTCGGTTTCCCGACAAACCCACATCACACCCCACCTCAGGCAACTCCACTGGCTTCCTGTACAGAAAAGATGCCAAATCAAGCTGCTGACCTACGCACTCAAGGCTCTACACAACCAAGGACCCGCCTACATTAACCACCACCTGAACCTCCTCCAACCATCAAGAAGACTATGCTCAACCTCCCTTTCACTTGCCCATACTTCCCACATCGGCCGAAGCAGAAGTGGAGGACACTCCTCCCACATTGCAGCAAAGACCTGGAACAGCTTCCCAACGCAACTCCGGACCATCACCTCACTTTTGGAATTCCAAATGTTCCTCAAGACCTGGCTGTTCGAATTAGCCTCCGGGAGCTGCAAGCGCCTGGATACCTTATCGGGTGATTAGCATTGCTTTATAAATCCTGATTGATTGGCAAACCTATTTTCTAAGTGGACTTTTAGTAAAATGTTTAAAGCTATCTTAAGGTATTTTAAATATTATAAATTGTTCTCTTCTGCACTTCTCTTACCTCTTTTTAGAAAGACTAATGGGATACTATATGCAAGATATTTCCATCTCTGATAATTTGTTTTCCCATCGTTCAGACATCTAAATCTTTGAAATCTTATCTTAACAGAGAAGGATATAAATAATTTCACATATTCATGGGTTTTTTTTGGGGAATCTTCTCTCACTTAACCCCATCAACAGAATAGCAAAAGCCACACATTTTCACCTTCACTCTCAAAATAAATAAAAATAAGCACCATCATTCGCCTGTCCACCTAAAAATGTCAGCCCACGCAATGGTGTCCTCTGTCTTCACCAACACCATCCCTGCCAAGGTGCTGCAATCTTGACTCACCGCTCTCAAGATTATATTACACTCCACAGGCAAACTCATCTCCTTAACAAAAAGGTTTGACCATATCACCGCATTCCTAAGAACTTTACACTGGTTACCCATCAAAGTGAAAATTAAATAAAAAAGTTGTTGACTAGTATATAAAGAAATGTGCCACAACACATTTGCCTATCTGTTAAACCTACACTGGTTACCCATCGAAGTGCAAAGTAAATTAAAAAGTGGTTGCCTAGTATATAAAGCCATGCACTACACACATTTGCCCATCTGTTAAACCTTCTTGCTATCTCAGTTAGACTAAGAAGATTGAGAAGCGGGAACCACTTGTTATTGGAAGTACCAGGGTTCAGAACTGCTCAACTCTAAATCAGTCCTTCACAGGAGCTGCTACTACTTTTGGAAATCACTTCCTTCTGATTTAAGGCCCAACATTCTACTGACCATGGGGTGAACAGGGTCACCTCCAGCATCTGTGTAGACATCAACTTAAACATCCTTGTCTCCTGAGGACTTCATGGGTTCAGAAACATCAATGGAGTGAAAACTAGCTGTAAGTGGACCCATGAACCGATTGTGAATGTTTGAAGTTTTACGTTTTCAAAGTCTGCATTATTGATTTGGACAGGGAAGGAGCTTCAGTAAATGTGCTAGCACGAGGGATATGTGCCTCCTAATATGCCAACCCTCAAAGTTTCCATCTCTATCAGGCACATGCATCAAAGTCGGCTTTTGCGAGTCCTTAATTGCGATAATTAAGGACTCGCAATTAAGGACTCGCAAAAGCCTATGCATGTAGGAATCGCTATTAAATTAGCGATTCCTACATATTCCTTATTTGCGACTCGCAAATTGCGAGTCGCAAATAAGGAATGGCGTCCCATTCATTCCTATGGGCTTACAGGCCCATAGGAATGAATGGGAAAGTACATGCGCAATTTGCGAGTACCAATAGGTACTCGCAAATTGCGCATGCTATTCAAGGTGCAAGGGTGTCAAAAGGACACCCTGTTGCACCCCTGAAATTGATCTGTGAACAAATGTTGCGCACACACATGTCCCAAGGGCATGTGTGTGTGTAACTCTACAACTTTGAAAAATGCACTTTAGTGCATTTTTCAAAGTTTCCGCTATTTACCGTCTGGTATGATTTCGCGGTAAATAGCGGGCCCAAATAGCGAAATCGCTATTTTAAAAGGCATCTTGCATTGCATTTAAGGAATCGCAATTTGCGATTCCTTAAATGCAATCGCAATTTAAGAAATCGCAAATAATTGCGATTTTTTAAATTGCGAGTGGCAAGTTGTTTCATGCATCGCAAAAGCTAATTTTGCGATCGCAAACGGACGATTTTTGCGATTCGCACCGTTTGCGATCGCAAAAAGCTTTGATGCATGTGCCTGTATGTCTTCAAAATGAAATGGGAAAGCAAGTTTGAACCTCTGAAAGATCCGCTCACCAGGTTGAATCAGAAAGGTAGGTACGTCTGGAAGTGACAGCAGAAGTCAAGTGCTAAGTTGAAGAGCCTCTACATTAGGAAGCAGAGGCTGCCGATGTGGCGGCGTATGTCTTCTGCTGTACATACGTTTTAGACTATTATTGAGCCCAGTGCAGCTCTCTGACTGTACTTGAACCAATGACATGTCAGCAATACCCCCAGTTCCGGAAAAGGAAAGAAACTTGCAAGGTCAAGTTATCTATTTTTTCATTGCCTAGTCGAGGAAATTCAACAATGTAACACATTTACATTATATTTTTTCTCTCATCTCACGTGGGTACAAGATGTAAATAGTAAAGGAATTTATATAGTGCGTATGACCCCTGATGAGGCATTGTAGCGCTTTTTGCGGCGAGTAGCACACTACTTCAGAACCCAAGATTAGTAATTAGTAGGCTAGTACAACTTTTGTTTTGGTTTTCTCTTGTGCATTAGTTGTGGTAGGATTGTGCTCTTGATTTCGTGTGTGTTTCGTAGGGCTTGGGGTAGGGATAGAAAGATAGGAGTGGATCTGAAAAAGGGAAGCAGCGAGTTGTTTTGGAAGTAACTGTCGTGCGTGCATGTGTAGGTTTCCTTTTAGCAAAAGTAACAAAAATGTGGCCATATACATAGGACTTTCCCTATCGTCCCCATCTCAGTGTTCAAGGGGAAGGGAATGGTGGGGTGGGCAGCTGATGATTAGACCAGAGCAGTATTCATTCAGGCTTGCACTAAAGGTGATGCATTAGTGGGAGCGTTGTCCCTGGTGAGATATGAACCCTTGACTCCATTGCTGGCAGAGGGAACAAGTTTGAAGTTAAATAAAAACACACTTAGTTTTTCCAGATTCCAGCGACCAAACATATAATAAAAAATGATGTGAAGTGGGATGTGCTCACAATCAGAAGCTTTCCAAAGCCCGGCCTGGGAGACTTAGATTAAGTGGCAATGATAGCGCAAAGCGCTTATGCCACATCCAAGTACAGAAGAAAAAGAATCAAACCTTTGTCACTTCTGAAACATGGAACCAATGTTGTATAACTCTGACGTCATGGTAAAAAAATCAGTATATCCTGTAACATCAGAGCAGATGAGAAGATTCCAGTCTAGTCAGCAGACAAAGAAATTCTGGCCTTTCTTGGCCCTCATCTTAGCAGGGCAGGGGCAGACTGCAAAGTCTTTAAAACCCGCAGCGCTTAAGAAACAGAAGTTCATAAACTTTCAAGACAGATATTGTAACAGAAAAGTGAGTTCTGTTTTTTATGCTCGAATAATAAAAGGCGAGAGTAAATAGTTTTGTTATTGTAGCGGTACATAAAGGGAATACATGTAGTTCAAGTGGGCACACACCCGTTGCAGAGTTGCATGACGGAATATTTTAGATTTTTCTGTATGTATTCAAGTCGATGAAATTTTGTGGCCGTCAAAAAACTAGATTTGCTGCATGCAGCTTTTTCTTACTTGAGGTAATACAGCAGGTGTGACAGTAATTTTAAATCTCTCCTAACATTAAGAATACTACTCATTCTGCAAGTTTTACTAATACTAAGTAATCCAGGATTTGAATTTAATACAAGAAATATGGTGCAACCATCAGACCATACAGTGTAGAGAAGAGACCCTCACACGCGTCTGTTGCACTGAGAACGACCATAGCTACAGTTACCTAAGTGAGTTGGCCGTAAGGCTTACACATCCATTCTAATTTTAGCACTGGTACCTGTGACTTTATTTTTTTTTTTTATTTATTAATAACAAATTTTATTTGATTTTCAAGAGAGATCTGGGCGATTAGCCCCGTGGTACCCATAAATGCAAGAGGTATACATATACTCTTTGAATTCTCATTTTGTGCATATATAAACGCCTGCGAACAATGCAGGACAAACAACAATACAACACAGCAGACAACACAATATCCCACGGTTGGTTCACAGGACACCATTTGGCTGGGCATCCATTTCCCACCTGTAGGGGGGGGGGCATCCCATCGCTGCAAACAGCAAGCAGGAGCACGTTTACGGGTCTTCGGGTGGCAACGGGGGGAGCTCTATGCCACGGTACGTGGCCCATCGGGTCCAAATCTTCCTGTGTTTCTTGGGGCAACCTCGGGCTACAAAGACCGCCATCTCTGCCCCCATACAAGTGTCTAGTTCCCGTTTCCATTTACCAATCGGCGGGGGTGATGTTCCCTTCCAACACTGCGCTATGTCCCGTTTAGCGACCGCCAATGCCAAGAATAGCAAATGTTGCTTATATTTACTACCCCTATGTCCTCTGTGGCATGTAAGAGAAAGAGTCGCGGGTCTAAGGGAGTTCCCACGCCAGTACCTCCTGGAGGCAAGACCTAACCCTACGCCAGTAGGGCTGCAGCGCAACGCAGCTCCACACCGTGTGTATGAAGGTCCCTTCGGCGCGATCGCACCGTAGACACAGAGGGGACTGAATGACACCCATCTTCCACAGCCGGACTCGCATAAAATAAGCCCGGTGTAGGTACTTAAACTGTATCAGGCGATATCTGGTAGAGACCGCCGCCCCCCGTGGGCTAGCTATGGCTTCGGCCCAGTCATCGTCCGTCAACTCAGGGATGTCGGTCACCCAGGCCGCACGTGTCTTGTTGAGCGTCGTCGTGGCGTGAGTAATGAGAGTCTGGTAGATTTGCCTGATTTTATGTTGGCCTAGGTCACCCATCAGTAGCCGTCCCTCTAGGGGGTGGAACTCAGGGAGGGCGTCCAGAGAGCGAATGAGGGGGTGAGTGCATGGCGAAGTTGAAGGAATCGAAAAATTGCGATTTATGAAGCTGGAACTCGGTCTGCAGCTGCTGATACGATTTTAGGGTAATGCCATGCATCACATCGCCCAGGGTTGATATCCCCACCGTGTCCCAGCCCTGAAAACCCTGCAGGGCCGCCACCGGGCGAAGGTATGTTCCCTGCCATAGTGGGGTCGCCTGGGTAAGCCTACCACCCCAACCCATCTGCCGCACCGTCGCCCGCCACAGCGAGATCACCACTCTGCCCGCCGGAGGTAGTGCATCCACTCGCGTCGCACTATATAGGAGATGTAGGAGGGGGGTTCACGCCAGGACGACCTGCTCGACAGCGTATGCCGGATCGACAAGGGAGCCATACCACCACTCATTTATTACTAGAATGTGGGATGCCACATAATACGCATATATATCTGCTGCTGCAATGCCCCCACAATATGTGGATTGCACACAAGTGCGGAGAGCGACTCTGATCACCCCGTTATTCCAAAGGAATTTGTTCTGTACGGCATTAACTTGCGCAAACCAGGAGCGCGGAATCGGGTATGGGAAGTTTTGGAGACGGTAGAGAAGGCGCGGTAAAGAGACCATTTTAAAAATTGCCGAGCGGCCGTAAAGAGACAGCGGTAAAGAGGCCCAGACCGCGGTCTCGGTCTGGAGACCGGTTAATAGAGGGGTGATGTTGTGCAGCCACGAGGTCTTGGGGCATGCAGAGATATATATCCCGAGATATTTAAAACCATTGGTCGCTCGGGTGAGCTGTGACGCCCAGGCGTCTCGGCCTCGAGGGCCTCAGACCGGGAATAAAATAGATTTAGCCGGGTTCGTATGCAGCCCCGTGGTTTCCCCAAAGACTCTGAGTATCTGGAGCACGCGTGGTCCGGAGAACCATGGGTCCGTGATGAAAAATAGAGCATCGTCCGCATATAATGCGATGCGATCAGAGCGCGAAGTCGACCAGTCAAAGCCCCGAAGGACCGGGTCCCACCGAACCCACGCAGCTAGGGGCTCGATTGCCAAGGCAAACAGAAGAGGAGACAAGGGGCAGCCCTGTCGAGTGCCCCTCCGAATAGGAAAGGGGGTCGAGCGGTGACCAGCTATGCGTACCGAGGCCGTCAAGTCCGTATACAACAGGCGCACATACGCAAGGAATTGGGGTCCAAAATTACATGCCTCCAGCAGTTGGAACAGATAAGTCCAGCTGAGAGAGTCGAAGGCCTTATCTATGTCGGCCAGCAGAATTGCCGCCGGCCTACTGAGAGCTGGAGCTGCGGCCAGTGCATTATGCACCCGCCGGATGTTATGGCGTGTGGCTCTCTGCGGCATAAATCCCGCTTGATCGGGATGGATTAGGTCTGGAACGCAGGATCGTAGCCGGTCGGCGAGAACTTTCCCCAATAATTTGGGTTCGAAATTAATGAGGGATATGGGGCGGTAAGAAGAGGGTAATTCCGGGGGGCGCCCGGGCTTGTGGAAGAGCACGATTTCAGCATGCCGCCAGTCGCAGGGCAGGATAGCGGAGTCCTTGGCCTCCTGGATCGTCGCCAGAAGGTAGGGCCCTAGTCTTTGCGCCTGCGGGCGTAAGAAATCTAGCGGAAACCCATTAGGGCCTGGAGCTTTCCCCGAGCGGAGCGCGCCCAGCGCACCCGTCAGTTCCTCCACGGTGATCTGTGCCTCGAGCTGATCTCGCAGTTGGTCAGAGAGCCTCTTCGGCGGAATGTCTCGCAGAAACTCAGCGATGAGTTCGGCTGAGATTACTTCTTGTTCGGCGTATAGGGCTGTGAAATAGCGCGCAAACTCCCCGGCCACTTCCGCTGGCGCCGAAACTAATGACCCGTTCGCTCCCCGGATTGTAGGAACGACCGCCGGGGATTTGTCAGCCTGACAAAGCCGATGAAGCATCTTACTCGACTTGTCTCCCCATTGGTATACCCGATGTTGGGACGCCTCCCAGATTTCTTTGGCTTCCCCCAAAAGATATTGCCGTAATTCTTGTTGTGCGAGAAGTAAGTTGCGCCGGAGACCGGGGCTCGGGTCTATGGCCAGTTGCTGTGCAAGGGTCAGTTGATTCGTTTCGAGAACCGCTAGCCGCTCGCGTCGCAAGCGCTTTTCATTGGTACAGTAACTTATATCTGCACCGCGGAGAGTGGGCTTTAGGGCTTCCCATAAAATACTTGCCGAAGGGGCAGTGGGGGCATTTATGTCTATGTATGTGGAGACAGCTAGGTGGAGCATTTCCTGGTATTTGGGGCATCGCATGCGCCAGGGAGACATGCGCCATCGGAAGGGAGGTCTACGAGATCGTGTGTGGAACTGCAGCGCCACTGGGGAATGGTCAGACAATCCACGAGGGTGATGCAGTACCCGTGAAAAACGGTGGAGTGAGGCCTGGGGAGCAAAAAGTAATCAAGACGAGATTGGGTCCCGTGCACTGTAGAAAGAAATGTATAGCCCCGTTCCGAGGGATGATACTCCCTCCAAACATCCGCCCAGCCCAGTGTGCGCGCAAGGGAATAGAGTTTAGATGTGCCAGCGGGCTGTTGGGGGTCTGTGGATCTTAGCCGGTCCAAAGGGCCCATTGTATCATTCCAGTCTCCACCCAGGAGCGTAAGGTCGTCGTGTATGGCGCCCCATTCCGCCGTGATGTTGGCGATGAAGGTCGAGCCCAACGGGGGGCATACACACTGCCTATGGTCACCCTCTCACCACCAAGCATGCAGGTCAAGAAAAGATATCTGCCACCCAGGTCCGCCCGATGTGCCAGGTATTGGAACTGGACTAGACGGTGAATCAGGATTGCTACCCCCCTGGAGCCCCTAGTGAACCCAGCATGATAAATATGAAAGAAACCGAATCGGGCTAAACAAGGGGCCTTGGTGCCCAGGAGATGTGTCTCTTGGAGAAGAAGGAGGTCTGCCCCGTATCTCTTAGCCTGGCGCAAGACGGCGCCCCGTTTTACTTTATTCTGAAGGCCTCGTACATTCCATGAGACTACTGTAAGGTCTCCCAGGGGGGTTGTATCATCAGGTGCCATTTAGCCTGTGTCGCGGAATCTGTGGGAGGAGAAACGCGATGGTCTATGTGTGTCTGCAAAAAACAAATATAACAAATAAACTATAAAACTTCCCTCAGACCCCCCACCCCCCACCCTACGCTGCCAAAAACAAGGAGCATCTGTCGCGGTGCAGGGGAGGCCAGGTCCCCAACAGTGGAAACCCGGGCCCCGGCGCCAACAAAACCCAACCCTCCCACCAAACATGTCGAACTTGGGGGTGCTCAAAAAGAGTCTGTGGCTTGGAAGTCCCATGGCGTGTCTACCACGCTACGCAGAGAAGGAGCATGCTGCTGTAGGCCCTCCCAGCCCAGGAATCAGATGTGTCCCTGCCGGGGCAGGCAGTACCATGACCGGACGATCAAGAGGGTCATGGTGGGCTTGTGGAGAGTCTGTCAGGTCCTGAGCCGAGACGTTTTTTAGACTTTGCGCGCCGGGACCGGCTTCGCCGCGGCCCCCGGGAGGAGTCCGAATCACGGGAACATGGTGAGCCCGACCGCATCTGAGGGCGCTCCTCGGCCCATGTAAGGACAGCCTCTGGGGTGTCGAAAAAGAAAGATTTGGAGTTGAAAATAATACGCATCCGGGCCGGATATAGCAGCATGTACTGCAGGTTCATTTCGCGTAGCTTGCGCTTGGCTGCCGTGAAGGATTGGCGTTGCTGTTGCACCAGCCGGGTGTAGTCCGGGAACACCATGACAGGTCGGGAAGCGTGCTGGAATAAATCCTTATGCTGCCGGGCACATCGGAGGATCGCATCACGGTCTGTATAGTTCATTACCCTAGCGATGACTGGCCTAGGGTTTTCGCCCGGAGGTGGTTTTTGGGTCAGGGCCCGGTGGGCACGCTCAATTATGAAGCAGGGGGAGAGCTGATCAGCAGGCATGAGGTCGGTCAGCCATTTTGTAATAAAGCAGGTCATGGAGGCCCCTTCGCACCCCTCCGGCAGGCCCACAAATCGCAGGTTATTGCGGCGTGCCCGGCCTTCCGCATCTTCGACCCTGGAGGCGAGTTCCTTGGACACCACTGTAAGCTTGTTAACCTGCTTCTGCAGAGTTGAGACCGTGTCCTCGACCGTGGAGACCCGAGTTTCCGCCTCCGTAATGCGATCGACAGCCTTGCGGAGGTCTTGACGGAGGAATGACACCTCCGAGCCCACCGCCCCTATCTTGGCCTCCAATGTGTCCCTGGCGCCATTGATCGCCTCCAGGAGGGCCGCGTTGTCGGGCGGCGGACTCGCCCCCCCCACCCGCCGGGGGGCTGCCACCAGCCGGTGCAGTGTAGTGGTCCAGCGTAGCCTGTCTTGGGCCGGCGCCGCCTGGTTTGTCCTTGTCCATCGTGCGACCGAGGGTCGGAGGCAGCCCCTCACCCAGGGGGGACCCTGAGGCCCCGCAGCAAGGATACGGTCCGATCAGTCGCGGGGTCCACGCCCCAGACCGGCGCCCGGGCCCCAGAGGCGGCGCCGGGGTCACCCCTCCGCCGCACACAATCCACTAGGCTCGGCGCTAGGTCCCACAGCGCAACACCGAGAGGCCCGCAGCCGCAGGTCGCCGGCGCGCCGAGAGCTCCAAGAGCCCCGCCGGCTCCGTGTATCCCTCCAATACGACAGATAAGAGGAGGCCAGCCGGGCAGAAGTAGAGGTAATGGGTCCGGCAGGCCACCCCAGCGATCCCTCGGGGGCAGCAGACCACCGCACAACAGCCGGGGGCCAACAGAGGGGAGGCCGAGGTCCCGGGCCACGGGGAGGAGGCACCAGGAGGGGGGGGGGGGAGATGTCAGCCGTCCCCCACTAGGCCAGTCCTCAGGGGCCGAGAGCGTAGGGGCGCCCCCCCGCCTCACTCACCCGATATCCGAGGCAGCCGGAGCCGGCAATCGGGTCTCTCGGCAGGGCGCCACCACCGACCAGGAGGAGCAGGGCCGCAGCCCCGACCGGGCCGCCGCACAATCAGCCGGTCCGCAGCTCCGTACCTCGGCGACTCGGCAGCGCAGTGTCCCTCGGGTCACGCCGGCAATGTCCCGCACAGGCCTCAAGCCCCGATGTCTCCCGGCGCGCGGCCCGCCCACAGGCAAGGGGCGGCCGCTCCGGATGCAGCACCCAGTGGCGCCGCTCAGTCTCCGGCGGTGCAACGGGGCCGGGAGAGCTCGGCGGTCGCTCAGGCACGGTCCAGCGGGGCCCGAGGCGATCCGTCGCAGGGCCAGCTGGTCTAATAATCCTCTGCGAGGATTTTCAGGCGGATAATGTCACAGGTTTGGCGTGGCGACGCGGGACCCGATTAACTCGCGTCCGCCATGTTGGCTCGCCAAGCCACGCCCCCTGTGACTTTATTTTGTGATTAAAGCAAACACAAGGAGATGATGGACGGAGCGCTGAAACTTTTCAGACACTCACCCCCAGTCACATATCTGGGTTGAATCCATCATCATTCTTTAGCTCACGAGGGGCGTGGCTTGGCGCCGATGGAGTGAGCAGCACAGCTCGCGAGCTCCGGTCGGCCAGCCGCCATCAAGTGCCATCATGACGCCCTGAACGGGACAGAAGCCCCCGCAGCGTGCCCTCATAATTATACAGTGGGAGCGGTGCGCGTTGGAGATGGAGAAACCCCGTCCCAAGGACCGAAAACGTCGAAATAAGCCGGGAGGCGAGCCAAGATGGCGGCGCTCATGACGATGTCGCGGAGCTAAGAGGAAACCAGACTGCCAGCACTGACCAAGCGGCGGCGGTGGACTGAGACCTGGAGTGTGTCCCCCCCCCTCCCCCGTCCCACTACAGGACCCGGAACAGAGCCCAGAGACTCCCCAAGGCCGATCCAGAGGAACGGAGCAGAGGCGGACCCAGATCTGCCAGGGTTCCCACGTGGCAGGCTGGAGTGCAGAGCCTGATAATCTCTGGCGACAGCGAGCGGGGCACAGAAGACGGCCCGGCAACCCCCGAAGAACGTTGCGCTGGTCCCCAGGAGGTGAGCGGATTGCAGCGTTATCGATGTGACCGGCAGGGGCAGCGGCCGACAGCTGAGACAAAGGCAGAGAAGCCCCCCCCCCCCTTCAGCGTGACGGAGCGAGTGCAGCCCTAGAGACTTTGGCGGGCGCCTGAAGGAGAGGGAGGCCCAGCGGAGCCAGGTGAGAGCGGCGGAGACAAGGGATCGGGACCGGGCCACTGAGGGTCCTGCGCATCCTGGAGACTGGGGGGCCCCGAAGACTGTATTGGAGTATGCCCCTGCGGGGACTCTAGAAGCGGAGGAGACTGGCAACGTGAGGCCAGTGAAGCGGCAGGCCTTCCCCAAGTAAGCAGTGAGCAGCAACTCAGGCACTGGAACCTGAGGAGAAGGGCAGACGATCAGCCGCACCGAAGAGGAGGCCTATTACAGTGGAGTGGGCCCAGCGGCGTTGAAGGGGCCGGAGAGCGGGCCCAGGGCTCGCCTATACCAGTGACTAAATATATAAAACAGAGGAGATACCCCATCAAGGTACTTGACCTCGGGGATCAAGCCGGCAGAGCGAAGAGCCCCGAACTGCGCGTGGGCAGGCGGAGAAGAAGGGCAAAGCAAGTGAAGCGGGCAAGCATACTAGAGAGCGGTCTGAGAGCCCGAGGTGGGGCACGCGTTAACTGGAACAGTGTATAAAGGTGCATAGAGCCAGAACACGGCGTAATCCGGAGACCCCTGGCAGACACTGTGGAGAGAGGACTCAGGCCCACATTGAGAATATAAAGCACACTGGAAAGGCCTGGTGAAGAGTGGTGGGAACATGAGGCAGAGACAGACGCGGCTAGCCTAAGTGCGAGTCGGAATACATAACAGATCACAGAGTGCTCGCCAGAAGAGTAGAACACACGTGCAACGAGGACTACCTGGAGTATCCTATGAGCGCACGCTGTACCAGAAGCGCCGCAGATCGAGAGGACACGAGGGGGAAGATCCCCCCAAAAAAGGACAGAGAGGAGGCCCCAGCAGAAAAATCGATGGAGAAGGGGAAGGCCCAACCACAGGCAGAGCACTCTGGAGATCCTACACTGCAGGACATTCTACAGGTCATCACCTCCTCCAGCGAGCGCCTGGAAACCAAAATTGACTCGCTTGGTCTAGATCTGGGCCTACTCAGAGAAGATCACAAAAAGTTGGCTGACCGCGTTAAAACAAACGAGGGCCAACTATCCGAGACTCTGCCGGACATAGTCATAATGAAGCAACGATTAGCAGCGCTCGAGACAAAGGTGCGCACATCGGAATTCCGAGCTGAAGACGCGGAAAATAAATCGCGTAGAAGCAACCTCAGAATCATAGGCCTGACGGAAAAAATAGAAAGCCGCAGCATGATAGACTACCTGGAAAGATGGCAGCGAGAGGAAGTAGCGCCAGACGGCCTATCGAGCTTCTTCGCCCTAGAGAGGGCGCACCGAGTCCCCGCGAAACCACCTGTACCACGAGCGCCGCCGCAGGTGGTGATAGCGAAGCTCCTCCATTACAGGGACAGAGACCACATCCTTGCCCAAGCACGCCTCAAGGGGGATATAGCGGTGGACAATTCAATGGTGCGAATCTTCCCAGATTTCTCCCGGGAGGTACAAAGACAGAGAGGCTCTTACCGGGACGTGAAACAGAGGTTGCGGCAACTGAACTACAAATATGTAACGCAATACCTGTCCACATTATGAGTAACCACGGAGAATGGCATAGAGTTCTTCAAGACCTCACAGGAGGCATCAGACTGGCTGGAGAGGCACGAGGGGACGGCGCCGCTACGAGACCCGGTGAGGAGAAGAAGAGAGAACCGCACCCGAGGTCGACGAGCTTTGAGGGAGACTCTAGCCCCCACGCAAGAAGAGGCACAGCTTGAGCGCCGAAATGCGATGCACGTGGTGGCCTTGATCAGCGGTAAGAGAGAAGCCCCGCACCCCCTGAGAGCAGCGAGACTGCAGCAGATTCTGGCTCGGAACAGGGGTCCAGCGACCCTGATGTACAGAGTGTGGCACTCCCAGACGTAACTCCGCAGACGGTGGACGATATCCCCTAGACGAAGAGGGCTGAGATCCACCACGAGCAGGTCTGGAGTAACACTGGACGCACCTGACCCAACAATGAGGTACTGGGGTTGATGGAGGGGGGAGCGCTGTGAGGGTTGCTTTGGGACCACGGAACTGAAGGGCGGCTGCAGAGACTGGAAGAGCGGCGGACAAGCAGCCTTCCCCCCTTGCAATTGACTGATAGAACTGCAAGCAGTCACTTGCTGACTTATAGCCTTAGTTTGGATGGGGGGGGGTTTCCTGCTTATCCTGGGGAGTGGGAGTTGAGGGAAATGTTTAAAGTTAATAGGGGGGGGGACACCTTGAGTTGCAGCGCACAAAGCACTATACGGGATCGAGTGGGGAGAGGAGGCTGATGATGGTGCATAAGGAGGGTGGCGGGCCGAGAATCGTAACATTATCCAATGGCTGATGCGCAGAAGTACAAATGCATGACTTGGCATATTAGAGGTATGCACACAATGACGAAACGCCATAAAGTCCTCTCATACATTAGAAGACGGGGAGCCCAGATAGTCCTACTACAGAAGACGCATCTAACACAGAAAGAGGGGCAAGCCTTACAGAGACGGTGGAGGGGCCAGCTCTTTTATACTACCTACTCGGCATATGCGCGGGGGGCGTTAATATGGATCCAAGCAGGGGTCCCATTCCAGTTGACGGACTCGCTGATCGATCCAGAGGGTCGCTTCGTAGCCATAAAAGGGCGACTAGAGGGCCAAGAAATAAGTATAATAATTTTATACGCCCCAATGCAGAACAACCAGCCTTCTTCGCAAGACTGAGTCACTGTCTGACGCAATATCTGACGGGCAATACCCTAGTAGGGGGCGACTTTAATAGTGTGGACAACACGCTCCTAGATAGATCTCACCCTCCACTGCGAAATTCCCAAGCAGCACACACCTCACATGCGTTCACCACCTGGAGACAGAGTTGGGGACTGATAAATGCCTGGAGGACCTTACACCCCCAAGATAGAGACTACTCCTATTTTTCTGCGGTGCATGAGGTGCATGCGCAACTAGATGCGTTCTTATGTGCAGCAGAAATCCAATGCCACGTTGTCGCTGCGGAATATCTTGCACGCACGATATCAGACCACAACCCAATGGTCTTATCCCTGAGGTGGAGGCAGCCCGTATCAGCGACCCCCACATGGAGGCTCCGCCCGGACACCTTGGAAGACCAGGTCTTCCGAGAAGAGATTAGGGGGAAGATAGCGCACTACTTTTGAGGCCAACGCGGGGACGGCCTCTTCGCCGAACGCAGAATGGGACGCCTTTAAGGTGGTCCTGAGGGCCAATGCATAACGCGGACCACTGGGGTGAGGCACGTAATACTGGGAGAAGTAGAGGGAGCAGAGACAACCCTTAGGGAACTGGAACGTAGAAGACCAGAACACCCAGAGCTTCAGCAGGCAGTTTTAGAGGCCAAGGAGGAGGTGGCAAGGCAGACAGAGAGACTTAGATGCTTCGACTATAAGAAATATCTAGAGCGCACCCATGTAGAGCGGGACAAATCAGGATCACTCCTGGTGTGGTTGGCAAACCCGGTGAACACGAGCCTGCCGCTGGTTGAAATAGAGGATGAGGAAGGGGTCAGGCACTATACGCAGGCACAGATTAATTAAGTCTTCGCCCGCTACTATGCAAAGTTATACAGAAGGTCACAGGGAGGTGAACATGCGGAAGCAAGGGAATACCTCGCAGGCCTGCAGATGACGAAGCTGGACCCTGAGGAGGCAGAAGAGCTAGGAGCGGACATTACATGGCAGGAGGTAAGAGCCGCCATCAAGGGCATGGCAAGGAATAAGACCCCGGGCACAGATGGCCTACTGGCGGAATTCTATGCAACTTATGTGGAGGAGCTGCCCCCCAACTGGTTACAATGTACCAGGAGGCCCGGGAAGCGGGCATACTGCCGGAGAGCGCTAGGGAGGCCCTCATTATTCTGGTGCCTAAGCCAGGGAAAAAGCCACACGACTATACAGCTTACAGACCTTTATTCATGTTAAACATGGATTACAAGATCCTAAGCAAGGTCTTGGCGATGCGCCTTCTCCCCCACATGCCAGAATTGGTTCATGCAGACCAAGCAGGGTTTATCCCGGGGCAGAACACGGCCATAAATATTAGACGACTCCTGGCTGTCATGGGCTCCAATGGGTACGAAAGGCAGGAAGCGGTGGTACTCGGGGTAGACATAGAGAAGACCTTTGATAGCCTTGAGTGGCCCTACCTCTACGAAGTCCTGACCAAGATGGAACTGGGAGGAGGCTTTCTGGCATGGGTGTGACTATTGTATACATCCCCCACGGCCCGGGTGCGCACTGGGAGGACCATCTCGCCCAGACAAGGGGTGGAGAGGGGTACGAGGCAGGGATGCCCCCTCTCCCCACTCCTGTTCGCATTGGCCATGGAGCCGCTGGCGTGCAGGGCAAGGAGTGGGCAGGACTATAACGGCCTGGGGACAGGAGTGGTACAACATTCTATAGCCCTGTACGCGGACGACCTCTTGCTATTTCTT
This sequence comes from Calotriton arnoldi, assembly GCA_963921515.1. Lineage (NCBI taxonomy): Eukaryota > Metazoa > Chordata > Amphibia > Caudata > Salamandridae > Calotriton > Calotriton arnoldi. Next base: position 226,569 of record CAWUFW010002537.1, read on the forward strand.
AGTGACACAGCAGGGGAATTGAGAGGGGCGCGGGGCATGCTAGCCAGGTTCGGTTATCATATCTGGCCTCAAAGTTAACTGGCGGAAATCCAGTTTATACCCCATGACGCCCAATGCCCTTCCGCCACCTGAGATAGAGAATCTGAAATGGCAGCCCAGCTGCCTGCCGTACCTTGGAGTCAAAATATATCACGGCTCAGCAGAATTGCTAGAGGGTAACGTGGGTAGAGCAATAAGATCAGTGAAGTCTGCGATGGAATTCTGGGGAACGCTGCCGCTATCGGTAGCTGGACGGGTAGCAATCTTAAAGATGTTAGCCCTCCCGCGACTACTGTATTATTTTGGGGCTCTCCCGGTGTGGATCCCAAGAGCAACATTCAAAGACCTTGACTCACCGATCACGTCGTTTATCTGGGGGGCGGGACGCAGAAGAGTAGCGTTGACCTCCTTACAGCGCTCCACAGCGGAGGGTGGCCTAGCGGTTCCTGACTTCGAGGGATATTATATAGCTGCCCAGCTGTACTGGCTGATCCAATGGCTGGCGGCGGAACGTAATCCGGAAAGGGAATGGTACCCAGCTGCACTGGATGCCACAACCCTAGCGAAGATCCTGCTACGGGTGTGACAGAACGTATCAGAAGACACAATGGAAACCAGGGTGGTGGTGCGCTGCTGGGCTAGATACCTAAGACGGGTAGGCGCCAAGATTCCCTACTCCCCGGACCTACCCATCACAGTACTAAGCTGTCTGCCACAGGGAAAGCACTGGACGGGGTTGGAGGACTGGGAAGGGGAGGGACTGAAAGCAATGGGGGACTTATACCAAGATTCCACACTGCTCCCATTCAAAGTATTACAAGCAGCATATGACTTACCGGGAGGCCACTTCCTGAAGCATCGGGCCCTTACCAGAAGAATTAGAAAACACTGGGGAGTGGGAGGCATGGAGCCGTGAGCATTAGCCGGATGTAGATATGTTGCGCTATCAGCGGGGAGGATCAAGACAGTCTCGTGCCTCTACAAGGCAATGAGGCAAGACATGCAAAGGCCGCTAGAGCGCCTGCGATTACAGTGGTAAGAAGACCTGGGGAAGCAGATCCCAGAAGTGGAGTGGGACAAGATCCTAGAGCGCACCCCGAAAGTATCTAGAAATGCGCGATTTAAACTAATCAATTTCTACATATTACATAGAGCGTACCTCACCCCATCCCACATTAGGAGATATTTTGGGACGGAGACAGCCACATGCCCAAGATGTGGAGAGAGAGAGGCGCATATAATTCATATGTTTTGGAGCTGGCCTACATTACAGTCCTTTTGGGAGGAGATAAGGCAAGTGGTGGGTGATCTAATTGACAAAGAGATCCCACATGCCCCAGAGCACTTCCTGCTGGTATGGTTCCCACACACAGCCAAAAACAAGACGACTGGGAAGTTTCAAGAACTGGCCTATGTTCTGGCCAAAAGAGAGATAGCCAGGAATTGGAAGGCAGCGGGGGGTGGGGGATGGGGGGGGGGGGTGGATTGCTTCCTGGAAAAAAGAACTTGAAAAGTGGGCAGGAGCAGAAGGTAGATTACTGCTCAGGGACGCCAGTCGAGGGATAGGTAAAATAGATAGGGTTAGGGCATGGGAAAGCCTAGTGAGTGAACTGACGGCAGATAGACAGGATAATAGTGGGACGGGCAGCCGGCAACGCCGGAACAAGAAAGAGGGAGAGGTGAGCACCCGGAGCAGGAACAATAGACATCGCATCATACTGAAACTAAAAGCCTAACTCACGAGAACCCAACAATACCTAGGGTTTAGATTACGTCCACTTAAGCGCAACTCAAGTGGGGAGGAGGGACTGTTATGTTAATAGGGGTGTTAAATTAAGTACAACAGAGAGTAACAATGTTGCGTAATATATACTGGATATGACATGAATAATGTTTATGTATGTCAATGATGTCTTGAAAACCCAATAAAACCTGGTTGTAAAAAAAAAATAATCATTCTTTAGCTCACTTTGCCACCCCAGTGCAGACAAAGCTATATGCAAATCAGTCTTGACCCTGTGCCTCATGGGAACAGTCCAGCCCAAACTGCCAAGCCATGTCTTCCCTGGACCGAAAACAAGCATCCTGGGACCGGTTTCGGGGTAACACTCCTCATCAGCCAGGCTAGCTTGAATCCAGTGGCAAAGTGAGCAAGGGACCCACGTCTGGGCATACCCTGCCAACTTAGGGCGAACAAAGCAAACACAAAGAGATGATGGACAGAGCGCTGAAACTTTTCAGACACTCACCCCCAGTCACAGATCTGGGTTGAATCCATCATCATTCTTTAGCTGGTCAAGACTGATTTGCATATAGCTGGGTCTGAACTGAGGTGGCGAAGTGAGCTAAAGAACGCTGATGGATTCAACCCAGATCTGTGACTGGGGGAGAGTGGCTGAAAAGTTTCAGCACTCCGTTCATCATCTCCTTGTGTTTGCTTTGTTCATCCTAAGTTGGCAGGGTATGCCCAGACGTAAAGGCTGAGATGGGCAGCGCCCCATGTTATACAGGTTTAAAGTCTGGAATGCGCAGTGCCCCATGTTATACAGGGTTAAAGGCTGGGGTGGGCAGCACCCCATGCAGAGGCGTATCAAAGGCCCCCACAGCCCCACGGTGCGGGGGGCCCAGGCTTACCCAGAATGGAGGGGCCCCCTTCAACCTCTACTGATGTGAGTGTTAGGGCCCTCTTCACGTTTTGTTACTCCACTGGCCCCATGTTATACAGGGTTAAAGGCCGGGATGGGCAGCGCCCCATGTTATACAGGGTTAAAGGCTGGGGTGGGCAGCACCCCATGTTATACAGGGTTAAAGTCTGGGATGGACAGCGGCCCATACTATACAGGGTTAAAGGCTGTGGTGGGCAGCGCCCTATGCTATACTGGGTTACCGGGTGGGATGGGCAGCGCCCCATGTTAAACAGGGTTAAAGGCAGGGATGGGCAGAGCCCCATGTTCTACAGGGCTACAGGCAGGGATGGGCAGCGCCCCATGTTCCACGGTGTTAAAGGCTGGGGTGGGCAGCGCCCCATGCAGTGGCGAATCAAAGGCCCCCCACAGTCCCCGTGGTGCGGGGGGCCCAGGCTTACCCAGACTGGAGGGGGCCCCCTCAACCCCTACTGATGTGAGTGTTAGGTGCCCCTTCACGTTTAGTTATGCCACTGGACCCATGTTATACAGGTTTAAAGGCTGGGATGGGCACTGCCCCATTTTATACATGGTTAAAGGCTGTGGTGGGCAACGCCCCATGTTATACAGGGTTAAAGGCTGGGATGGGCAGCGCCCCATGCTATACAGGGTTAAAGGCTGGGATGGGCAGTGCCCCATGCTATACAGGGTTAAAGGCTGGGCTGGGCAGCGCCCCATGCTGTACAGGGTTAAAGGCTGGGATGGGCAGCGCTGCATGCTATACAGGGTTCAAGGCTGGGATGGGCAGCACCCCATGCTATACAGGGTTAAAGGCTGGGATGGGCAGCGCCCCATGCTAAACAGGGTTAAAGGCTGGGATGGGCAGCGCCCCATGTTATACAGGGTTAAAAACTGGGATGGCAGCGCCCTATGTTAGACAGGGTTACAGTAAGTCTCGGATGGGCAGCGCCCCATGTGAGACAGGGTTACAGGTTTGGATGAGCAGCGTCCCATGCTACACAGGGTTAAAGGCTGGGGTGGGCAGCGCCCCATGCTATACATGGTTAAAGGCTGGGGTGGGCAGCGCGCCATGCTATACAGGGTTAAAGGCTGGGATGGGCAGCGCCCCATGCTATGCAGGGTTAAAGGCTGGACTGGGCAGCGCCCCATGTTATGCAGGGTTAAAGGCTGGGATGGGCAGCAGCCCATGCTATGCAGGGTTAAAGGCTGGGGTGGGCAGCGCCCCATACTATACAGGTTTAAAGGCTGGGGTGGGCAGCGCCCCATGCTATACAGGGTTAAAGGCTGGGCTGCGGCCCATGCTATACAGGGTTAAAGGCTGGGCAGCGCCCTATGCTATACAGGGTTAAAGGCTGGGATGGGGAGCGCCCCATGCTATGCAGGGTTAAAGGCTGGGGTGGGCAGCGCCCCATGTTATGCAGGGTTAAATGCTGTGGTGGGCAGCGCCCCATGCTATACAGGGTTAAAGACTGGGATGGGCAACGCCCCATCCTATACATGGTTAAAGGCTGCGGTGGGCAGCGCGCCATGCTATACAGGGTTAAAGGCTGGGATGGGCAGCGCGCCATGTTATGCAGGGTTAAATGCTGTGGTGGGCAGCGCCCCATGCTATACAGGGTTAAAGACTGGGATGGGCAACGCCCCATCCTATACATGGTTAAAGGCTGCGGTGGGCAGCGCGCCATGCTATACAGGGTTAAAGGCTGGGATGGGCAGCGCGCCATGTTATGCAGGGTTAAATGCTGTGGTGGGCAGCGCCCCATGCTATACAGGGTTAAAGGCTGAGATGGGCAGCACCCCATGCTGTGCAGGGTTAAAGGCTGGGGTGGGCAGCGCCCCATACTATACAGGTTTAAAGGCTGGGGTGGGCAGCGCCCCATGCTATACAGGGTTAAAGGCTGGGCTGCGGCCCATGCTATACAGGGTTAAAGGCTGGGCTGCGCCCTATGCTATACAGGGTTAAAGGCTGGGATGGGGAGCGCCCCATGCTATGCAGGGTTAAAGGCTGGGGTGGGCAGCGCCCCATGCTATACACGGTTAAAGGCTGGGATGGGAGGCTGGAATGGGCAGCGCCCCATGCTATACAGGGTTAAAGGCTGGGGTGGGCAGCGTCCCATGCTATGAAGGGTTAAAGGCTGGGGTGGGCAGAGCCCCATGCTATACAGGGTTAAAGGCTGGGGTGGGCAGCACCCCATGCTATGCAGGGTTAAAGGCTGGGGTGTGCAGGGCCCCATACTATACAGGGTTCAAGGCTGGGATGGGCAGCATCCTATGTTATACAGGATTAAAGGCTGGGATAGGCAGAGCCCCATGTTATACAGGGTTAAAGGCTGGGGATGGCAGCGCCCCATGCAGGGGCATATCAAAGGCCCCCACAGCCCTACAGTGCGGGGGCCCCAGGCTTACCTATACTGGAGGGGGCCCCTTCAAACCCTACTGATGTGAGTGCTAGGGCCCCGTTCCCGTTTTGTTACGCCACTGTCCCCATGTTATACAGGGTTAAAGGCTGGGATGGGCAGCACTCCATGTTATACAGGGTTAAAGGCTGGGGTGGGCAGCGCCCCATGCTATGCAGGGTTAAAGGCTGGGGTGGCCAGCGCCCCATGCTATACAGGATTAAAGGCTGGGATGGGCAGCGCCCTATGTTATACAGGGTTAAAGGCTGGAATGGGCAGCGCCCCATGCTATGCAGGGTTAAAGGCTGGGATGGGCAGCGCCCCATGCTATGCAGGGTTAAAGGCTGGGATGGGCAGCGCCCCATGCTATGCAGGGTTAAAGGCTGGGATGGGCAGCGCCCCATGCTATGCAGGGTTAAAGGCTGGGATGGGCAGCGCCCCATGCTATGCAGGGTTAAAGGCTGGGGTGGGCAGCGCCCCATGCTATACAGGGTTAAAGGCTGGGGTGGGCAGCGCCCCATGCTATACAGGGTTAAAGGCTGGGATGGGCAGCGCCCTATGTAATACAGGGTTAAAGGCTGGGATGGGCAGCGCCCTGTGTTATACAGGGTTAAAGGCTGGGATGGGCAGTGCCCTATGTTATACAGGGTTAAAGGGTGGGATGGGTAGCGCCCCATGCTATGCAGGGTTAAAGGCTGGGATGGGCTGCGCCCCATGCTATGCAGGGTTAAAGGCTGGGATAGGCAGCGCCCCATGCTATACATGGTTAAAGGCTGTGGTGCTATACAGGGTTAAAGGTTGGGGTGGGCAGCGCCCCATGCTATGCAGGGTTAAAGGCTGGGGTGGGCAGAGCCCCATGCTATACAGGGTTAAAGGATGGGATGGGCAGCGCCCTATGTTATACAGGGTTAAAGGCTGGAATGGGCAGCGCCCCATGCTATGCAGGGTTAAAGGCTGGGATGGGCAGCGCCCCATGCTATGCAGGGTTAAAGGCTGGGATGGGCAGCGCCCCATGCTATGCAGGGTTAAAGGCTGGGATGGGCAGCGCCCATGCTATGCAGGGTTAAAGGCTGGGGTGGGCAGCGCCCCATGCTATACAGGGTTAAAGGCTGGGGTGGGCAGCGCCCATGCTATACAGGGTTAAAGGCTGGGATGGGCAGCGCCCTATGTTATACAGGGTTAAAGGCTGGGATGGGCAGCGCCCTGGGTAATACAGGGTTAAAGGCTGGGATGGGCAGTGCCCTATGTTATACAGGGTTAAAGGGTGGGATGGGTAGCGCCCCATGCTATGCAGGGTTAAAGGCTGGGATGGGCTGCGCCCCATGCTATGCAGGGTTAAAGGCTGGGATAGGCAGCGCCCCATGCTATACATGGTTAAAGGCTGTGGTGCTATACAGGGTTAAAGGTTGGGGTGGGCAGCGCCCCATGCTATGCAGGGTTAAAGGCTGGGGTGGGCAGAGCCCCATGCTATACAGGGTTAAAGGCTGGGATGGGCAGCGCCCATGCTATACAGGGTTAAAGGCTGGGGTGGGCAGCGCCCATGCTATACAGAGGTTAAAGGCTGGGGTGGGCAGCGCCCCATGCTATACAGGGTTAAAGGCTGGAATGGCAGCGCCCCATGCTATTTAGGGTTACAGGCTCGGGTGGCCAGCGCCCAATGCTATACAGGGTTAAAGGCTGGGGTGGGCAGCGCCCCATGCTATACAGGGTTAAAGGCTGGGATAGGCAGCGCCCCATGCTATACAGGGTTAAAGGCTGTGGTGCTATACAGGGTTAAAGGTTGGGGTGGGCAGCGCCCCATGCTATGCAGGGTTAAAGGCTGGGGTGGGCAGAGCCCCATGCTATACAGGGTTAAAGGCTGGGATGGGCAGCGCCCCATGCTATACAGGGTTAAAGGCTGGGGTGGGCAGCGCCCCATGCTATACAGGGTTAAAGGCTGGGGTGGGCAGCGCCCCATGCTATACAGGGTTAAAGGCTGGAATGGCAGCGCCCCATGCTATTTAGGGTTACAGGCTCGGGTGGCCAGCGCCCAATGCTATACAGGGTTAAAGGCTGGGGTGGGCAGCGCCCCATGCTATACAGGGTTAAAGGCTGGGGTGGGCAGCGTCCCATGCTATTTAGGGTTACAGGCTCGGGTGGCCAGCGCCCAATGCTATACAGGGTTAAAGGCTGGGGTGGGCAGCGGCCCATGCTATACAGGGTTAAAGGCTGGAATGGCAGCGGCCCATGCTATACAGGGTTAAAGGCTGGAACGGCAGCGCCCCATGCTATACAGGGTTAAAGGCAGGAATGGCAGCGCCCTATGCTATACAGGGTTAAAGGCTGGGGTGGGCAGCGCCCCGTCTTTACTAGACGTCAGGGTGTGTTAGTTAGATGAGGCTCACGCCGGACAGTAATGATTGGCTGTCAGTTGTTAATGCGCCTTGTTAATCATGTTCACTGTCTGTTCTCAGCTCTCATCGGCCATGGCATCCCTCCCGGCTCTAATCTCATCAACAGGGAATATTTAAAGACCAGAGCGGCCGAGCTCTGAAGTTTACACAGAACTCATGACCGTGGACGAGGCCCGCAGGAATCCTTTGCTGCTAAAGAATGGATTTTACGGTTAAATAATAATAAATGAGGTGGGAAGATTTCACAGGAGCGTTCATACAACTGGTCTGTTTTCCGTGTGTTCAGAAACGTAAAGTAAACGACATTCAGAACGGCCGAAGCATAACCAAGTGAATGGGCAAGACCTTGGTTTTGCTTGCAATGATGGAAATTTGGTTTATTTCCAATATCGCGTGCAAAACCAAGGTCAAATGGAAATGTAACTCCAGGGCTCGAGTCGGGGTACCACGTGGGTGGACGGCGTCCCCCCACTTATTTTACCGTGAGCTCGATAACTGGAGCAAATGGAGCCACACATTCACTCTTTGGCCTCTCTGGGGCGAGATCGGAGCTGCTGGTGCACGCGCTGGCTTCTCTGTTGCAATCGCATGTAAGGGGTGGGCGAAGGGAGGCAATAAGTCTGATGGTGCAAGCCACCTTTCGTGACGTCACTTCCTGTCGTGACGTCAGCGTCCCCCCACTTCTTTTTTTAGGACTCGTGCCCTCTGTAACTCCAAAATGGGGGTACATTGTCAGTGATTACACATCAAGTACCTCTAATATTTCCGGGATGTTCTCAGCATCTCATGGGCATGAAAGCTTGCCCCCTTTCCTGTGACAGACTTAAAGAGAGGTGACTCTGTTGGACATGGTGGTGGATGAGACATTCTAGAACAGGTGGCTGAACAGCCACCACTTTTGGCAGAGTCACCTGTACACATTGGCAGTGCCGTTGAAAGACCCAGAGGAGCATCAGCCAAACTCCTAAGGCGATGGATGGCTGTGCTGCTAGAAAGGAAGCCCCGAAGGAGTAACCTTTTGGTGAATTTCACATTATCGGCCTCCAGCGAATCAGGTTTTCTTGACATTATTTATGTGTGAAATTATGCCTCCTGCACTCCAGTGCTGCACATCTATTACCCATGGGGGAAGTAGGCGAGGTGAAGGGCAAGCATCGTCAACTTTTATTTTCAAAACTACTTGCTTGCAGAGGCGTCAATTCACCAAAATGCCAGGGGGAGCGACAGTGACATCACATAATTTCCGATTGACAAATCACATAACACGAAGTGAAATCAAACGATGGGACACTGAATCCTGCCAGGAAGTGATGTCTATATTGCAGTCCTGTATACGTATATATTTTTTACTGAGCTAAAATGCCTTAGTTTGCAGCCAGAGATGCAGAAAGTAACTAGTGCACATCACAACACCATTAAACGCCTGTTTTCTTCTTGGCATTGCCTTTACAGCCTCTGATGGCGGGGGTCGCAAAAGCAGTGCCAGAGGTCGCAAGGATCATGCTAGGGGTCGCATCTGACCCTTAAATGACGTCCATACTTGCTTGCTGTCTTGATATTGAAGATAGCAATGAATTCTTGTTTTAGGCCTTTTTTCGAAGTAGAAAGATTGCTGTTCATCCATGGACGAAGTAACAGGTCCCACTTCCAGTTTGCTTACTTATTAGCTGACTTCTTGTTGCAGGGCCAGGCAGCCGTAGTAGAAGGAGGTAGCATCTTGAACCTCAGTGGTTAGCCAATTTGCACAATATTCAGCACATATCTGTCTTTGATTATCTTGATCAACTCTGTAAGATAAAAAGTGATACTTCTCCTAGACAGTGGATGAAACAAAGAGAGTGAAGTAAGAAGACAGTTTTGTGTTGGCCGAGGGCTTCCTTGCAGCAGCTTTCTTGGCATGGCTGCTTCTTCTCTTCCACTACTGGTGCTGCCAGTAAGCAGGATGAACTTCTGGTTGATGCCACCATCTTTTCATGGATTCATGGTGGAATCTGTGGAACAACCTCCTTTCTCAAGCTCTATGGTTTCTCGGTCAATGCCTCCACCATCATCCTGTCAATCTCATCATCTGTATGAGAACACAACAGCGTGGAGCTAGAAAGGGGGATGCTCAAAATCTCATTCTGTGAGTTGACCAGGCAGAGTCCAGGCTGTGGACAGCCATGTCTGATAGGTCTGTAGCAGTACTTGTGATTGGAGGGGAAAAAAGACACCTACTTCCAGACCTTTTTGGAGGCCTGGAATGTGTTCTTCATAAGATCTTCAGTGAAAGCAGGGCTTTAAGTGGGCCGGGTCGTCAGGGTCTCTGACCCAGTAGTTATTTAAAACGGACATTGAAACGGGTCCCTATCGGTCCCTATATTCATGCCCTTAACTTCACAAGAAATTACACTGACCGAATTCTGAACATTGAATGCCAAACACGTTAAGGTAATTCATGCCTGTGATTTAGTTCCTATTTATATTTCACGTGCTAATCTTGCACTCCTAAGAGCATTAGCTATTTCCAGAATGTTGTGTATTTATTTATTTTTCCCATGCAAAATATTGCTCTTGTATAGTGCATTATTTGAACTGAGTCGCCTTGATGTGTTTATAACAGGCCATGAGGTTCCTCACTGTGCCTGTCAGTGGCTCAAAAAGGTGTTCAGGATATATGTTCATCCAATCATTGGCCTCTCTGCAGAGTGCACAGGGACAAACATTAGCAAAGCCATTAGTACCGGCTGTTGTTGTGTTCTATATCTGCATGGAATAACAGAAAGCTCAGAGAGGAACCAAAATACTGATCAGATGCCACACTATGGGAGCTTACATTTTAAGCCACGCCTATAATTACATAAAGACCCCCTACATTTTTCATCCCACTTAAAGCCATGGGTGAACGTCTGTATGAACTTCCATAAAGCCCTTTCACAGAAGGTATCTTTTGAGTCAACGGCTGCTATACTGATGGAATATTTGACAATGACGGCTGTTTGGTCCAACTTGTGTTTTTCCGATCACCCAACTGGGGAGTCTTTCTGTGGACTGGGGTGATCGAAGGTGCATCCTTTAGACACGTCAGCAGAGCTGATTGAACACACAAATTTCTAGGGGTCCTCCAGCATTTTTCAAATAAGGTGGACGCTACCATGCTCGGTCACGATCCTCTTCGACATATTTTGTCACAAAGAGCATTTTTCTGCGCTGTATATTGTAATTGTATTTACATAGCACTAACTACCCCATACGAGGCGTTGAAGCTCTTTACACCGGGCAGCATGCTACTCTGGAACCCAAAGTTAATAGTTAGTCCAGTATTATTTGTTACTGTTGACCACTGGGATTAGTCTTGTGTGCCCAAACAAACCATTGCATGCACTCACTCCAGTTTCTTGTGGTGATTAAATTAATAGGATTTGTTTGAGATCATTAGCAGGGGAATGTTACACATGCATATGTTTGGAGGTATTAATAATTGAGCTAGAGGAGGCTATGTATTGTTAGGTTCCAGGGGTATGTCTTTCAGAAGAGGAGAGGTTGTGAACTTGTGAATGAGCTATGGGCAGTTTGCAAAAATACAATATTAGAGATTAAGGTGAACAAGTATGTGACAGTGAGTTGTGCTCAGGGAGAGGAGGCATGCAGAAGATGGAGAGGAAGTTGAGGGCCATTAGAAAGAAAACAAGGAGCAGCGACATTCAGAAGTGTTCAGTATATGTGGGAAGGCGCATCACACAGAGCCTGTGTGGGTCTTTATCAGATTTCTTAGAGTTGCAATTAGAAGTGAAATGAGGAACCCAGTAAAAAATGACTGGATATGTCATGAGGCAATAAAACAACTGAGTGATTTAGTTTAAAAAAATGCTTGGACTTTTAACAATGGACTGATCCCTGTAGAACCGAGAAGATTTAGGTCAAAACTCTCAACAGTAGACCAGTGTTTCACTCTGTGGGGTGTCAAAAGGAGATCAATGGAGCTGGTAGTTGGTCTTTGCTGCTGCTTCATTGACTTCAGGGCGGCATTAGACAGGGTGGACAGAGGCATGCTTTGGCAAAAGCTCAGACAGGGGAATATATATGAGGCCCTGTTAGATCTCCTGGTAAAACTACATGGTAATAACTGGATTTAGGTTGATCTCGACGGGACAGGTAGTCTCTTGAGGAAAATTCCAATGAGAATGACTTATGCCAGAGATGTGTTTCAACTCCTCAGTTCAGTTTATTTATAGGGGATCTCCCCCACGTACTAAGGGCTACTCATAGTTTTTCTCCTAAGATTGGGGGTAGGCACATTAGTTGCCTTATGTACGCGGATGACCTGGTAGTCAAACGCAAATTAAATGCCTTAAGTTCTTATTGCCTTGAAAATAAATTAACGATCAACATTGAGGGGATAAAAACTTTGTTCTTCGCAAAAAGAAAAAGGAGATTTACTTGGTTTATGGCAATGCGCGATTGGAGCAGGTCCAGGAGTATAAATATTTGGGAAATAATTTTTTTTTCCCCAGACGATTTAAGATGGAACAAACATCTGGCCAGTCGTAGGCTTGTATTGACAACAGAAGTGAGTGGCTTGAAGAGGTCTGACCACAAATACGGCAGGTATACCTTTGAGCCACTAAGTAAAGTCATACATGGTAAATTTATCCCTCTGGCTCTTTACGAAGCAGAGGTACTGGCAATGGATAGACAGGATACATGGGAGGGGCTTAAAGGTGTCATTCCGAAATGACTCCTTGACTTACCAAAAAATGCAATGGTTCAAACTATAAGGAGGGAGTTGAAAACTGTAGTCTGGAGTGCTCTGGTGGATGCAAGGGCCCTGCGATTTTATTTTTTGATTAGAAATGGAGCCCCCCGGGGGGCATGGCTTAACTGCCCGCAAGATGGCTGCAACTTGCTGAAGCTCCTCGGTCCGACGGAGACCGGAACTCCTTTGTGGCAGCAGTCCGCTTCTTTTTACATCAAGAAGCGGTTCATTTAAGATGTAAACTCCGGGGGTACAGGTATCTTCTTTTCCGACCTTCGGCAAGCCGCGCATTTCTTCATTCCGCTCCCGCTCTGCGTTCTCCTCAGGAGTCGGAGACGCGACCACCATTTTGACTAACGGTGAGCCGGCGCGCTCCTTGCAGGAAACACTGGTCCCTCAATGAAAATTTTTTCAAGGTAGACAAAATCTTTTGAAATACATTATCTGTGCCCTGGCCAGTCTGCATACTGTATTGTGCCAAGCATTATAGCTGACTCTTTGTTTTAACTAATTTTTTCTGTTTTATCCACCTGGCTTGTTTTTCTCTTTGGTGGTTTATACTGTGGCTCCTATTTTGTGAACTTTCAGAGGCAAATTGCACCTACGGCAATTTTCTTATTCACTGCCTACAAGGTCCTGGTCACCGGCTGTGATTTCTTTGGAGGTCTTTTCTGCCCCTCCCCCACTATTGACGCACTGTTAATCAATAGCTTTTCGCTAACTAGTTCACTTGGGGCCATATGTATCAAGCCTTTTTCCCGTTTGCAAACGGGCAGATTCTCAGAATCTGCCCGTTTGCGAATGGGAAAATGCCTTTTGGGATGTATCATCCCAAAAGGCCATCGCAAAATAGAGAATCGCAAAATTAGAGATTCTCTATTTTGCTGAATGCAATAAGGAATTGCAAATTGCGATTCCTTAAATGCAATTCTGGAAGCACCAGAAATGTGCTATTTGGCCTTAAGGAATTGCAAATTACCACCAACTTCAAGTTGGTGGTAATTTGCGATTTTCTTTAAAAAAGCACTGTTTTGATTTTTAAAAGTGCCATATGTCGCACATACATGCCCTTAGGGCATGTATGTGCGCAAAATGTGCACACATGCATATTTCAGGGGTGCAACAGGGTGTCCTTTTGGCACCCTTGCAACCTTGAAATTGCATTCTCAATTTGCGATTCTCTAATTGGTAATCGCAAATTGAGAATGTCTTCCCATTCATTCCTATGGGCCTCCTAGCCCATAGGAATGAATGGGAAGGTATTCCTTATTTGCGAATCTCAATTTGCGATTCGCAGATAAAGAATATGTAGGATTCATAAAAATTTTAGCAAATACTACATACATTGCATTTTGCGATTCTCTAATTGCGATTCGATAAAAATCGCAATTTGAGAATCGCAAAACTCTTTTTTGATACATATGGCCCCTGGTTCTTTTGGCAATTTTATTCACCTGTTTATGGAGTCAGCCCTGGTGCCCTGCCAAAAGTTCATAACCACCATGGCCTCTGTTCGCAAAGACATCACTACTGCCACAAAACGTCAGAAGAAAGAGCCTAACTCCCCCACTAAGTCTCCATTACCGCTCACTCTTGAGGATGTAATGGAAGAAATCAAGCACATGAAACCATTTGTCATAGATACCAATGCCACTCTACAACGACTTGAGGAGAAATGGTTCAATCTGGAATCCAGGGTATCGACGGTGGAGCAACGGATCAGCGATGTCCAAGATGCAGCTTCCAGGATCGACGCCATGTCTAAAGAAATCGCTCTCCTTAAGCAACAAACTAAGGATTTGAAAAATCGAAACAGGAGAAATAACCTCAGAACTTTTGGCATCCCTGAAGGGGCGGAAGGCTCTGACATGCTGTCTTTCCTTAAGGTTCATATTCCCAAAATAGTCGGCCTCAAGGCAGATACAAACCTTAATCTACAACGTGCACACCGCTTAGGTCCTAAGTCTGGAGGACCATCGACCTCATCATCGTCTAGTCGCCCTAGAGGGATAATTGTCCTTTTCTTGGAGTACACTGACCTTTTAATGGTTCTGTCAGCGGCTAAGCAACAAAAACAGATGCTTTGGTCTGGCCAGAGGGTATTTATCTCTCAAGATGTGGCTCGTGCAACCGCAGTCAGACGTAAAGAGTTTCTTTAATTTCGCCCTGCTCTACGCTTCATGAACGCTAGATATGGCCTCGTGCACCCATGTTTTTTCAAGGTTACATATAAAGAAAGAACTTTCTCATTTGACAGCCCAGATGATGTAAGGCAATTCATTGCTCGGCATAAAGGAGAAGAGATGGATTTTGGGAAAACCTGAACTTGATCATCTTTTTTTTTTTTTTTACTTTATAATATTATTGTTTCTGTTCTCTTAACATACTTTTAACCTTTCAGGGATTGTTGCTATTGTTACTCTTAGGTTTGTTCTGATATCCATTGTATATCTGCTCTTTTTAGGTTAATTTGTCACTAATTTCATGTTTTTCTTCCTTACAGATGTTTGTCTGTACAGATTTCCCTCCTTCATGTGTCCATTACCATGTGCCTCCTTCCTAATCCCATTGTTTATAGTTAATTTTTATCTGTTGAAAAGTGTTATTCCGTTCACCGGTCTTACTTATTGCATTTTTTCATTTCTTCTGTGCCTAGTTTGTTCCCGGTTACTTCCTTTCTCTTCTCCCTTTATTAACTGCTGCTCCTTTCCTTTTTATATCCTTGTCCTATTTTTGGTCTCTGTTGTAATTTTTTGAATCTGTCAAACTGTCGTTCGTCTTCCTTTCTGCGCTTCCTCGCCTCTCCACAATACTTTTCCTACACTTGTTGTATAAGTTGTTACACTTGACTGAAGCTTCCCCGCTTTTTGTCAACCTCTCTTCTTCTATCAAGTTCACCTTTGTTTTCTTCTCTCTTCCTTTTTTATATATTATTTCTAGGTTTTCTCCCTAACTCTTTTTTTTGTTCTGTAATCTTTTTCCTTTTCTCTTTCTTTTTCCTTTGCTTTTAATTCCAGATTGATTTTTTGTACTTATTTTAAAAATATTTTTATAATGGTTCAGTTTTTTCTCCACAGGGAATGTATAAGGCTATTCACTTCAAATTGCTCATGGTTGTTTCTAACTTATTTTCCCCTTTCTCATAACTGGTAATGTACGTATTGTGTCCTGGAATGTGAAAGGTTCACGGAACCCTATTAAGAAGCAAAGGGTACTTACTCATTTATCCCGTTTACAATGTAAGATTGCAATGTTACAGGAAACCAATCTTACGGAAAATTACATTAACTCTCTTAAAAGGCATTGGGTGGGTCATGTTTTTTGTTCGCCTGCTAAGGAGAGAAAGAATGGAGTGGTGACTTTATTCCATAAATCTCTGTCTGTAACGATTGAGAAGGAGGAGAAAGATGTGGATGGTAGATGGCTTCTTCTTCATCTGGTTATTAATGGAGCCCCTCTTTCCCTCCTTGATATATATGGTCCTATGGGTTTGGATACTCAGTTTTGGCTCTCCATGTCACAGGTCCTACACTCTTGTCCTAACTTCAATTTCCTTGTTGGTGGCAATTGTAACCAGATTATGGATCCATTTATCGATAGGAAATCTCAATCAATGTTTATTCTCAATAAAATGCAAAAAACTTTCCTAAATACTATTCTAGCAAGGGGTCTGGTGGACTCCTGGAGGATTTGCAATCCTGACAACCTTGAATTCACCTTTTATTCCCCTACTCACAACTCGTTTTATTTATTTATTTCTGTATTTGTAGAGCGCCTGGTTACACCCACTGGTGTGTCCCCA
The DNA here is from genome assembly GCA_963921515.1 of Calotriton arnoldi. Taxonomy (NCBI): domain Eukaryota; kingdom Metazoa; phylum Chordata; class Amphibia; order Caudata; family Salamandridae; genus Calotriton; species Calotriton arnoldi. The sequence continues at coordinate 242,579 of CAWUFW010002537.1, forward strand.
CACTATTTGTACTCACTGCAACTCCGGGAATCAGTACATCTAAAGACCAGGAACGACCCGTCCCTATTGTGTAAAGAGCCATGTTTTTAATTTCTTACGGAAGAGACTCTCTGATGGTTCCTCCCGAAGGGACAAGGGTAGGGAGTTCCAGCTTTTTGCTGCCAAGTAGCCAAAAGAGCGGGCCCCCATTCGTGCTTTCTTTATCCTCGGGACTGTCAAGTTCAAGAATTGATTACATCTTTGTGTCTCCCCAACTACTCACCAATTTAACTCATGCTGAAATCGGATCTATATTGATATCTTATCACGCTCCGGTTAATATTGATATAGATCTTCCTTCTGTTTCTTCTAAACCTCGTAGGTGGCGCTTCAATAATGTGTTACTTAAGGACACAGTTTTTATGGAACATTTAAAAACCTTTCTTCTAGAGTTCTTTCAAACCAACATTATCCCTGACATTTCATTTCCTGCGGTATAGGATGCATTTAAGGCAACGGCCAGGGGCTTTATTATCGACTATGTCGCCGTTAAGAAGAAAAAATTCCTTAAAGAACCCTCTTCTTTATTGTCTTCTATTAAACATCTTGAACATGCCTATTATACGTCTAACACTAATGACACACTCAAACAACTTATTAATGCTAAATTGGACTTTAATAGGGAAATCGACTGAGGAGGCCTCCGGGGCTCTACTAAAGATTAACTCCAAATTCTATGGGGGTCGTAACAGAGCAGGCAAATTGTTAGTGAATTACTTAAAAGTTAAATCCCAAAAATCCAGGGTAAATAATATTATTGATGACAAAGGCATTAATCATCTTAAAGAGGAAGAAATTATACGTTTCACAGATTTTTTTTAAATTCTATATACGCCTGAATCATCACCTTCAGAAGTTGCCTTGGATTCATTCTTTGACTCCCTTCCTCCACGTACTTCTCCTTCTCCCGACTGTTCCTCTCTTGACAAAGACCTATCTCTTTCTGAGATTAAGACTGCCCTGGCTCTATTACCTAAAGACAAAGCTCCAGGCCCTGACGGCTTCACTGCTGAATTTTACTCTTGCTTTGCTCAAAGCCTTCTTCCTCATCTCTTCTCTCTGTTCCAAAATCTTCATTTCTCATAAGGAAGCTCATGGCACTTTTTTGGAGGCAATGATTTGCTTGATCCCAAAGAAAGATAAAAACCCATCATCTTGTGCCAACTATCGACCCATTTCTTTAATAAATTTAGATTGCAAGATTTTTGCTAAAGTGTTGGCTCTTCGAATAAATCAAGTGATTCCGGATCTGATTGGTATTGAGCAATCTGGGTTTGTTAAAGGCAGGAATTTAACTGACAATTCTCAAGCTTTTTTCAAAATAATGCATCTTGCATCCAAGAGCTCAACTCCTTAGACGCTGAAAAAGCCTTCGATCGTCTTCACTGGTTTTTAGGTCGAGTGACAGCGCGCATGCGCTGTCTGCAAGACCTTTAGTAATCAATAACACAATGCTATTCCCTTATGCTACTTACCATTGGTTCAACGTCCGTGTGCCTCTTGTTTGCTGCCTCCTAAGTGGTTCATGCCGCAAAACATCACTTCCGTTTTTCCTCAAAGGAGCACCGGTATAGTACAGTGTCCTTACGTTTGCATTGCTTTTCTGTTAATTTGGGAGAACTATTTTTTTTTTTTAATTGTTGTGTCCGCCCGTCGCTTTCCGCCGCCACTTTCCTCCGATTTTATCTTCGTGATGCTCACTCCAATTACGACAGTATCCCCTTTGTTATGAGCTCCGATGCCTCTGGGCCAAGTCCACACTCACGGGAGGGTTATTTAGGGCCTCACTCCTCCAAGTTCACGTGATATAAAATTAAATAATAAGCTACAGCATTACTGCGCATAGTTTTATATATATATATATATTTTTTAATCACTCTTAACTTAGTGAGGGGGCCCGCCACTTTGCGCCGACACAACCTTTGATGACTTTGCTATGACGCCACGGTTAGCCTAGGCCACACCCACAAACCCGGAAGTGAGAAGCTGGCCTGAGGAAGATGGCGCCATCCGGACTGAAGGCAGTGGTGGAGAAAGTGAGTTTACTTACTGAGAATGCCCAGGCTCTGCCTATCCATACACCCATTTAGCCCACCTCTGTATCTTTCTTTAACTGCTCCTTACGCTCCTGACCCTGGTGTTACTGCACCTCCTGCATTAACTTGACCCCGGTGTTAGTGCACCTGCTGCATTAACTTGAATCATTTACCCTACCACGGTGTATTGACAAGCTCATTCTGTAAATTACCAGCTGGTGACTCGCCCAGTCCGTCTCTGGCTGGTTCCCAATCGGGTGGTGGGAGGTGTCCATTTCAGGCTGCACTTTGACGAGCATAGACCACGGATAAAGGGGCGTGAGGCCTGACTGCTCTCTCTCTCTCTCTCACTGTGCATGAAACGAAAAGCTCACACCGCAGACAGCTATTGTGAAAGCCGGCAACATCTCCAGGTCACCCCTGCAAAGGCAGAAGCAAATGCTGCTGTCCACTCTGTTAGAAGAAGCATCAACAGGCCCGCAGACCCAAAGGCGTGTGTCTGCCAACAAGTGTAACAAGATCATCAGAAATATTTTAAGCAGTATTTCAGTCACAGGCTGGGCAGGGCAGAAAAAGCAGCCTCCTGGGACAAAAGTGCAGAGAAAAGTTTTTCAGAAACTCCGGTGAAGTTGTATCTCTTTTGATAATTTAGTAATTGTGAGTATTATGTGTTGTGACACACCTTTGTGGTAGTCACAGAACCGTGCACTGCAGTCATTAATAGGCAGCAGGAAGGCGCAGTGGCACGTCAGGTTGTACAAAGGACAAGATAATTACATGTCATTTCGAGGAAGGATGAAGGCAGCAAAAATAGACCTTACTGTTTGAAATAATGAGATGGTTTGAAAAACTACAAACAGCAACTGAGTCCGGGACAACAAGGCACCTGTAAACTACTCCGCTCCCTTTATGTAACATGCATACTTAAACTAGCGTGACGTGTGTACCGTTCTTTCGACTTCGTGAGAGGCCTACATGACCTCTGACGACCTGTGGATATAACCAGGGCCACTGGTATTCTGTGGCAGGGGATGACCAAATTATGCAACATAATCTGGCACATTCTGTGATAGTATTACTTCATTATTTTGACACCACATGCAACACGCTGGTGGCTAAAGTGGTGCTAAGGATTAAAATAAAATATCCCCACAAGCATAAAAATTCTCATTAAATCTTTATTTTACGGCACAGACTTTTGTCGCTTTGGCTAATGTGAAGTATGGTTAGCTAAAAGAAAAAAGATGCTGAGTTTACTCACATATCTATACGGTATAATGTGCGTAGAATGTAATTACTTTTGGGAAAATAAGTGTTATATGTGTTATTCTCAAACAGTTGAATTCCTATTTTAGACTTCTAAAAGGTAAAAGCTTTAGGTCCTCAGTCATGGACCTAGACTAATCCTAATTCAGACATAAATGAACATTTGCTCCTCAACCGATATTACAAATGTTGTGCAAATTACTTACACCACATGTGTTCCTGTACAATTTGCACAAGGTCAATGCTGGTACGAATTGAATTGACACATTGCCCGCGCTCCGAAACGGAGGAATTCGGAATAGTGGTAAACGTGTGCTATTTATAAGTTATCCCATTCGTACATCCAAATATAATTCTAGTGTTGTAATATTACATCCAATAAATACCGTACCCTGCGGTATCACATTTTTTGGTGCAGTATTATCACAGCCAAATTTGCACGACCCTTGAAACGAGGGTCTCATTCAGCAACACTGGTGTTTGAACCTTTTGACCTCTGAAGTATGCTCCGTTCTCTGAAGTGGGCTCTCAAACCAGTGAGGTATGTTAAAAACTCACCTTTGTGAAATGAAACATCTGTAGAGTTGTCATACGCTAAATCCCTTCCAGTTCCAGGAGTCAGGTACTTTTCTATCAGTGGTGAGCTGTGTGTGACACTTGAGGAGGAAGGAATAACCAGCACTCTTGGTAGGCAGCTTGTCTTCTCAAAATGCTTGTGTTTTTAATAAGACAATCTAGTCATTCAATACATATCAATAACACATGCCTTCCTGGCTAGAGCATTATTTTTTTTTATTTATATAAAAGTCAGTTTAATTTTGGATATGATTATTACCATCTAAAAGATGCCTGTTCTTCTTTTGGAAGCATAGTGATAATGCTTTCTAATTTTTATAAATCAGGGTCATCCAACGCAGGTTGATGAGGGCCAGACTACATACCCATTCTGGTTCCCATTTTCATTAACGTATGTAAATATGATTCAGGTGGATATTGTGAAAACCTGACATGGCTCCACCCTCAAAGTCCTTACTGACTAGGTAGGTATACATGATGACTCCATTTCATTGAAAATGTGATTCACCAGCCCTGTGTTTTTCTTTTACAATGTCCTTTCTTTAAAGCAATCCTCACTGCCCCTTCTCCCCTGACCACTTGCTTTGTCTCCTTCACCTAAAGCACTCCTGCTTGCATTGCCCTTCCCTCCTCTCAGGCACTAGCCTCTGCCCCCTCCCCTAAATTTCAGGGCATCCTGTGTGCCTCTTCTTTGCTACCTCCTAATTGGTTCACGCAGAGATACATCACCTCTGTTTTTCCACAGCTGTATGTGCTCACAGTATCCCTGCCTCCCTGCAATATGTTAGCTCTCACCAGTCGTCTTCGCTCCCACTGTTTCCACTGCACGGGCCCCCAGCAACTGTGCCTTGATGGGTGTTCATCCTCCTCTTCTTACCTTATGCCTGGTTGATACTCAGTGCTCCAATGTGTGTCCACCCCCCAAATGCACCCCCTTTGGTTTATGGTTCCTCACTGTGCCCCCAGTGTGTGTCCACTGCATGGGATCGCTGCCTTCATAACCTGTAATCCCTGTGTCTGTTTTAGCTCACATTGTCTCACTGTAGACCTGCTTATCATGTCTCTGCTCCCCTTGCCTATCCATCCAGTGGATCCCCAGTCTGTGTCCGCACCCAGGGATCTGTCTCCATGCTCATCCTATCATTACAACCTCCGGCTATGTTTCATTAGTCTGTGCACAAACCTACCGGTTACAAGTTGGAATTTTGTATTTATTCTGCTCGTTGTGGATCCCTGGCTGTAATCACAGCAGATTCATAGCAGCCGCCCAACGTGGTGTTAAAAACCAGGTACAATTAGCACCATCATACTGCTTAACGTTATTAAATACCCACAAATAAAATAATCGGGTGACTCCGATTCTCTTGGTTTCAATATGTCCATACCCGGCATTTCCCATTATGTAATAATGTATTCTCGTAGTGTTCTTAATAACGGCATAGTATCCATTTGCTAAACCAACTCCAGGCGTGCTTTAAACTGTGTCCCAGTAAGCCCCATACACCAGAACCCACAATCAACACGCTTCCTTTTAGATTAATTGTAAAACACACAATTGCCAGCACATCCATCCACTAGTACTAAACAAAATATTTACATTTACAACGCCAATAGCTCTAACTCTAAAAAATGCTAGACCTATTGCATTGCAAATGCTTGTTTTTGATGCGCGCCCTTAAGTGGCATGGTTTTGGTCCTACTATTTTGTCGTTCATTAGCTTGCTTTATTCCTCCCCAACTACATCTGTTTTTGTAAACAGTTCCCAATCATCTTACTTTACTCTTCAAAGGGGCATTCGTCAGGGCTGCCCCCTCTCTCCCTTATTATTTATACTATCCCTTGAACCCTTTCTTCACTCCTTACGACATTCTTCTTTATTTCGTGGGTTTCTGCATAAAACTTCCGAAACTAAGTTCACTGCATATGCGGATGACATCCTGTTATATGTGTCAGACCGTCAGGTTTCCATACCTGCTTTTAATGATCTCTTGTCTTCCTTTGCCTCTGTATCGGGATATAAGTTAAACTTCACCAAGTCTGAAGTTCTTCCCCTAAACAAATTCTGCTTAAAGGAGATGTCCGTGGATGTGGGTTTTAAATGGAATCCTAAACATATCACTTGCCTGGGAATTTAATATTCTTCCTCCATTGCTAAATCGGTCCAACTTAATTTAGACGACGTCCTACTTAAAGTGCAACATATGTCAGAAAAATGGTCACCCTTATATTTGTCATGGTGGGGTAGGTTGGACACAATCAAGATGATGATGCTTCCCGTCATCAATTTTTATTTATCCATGCTACCAGTCAAGATTTCATTGTAATTCTTCAAATTCCTCAATTCTGCCTTAAGTAAGTTCTTATGGAACAAACGGAAGGCCTGTATTTCCTTGTCTTCATTATCTGCACCCAAAGATAAGGGCGGTGTCACTTTCCCCAACTTCAGACAGTACCACTCTTCTTTTTTGATACATCAACTTTTACCTCATCTCTCCTTTCCCGAGGACACTCCTTCAACGGTCTGGCGTAAATTGGAAGACTCTTTAATCCAACCTTTTCCTTTCTCATCATTACCTAATTTTCCGCATCCTCCTCGTTCTTTTAAATCTCTCGTTATTTCACACTCCATATCGGTTATTTACCCGGTCTGGTCTAAAACTCTCTCTCCTTTGCAGAAGTTTCTTGATGCTTCTATATAGCACAACAGATCCATTAAACTTGCTAATCGTATAATTTTCTGGAGGGATTGGGCCAACAAGGGGATAATTCAAGTTAAGCACTTATTGTTATGTTATGTTATCCGCCATTTATAGCGCTAACGGATACTCGGAAGTGTCCCGGCGCGAAAGCCAATTCAAAGGAGACAGTGAGGCGTAGACCACGGCTGGAAAAATTAATTAAAAAGCAAGGTTTTTAACTGCCTTTTAAACAGCCTAAGGTCATGGATGTTCCTAAGCTCGAAGGGCAGGCTATTCCAAGCCTTATTCCATGGAACACTCCCTCTCTCCTTCAGTGAGCTTCAATCTAAATATGGACTGCCCGCCTCCTCTCTTCATAAATATTATTCTTTGAAATCGATCCTGACTCAGCAGTACTCCCTTCTTTCCCGACCCTTTTCCCCTTCACCAGATTCTTCATTAGAGCCATTGCCTACATCCTCTTCCCTCAGGGCTTCTCACATCTACAAATATCTACATTACTCTCTTCCCAATCGATCTAAGAGTAAGGTTGAACTGTTTTGGGAAACTGATTTACAACAAACTTTATCTATACACACCTGGAACTCTATCTGGGCACGTTTACACCATACGTCCTGTAATGCCAGCACTACTAAGACTTTATATTACTTTTACAATAGGCTGTACCTAACCCCATCATCTATTTCTAAATACAACTAGGGTTCCTCACTTGCCTGCTGGACCTGTTCAATTACTCCCGGTACATACATACACTCAGTGCTTTAAATGGAAAAAAATAAGTGCAGGTACTCACCAGAGATGTGGACTAGGGGGCGGGGTTAGGGCTATGGGGGCGGGGCTACGGGCAGTGCTAAGGGACGGGGCCAGAGGCACACATTTCATTTGATTGAGGTTTAATTGGTGTGCAGATATGCACACAACACTCACTCATACAAGAACATGCACAGGGACATAGATAAGCACTTGTGCACGCAGACAGAGTATTTAGTTCATGTGCTTTAGAAACGCATATTCTGATGTCCACATTACTACACCTTGATTCCCCGACCCCCACCCCCACTGCTGTGCTACAGGTCATCATCACCACCTTTCCCCCTCGATCTGGCTCCAATCAAGTGTTGCCCTACTCTGCTATGCCAGCAGGAGGCCTACTTTTAGATTTCACAAGTCAGGAGATGTGCCTCTTAGCAGGCCCTTCTCGCACACCTACAGTGAAATTGTCTCCACAGAGCCTGAGTGGACACTGTGTCAATCACAGCGTGACTCAGCGCCCTCCCAAACTCCCTGCCTGCTCTGATTGAATACATATGGGAGGTGCTCAATTAGTAGATTGTAAAGGAGATTAGCACTCGAGTGCTTCACAACACGCACCGACTCCTCATCTGTGTCACGCTTCTTTCTTTACAAGCCAAATTGCACTGAGTTGATTTGCTGCCCCATGAGTACCGGTACTCTCTTTGAGACAAGAAAAAGTTCCGGTACTCAAAGGCAGAAAATTTAGAAGTGCCGGTACTTAGTACCGGTGAGTACCGGCCCATTTAAAGCACTGCATACACTCCTTTTGTGTATGTCCACATATTACCTCTTTTTGGTTAAAAATTTGTAAAACAATTTCTTCTATATGTTCTATTAGTTTTCCCTTTAAAATTAACTCCATATTTTTGGGAAGTACTTCCCTAGTCTGGTTTGGTGCCCGTAAACTTGGACAATTTGTGGATCTGTTATTGGCAATTGCCTTTCAGGTTATTACTTCCAATTGGAAAGATGCCTCCAAGGTCACCTTTTCCGCCTGGTGGAACCTTCTCTGTCATCACCACAGATTGGACAGGGCCTTTGTCACCTCCTCTCACCAACTTCTCCGAAAAGAGGCCTTCTGGTCTCCACTTACTAATTATTTATCTTCCTGTGCTACTCAGATCCAGGATAGTATTTCTGTTTTTCAACCACCATGAGCCGAACAGTCTTAAGTTCCTTACACTGTATATATTAGGAAATTTACTGTTACCTTTGTATTATTGTTTATTCACTGTGTAATTATTGGAGTTAAATATGATTATTTCTATGTATAGTGCTGGATTTTTCTCTTGTTCTTTTGTTCCCCCCTTCTTTTTTATATATTTATAAAAAATGCTAAGTCAATAAGGTACATTCTTCATATTGACTCTTCAACTCCATTGTTAACTTTTTTCATTGTACCATATCACATTCATATTACGAATTTCATACATTTGTACTAATTTTCTTTGATTAATTTTAACTTACGTTATAAACTGTACCCTTGTTTTTTCATATATTTCAATAAAACTACATTAAACAAACAACAACAAAAAAGAAATGGAGCCTCCCTGTGATAAATTACTTGTGTTCATTCTCCCAGAGGTAATGTCATTCCTCCCTAGTAAGAGGAATTCAGTGACAGTAATGCTGGATCGCCTAGGTATCTCAGATATGTGCCTTGAAGGGGGCGAAGCAAAACAAATTAGTCAAATAAAGAGCACTCTTAGGTGCTGTGCTGATTAAACTAGCTGGAGTGAGGGACCTTCAGTACTTGGAGAACAAGCGATTTGCTGTGCCCTTTTTAACGTCCCAGGAGGGCATTGACCTCTTCCCATATTTATACAGAATCCCTGATAGGATTCTGCGTATTGAAATTCTGCAGCTGAAGGTTGAAATTCTGCAGCTGAAGGTAGAAATTGACCGGCGATGGTAGATGCCAGGTCTGAAAGTGAAAACAGCTGAGAACCATGGTTAGTGTCCATGTAAGCTGGCTAAAAAATATTCAGTTAGCCACCTACTGGTGGACTGTGTACTGTTCTAAGAGGAAAGGAAGATCCTACGTTTTAGTTTAAAAAAAATATAGGATATGGTCGAGAGAAATGGGATTGAACCTGGTATGTAGGATGATACATCATTATGCAGCCACTGCCATCGGCCAATATTTGCGCAAAACTGTATCATCTTAAGCTACGTTTTCCTCTCTTGTGTTGTCTTAGATTGGCGTTGATTACCGCCTAGGGATACTGGGATGATTCTTGCACTATTAAGGGTAGATGTAGACCAAATTAGGTGGGTGCCCTGGGTATGACATTGACCCTGAAATTGGATAAAATAAGGCTCTTCAGTAAGGACAGTCTGGGTTAAGAGTTTTATAATTTTTGATAACTATGGCCTTGAGAAATGCACTTTACTTGTTATAATTGAGATTTTGCCTAAGCTTCAATAGGGCCAACTGTTTTTTCATTTTAATATGTTATGTATGTCTGTAAAAGTGTTTTGCTGTAGACTTACATAAGAGGTCCTTTCAAAAGGTATTTTAAATATGGACTGTCACTCTGCCAGTTTACGCTATGTTGGCCTTTTATGAATGAGTGAGTGAGACTTGTAGAGCGCACGGCTACTACGAAGAGTGTCCCGGCACTTTTAATGCACTTTTGTTGCCTAAAGCATATGAAATTAGTCTTGTATGTTGATAACTATCCCCTAGCACAATGCACCTTACTTGTTATATTTTAGATTTTATGCTTCAATAGGGCTAACTGTTTTTTTGTTCATTTGAATACCTTAATTATGCCTGTGAAAGTGTTTTGCTGTAGACTTACTTATGATACTCTTTCAAAAGGTATTTTAAATATGGACTGTTCTTCTACCGGTTTGCACTTATGTTGGCCGGGTATATTGCACTCTTTTTGCCTAGCTGTATGAAATGAGTCTTGTATGTTGTAGGTTAAACCGATGCACTTCTAAATAATTTGATATATGGAATATGTGGGTTGCAGATCCCTCTAAGATTTACTTTAGTTGAGAAGATATTTTTACATACCATTTTATATCCGTCTTAGGTCTGTATTTTGTGCTGGTTGTACTGATATGATTAAGTTCTATATTGGAGATTTTTATGATATTTTTAATTGTATCATGTTAATGAATTGGGTAATGTGTTTATTTCTATAGGAATTGTTCTTGGAGATAAAAAGAATATGATCTGAGTGATTTAGTAAAATATGAAAGAAGATTAATATTTTCCGACAGGAAATGGGTAGATCTCTGTATTTCAGTGTCTTGCTCTTAGGAGCCAGAAAAAAAGTACGGAGAAGTAGGACATTAACATTTTGGATGTGAATTTTTCAGCTTTTTCAAGCTTCTGTCTGTTTTAATCTATATCCACAAATAACATCATTATTTCTGTTATGTTTTACCTTTCAAAATAAAACCAATTGTAGTATTAGTTGATTGATACCCTTGCAGTTTCCTATTTTTAATTATAAGGAGATTCGTTTTAGAAGCCAATACCAATGATATTCTATAAATGTATGCAGTACACAAGTACCAAAATATATATTTTTAGAAAGAAAAAAAAGTGTGCCAGGATCCAATATGCTGGTGGGACTCTTCGCTGTTTATGATTATCAGTGAAGATCCTGTAGTAAAGAAATCACCCGTTTTAGTGTAAACAATTGCTCAAACATTTCCACAGTCAGACACTAACTGTGCATGAGTCTCGGAGAAGAATGAGACGGGGTATTCAAACCAGCCAGAAAAGAACTCTATTGTTTAACTAAAGAATTTTTAGCCTGGAGCAAAAACCACAGGGCTATAATAAAAACTCCAACCAATTGCTTGTATTTTCCAAGTAGTTTTTGTATTCTCTAGGTCTTATATTCAGATAACTCTTCCTTTCCTGGCAAAGTATGCTGATGACTTATTCTCTAAAAAAGGCATTTATGAGCTTTCCCATTTCTGGGAAAGGGCTTCTATAACATACACTCTTTCGGCAAAACACTTCATAACTTCTAATCAATCAATCAGTACTTGTAGAGTGCTGCTAATCACCCCAGGGGGTATTCAGGCGCTGGTGAGCCATGTTGGTTGGAGAAGCAGGTCTTAAGCTCCTTCCTGAAGGTGGTTAGCGATGGGGCGGTGCATAGATGGAGAGGTAGGGCGTTCCAGGATCTGGCGGCGAGATGGGAGAAGGAGCGTCCCCAGGTGCAGGTGTGGCGGATACATGGAATGCTTGCGAGGGTGAGGTGTGCGGAGCGGAGGTTACTCATGGGTAGGTGGAAGGTCAGGAGGTGGTTCAGGTAGAGAGCTCCGATGTTGTGGAGTGCCTTGTATGCATGGGTGAGGAGTTTGAACAGGCATCTTTTGTGTACCGGGAGCCAGTGGAGGTCCTTCAGATGGGTGGAGATGTATGACCTTTTGGGAAGGTCAAGGATGAGTCTGGCTGCCGATTTTTGGATGGTTTGGAGTCTTTGCATGAGCGCAGAGGAGGTGCCTGCATAGAGTGCTTTGCCGTAGTCGAGTCTGCTGGTAATGAGGGCTTGTGTGACTGTTTTCTTTGTGCTAGCGGAGAGCCATCTAAAGATCTTGTAGATTAGGTGGAAGCAGGAGGAGGCTACTGTGTTTATCTGGCATTTCATTGTGACTTTGCTGTCCAGTATGATGCCTAAATTGCATGCTTGGTCTTTGGGTGGGGGGTGAGTCCAATCTCTGAGGGCCACCAAGAGTTGTTCCAAAGGATGTTGTCTCTGCTGAAGATCAGAACTTCAGTCTTGTCGATGTTTAACTTGAAGCAGCTGTCTCTCATCCATGTTGCGACGTTTTGCATGCATTTGTGGAAGTTGACTTTTGTCTCTGTGGGGTTCCCTGATAGTGAGAGGATGAGCTGGGTGTCGTCTGCATAGGAAACAATATTGATGTGGTGTGATCTGACGATGTGTGCGAGTGGTGTCATGTAAATGTTGAAGATGGTTGGGCTCAGGGAGGCGCCTTGTGGTACTCCACAGATGATGTATTTGGGGGGTGAGGTGAAGGGGGAGGCTGACTTTCTGGGTGTGTCCGGTGAGAAAGGATTCTATCCATTTGAGTGCATTGCTTGTGATTCTGATCTGGCAGAGTCTTTGGATGAGGTGTGAGACGGTGTTGAATGCTTCTGAGAGGTCTAGGAGGATGAGGCCAGTCGTCTCTGTTACAACCCCCACTTACTTGAATACCAGGTACCGCAGGAACGAAGAGAGCCACCCCTCTCACCTCTAGACCAATCCTCCACACAGACTACCACAGTATGGGCGATTGATCCCTAGGGGAAAGGGGAGAGAATACACCTTTTCTGGTGTGCTGGGAAGTGAAGGGAAGGCACCAGGCATGAGTTCAAGGAGAGACGCAATCAGACGAAAGGGATGCAGACAGCGTCTGTAGGGAAGCCTCAGAGAAGGTGGGAACAACTGTGGGTCTGCAAGAAAGAAACGATAGGAAGACTGTAAAAAGGTGGAAAGAAAAGGGAATGGGAATTACGCTTTAATTACTATCGTTGTCCTACAAAGGAGTAAGAGAAAGAGAAAAAATTACACACTCACCATGATCAACACATCATGGTAACGTATAGCTCAATCCCGTAGAAGATAGAGGAACAGGTTCAGAAGACCTAGATATTCTCCAGGGATGTAATGTAGAAAGGATTGCTCCGAGGGTTAGTGTTTTACTGAGGCTGAACCAAAGCGCTGACAACTCCTGGTGTAGCTCGCTCCGTAATAAGAAGACAAATAAAAGGAATGACGACAACCTTTTGTTGGCGTTGGAGGCGGTGCTGCCAGCTCCCGCTGTGCGCCTCTAAAAAGGGAAAAAGAAAGGTGACTGTGTTCGCGGTCAGCGAAGGGGGCTTGTTCTCGCAGCTTCTGCTGCAGTAGACAATGTCTTGGGACTCCTGATGGAGTAAAACAAACTTTCACGGCTTCTGCCGTGTTTTGAAAACACTCGCGGCTCCAGCCGCGTGAAAGAAATGTTTGGCGGCTCCTGCTGTGTTTTGAGGATGCTCGCGGCTCTGGCCGCGTGAAAGCAAATTTTGGCGGCTCCTGCCGCGTTTGAAAGGCTCGCGGCTCCGGCCGCGTGGAAGAAAATGTTTGGCGGCTCCTGCCGCGTTTGAAGGGCTCGCGGCTCCGGCCGCGTGGAAGAAAAAATGTTTGTTCTGGAAAGTGGAGAGGCACGCTCCTGCGCCCTCTCTGGATGGGAGTCTAGGGTATTGGCAAAAGGAGAGGCACGCTCCTGCGTCCTCCCTAAGCTGGGAATTCAAATCAGTAAAGCCAAGCACCTGTGTCAGGTAGGGGAGGTTCCTAAATAGCAACCTCCCTCACCATCTGACGTGCTGGAACCAATACCAGGGGACAGGGAAGAAAAAGCAGATAAAGGAGGGGAAAGGATATTAGGAATCAGACTTGAAAATGGGGAAAGTGGTAACAGTCTCGCCTCTGTCGAGTAGAGTTCGAATGTCATCTGTGGCAGCGATCAAGGCTGTCTTGGTGCTGTGATTGGCACTGAAACCCGATTGGGATGAGTCTAGTAGGTTGTGTCTCTCCAGGTGGCTGGTCAGTTGAGTGTTGATGGCTTTCTCTAGGACTTTTCCTGGGAAAGGAGGGAGGGAGATAGGATGGTAATTCTGGATGGTCGGTGGGGTTTGCTGTCGGCTTCTTGAGGAGGGGTCGGACCTCTGTGTGTTTCCATGCTTCTGGGAAGGTGTTGGTGTTGATTGAGGTGTTCAATATGGTGGTGAGCTGGGGACTGATATGAAGATTCGGTCTGGGCAGGGATTGTTGGGTGCACCTGAGTGGATCGATTTCATCAGGGTGGTGGGTGTGGTGAGTTGGTCCCATGTGGAGAGTTGTTGGATGTTGTCTGTGGTGGGTGCATGGTTGTGGACGGCGGGGTCGACGTTTTTGTAGATAGTTGCAATCTTTTTGATGAAGTGGTTGGTGAGTGCGTCGCAGAGCGAGGGATCGCGTTCTCTGTGGCTGGGGTCGGTGGGGTAAGGACAATTCTCTGACGATGGAGAAGAGTTCTTTGGCTCGGTTGGTGCTAGCTTCGAGGCGCCTGGTGAGGGCTTCCTTTTTTGTGGTACTGATGTGCGGTGGTAGTTGCTGATGGTTGTTTTTATAGGCTTCGCGGTCGGTGTGGTTCTTGCTGGTTCTCCATCTTCTTTTCAATCGTTTGCATTCCTGTTTGGCTGTGCACAGTTCAGGCGTGCACCAAGTGGCTTGTTTGGAGGGTCTATGGGTCTTGGGAATCTTGGTTGGGGCGACTTGGTTGGCTGCGTTGATGATCCAGCTGTTGAAATTCTGTACTGTTTGGTCCAGGTTAGGAGAGGTGAATCTCCATGCCAAACACTTTCAGGTCTCTCAATCCAAGGACAAATCACTATGATAGTTTGCATTACATCTAGTGGCAAATCAACTGGGTAGCAAATATTCCTCACTAAACTCCATTGCAGCTTTTTGTTCAGATAAAGCACAAACTGAATCAGACAAAACCAGAAAAAGGATACAGATACATGTTTTCCTGAATAAGCACCTTGAAGATTTGTACCCATTGTACAGCAGGCACAGCTTTTTTACTTTACATATTTATTTATTTAAACACTGGCTTGTGGCCGGCAGCCACTTGATAGCAATAATAATTGCTGAATGTAGTTTTTGAGTTAACCGACTCCCTCCCTAGACGATGGAGAGTCCAAAGCAGCAGAAGGTCAGAGATCTCACGTACATTTTCACATCTGATCTTCGGTGGGGATCGAATTGCATTTAGAGGTGTGTGGAGCAAGGCGGGACATGACCAGTATGCAGACAGTTCCCTGTACCCCTCTGAATGTTGGCACCTGGGCCTGGCTCGTCCCATGCCCTGCTGCAAAGCATGCTGCCGCCTTTGATTTCAGTGACAGTGCAAGTGCAAGATTACAGCTCATATCTGTCCTTTAGGAGTTGAAAAGAGGCTAGATTCCTATCAAATTGATGCAAGGATTTGCACACTTCAGAATAAGAGGCATTTTGCTGTACTTCTTCCGGGGCGGGAGGGGGGGCAGTTGGGGGGGGGTAGGAGATGTGTAATATTTGCTACTTATACAGCCAATCTAACTCCCCCTATTAGTAGCGCCTTACGAGACAAGGGGCTTGATTTGTCTTATTCCTGCAGGTTACGCACTTTGGGTCACTTCCTAAAAACACAGGGTGAGGTATTTTTCCCCTTATGTTATTCTATATTAATGTATAATCAGCACTAATCCCTCTCCCCCACAATTAGCAATGCCCAAGATATCAGTAGGAGACGGAGAGAACACAGCCCCCCTACTGCCGTCTTGTGATGGGGCCTTTACTGGGTGGCATCAATCCTACAAGCCAGACATTGTCATAATCGCTCCGCCAGGCAGTACCATGGCTCTGACTGATCTATTGCAATAAATGTTACTCACGGAAAACACATAGATTTTCCTGAGAGCAAATTAAAAATACAAACGCAACTTTTTCATTCAAATATGTCAGTGGGATATACATATACAATATATGTTATGGCTCTTTTTCACCAATTCATTCTCGGCTGTGATTAAAAGAGGCGATGCATCGCCTCGGATTCCCCGAGGAAGCTGATGGGTGGATCGCTGTGTGAGACAGCGTGTCCCCGTCGGCAGCATCTTCATCACCCACCGTGACCGGTAACGCACTCCTTTATGGCTTAGAAACAGATTCATGTTCGTTCCTACCATCACCGCGTGTCCCAGATCTCACCGCCCCATAGATAAACCGAGCGAAGCCACCCCTCGAAGGAAAGGGTGGATGGGTGGGTGAGTGGAGGGGTGGCTCCCTGCTCTGATGGACTTCATCATACTGTGAAGTGTCTACAGAAGGGCCAAGGAACGTATCATTCAAGTTACGCCTCTTGGGGCATTTAAATGCCCCTTCTGAACCAGGCTGTCATGAGGGACAGTTTAAAGAGCATGGGTTTACTCACAAAAACAAGCATTTACAATGCAATAGGTCTCTCAATGACATTGTTTTGAGCTATTGGCATTGAAAATGTTATTGTTTTTTTCCCCCCCTTTGTGAAGCATTAATCAAGTAATGGCGTTGTAAATGACAATGTCTTTTACCCCCTGTTGACACATAAGTAACAAACATGCTGTACTCTGTATTTTCAATTGCCTCGGTATCACTTAAGGAATAGTACTGAGAAACTGGAAAAGCAAATGCAAGTTAAAGCTCAGAGCCTGCCTCAGTGACCACCTACGAAACCGCTTCAGAAAAGTAACATTCAGACCACACGACAATGAAGAGACCTTTAGCGAATCATTAAATATTGTTAACTTTATATGCAGAATAGCCTTGCAGCTTTTATGGTGCGTATTTTATCAGCTTATTTTACTCTCTCTTCTCCTTTTAATCTTCCTCTATCGGTCAGTAAATATTAATTGAGAAATTAAACAGAATACGTAGTGATTTAATAATTACTTTACGTTAGCATGCTGAAATGTGTTGTTTTTAAATTGCGTACTTCTACTATAAAATAAAATATTATAAAAATATATGACAAAACAGAGGAACATGGTGGGTTTTGCACAGAGCTCCAGAATTTCATCCGATGCCTTTTAGATCTTTTTTTTTTGCAGGTTTATATAGCGTGAACTCAACCCGAATGTATTGGAGCGTTTTACAAGAGTACCAGTAAAATTACTCAAGGACAGTGCACATTCATTTTTGGTAGGCTCGGGCGATTGAGTGATTTACCCAGTATCACACGATGTTGAGCCGAGGCCCAGCCACGAACCTGGTTTCCCAGCTCCGAAGTTGGCAGCTCCGGCCGTTAGGCCGCATCCTCGAAAGATTTCTGCAGGAGGTGAGAAGCATGCGGAGATTTTACAACAAAGAACGTCCCCTCACCCTGAGTGAAACGAGAGATATCTCAGTGAGATATGCCCCTCATCGTCTGGCTGCATCTGCTTGCAGAGATAAACGGTTGTCTCGATGACTCCCCTCGGTTTAAACCAGGACTACATGGTGAGCCTTGCTAACGGGGAAGAAAGCTCGGCGGCAGTTTTTATACACTTCTATCGGTGAGCATTTCGCTCCCCCGATATACCACTGTCCGTGTTGTATACCGAGGTTACAAGAGCATCCTTTGAGTTTAGCGTGAAAGACCCCGGGCGCTACTTGGCGGTACATTGGTGAGACGCTGCCACTGACGCCCGGTTCCTCGCCACCCTGCTCATCTCCCACTGAGGCGCCTGCATAAAACTGGGAGACAGTTCCCGAGGTCCCCTGCAGAGCGTCCCTTCCTCTACTAAGCCCCCAGGGTTTGTGGTGTGGGTAAAACTGGCGTTATTGTACAGTGGCATTAAACTGGGGTTCACACCTCGCGGCTTCCATCTAAAGGGAATTAATGCTTGATGCCAAATGATGCTTTACCCTCAGGCATCGACTGCAAAACTATGTACTACTACTACCGAAGGTGGTAACAGAAACAGCATGCTATAGGAGCGAGTCCTACAGCCGTTACTTGACGTGAAGAGATGTGCAGTGAAAGAGATGAGATACACGAACCAGGGCCGCAGACGCTACGCTGAAGGCCTGGGGGTTGCGCCGCACATGGAGCTTGCTGTGGTGATGGAGACGCCCCGTTACCTTTCTGTGGGCTCCTCAGACCGGAACAGCGCCCGACTCGAGCACTCCAGAGCCGGCCGGTGTGTGCCAAGACGCCTGACACACCGGGAGGGCGCGGCCCTGCCGCGCCTGGACAGGAGATGTGCACGCGTATGGTGCGAGCAGGAGTTGTGATAACGCCGCGAGCCGTACGCGTGCACATCTCCTGTCTGTTAAGCTTCGGCACAGACAGTTGATGTGCACGCGTACGGCTTGCGGCGTTATTACAACTCCTGCTCGCACCATGCGCATCTCCTGTCCCGCATCGGACCAAAAGTCGGCAACAATAGATCTCGCATAGCGAGCAGCGCTTTGCGCTGCATCGCTAGGCGAGACCTAATGAAAGTAACGAAAACACTACTCCTAGTCCTAAATTTGGATATTTTATGCATTTACTAAAAAAGACATCAGTTTCGGCAAGAATATGTTACACTATTAGTTCTCTTGGGGGGGGGGAAACCTTTACTCTTCACTTACGAAGTGGTGTGTTTGGTCAGCCTTTTGAACTGTAGTATTTTGGTCTGAAACTTTCGATTGCAGTTTTAGTGCGCAAATAAGTGTGAGAAAGTCACTTCCAAATCTTCGCAAATAGAAAATGTTACAACTGACTGGAGATTTCCCTGACCACTCCCCTGACACACACGAAGAGCCCCATAAGTGAACCTTAAGAGAAAATGTAAGAGTGCATAAGTTATGCATGTTAGTAAATATACTTATTTTTAAGTAACTTAATCCAGTTTTTCAACTGTTAGAAATATAGTGTAAGTTACTCCTGTGTATAGGCTTGAGTCAGCCAGTCTAACTCTTAACATTTCCTTTGTAAATTGGGCAGAAAATACATCAAAAATACAGCTGGCAGCAACTATTGGCTCCGTATATATTGGACTGTCTTGTTTTTTGAAAGCACAAAGACGGTTAACAAGTGACTTTGGCTGTGTCCATTCTCCAAGCGGATTTGTTCACGACAGTCTCTCTTGTCATGATGTCTATTCTGTCCCCTCATCTGTGTATCCATCTATCTGCGAATTCTGTGGGCTTTAAGGCGTAAAATGAAAACCTGTACTTACGTTTTTGCGGGAAGCAGAACTTCGAGTCCTTAATAAGGCATAGTTTTGTCTACTCAAGACTAAGTAGAATTTGCAAATGTATTGTCAATAAACTATTTGTGAATATTATCAGCAAGATTATATGGTGCCCAGTTTGATTTTTCGATAAATTATATATTAAAAGAATAAACATAAATGCCAAGTGGTATTTATGAAGTGTGGCGTTTTCATATCCTTCGGCTTCTAGTTACTCAGGGCTCATTTCTTTTCAGTGCCCACGTGCTCGTCCATGAGAAGCATCAAGAGATGGTTTCTGTAGGGTCGGCGCAGGGTAAATTATATTCCTGCCTCAATCATTAGTGTCTGTGCTTTTGTCTTTTGTGCACAAAGTGAGTGTTAAGTTCTTCACTCAATTTATGGGTGTCTACACTCCTGGAAACGACAAGTGATACAGAGGGGAATGGCCAGAATGAAACTACATTTATTTATAATGACCACATGGCCAATGTGTCAGATAACTAAACAAATAAGAAGTCCAGCTCTACCCTAGAAAGGGTGGCACAGTGGCTGCCTTCAGTGCAATCTGCTTCTAACTGGTTTTAATGGCCACCGTCAGATCTGATTATTGCAGTATAGCGGCATGGCCTTCATTGGGACTGGTCCACTCCACCAACTTTGGAGTCATCTTATTCAGACGTGAAGAGCATTCCACCCTCCAAAAATGGTACCAACCTATTACCTATGTTTGTCTAAGGCGGGGTGCGTGCCTTGCTGGGCAGTCTTCATTTTATAATGGACTGAATTCAGAGCTCCCACTTTAAAGGTATTTGGTT
Organism: Calotriton arnoldi; assembly: GCA_963921515.1. Taxonomy (NCBI): domain Eukaryota; kingdom Metazoa; phylum Chordata; class Amphibia; order Caudata; family Salamandridae; genus Calotriton; species Calotriton arnoldi. The sequence goes on from CAWUFW010002537.1 coordinate 262,528, forward strand.
ACATTTTAAGGAATAGCATAGTTCAAACTAGGTGACCGCATAGCTGAGTTCACATATCCACAGATACTCTTCTACGTCTACTTCTCTGATCCTACTCTACATCATCCTATAGGTTGTTTCATGGAATCCTTTTTACTCGCCACAACGCATAACGAGAGCGGGGGACGAGTAATCAGGATCGGGCCCCTGGGTGACGACATCGGATGAGTGGCGAGACCCTGAGCTGCCCCCTCTGCATCCCCGGTACGCACAGAAGTGACCCGGTGTGGCTGCAGGGAAGTTAATGTTAATGTTAATGTTACTGGAATTTATAAAGCGCACGTATACCCGGAGGTGTCTTGGCGCTGAGGACATTAGTAGACCTGCTCGGGCGTCTAGTTCTGGAACAACCAGGTTTTCAGTCCTTTCCTGAAGGAGGAGAGGGAGCTCGCACTTCTGAGCTCAGTCGGAAGAGTGTTCCAGAGTTTAGAGGTGCCATAGCAAAAGCTGCGGCCGCCCCAATGCGATGTTCGAATTCTGGGCACTGTCAGGAGTTTGGCTCCTGAAGAGCGAAGATGTCTGGTCGGTTCGTACCAGGCGAGAAGATTTTGCAAAAAGACAGGACCTGTGTGGTTCAATGCTTTGTACGCCAGACACAGAGCCTTGAATTTTATCCGTTGTGCTACAGGGAGCCAATGCAGGCTGCGAATCTCTTTAGATACGGATTTGCACCTGGAGATGTTGTACAGTAACCGTGCAGCTGTATTTTGAACACTCTGAAGCTTTTTTAGGCACTGCTTCTGAATGTTTAGGTACAGCCCGTTACAGTAGTCAAGTTTAGACTGACTCAACGATGTGACTACCGTTTTTCTGGTGTCCACAGGAATATAAGGGAAAATCTTCCTTACTTTCTTGATAAGGAAGTGGGAGGAGGAGACAGTTGCATTTGTGTGCTGGGTAAGTGAAAGTTTGTTGTCAAACCAAACTCCCAGGTTCTTAGCCTTAACCGCAGGTATTGGTGGATCTCCCATCTCTGCCGGCCACCACAGATTGCCCCAGTTTGGTTGCATGTTACCAAAGATCAGGATCTCTGTTTTATCAGAATTAAGTTTAAGACAGTGTGTACTCATCCATCAATTAATGGCACACGTACAATTCTGAAATTGCTGAGTAGGGGGAGCCTGATTTTTATATGCCGCCAACACAATCTGGGTGTCATCAGCGTAAGACGTAAGACTGAACCCAGAGTCCCGGATCAAAGGGGCCAGTTCGGATACATATATACGTTAAATAGTGACGGGCTCTGGGAGGAGCCCTGTGGCACTCCGCACAGGAGGGTATAAGGCTTAGAGTGATACCCATCAACCAAAACTGTTAACCTCCTGTCCTTGAGAAAGGAGGACAGTAGGGCCAGAGCTGTGCCCCTGACCCCCAGGCTCTCCAGCCGCTGTTGCAAGAGGGAATGATCAACAGTATCGAAAGCGGCTGACAGATCGAGGAGTACTAGGGCAGCTGTACCTCCTCCATCCATCACCGCTCTGATCAGCCGTACCTCCTCCATCCATCACCGCTCTGATCTCCTCTTTGGCTTTAATAAGTGCCGTTTCCGTACTGTGTTCTTGGCGGAAACCAAACTGGGAGTGATCAAGCAAGTTGTTTTGGCGAATGAATTGGGTAAGTTGGATATTCATAAGTTTGTCAATTATTTTAGCAGGCAACGGCAATCGGAGTGCCGCAGTGACGGAACCCTGGGGACCGGGACGACGCAGCGGTGGAAAGAATCCTTGGTCACCAGAATTTTCCGGTGAGTCAGGGCGCAAACGAAAGCACCCGCACCGGGTGGGAATGGTGTTGTAGGACGGAGCCCCCCCGCAGCGCCCAGACACGCAACAGACACGCCATCTTCCGGCGAGGGCTGGTGGAGTACCATGTCAGCAGTTCCGGAGTGTACTTTGCGGTGCGTGTAACGTAATAAGGAGGGTGCAGCTGCAAATGTACAGCAGCACCGGAGTGCACTCGCAGCGCTCAGGACCAGCAAAGCGGGAAGTAATGCCAGGCAGGGAGCCGCGGGAACGCCGACGGCCCACCTATTTCACGGGGCTAGCAGAGAGGGAGCGAAAAAGAGTCCCCGCTCCACCTGAAGAGAACAGGAAGTTGGGGTAGGGGAGGGGGTGATGAGTGATGGAATCAGGGACAGGGGAGTCAAAGAAGAAAGTTACAAAATGGCGGGGAGCATAAGAGTCCAAGTCAGAAAGTCAAGGGAGCAAGTTCCAAAAACACCAAGAGCCCATTCGTGCCCTCAGCTCGAAACCAGCCGGCGCGCTCTTTCCAGCAACACCTCCAAATCATCATCAATCTCTAAGTCTCCGCCCGCCCAGCCGGACAACTTCCTGCCACCATAAGCCCCCTAACTTTACCAAGAAACAAATCATTTCTGGCAACCATCGAACATGATAACCCTTGACCCTTCTGGGATCATGGAACCAGTGTACTACTTTTTGCTCAGTCACTCGTGCTCACTTGATCTCAGAGAAATACACAGAATAAACGATGGGAACGTTTTCAATAAGCATTTATTGAACCAGCGTCATTCTAGTATAAAATACGTGTGCTGCATCAACCATTAGACAGAAACAGATATATACCATTGCAAGCTCCGACAGAGTAAGTAAAGGGTAGAATTCTACCATGGTGCTAAAACTGTGAATATATACAGGCATATAGACACATTGCAATAATCACGTGTACTTCTAAAATGCTAACCCCGAGTGTACCTAAATGTACCTAGCATGTATGTAGGGTGTAAAGCCAAGAATCCCCTAGGAGAGAGCCAACCCAATTACCTGATGGGAGAGAATGAAGGACCCAGTCTTGGTCTCGAGTTGGACACCCCGCAAGGGATGTCAGACCACTACGTGCTGGTGCTTCTGCAGGCTGGGACCTCAGCGTCTAGTGTCAGCGTGAAAGCCTCTCCTCTGGTTCCCCAGTGAAGATGTGGTTCTTTTATACCTGTAGAGTACCCTCAGGGGTTCTACCTAGATGTGAAATGGTACTGTGGGTCTGTCGTACAAGGGTGTCAATAGCAGTGACTTTTGTACAGAATTATTATACAGAAGATGGTAGTCCTGCTGTGCATGTCCTAGACAGGGGATTAAGATATGAAACTAAGAATACTCATGCATAATAAATTAGGCTAGTTTTCGAAGAAAACCACACAACACTTATGCGGCACATACCTAAGTAAAAGGTCAGCGCCAGATCCGTAATGTAGATTAAGGTAGGACGTATGTAGGTAAAAGCTCGTGCTGCTACCTAGGCCTATATTGGGGTACCTTGGGGCTCATAACAAAATGAAGGGTGTAAAAACCATGCCATTACCTTTTAGCTCAATTGCATTTAAAACATGAGGCATATGTCTACCTCCTGCAGGCCTACTTTGGATGCTGTCTATGGTGTAAGCAACATGGAGGGAAGGACACGCCAATGGCAGATTACAGCCTTTCTTTACAACTCAGAGGACAAATGCAACTGTGGGAATTTGGGTCGAGCGTTTGTAAGTGGTGGCACAACCCTCCTACTGGAGTCGATCTGGCCCCCTCAGATGATTTTAAGGAGGGCTGTTGTTTCCAGTAAGGTCACTGAGACTTCTTCGTCTACATTGAAATTGTAACAGTAGGTTTATTCTTCCTCGTGAAACACTTCCTCTTCATGCGTCTATTCTCTGAGGAAGAGGAGACTTCACCCACGGTCCTGGAGTGTAAATGTACACTGGCTGAGAGAGAGGATGTACTATCGTGCAGCCTGGATGATTCTCACCAGTTTCGCCATGCCTGTCTCGCACTGCTGGAGGACCTCATCTGTTCAGGGATCAGACAAATTATTCCCATCGAAAGAGAGAGGATTGGTTACTTTTTTTCTGAGCCTGCAGATTCAGATGCAAGGGTTTGAGCACAGGCTTCAGTTCTGAGGACTTGTGCCACTGCTGTTTGTACATGGGCAGACAAGAGTTTATGATCCTGGTGCAGTTCTTAGAAGGTTCCTAGATATCATCAGCATTTGTTTAGCAGCCTCTTGGGCCCTTGATCGATAACCCCGGAGTGGTACATTCTCTTCCCACATTGCTCCAGAGACCTGGTCCCAGTGCCATGTCCAGGTATAAGATTACCCTGCAGGTAACGCAGCATCACCTCCAAAATAACAAATGCATATCCCCCTAGATCAAGCAGAGAGATTCCTAGATACAAAAACTGGACTCGTCTTGGGATCGTCATCCTTGTTGTCTAATGGCTTTGAAATACCTTGCCCAGAGAAAAATATCCACCAAATCTCCTGTGCCTGTTTTGGAACAAGGGGTGTTTTTGGCCAAGGCTGGTTATGGTGGGGGAGTTATTGAGGCTACCATGTCATAGATGGGCTCATTCTCCAGACAAGGTACTCAGGTGTTAATGAACAGTTCTTCCATAACCTTGATCACAGCAGCCTGACATCCTGCACCTCGCTGAGGGCAGGACATCATGTCATTAGTGTCTCGGCTAAAGTACAGTTGCCCCAGATGAGCCTTCTTGCAAGGAGCTGGAATTTGAGAAGGATCTAGGGGAGACTCACCCCTCCGTGCTGTCCCAGCTAGAGCAGCCAAGTCCATAGTTGTGACTGGTGGCTGTCCTGGAGCTAGTAGAGCCAGTTGAGCCAAGGGGACTGGTGCCCTTGGCTGGTCCTACAGCATCTGGCGCTGCAATGTAGTCTGCAAAAGCAGTCGTGGAACCTGGGGCAGGAGCACCTACCTGGCCTTCAACTTTATGCTCAGAGCATCCAGCAAGAGTGTGAGAACTGCATAAGAGGACAGCAGAGGCAAAATCTGCAGCCGAAACCAGAGTAGAGCTATAAGTGGTTATGCAATTTCTGACCCAACTGCTCCCTGTGTAAGGAAGGAGGCTGAATCTACTCTTAGAGTCCATAACCACGAGGGCATAAGTCTACACTGCACTAGAACAATGTGGACTAATTCCTGGGAAGACAGAATGCTAATACTAGTACAAGCTCCAGGAAGCAGACCAGCAGAGATCTCATTGATTTGGTGTGATGTACCTCCAGTGATGGGGAGACTTCCCAGCAGATTGCAATTGAGTGTCCAGAGAGGAAACCATTGGTTGTTGTCAGTACCTCTGGCTGCCCCTGTTTCTTCATATGCCCGAACTGCCAGGCCAGGTCCTCCCTGAGCCAGAACACAAGCATCCCAAGACCGGTTTCACCCTGATTGGGGCTCTTTAGTAGGGTATAGCTGGGCTGCTTGGGTTCCGGTTCAGAGAGGACCTGGCTTGGCAGTTCAGGCCGGACTGTTCCCATTGGAGCAGAATCAAGTCTGATTTGCATATGGCTGTGTCTAATCTGAGGTGGCATAGTATGCAAAAGAACGATGGGTTGGAATGCTATCCCAAGCAATTGCCAGTGGTTAGACTTGTTTCAAGCATCCTTCCATCACCTTTTGTGTTTGTTTAATTGCTTTAATGTCCCATGGACTTGCATAAAGAACCAGTGCAACAATGTCATCCAATAAAAATCCATAATACGTGTGTAATCTAAATTACTTCTGTAGGGCCTAAAATTTGATATAGTACTCCTTACCAAAGAACACCATCAGGCAATGAATAAGCAGTAATGCTCACAGTATGATAATTTCTTGCAACGCTGTGTGAAGAAAAATGTGGTTATAGCTCTTGTATAGCACAAGATGGTGAAGAATTTTCAAAGAGATAGTGCACCATCTTAAAACAAGCATTGGCATAGCCAATAGGTCTCGCCTTTGGGACCTTATAAGTGTTTAGGTAGAGCTATTGGCATTTATTTGTAGGCACGGGGAGATTAAGTAATTTGCCCAAAAACATAAAATATGGAGCCTCCCGCCAAGATTTAAACATGGGTTCCCAGTTTAAAATTCAGCTGCTCTAGCTGTAATCTCCCTTTACAATTAGGTCCAAAAATTAAGAGTTACCACGTTACTGCATTAGATATACTGTAAGGGCTGCAACAGTGTCAATAGCACAGTAAGTTCAGCTTTATGGTCAGCCAAGTGGCACAGTTTCATTTTATTTTGGTAACATTTGTCCAAAAACATAAATGTCAAGATAAAACGTTTTTTCATGCACGCGTGAACTGAATGCTCCTGCACTGTGTGAACTCGCCAGTAACGGTCCGGGCCTCTGCTCTGTATATAACGTGACAAACTAAGAAAAGCAGACGGCTGCCACATTCATGCAAGGATGGGGAAAGGGGTGGGGCGATAATCAGACCAGCATTGCAGCGTGTCCGGAGCCCACATGGACCTAGGAACATTAGGAGCTCCGATGCGAAAGAAAACCACATGTCAAACTGCACCACGTAAACCAACTGCTGCTATAGATGACTTCCACTAATGTCCAGATAAAGGTGCTGTTGCCCCATTCCCACTGGACGCATCAGCCTTGAGACAACGGTCATCAAGTTGGAGACTGGGGAGGGGTCTCTTTGAGGAAGTGGGAGTGAAAGAAATCAGAAGCACAGAATTTGCATGCACATTTTTTTCACTGAATACTGAGAAAAAAAATGCTTAATTGAGGGGTGCATATTCGAGTTGAAAACAAATCTTTTTTGTTCTCATGTGCGTCCACAAACACATCAAGTGTTACACGAGGTTGTTCAAGTGGCAAGCTGGGTTGTGTGTGTGTGGGGGGGGGGTGTAGGGGGTTGTAGTTTGCTCTACACAAGACAGTTCGGCTGCGGCTTCTGATGCACATTACCCACCTCCTTTACGTCCATTCCAGAGGGGCATCCTGGTCCCTTCACGCATAGAGGACTGGACAAGACCAGCGAGGGGGTCCGCAGAGGGACCTCGCAAGCAACGAACTGCCGGCACTGCACATGAGATATTCATCCATGGCTAGGCTCCTAGTGGCGCTCTTCAGAAGTTTGAGGGGGTGGGGGGGGGGAGCGCAGTGCAACAGGAGGGGTGAGAGGCAGAAGTGACTTTGAGGCTAAATATAGAAATGACCAGTAAAGGCAACATGGGAGTGGTAGCTCACACACTGGGGGTCGGAACGCATTCGTGATTTTTGTATCAAGTGTAAAACGAGCGAAACTATCTTAGTTGACTAATATTTAAAAGTAAGCGCTGTTTGTTTCTGGGGCTGGAGGTCTGAAACAACATTATACATTTAACAGAGCCGAGTGACTTCCGTTCACGGGTGCCTAAAAAAACAGACTGGTGCCAGCAGGGTTGGGGCAGAGTCAATGACTGCATTTGTTTATGTAAGTGAAATGGAGCGCGGCCGCAAAAGTGAAAGCGACCGCGCTCGGTTATAATTAGTAACCTGATCCACGACCAGCTGCCAGCCTGTGCACGCCGCTGCTCGCTCCCGAGACCCAAAGGCCATGGGAGTGAACCTTTAGAAGAAAGGCGGGACATGAACCCGCCTTTGGCCAATTGCGTGCTTTCATTTTTGAAAGCCACACGCAAAGGCCAATAAAATGTGAGGAAAATGAAAAGGCACACGCACGAGTTTACTGAGAAGTCTGTAGTGATTCTAAGAGGCCCTCCTAGAGCAGCGCATGCGCGCTGCGCTAGGCTCGACCTAAAAATAATAATCAGTGTTATAATCCACAAAAGAAATGATAAAGTTGTAGTACAAATGTTAGTGTATGACCACAGTGGGTGAATATACCTATCACGGTACCAACAACAGGTAAGAATCCATCTGTAATGTTGACTAATTTCAGATACTTGTGTTTCCAATAGAGATTGAAGGAAAAAAACTATTTTCTTCAGGATAGGGCTTATCTCCTGACAATGAAATTTCTTGCATGGGTACAGCATTTGTTGTTGATGTAGATTATTTTAGAGTGCAAATATAATTTTAATCATAGTTGATGTTGCAGAAAGTTCAATTGTTGAAGACTCTGCTTGCACAACATCAGGATCAGGACTCAAACATGATAGTAAAGCTAGAAATCAGCTTTCCCTTGGATTGTACACATTTGGATGATGTCTTCTTGGGGTAACAGCAGAATAGGGAGAGGGCATACAGGTCTAATCTGGAGGTTTCTTGGCAAAGGCGGTGGGCCGCTTAACATAGTTGGCATTATGATACTAATTTCTGTGATCGATCAACACCTTCCTGGTTTTTTCTGTGTAAGTGCCTTCTACCCCAATGATTAGCACAGGCGGTCTGAAGAACGGTCCCAAGAGCAGAGCTTTAAAATCAGTGGCGATGTCAGGGAAACTCTTTTTCATTTGAAAGTTTCTCCCTCAAGTCATGAAAGCTCTACAATAGATGGACATGTAAGAGGTAGTTGGATAAATCAAACTGTGACTCCGGCTTTCCAAGGTACTTTAATTTGTGCATGTATATGGGTACTCCAAAAAGCATTTTGCACGGTGTATAGCTAATAATATACCCTTAGGCAAATTATTTAGGGCTTGCTGAGCCTAATACACGTTATGGCACCATGACAATCCCGTATTCAATACTCTAGGAGTCCAGGCATGTTTAAGCGTGCCATTGGCTCACTCGACCATTCTGCTGGATTCCGGATTAGCAGAAGTACTACCACAGAATACATAGCGTCAAGCAAACAACTTTGAAACAAATGACAGGCCATTGTCTGAATGGAAGGTATTAACATGCTCCCATTGCTACTAGACACTGAAAGTCTTTTATGACTGCTCGAGGAGTGGCAGCCTTTTGTGGCCAATCCCACAGAAATCTAGAGCACAAACCTACCACAACCAATATGTACTTATATTGAAAGATACCTGGCAGTGGGCCATTATTATAGATCATAGCTGGCGTTTACAGCTCGTGAGAACATTGGCATATTGACACTTGTTTGGGCTAGAACAGGTGGGATCCATTTCTGTTGTTGATGCGGTCACTCTTGGAGAGAGTGCTATTTATGGAAGAGAGTCCCCATCTTTAGATCTAGAAAAACCCTGTAAGGCATGATCCTATCACCAGGGCTATTTGGTGCTTAAGAACTTGGTGGTATTTTATACCCTGTTTCCCAGATAGGGAACATCCAAGACTGAAGGTTTTAATTCACGGTGCCGCCATATATAACTGTGTGACATTTCCTGAGGCATTGAAAGGCGTTGTTGAGACAAGCGCACTGTCGTGATAATCTTTCGCATTGCTTAACGGGGGAAAAAACATTTGGATGATAAAGACTTCCCCTGTGACGAATAAAGCAATGTATGTTATGGTATGTAGTGCTCATTACATAGTGAGAAAAGTCCTGTGAATAGCATTGTGTGACATTTGCAACGTATACTGATTATAAACTTATGTGTTTTCTCCAGAAACGCTAAACTAAACCCACATAGCGTAGAGGTGTCCAAAAGAGAGTTTAGACGACTCCCATATTCTTTTCAGGTATATACTCACGGATGCTTTTGGAGGGATGGAGAAAGTATGTCCATGAAAGAATAGTACTAATGTTCTCTTTTGTCCTTCTAGGACTCTCTATTCACTGTTCCCTTCACTTCCCCCCTTCCATTGCTTGATCATCTCAACTGTCTGTGCTTTAACAGCCATCAGCAGTTGGGAATATTGAGAGGTGGACATATTGAGCATTGCAGTGATCCTGAGGAGTTCATCTGGCTGACAGTACCTTCCTACCACTGTGGCATTGACAGTTTGCCTAAATCTGCTAGTGCAGTGGTTCCCAAACTGTGGTCCGCGGACCCCCAGGCAGGGCCGGACTGGCCGTAGCGGGCACCGGGCGTTTCCCCGGTGGGCCGCTAGGGTGGGGGCTGGTTTTGGGCCCCTGGGGGGCCGTTTTTGTTACTGGGGGTCAGCAATATCGGCCCCCTGTAACAAAATCAGCCGAAACCGGCGCTCGCAAACTGCTCGGCTGCACCCCCCCTCACCCCAGGGGGGGCCGGCCGAGCAGTTTGCCAGGGCCGGTTTCGGTTGCCAGTCCGGCCCTGCCCCCAGGGGTCCATGACACATTCCCAGGGGGTACGCAGGCAGCAATTTTAAAAGCACTGCAAAGTTCCTTGTATAATTTGCAGTTTTCGGGCAACAATAAAAGTGTCAATATAACTCCGGTGATTAATGTACCTGCTGGAGAGAAATGGGAGTTTGGTCCAGTGGCAGCTTTGACACATCTAAGGGAGTGCAGGTGGTTAATATGACTGCTGCAAAGAACGTGTACCATGTATTTAAAAAAACTGTATTTTATGTGCATAGCTCAGTGGGTTACTGCTTTTGTCACAGAGATTCTTTTGCTACTGTGCAGTTCATAAGTTACAATTGTAATCTAGCACAGTGAGCTATGAACTGCCATCAAAGAGCTGCATGCAAACTGTTTTTTCCCAGTCTTTCATTATCCTGATGCTGCTAAAAAAAAGGTTTGTTTGGGTAGAAATAAATTCTTATTATTAAAGTCAACTCTAACCACAGTGTTATGTTCTGAATCCTGAGTTTGTGCTTTTCCAGACCAAGCACTCTTAAAAGATGCCTACCAGTATGGATGACATGTGAATCCTACACCTTGTAGTCCCCTTTGCCTTATGTAACATTTTCTATACACTGATTTGCACAAGTATGATTCATTTTCTCTTTATGTGTGTGATGTAAGTGCTCTGGCACCCTACATTGGTATGATAAGTGATATAAAACAAATGAAATACATGTGACGGAGGGGCTATGGAGACATGAGAGGCACTGTTGGAGGGTGATAGTGAGGGAATCATGAAGAGCCCCAACAAAGATTGTCGTATCCTGGTGCACAGTAAGGTCATAATTTACTATGCTTTAAAAGCTAATATAATGACAAATGTGTTGTAGAATGCACCATTTTCCCCCAAATTGTCTTGGGGGGAGAGCCCCCCAAAACCCCTTTGTAGTGGTCAGGCTCACTTGGTGTGCACCGTACGGGGACTGGTCTGACAACATTTGACGGGGCTGCTTTGGGTTTGCAGTCCGGCCCTGGCAGGGGGAGGGGCAGGAGCCTCGTACTGTGTAATAAAATCAAAACAATTTCAATATGAAATACTAAAATCTTTAGTAATTCGAGTATTTGTTTGGTGTGCACACGTGTATGTTTTTTTTTTTTAATACTGTTTTAATGTTTGAAATTTGAATCGTACAAATTGCTTGGAGGTTCCCGGCTTCCAGTAGTGACTCACTGGGGGTCCTCAGGAGTCAAAAGTTTGGGAATCACCGTGCTAGTGAATGAATCCATGGCTGCATCAATGAGTGCTGATGAAGTCATTTCTTTCTCCTTCAGAATAGCTCTAACGTGTTGCTTGTCTTTCTCTGGAAGCTTCTGTAGGAAAATTATTTCTTCTCTGCCCTTGACAAGTTTACGGAAGCAGTATTTTTATTTTTCATATATGCTAGTGCTTCTAAATTGTGATCAAGAGTAGGGCTATCTTGAATGCTTCTGTGTGCCTTTTGTTAGGAGTTGAGTAATAACAATTTTCCAACTGTTGAGACATCTCTTCTAGAAGGCTATGGAATTTTCCTGTATCATCTGGAGAACAGTATCTGGACATTGGATCTAGGCTTGCGTCATCCAGTGCAAAAACTGATCCCACTAAGGCTTTTTGTTCGCATAATGAGCCCATTGCTTTGCATTATCATCAGCAATGTCACCATCAGCATAACAAATCCTATCTCTTTCATTCACAACTCTTCTTGGTGAAGAAAGTGCATAACCTCTTTGTGGAGAAGATGTGGCAGATGTATAAGCTGGATAAAGTAATCCAGTTGTGGTTGTAAAACGGTCTGTAAAACAGGTGGCTGTGGTGTGCTCACTGGTGCAGGCTGTAATGGTGCTGTCGAGGAGGCCTTTGGTAATTGTCTTGGGTCATATCTTGCAGCGCTGTTAAAACTTACAGCAGCACTTAAACCAAAGGCAATGAGGAGCCTTACATCGATTGTCATTTCATTTATGTGGCAATTGTTGCATACCTATGCTTGTGAAAACAAGAACTGTTTTCTATGTCATATGAATTTACATTCTGAATCTATTGATCAGCTGGTCTTGTAGCACTCTGATCATCTTCCTGATCATCTCTCTAACTAAAGAAGTCCTCACTTTGATCCAAGTCTTCCCTGTCACCACTTTCCTGCCTTGCAGAAGCATACTGTAGATATCTGTGTGGAGGCTGTAAAGGAATAGTTGATATTAATGAAGATTAAATTAGCACCGTCAACATCAATGGTGATTGCGGAAGCTGACAATACAAGAGACCCTACGGCCTTCAATAGCGTATCACTGTATTCACAGCAGAAAGGACCTGATTATCCGTCATATTCCTCAAAGTCGCAATGATATGTCAACTGGCAGAGTGTTCTGTTGTCACATAACCATCGACAACACACTACTTCTCTTGCCACAGACAATGCCAATTTAACTCTGGACGAGGCAGCTGATGGCAGAAGCGTTCTCATTGATGGACACAGGGATCCCTGAACCAATGAAACTCTGGACAACCTTGTTGTTAATGCTTTCATCAGTTTTGTAATTGATGAATTCGTGGACGATGGAATTTTCAGCTTTTTAAAAAGAAATTTCTGAATCTCGCGACACTGGCCTCTTGTTAGTTTTCTGAGTTTGCTTCCTGGGGATATCACCCTTTGCTCCTTAGTAGCTAGTGGCTAACCAGAAGTTTGACTTTTAGGAGCAGAGTCAGGTGGTCTCTCAACCGCTAAGGCAGTTTCTGACTGTGACTTCTCTGAAGCAGATGTTAGCTTCAATATCTGCTTCTTACCCCAGATGCAGACGCTTCCAATTTTACACTGAGGGTAGCCAGCGCCAGGCGCCTCTCTCTGTCTTTCAGCGTCTTGCTGACAAAAGTCATATAGACGTACTGTTTTTTGGACTGTTGTCGGAGTAAAAGCAGTAAGAGCATTAAGTACCTGGGTCCTAATGTAGATCTTCCTTGCATAAAGGCCTTGGGCATGCCCATCTTCTAGGGAGTGGTTGAATGCCTTCACAATATATTATAATAAAATGAAACATCATTTCTGAAGCGTACTCTAAAGAAAATACAGTGACAAAATATCAAAGTTATTGTGGCAGAAAAACTTTTGAATAGACTGGAGGCAGAGCTCCAGTAGTTTCCCTAACACTAGAAGTGCAGTAGGAAATCCAGCCCTTTGAAGTGTACTTGGGGGAGAGAACTCTGCCCCCGTCACCTCATTGGCCAGAGTACTGGACACAAGGAGGCTGACTGGTTTCATATAGTCTATGGCTGTTTACAGTGCTATTGAGTTCTGCATACACTGCTTCAACTTTGACTTTTGAGTGTTCCCAGCTTGATGATGGGGAATAATACAATCATGTGAATCTGTGAGAAATTAAATGCCAGAGAAATGTTCTAAACCATAAACAAAATTCTTGAAGTCCTTAAAATCTGCCCACACACTCCGGTCTCAGCATGATGTGCAAACAGAGCTTGAGAAAACCAATATCATATGAGTCCGTGGAAGCCATGCTATGGAAACCGCCACGTGTGTTTTAACCGGCTAGTAATACTATGAGAGGATAGCACTGCATCCAGCCATTGAAAAGCGCACTTATTCTTTACTTCTCGGGACTAGTACTGTTTAAGCTACATCAGTGAGGTTGGCTAGGGCCTCAGTCAGAGAACCTCTTACTAGCTGGGTGGTCAGCTGGCTGTGTGGGTGTGCTGCAGTCAGCCTGCACCCACGCCGGCTGGGTCGCGGTCTCCCAGAAACGTGGGTGCTATCCTGTGTGGTGGCATTGGCATTCGGTGACTCTACTGGGGGCAGCGGGTAGCGTCTGCCACAGTGGCCTCCTAAGAAATATCTTGGACCAACACTTATTTATGAGTTTATGTTTTTTCGAATTAAGCACAGTCTACTCTGCAGCAAGGCTGGTAGTTCGGGCCTCATGTTTCGCCCCAGTTCAGTTTATACTTTTCCCCTGGCAGCCTCTGTACTTCAGGATACAGTTCCAATATGATGCATTCCCTGTTGACATCCGGGCCTCTATTTCAGCAATTCACAGGAGCATTGAAACCCTTATTTATACTTCCATGTGTTTCCGAGGAAGTGATTCAAAATGTTAAGCTTTTCGTGATCTACTTTTATGTGTAGTTTAACTATTTCGTTTTATTTTGATTCTATTGCATTTTTTAACTGTTTTTATTCCAAGTGAATAGGCTGTTTTACTTGTGTTTGGTGTCATCTGATTTCTTGCACAGCGTCCTATTTCTCTTCTGGCCACCATGGATAATAAAATAAATAAACTGGCCTTCATGATGTTGTTAGTGGAAATAATTATATCACTCTATTTGAGAGGGGACAGCCTTCTTTCTCATGTACTCTACATGTGATGCAGGCTTGACTTGTAGCCCGCTCAAACCGGCAGAATATCCTCATCTTGTGGCAGTGGCGGCTTCTCCGATAAGGCGGAGGAGCGTCGCCCCACTGCTTTTTAGCAGTGAAGTTAAGGAAAAATAAAATGATAACTCACGTTATCATCATTTTATTTTCTCCTGATGTCCGGCAGCTTTGTGGGGCGGGCTACTCTCACGACAGGAGCAGGGGGATTGGTGAGCACACTGTAAGTGCGCATGAATGTTTGGCCGGCCGTCTCAGGCCAGCCAAATATTCATGCGCCCTTTGCATGTTCTCCACGCAGGCTGCATTACAGCCTGTGTGGAGAACATGCCCAGGCTCCCAGTCAGCGTCTGAGTGCCGAACCACGTCGCTCAGACCAATCACAACGCTACATTGCAGCATTATGATTGGCTGACTGGGAGCCTGTTTGTGCTTCTTGTTCTGGCCAGAGCGAGGGACTTCGGAGGAGAGACACGTCGAGAAGGTAAGTTATTTTTATTAATTTATTTTTTACACCCGCCTCCAACGCGTCCCCACTCCCCCTCCCGCCACGTATCCCCTTCTCCCGCACCCACCTCCTACCCCCACTCCGTGCCGGCCACCACTGCAAGCGTGGAAGTGCACAATCAATGAAAGAAAACAGGCTCTGTTGTGGAAGTGCACAATCAATGAAAGAGGACATGCTCTGTTGTGGAAGTGCACGATCAATGCAAGAGGACAGGCTCTGTTGTGGAAGTGCACGATCAATGAAGGGAACCGGTTCTGTTGTGGAAGTTCACGATCAATAAAAAAGACAAGTTTTGTTGTGGAAGTGCACAATCAATGAAAGAAAACAGGCTCTGTTGTGGAAGTGCACAATCAATGAAAGAGGACATGCTCTGTTGTGGAAGTGCACGATCAATGAAGGGAACAGGTTCTGTTGCGGAAGTTCACGATCAATGAAAAAGACAAGTTCTGTTGTGGAAGTGCACAATCAATGAAAGAAAACAGGCTCTGTTGTGGAAGTGCACAATAAATGAAAGAGGACATGCTCTGTTGTAGAAGTGCACAACCGATGAAGGACAACAGGCTCTTTTGTGGAAGTAACCAATCAGTGAAAGAGAACAAGCTCTGTTGTGTTAGTACACAGTCAATGAAAGAGGGCAGGCTCCATTGTGTAACTGCACAATCAATGAAAGAGAACAGGCTCTGTTGTGGAAGTGCACAATCAATGAAAGAGGACATGCTCTGTTGTGGAAGTGCACAATCGATGAAGGACAACAGGCTCTTTTGTGGAAGTGTCCAATCAGTGAAAGAGAACAAGCTCTGTTGTGTTAGTACACAGTCAATGAAAGAGGGCAGGCTCCATTGTGTAACCGCACAATCAATGAAAGAGAATAGGCTCTATTGTGTTAGTGCACAATTAATGAAAGAGGACAGGTTCTGTTGTGGAAGTTCACGATCAATGAAAAAGACAGGTTCTGAGGCGGAAGTGCACAATCGATGAAGGACAACAGGCTCTTTTGTGGAAGTGTCCAATCGATGAAGGACAACAGGCTCTTTTGTGGAAGTGTCCAATCAGTGAAAGAGAACAAGCTCTGTTGTGTTAGTACACAGTCAATGAAAGAGGGCAGGCTCCATTGTGTAACCGCACAATCAATGAAAGAGAACAGGCTCTGTTGTGGAAGTGTACAATCAATGAAAGAGAATAGACTATGTTGTGTTCGTGCACAATCAATGAAAGAAAACAGGCTCTGTTGTGGAAGTGCACGATCAATGAAGAGAACCGGGTCTGTTGTGGAAGTTCACGATCAATGAAAAAGACAGGTTCTGTTGTGGAAGTGCAAAATTGATGAAAGACAACAGGCTATTTTGTGGAAGTGTCCAATCAATGAAAGAGAGCAAGCTCTGTTGTGTTAGTACACAAACAATGAAAGAGAACAAGCTCTGTTGCGTTAGTACACAATCGATGAAAGAGAACAAGCTCTGTTGTGTTAGCACACAAACAATGAAAGAGGACAGGCTCTGTTGTGTTAGTACACAATCGATGAAAGAGAAGGAATAGTTTCTTACCTGTAACTCCAGTTCTCTTGTAGGGGTATTTCCGTGATAAGTCATAAGCATTTGAATAGTCCCGCCCACGTGTGGGGACCCCGGAGCACTTCATTAGATATATCTTCTTAAGTTGTCATCTTTCGCCTTTCTTCGGGAAGGCCTGTGTAGACACTTAAGAGATAGAAAGACAATAATGCAGCCTAACCAACTAGGCTACACTGGCCATTACTTCATCTTGAAGTGAAAAAAGGTAGCCAGTACTTTTAAATTTTTGCAATTTATGGAGTTTAATACATATAGAAAACTCCCCTTCACAAAACCCCCTTTTTAGGTCTCGCCTAGAGCGCAGCGCGCATGCGCTGCTCTAGGAGAGGGCCTCTTGGCATCGCTACAGCTTTTATCAGCTTTTCTTGAAGCTCGTGCGTGTGGTGCTCACACGCTATTGGGCTTTGCGTGCGTCTTTATAAAAAGACAGCACGCAATTGGACAAAGGTGGGTGCATGTTCCACCTTTGTATCCGCCCACGGCCTACGGCTTGCGAGAGCGAGCAGCAGCGCCATCTGTTTTCAATTATCGCGCCCGCGCCTCGCGCTAATTGTAAACAGATGGCGGTCGAGCAGCGGCTTTCCTCCCTCTTTTCTAAGTTGTTTCCAGAAACAGTTTGGGGTATTTCCATGGCAACGCGGCCATAGCTGGGCCTTTACTCGCTTTTGAAATGTCGTCAATTAGTTTCAAATAAGACATTTCTTGTCTCTCACAGGAGTCGCGTTTCAAAACCCTGGCACGCTCAGACTTTGGAATCCCCGTTTACACCTTATGTCCGTCTCCTCTTACCATCCGCAGAGACTAACAACACTGCAGACTGGCCGAAACAACACAACACTTCCACGCCCGAAGGCGACAAGCAACCCTCGCTCCCGCAGGAAGAGGGGATTCTTCATTAAGCGCCTTGAAACCGGACCCTTCACAAGGAAACTACCATTATTTGACTAAATGCGGCTAAAACCTCCCGTAAATTGCTTTTGTGAGAGAAAAATGCCGAGTTCTAGAGAATCTAACATTACAGGACATGTGCGGAGCCGTCAAATAAATGAGCCCTATGAATATCTCTTTCAAGTCCGCTTCTGGCATGCCGGCAGCCCTTTTCAAACCCGGCCGCTGCGCACTGATCTCACCCTTGTCTCCTCGAATCCAGGGAACGGAGTGACGCGCTGCAGCCTTCTGAAGCCTGTTGTGACCCACAAAGCCCCGAATCTGTTTTCCTTTCTTTCATTTGTGCCCTTTCGGTTATTTCAGTTGTCTGGAATGTCCGCCTCGTCAACAGGTGCTGATGGCGGGGCTTTCATTCCAGGGCGAAGTCACCCGGTTGTTGAGCACGCGCACTGATGGGGGAAGTTCATTCTGACATATTAATTGAAGGATGTGTCTGTTTTGCTCTTTCTCAACAAGTTATGTGCGTCTTTCTGTCAGTGTAATATACTTGACTGTATCCAATAACGCCTTCACCAACATAGTGCCTAGAAGGACCCATATCTTGCTTTGTGCGCCTGCGTTTAAAACGCTTGTGTGCCTAGCATGATACTTTTCTATGGCCAGGCAGGGTCACTTAAATAATCTACAGAGCTGTTATACTTTGGTGCATAGAATTACATCATTTTATAGCGTCAGTTTAATTGTTTACAGCATTATTGCCATTCCTATCTTCCATCTCACCTTTAAGGGTGAATCAGTATTAAGGGTTACCCAGCCTTCGAGTATCAACCTGACAAACTTATTTTTTAAAGCTAAACTGTTTGTTTTCATCAGAAATGCAACTGTTCTTCTATATATGGAGCGTTTGCTCTCAGAGCACTGCCTTTCTTGGGAGACCAGAAAAGAGCTCCCAGGATGTGGAAAGAGCAAAGGTAATTTACTATAGAGTGCTACTCGCCGAAAAGCGCTTTGACGCCTCGTCAGGGGTAGTAAGCGCTATATAAATACAACTTTAATCACAATTACTTTTAGTGCCGCAGGCCTCTTGCACAGTTTGTTACTGCACCTAAGTGCATTCCAAGTATTTCTCCGGTGCTTTATCTTTACCAGGTCGATCTAATGAGCGCTATTTAGGTGTAGGATAACGCCTATAGACCTGTCATTTTATGCTGAGAGCCGAGTAATTATACAAGTGCTTGCCGAACTTGCGCCTCTTTATTTCCTGCCCATCACCTGTATTTCTAAAAGAAAAAAGATCGTCTCGCCTCTATATTTATTCACAGTAGTCAGTGTTGATGTTCCGGCGCTTCCCCGCAATTTGTCTTTCAAACTCACGGAATGTGCCATCTACTCAGCTTCTGAGGGGGGGGGTGGGGGGGGCGTGTGTTTTATCCGTTTCTAGATCCAGACTTAGCTTACTTGGTATATTGTTGATCTGAATTCTCAAACCCATTTTACCAAATTTTGGTTATGGTTATTAATTCACTCTGAGTGGCCCGCACATGCATCCAGCGGAACCAGCATATTAGTTAAACTGTAGTTTAAATGTGACAAAAAAGTGCGAGCATTATCCAGGACTCACCACTTAACGGTCGTATATGAACCTCAAAAAAAGCGCAAACAACGAGCGCTCCGATTAATAGTTTTTTTTTTTTTTAATTATGAAGCATTAATCAGTGTGACAGTAGTCAGTTTCCATTTACTCCCAGTTAAAAGCAAGAGTTAACTGAATGCAGTGCTGCTTGCCTGTGGGAACAGTTGTGTCAGAGATAACACTTATAGTGACGATATCCCTGTGAAAGGGCAACGCAAAGTCAGGCAGCAGGGTAGGAACTGCCCATATGGACCCAGTTATGTCACAGGCCCTTGTGACTGGGTGTAAAGAACTAAATCGTTTCCGCCTCGTTTATCTTGAAAACCATGAGGAGCTTTCATGTCTTGTCGTAAAAACAGATTTTTAAAAGAACATAATTCGGCAGCCCCAATAAAGTTATACGAAATGAAGTCCCCCCCACGCCGCCGGCAGGATGTCATGAAGGCCCCCCGAGTCACCCATATCTCAAATATTCAATGGTTTCGGGCTGAATGGGAGTCCCCTAAGGGGTTGCGGCCCCCCTACGCCGCAAGAGCCTGCCTTATGCTTGCATCACTTTACCGCCTAAGCTAAAAGTCTGTAGCTTCAGTCTGTGTATTTTGCATACTGGAGTGTGCTGATTTCATACTCGCTAAACCTTGTACCTGGATTTTGCAATACGCACATACACAACTAAACACCTTCACTACAGCTTTAATGGAATAGGAACCAAATCCGCTATCCAAACTCTGATCTCATCTCACTGCATATCAATTTGTGCTATTCGGACCCTCTACATGCTTTTTATGCAGTCCCGTACACAATCTCTGCTTCCTGCAATCACTTTGTAACCTCATTCTCTTCAAAAAGTGAACCATGTGCATTCTTTCCCATTCTTGCTGCTTGCCATCTCCCATCCTTGTATCCCTCTTCCTTACCCTGACCTCTAACCACCATCACGTCACAAGTGCAAATGTAAATGTTAAGCACCCAGAATAATGTGCTGCATGGCTAAAAACTTATAAGGTTTCCAAGGCGAGACCTATTGGCTATGCCAATGCTTCTTCATGATAGAGATGAAAAGGTTGGACAGAGAAGCCCCCCATAGGCTGCCATTATATGTCTGAAAATGGATACCGTGCCTTTAAGAGTCTCCAGAGACCACCAGTATCCCATGATGCACAGCTAGTGGCAGTTACTTCAGTTCTTTTTGAAGGCGTAGAGAAGAGAATGCCTATGCTAGATCCTGGATAAGTCTGCTTCTTCCACCGGGGAGGAGGGCGGGTTGCTTATGACTTATCACGGAAATACCCCTACAAGAGAACTGGAGTTACAGGTAAGAAACTATTCCTTCTCTTGTAGGGGATTTCTGTGTATAGTCATAAGCATTTGAATAGACTAGCAAGCCCATCCCATAAACACCCAAGCGGTGGAAGAAGACAGAGAAGTGACATTTCCCTTTATGCAAACAGGTTCCGAAGGGAAGCCTGTCCAACCTGAGCATCTGCCTTGGCATCAGTGTCCAGACAGTAGTGCTTTGTGAATGTATGGACTGACTTCCAGGTGGCAGCCTTACAGATTTCTGAAATAGGTATATTACGGAGTAAAGCCGCAGTAGCAGCTGTTCCTCTGGTAGAGTGAGCCCTAGGCTTACTAACAAGAGTCTTGTTGGCTTTCTGGTAACAAAGCTGAATACATGAAACAATCCATCGGGAGATGGATTGTTTGGAAGTAGCTAGACCTGTACGGAAAGAGCCATAGTTTACAAATACCTGATCTGATCGTCTAATATCCTTAGTTTTGTCCAAATAAAACTTCAAAACCTTCCTGACATCTATGGAATGAAGCGACCTCTCAGCAGGAGAAGAGGGATGCTGAAAAAAGGTAGGAAGTGAAATAGTTTGATTTACGTGGAAATCCGAAATAACTTTAGGGAGGAATTTCGGATGTGTCCTCATCACCACCTTAGAAGAATGGAAAACTGTGTATGGTTCTTGACAACATAGTGCTTGGAGTTCGCTAACCCTCCGGGCAGAAGTAATGGCTACAAGGAAAGCTGTCTTCCAAGACAGATGCTGGAGAGAAGCCCTATGAATGGCTTCAAAAGGCTCCCGCATCAGACGAGAAAGAACCACATTAAGCTCCCAAGGAGGAGAAGGACGTCTGAAGGGAGGAAAAACTTTCCTCAAACCTTCTAGAAAATCCATAATGACTGGGATTTTGAAAAAGGAAGTTTGTGAAGGGCATTTCCTATAAGCAGTCAGAGCTGCAAGGTGCACTTTAATGGAAGGAAATTGAAGGCCCGATTGTGCCAAATGTAGCAAATATGGGAGAATAACATCTTCCTGGCAGGAAGTAGGATCTGCATTCTTCGAAGCGCACCAAATGCAGAATCTTTTCCATTTATACACATAAGAAGTGCGTGTGGATGTCCTTTTAGCTTCTTTAAGTATCTTCATGCAGTCCTGAGGCAAATTCAAATGTCCATACTGCACTAACTCAGGAGCCATGCCGCCAAATTCAATGACGAGAGGTTGGGGTGCACCATCTGTCCGCCGAACTTCGTGAGAAGGTCCGGCTGACATGGGAGCCGGAGATGCGGCAGGAGAGACCGGTGGA
The DNA here is from genome assembly GCA_963921515.1 of Calotriton arnoldi. Lineage (NCBI taxonomy): Eukaryota > Metazoa > Chordata > Amphibia > Caudata > Salamandridae > Calotriton > Calotriton arnoldi. The sequence goes on from CAWUFW010002537.1 coordinate 284,053, forward strand.
GAAGGTCCGTGAACCACCACTGATGCGGCCACTCCGGAGCAATGAGGATCATCTTGGCCCGTGAGTGCGAAAGCTTGATGAGGACTGCCGGGATCAGGGGTATCGGAGGAAAGGCGTAGAGAAATCTGCCTGACCAGTTTATCCACAGGGCATTCCCCAGAGTTCCCGGTTGGTAGAACCTCGAGGCGAAGTTTCGGCATTTGTTGTTTTCTGCGGTGGCCAACAAATCGACCTCTGGAGTACCCCATCTTCTGAAGATATCTCGCACCACATCGTCGTTTAAGACCCATTCGTGGTTTTCCTGAAGGAGTCTGCTCAGAGCGTCGGCCTGAGCATTTTGAACACCTGGGAGGTGAGTTGCTGTGATGGTCAGGTTCCTGGCTAAGAGCCACTTCCAGATCGCCTGGGCTTCCTGAGATAACGGTCGTGATCTCGAGCCCCCCTGCTTGTTGAGGTAGAACATTGTTGTCGTATTGTCCGTCTGGACAAGCAGGGAACTGGAGTGGAATGATGGTTGAAAGGCTTTCAGAGCCAAATGGACTGCTCGTAGCTCCAGTAGATTGATGTGGTATGTGGATTCCTTCGTGGACCACTTGCCCTGTATCTGAAGGTGATCTGCATGTGCACCCCAGCCGAGGAGAGACGCATCCGTTACTATGGTTTGTTTCGGTATCTCCTTGTGGAAGGGGATCTCTCGCAGGAGATTGCGGGGAGAACACCACCATCTGAGGGACTGAAGGGCATGATGTGACAGCTGGATTCTGTCTTCCCAATCCCCTATTCTCTGGTCCCATTGATCCTCCAAGCATTCCTGCAAGGGTCTCATGTGGAGTCGTGCATTTGGAGTGAGGAAGATACAGGATCCATGGAGCCAGAACAGAGGAGACCTTCCTCACTGTTGGAGAGGACATGTTCATGAGAGCTTGAGCCTTCCGAAGGATCGATAAGCGTCTCTCCTCTCCGAAGGATACACGTTTGCCGTGCGAGTATCGATGGTTGCTCCCAGATATTGAAGACACTGGACAGGTGTCGAGACGGACTTCGTTTGGTTGATGTGGAGACCCAAACGAAGGAGAAGATCGGAGGTCCAATTGAAGTGTAGTCGAGCTCCCTGAGATGTGGATGCCTTGATCAGCCGGTCGTCTAGGTAGGGGTAGACGAACACCTTGTGCTTCCTCAGATGGGCAGCCACTACTGCCATGCATTTTGAGAATGTCCTGGGAGCTGATTTCAGGCCGAATGGAAGCACACAGTATTGATAGTGGTTGTTCCTCACTGTGAATCTCAGGAACTTGCGGTGCTTCTTTACTATGGGGACGTGGAAGTATGCGTCTTGCAGATCTATCGCGCATAACCAATCCCCCTGATGAATTTGAGGGTAGATTTGATGCAACGCTAACATTCGGAATTTCTCTCTCCGAACCCACTTGTTTGCGTGTCGTAAATCGAGAATGGGATTGAACTCGTTCTTGTCTTTCTTTTGGACCAGAAAGAACCTGGAATACAGTCCTGTTCCCCGCTGTACAAGAGGAACGGGTTCTATTGCCCTTTTTTGTAAGAGAATGTTGGCCTCCAATTGTAACTGACGTAGTTGGTACCGTGAGTGTGTTGGAGGGACCGATGGAGGAGGACTGGTGAAACATAGCGAGTATCCATTGCGAACAATATTCAGCACCCAATTGTCCGGAGTTATTTTTTGCCACTCTGCCAGGACATTTTGAATGCTTCCCCCCACCGGAGTGGGTAACAGAAGAGGGGGAAGAAAGGCTTCAGGGCTTAGACCCAGCAGGCGCCTTATTCCCTTGTGCAGGTTGCTGGCCTCCCCGTCCCCTAGGTTGACGTTTCTAGAACGGTTGGAACAACCGCTGATATGATTGTTGCTGATTTGTCTGACGGCCCTGGTATCTCTGGAACCTCTGGGAAGAGTAACGCCGTTGGAAAGGGCGGAAAGTCTTGCGCTGTTCCTTCGGTTTTTCAAGACCTATTGCCTTCAAGGTCTCCATTTCCGCCTTCATGCGAGCCATCTCCTCATCCGCATGAGAGCCAGAGGGTAGTGCCCGAAAAGGGTAAATTCATGATCCGCCGTTGAGCCTCGGGCTTAAGCGAGGTGAGGCGAAGCCAGGAATGTCTGCGGAGAGCCACTCCGTGACAATAGCCATGTGCTGACAGGAGTGATGTGTCCACCGCTGCACTTATTACTTGGTTGGACACCATAAGTCCTTCATTTAATATCTCCGTAAAGTCCTCCCTCTTGTCCCTTGGCAGGAGGTCTGCGAACTGCTGAAGAGATTCCCAAAGGGAACGGTCGTACCTGCCCAACAGGGCGGCAGTACTAGCGGCCTTCATTGTAGTGGCTGCCGTGTTATATACCTTCCTCCCCACCGAGTCTTTACTTTACGGCTTTCCTTATCAGGCGGTACTGTTGACGTTGGAGCCGTAGCAGGTTGCTTCTTAGCTGCCACAACAATGACAGAGTCTGGTGTGGGGTTCGTCCGGAGGAATGCGGGATCTTGCTCAGGCGGGCGGTATTTTTTCTGTAGCCTGGAAGGAGCGGATTTGATGGAAGAAGGTGTTAAGAATAGTTCCATCGCCGGTTCCAATAAGCCTGGCACCAGAGGGAGCAAGGGGCGAGAAGATTGTCTCTGCTGGAGAGTTTCGAAGATGACTGAAGTTGATGGCACAGGGGTGGACAATGGAATATTTGGTTTGGACGCCCCTCGCAGTAGAACCTCTTGAAAGGTGGTAATGTCGTCAATAGGAGACACCCTTTGAGGAGGAGAGTCCGAAAGTGTGGGCGAATATCTCCCAGTACTTGTGGAGGATGTGTCTCTAGTGTGCCGGGAGCAAGATCTCTCATAACGATGTCGGTGATGAGAGCGTGTGGACGAATGTCGGTGGCTGCGAGATCGATCTCTTGCACGAGACCTAGACCTCCGTCTTCTAGGCACAACAGGAGTCGTGGGCCGAGGAGCAGTAGGCCCCGGAGGAGACGGAGGAGGAGGCGGCGTTGGAGGGGGTGGAGGAGGCGGCGGAGGAGGAGGATCAGAGTGAGGTGGAGTCATCGTAGGTGAGTATGTACGTGAGTACTCAGAATCTGAGGAATAAATCAACCTCCTCCTTTTTCGAGCTGCCTGAAGAGAGGAAGGAGCCAAAGATTCATTATAAGATCTCCCCCTCGACGTCGATCTACTGGTCGACGGCGATCTTCGACGTCGTCTTGAACTTGAACTCCCCTTCGACGTCGACAGACTCTTTGTTGATCGTGTCTGCGATCGGTGACTCCTCGACGTCGACCGTCGGTGACTCCTCGACGTCAACCGTCGGTGACTCCTCGACGTCAACCGTCGGTGACTCCTCGACGTCAACCGTCGGTGACTTCGACGGTGATCGTCGGTCCCTCTTCGACGACGATTGTCGGTGCCTCTTCGACGGCGATCGGCGGTGTCGTATCGACGCCGATCGTCGGTGGCTGGTCGACGCCGATCGGCGCTGATGTGTCGACATTGACCGGGGAGACAACGTTTTCGTCGGCGATCTCTGCCGTGAGGGAGAACGAGAAGGTCTCGCCGCTTTTCTCCTCGACGCGGAGCGTTGACGCCGCTTCGACTCAGAGCCCTGAGTCGACGGTGAACATATCGTCGCCATACCTGCCCTCGACGTCGTCGTCCTCGACGTCGACCAGGACTGGCGTCGTTTTTCCGCTCTTCTTCGCCTGGGGAGCCCCCCTGAGGGTGAAGACAGGGTTTTGGTAGAGGACTGACCCTCTCCTTGCCCAGAGGTCCCACCTGTGGATGTTGCTTGCTGTTTTCTTCGCTCCTCTGCTCCTTGAAGTCGAATCTTCTCCCTGTCATGCAGGGTGCGCTTGGAGAAGGTTTTACAGATGGAACATGTCTCAGGAACATGAGAAACAGGTAAACACAGAATACACACTCTGTGTGAGTCAGATTTGGCCTTTTTTCTTCCACAGTCAGGACACTTGTCAAAAAGGGAAGGCATTTTGACTAACAATCTGTGGAAAATCTGTCAGAAAAAGACAGCAATAGGTAGAGAAAGACCAAAAGCGTCGAGTGAAGTTGTAAAAAGGTAAATTCTGACGAGATTTTTGATGAAAAACACCAAATGAGGAAGAGCTCAATGCTCCAGGGTCCTGTTAACAGGAGCCGGAAAAAAGAACTGAAGTAACTGCCACTAGCTGTGCATCATGGGATACTGGTGGTCTCTGGAGACTCTTAAAGGCACGGTATCCATTTTCAGACATATAATGGCAGCCTATGGGGGGCTTCTCTGTCCAACCTTTTCATCTCTATCATGAAAAAAGGGGTTTTGTGAAGGGGAGTTTTCTATATGTATTAAACTCCATAAATTGCAAAATTTTAAAAGTACTTGCTACCTTTTTTCACTTCAAGATGAAGTAATGGCCAGTGGAGCCTAGTTGGTTAGGCTGCATTATTGTCTTTCTATCTCTTAAGTGTCTACACAGGCCTTCCCGAAGAAAGGCGAAAGATGACAACTTAAGAAGATATATCTAATGAAGTGCTCCGGGGTCCCCGCACGTGGGCGGGACTATTCCAATGCTTATGACTATACACGGAAATCCCCTACAAGAGAACAAGCTCTGTTGTGTTAGCACACAAACAATGAAAGAGGACAAGCTCTGTTTTGGAAGTGCACAATGAATGATGAGAACAGATTCTGTTGTGGAAGTTCACAATCAGTGAAAAAGACAGGCTCTGTTGTAATAGTGCACAATCGATGAAAGAGGACAGGCTCTCTCTCTAGGAAGTGCACAACCAATGAAAAGGACAGGTTCAGGCGTGGGAGTACACCAGTGATGAAAAGGAAAGGCTCCGGCGTGGAAGTGCACAACTGTTGAAAAGGACAGGCTCAGGTGCGGAACCGCACCTATAATGAAGAGGACATGATCTGTCGAGGAAGTGCACCACTCATGAAAGAGGACAAGCTCTCTCGAGGAAGTGCACAGCCAATGAAAAGGACTGGTTCAGGCGTAGAAGTGCACTGTGGATGAAAAAGGGCAGCCTCTGTCGTGGGAGTGCAGAGATGATGAAAGAGAAAGGACTCCTGCGTGGAAATGGACAGCTGATGAACGTGGACAGGCTCTATTGTGAGGGTGCACGATCAATGAAAAAGACAGGTTCTGCTGTGTTAGTGCACAGTCAATGAAAGTGGGCAGGCTCTATTGTGGAGGTGCTCAAGCGAAGACGAGGACAGGCTGGTGTCGCAGGAGGAGGGGCAGACTTACCTTGGTTTCCCAGGTGTGGAGGAGCTGTTTGACCTCTCCCTCTCGGGCGTAGTCCACAGGGCTGTGCCCCACGTCATTCTGCTGCAGCGGGCTGGCACCTGAGGAGACACGTGCGGGGAGAGGGAATTAATGCACAATCCACAGCCCTCTGTGACCTAACCAGCCCCCCATGACCTCTGCCCACAGGGTCCTAAGGCACAGCCAAGACCCTGCCATGGCACGAGGGCGTGGGCGCGAGACAATCAATAAATTCGCTGTCACTAGCAAAACTGGGCACGACCAACGTGATGTGCTGATGGAAGCATAGGCTCGGTAGCAATTTAACTCATTTAATTTCCTTTAAAGAACTACTGTACATGCACTTTTTAACCACAATCACAATTTTCTACTCAGAATCAAAAATGCAAACAATGAATCTTTCAACTTGGCCACAAAGCAGCCTATCAATCTGACGAGAAAGCACACATTTTATGAATATTTGTTGCTGTGCATGCCAGCTTTGGGACACCCAATACTTGATGCCAGCTGAGCCCCCTCATGTTTTCAACCTGCCCGTCCACAGTTCCTGAGCCCTTAATTCTGGCTGTTAGTGGCCCTGAGCGCATGAGGTTGATTGCACTGGAAATGACTGCTGGGATCAGCCACACCCTCCTTCCGGTACCTAACTTCTGCGTGTGGCTGATTCTGGGAACCTACTAGCTAAAAGTATTCTAGCCCGATGTCTCCATACAGACGGTTGTGATCTCTGCCCTTCCCAGGATGGTACAAGTCATCATGGGTCCGCCCTGGGTGCTGGGAGATGGATACAGCCTGCCTTCTGACCGAGAGGCTCAAGCCTTGGTGTATGGAAGCTTCTGTGGGGAACCTGATACACCTGAATGGAGTCACTGCTGTTCTGGCAAGATGCAAAGAGGTAAAGGAAAACCCAACAGGTGAGATATACAATCCAAGAAACTGCTAGAAGTGTCCTCGGGCATTTATGTTTCTGGGGACCCCCAAGAACTGCAATAAGTCTCACTTTGGAGGGAGGGATCCCTCCAGATATCAGGCTGATGCACACCTGCTGGGCGCAAATCCCTTTGGCACGATATGCGTCGTGTTCTACCACCCCCACTTTGGTGATCGCCCCTTTCCATATCCCCCCAACCCATCCCAAGCAGAGGAGGCTGAACCTATTATATCCCACCTACCATCACCGTACAGATGGATTATCGGACTACGTGACCACTAACTGTCAAGATGGCTGCAATATATAACTATGGGTAGATCACCCCGTACTGGAATTATTTGGTTGAAGCACTCTCTACTTAAGTGTGATTTTTCCCTATGGTGCTGTGATATATCACAGCACAATATGGAGGTGTGCAGAGCTCAAAGTAAGAGTCGAAAGGACTTCTGGAAGTGGCTAGCTGAGTGGAGAAGCAATCATCTCTCTAAAATCGCCCCCTATCGCTTGAAGAGCAATGATGAACCAACAAAAAATAGAGGCAAAATGTGGACTCACTAGACAGTAATCATATTATATAGTACGCTCCCTTTCACAGCCAAGCACACACTCTTCAGATGCCTCTGCTATAGAGGCATTTCGGGCAAAGCCCCCATTTTTCTTCAGCAGCATTTCGAATCTTACAAACGTTCACACTCATGCTGTACATCCTCTAATAGATTATTTACTCTGTCCAAGAACTGCGAAGACCGTCTTGGTGGCTGATACTTCTTTTAATTCATTGTCAAACTCAGGAACACTCATCCGCAAGACGCTAAAGCCGTGGTCCTTGCCTGCCTCTTAGTGGTGATGAGGTCAGTTGTGGTCTGCCCTGGCATCAGGAAACTCTGGAGTAATCGTTGTCCTTTGCAGATTACATTTGTTCATTTCTCAGGAAAGTGCTGGAGATGGCTCTAGCCATCTATGTAAAACTCCACTTCTTGGACAGCTGATATGAAGGACTTAGAAGGAAAACAAAATCACTATAAGGTGTGACATATTTCCTTCTCTTGCCATCTGTGATGGTTCAGAGGAGTCTAGGGGTGGAAAAGGAAAGGTGAGCCACTGAAAGAGAAAGGGCGTCCATACGTTTTCTAGGGAATTGATGGAATCAGTGGTGAGATCTATACTCATTAACAAGGCAAGTAGGGGGTGCCGGACAGTGGAGCTGCAACACCCAATGGGATAGCTTCATGTGCCATGGCAAAGATGCGTAGTCAGACATTCTTGCTGTAAGACGGCAGTATAAGACTTGAGGGATTCTGTCGTAAGAATGGCATTGAAAGGTCTGCTACTACTGATGGTTTTGCTGTGGCAGAGTGGAGCAATCTCGCTCCTCATGGGAGGGGGGGTGGAAGACACACTCCCATCCTCCCCCCGGAGCGGTCAGCAGGATTCGGGTAGGCTGCCCCAGAGCATGGATCATCATGGCAGACAGAAGAGTAGGTGATCTATTTTCGGAGATTGTTAGGGTGAAAAGGAGGGCCCAAAAAAAAGACAACAAAAAGAAAAAGAAGCCTCTGGACCAAGGACTGGAAAGGGACTTTTGGGCTACTCAACTCAACTCATTTCAACAGAAGGATTAGGTGATAAAGGGTGGAGCAGCATTATAAAACGCCAATGCAAAGCTATTGTTGCACAAGGAGCGAAGGGCGCGAGAGGTGCTTCCATCATCTTTCCACAAGCAAGAGAACCAACTGTGTTGAGTTGGGGAATAAAGAACTGCTTAGAGAAGGTCAGAGGTGCTACATGCGGCATCATCTCATCTCACAAGCAGGCACTGTGAGGAAGCTAAGGAACCTTCGGAGAGGTGCCCGGGAGGTCAGAGGAAATACACGCTCTGCTTTTTCTTGTGACAATGTTTCAGGAAGAAGGAAGAGTTCTCCAGATCCTAAAGTGGGCCTACTAAGAAATCCTGTCCCAATGGACATGTCAGCCTTGTCAAGAAAAATAAGAAGGGATACAATCCAGAGAGCTCCTACAAGTGTAGGAGGACACTTTACACAAAAACCGAGGAGGCTCTGAATGGTAGTTGATAACACAGGCTCTCCGGTGGTCTGGAATCATTCCCTTTCGACAGTTAACTCTGAAACGTGTGGAATTTGCCTCTTTTACATCTACTGCTGGGACTTACTTTTGTCTGTAGACATAGGTATTCTGAATGATCCACTCCTCCAGGCCACAAAGTGTTGAAATAAAATATATTTGTACCATGAATGTCCTGGCTCTACCGATGGGCCGTGTCTGCCCCTGCAGCCTTTCCTTTAGTCCAAGTAACACAGCATTCAGCCTCCCAAAGACCATGTAGATTCGCTTGATTGGAGGAGGCATCTGAAAATGTGGCTCACAAGGAGGCTCAACTGATTAGCTTAGCATCAGGGTCATCCTTGTCATAAGGAGCAGAAGGACAATGGGAGGGGGAATAGTGAGCATCTATTCTTCAAGTCATGTGATAGTCCCTTGCATGTCCACTCCTCATGTTTTGTGGTGTCATGACCTGCACGGGCAGTGAAGAGAAGGCGGAGTGACCAATACAGAGATGATGCGCTCTCGACTGCCTACAGAGTAGTACCCACTACCAGTCGAAGGTCAGAAATGTTGCTGACTAACTGCATGGATACAAAAATATACTACATTTGGGGGTAATAATCCCAAGAAAGGACTTCCAATGCAAGCTGACCTTTGCACTCAGATCCAGGGCCTCCTGCTGCACGTCACTGTATCCTAAATGAAAGAGTTATCAGGCCTTCAACAGAGCAAAACTCCCCAGTCCGAACAAACCTGATCTGCACTGCGTAGAGTACAATCCGAGAGAGATTCACCTGTTCTGTAGCAATCGGGGTAAGCGTGGCATTACTCCGTTCATGGTTTACACCAGTGCCCATAACTGAAAGGATTAAGGAGTTAATGACTGGGAAGGTGGGTGCCAGCTCGACCCCTGTCCGCGGTGCAGCACAGAAGGAGCCCCTGGCATAGAGCTATGTCCAGGCCTGAGACCCACAGGGTCGGGTAAGAAAGACAGCCCAGGCGGCCGCTTTTGAACTCGGTTCTGTGTACCGCAGCAGCCTCCCTATCTCTCCAAATAATGACACCCCTTAGGCAAGACATCCATTTTCCTTTCCAAAGGGCAGTTTTGTACCGATCGAAGATGTCTATCCAATATTAGCCTAATCCCCTGTTAATAGCGCGGATGACTTGACTAATTGCGGCAATAATTGATAGAACCTGACTTGCACCTCGGATCGATGGCACCGCGAGTACAAGGAGCAATAAAATATTACGCTTTAATAAATAACTGTGTCACTCCGCCTGCTAACTGCGCAGCTGAAGCCCTTTGCTCCCAGAAGTAGCGGCTGGTTCATAAAGGCCTCCCCCGCTCGTGGGCAGCTGGCCTTGGAGTAAAGACCAGTGGCCGGAGCCGGAAGGCCCGAGGGACTGAAACCTTTGGACCTCCTGAGAGCCACACAATTTGTCACCTCGCAGTGCCCGTCCCCACCGAGGGACTGGCACCTGGGCAGCACCCCGGGCTACCCGAGTATACCCCCAGAAGCCTCCACCTCACAATATTTGATAAATAGCTCGACAGGCCGCCTCTCTCCGTGCAGCAATGCAGCGGGCACAGATGTGGAAGGTCATTCACTGGGGAAATATGTTTTTGTCAGGGCTATTGAAAAAAAGTTTAGTGTGGCGACAGGCTTCCATTTTTCAAATGTTATTAACTCCACACGCTTAACAATTTGTCTTCGATTCCTTCGGATCCTCAATGTGTCAATAGGGCTCATTAGGCCTGGCATCGGAGGCCGTGCTGGGCGCATGTTCCTTTAAGAGATCTGGACGGTGGGCCTTTTTTCATCACCGCTGCTGCTGGTATTAACTGGCCTCGCTGTCTGTCCGCCATCTTTAAGGGCAGCCTCCAGCAGGGCTCCAATCGCGTCCTTCTCTTCCGAAACTGCCACCGAGTGTGAGATTGGCCGTTGCTCCACGACCACGAAGCCAACAAGCATCTCAAGAGTGCAGGCAGTAATTAGTAAAAAGAATCATTTTACAATTAAAGGTGGGTCCAGGAGGCGCCACAGGTAGCAGGCCCACGGCACTGGTAGATCAACGTTGTCGGCCCACCCCCTACCGAAACAATCAAATGCTCTTTTAAGTCATGTTTTATATTATTAGCCTGCATCTTTCATTGACCTTGGAAGCATGAAATGCAGAAGCTGTTCTGACGCAAATGAAATCTGTGACCTGCGTGATCAAAGCTCTAAAGTGTTCAGAGTTGGCAGGAGTGAGAACTATTTAGCATATCAGATGGCGTCACAGGAAGTGATGTCAGAGAAAAGTTGACATCAATGACAGTACGAGAAGTGATATAAAAAAAGGGTACAATTCAAATAAAAGTAAAATAACACGTAAGTAGACTGATATGTAAGAAGAGCAACACTCTGATGTGTATCAAGAGAAGAGGTCTGAAGACATGTCCCCTCTGTGGATTGTTTCCTGAAGCTCTTGCTGATCCAATGATGCTGTGCACAGAGAGGAGCTATTAATGTGCACAGAGAGGAGCTATTAATGGGCACATTTAAAGCTTAGGTTTGAGCCTTTCTCACGAGAAGCCATGTTATTAAAAGTGCCCCACGGGTGCAATAGGCGAATGCGCTTGTTTTTTGCGCCCTCTGTACACTTTGATATTACATAAGAGGCCACAGACTCTTGCATGTCCCTTCTTTAAAACAGATTGGGCCTGTGCTTAATGTGCACCAGCTTGATCTCATGGGTGCGTTCACTCACTGAAGGGGGTGTGGTCCCATGCAAACAAGGGAATCCTTTGCCTGTGCACCTGGGGCTACATTACGGATGACAAAGAGACCACCAGGGGGGCACTGACTGTGTACTATACAAAGCTGGGGCACAGTCAAGGCGCACGAGGGTGCCCCTTGAAAGTGTGGACATGTGGTTTCAGAGACTCGACCAGATACCCCCTATCGGCAGGTGCAGTCACTTACTGCAGCCACCTACATGAGGATCTCTGCTCCCCCCCCCCCCTTGAAGTGCAGACCGGTTGCGGCCTGCACAGTGAAATTCAGACCCGTGGCTTCAGACAGGTGGTCTGTCTTTAACTAACAAGCTCTTTCCAGTGCAGGGCTGGTTCACGCTGGGAAACGGCATTTACAACGCAGGCGGAACCACGCGTTCCGTTACCATGCTTGCCTTTACCACACATGCCTTAACCACGCAAATGCGTGGAAAAGGCAGTAAGCGCTCTAGATTCAGAGCGGATGGGCGGTAAGATTGCGTGGTGGAACAGGAAGGATCGGGATAGGAAGGATCGGGATAGGAAGGATCGGGACGAGGCTTGGTAAGTAGGGCTGTGGCAGGGGGTCGGGGTAGTTTTCAGGGTTGGGGGGTCGGAGTAGTTTGTAGAGCTGGAGTCCGGTTTTAGGGCTCAGGATGGGGGACTAGGGTCGGGGTAGTTTTTAGGGCTGGAGAACGGGTTTTAGGTTTCAGGGCGGGAGGCAAGGGGCTGCTTTTAGGGCTGAGGGCCGGTTTTAGTGCTCAGGGCGGGGGGCTTGGGTCGGGGTAGTATTTAGGGCTGGGGGCCGGTTTTAGGGTTCAGGGTGGGGTGGTCGGGATACTTTTCAGGGCTGGGCTGGGGTGGCTTGCAGGGCTGGGGGCCGAGTTTTAGGGCTCAGGGCGGAGGGGCTGGGTTGTGATCTTTACCACAGATATGCCTTTATCAATCATACCTTTACTACGAAATTCGTGGTAAAGGCATGCGTGGTGAAGGCATGCATGGTAAAGACGCGGTCATGGTAAAGAACGCGTTGTTAAGGCATGCAATATAATCGTATGCGTGTTTTTGTCATACAACCATTCACATATATATATATATACACAGAAGGGGCCTGAGGAGATTTAAAAGACCAGCGAGGGCAAACTCCAATGTTGCAATGCTCAATACACACAATATCGATGTCCCAGGGCACACATCAAGGCATCTCCGCGCATGATTGCGGTTGGAGTAGCATGTGCACCTTAGGCAATTTGCCAAGGACAGATGGGTTATTTTACCTGACTACTGCAAGTCCTACCGGTGAATCCGTCCTTTTGAATTGCCTGGATCACTTGTTTAGTATTCATACTCAATACGCTGATGCAATGTTATTTTTCATGGTTTTTGTTCACATCACACAGCAGTAGCTAACATAGAGATCCTGAAGAAAGCCCCGATACTGACAAGGTCATTGGCTGAAACATGTCGATCACTATCAAGTACAACTGAATTTAATGGTTTCAGTCGTATCTTTTGTGTTTTTAACTCTAGCACAAGGTAGCCAGAATAAAGGTCAGAAGGCTAACCTTGTAGTTAGTTTTAACTCACTCATGTACTTGCACTGCACTTCTCACGACACCCCACTAGCTCACAATGGGTTTTAGTAATAACCCCTCTAATATAAAACATCCCTGAGCTCCTCCCTCGCAGCAAGGGGGTTGTAGCCCGCACCATGACTAGGCTTCATGGTCCGAGGAGGATTCTCAATGATGAAGCCTGACACCATTGGTGTGTGAGGGAAACCGTCCTTAAAAGGGACTCTCCCCTATAGTCAGCAACTTTTTGCGTTCCATTGTTGCATACAACCATTCACGCCTGTACTGGGAACAGCGCATTTGCTGTGATCTGCGCACTGTCCTAGTCTGCACCAAATGCACAGATTCAACTGTCAGCCGCGGCAGAGACTGGGATAGTGCGCCGTATCCATAATGCAGTCCCTAATAGGAGCCTGTTACGAGTAAGAGTTCAACCTAAGAGCTAAATGTGTCAGTTTCACTTACAATCCCTGAGACTTGAGGTCTCTGTGAGATACACATTCAGAGAGGTAGCAGTGTTTTGTTGTCTCAAACCATTCAACTTTTGTCAGATACAGCCCACGATACACTGTTGAGAAAAGAGGTGCTAGATATTACAATGGAACTGGCTAAACCAAGCACAGAAGGACATTTCCCCTTCAGTACAAAGTGGGTGACACTCACTATGACATTAGTCCAACAGGAGAGAGGTTATAAATCTTGAAGCTATCACCAGAGGAACATCCACAGTGAAAAGCAAAATAAGCAAGGACCATGATGTTGATGTAAGCGAAGAGGAGGGGCACCAGTGACAGAGGAGAAGAGACCTGTGGTGAGACACCAAAGACTGAAAATGGCAAACTGACATCAGTTCATCATGACTGTGTATGTAATGCTTAAGAAATATGGATACAACAGTTGTTAAAGAGTTATAGGTGAGAATAAATCCATTAGGTCAGTGCTGGGGTAGTGAGTGAGTAGGACAGGCTGGTAAGTGTTTTCTATCTTTCCTTTTAATATTTTACATTTAGTTTTTCGTTAGAGAATAATGTTTCACTGTTCTTCTAGTGCTGGGATGGTGGGGCATACTAGGTTTCTTGATCATAGTTTCTAAATGTTTGTGCGATTCTAATCAAGGACTCTTGTTGCACTTTTATTTAAAGAAAACACATGTATATTTGGACACTACGGGTTTGATTCACCTAGGGATCTGTGCTTGTAAGTTTAGCATGTGGGCATAGGTGACTTGATTTACAGTGCAAGACTTCCACAGAAAGTGTATTTGCACTTGTAAATTCGTTTACCCAGGCATAATAGTAACTCTCAATAGTATTATAATAATGCAGGGGCAAGAAGGTCGAAATTTACTTCTGTGAAGGGCAGGAATAAATCCCTTTCGAAACTGAGAATGATGTGCGCCTAAAGGAAAAATATTTTCCCTCTAAAGTAAAAAATACTATTGAAACAGTTTAAAAACCATTCCCAGATGCCAGCATTTCAATACAGTGGCACATGACATACAGATTAAGGGGGGCAAACAGGGAGAGAGCCAACAATTTATATAAATACAGGGGGAGAGGAAAGGGATGCAAGGAGAGAAGGTAGAGAAAGTGAAGGAGTAAAAATAGTCACTCCTGCTCTGCAATGCAAAGTCCTGAATTCAGCAGTGAAAAGATAACACTCATCCAATCAAAACATAGTGAGAATGAAATACTCCTTCATGAGGACAAAAATAATAATAGGGAGGAATGTCACTGAACAAGGAGCAGAGAACTGAGATTGCAAGAAAGCCATAGAATCATGAGCAAGGCGAGGACCAAAAGTCCACTCTGGGTCTATATTGGCTACAAAAGAGCTGTTTGCCAACTGACTGCTAAATCTGTCTCTAAGCACGACCTAAAAAAAGGGGATGTGGAATGCAGAATTACACATTTGCTATATTTAATGTGTACAGTTATGCCTGAGGAAAGGTAAATTAGTATATTTTAAATGGTCTATGCTATTGTGTGCACTATGTTGTTGAAATGCTGTTGTCACAATCGGGACGTGTAACAAACTGAAAAAGCCTGGAATAAGGCTTTATTGCCCTTTTCCGCTCTCACAATCTCTCCTCCCGCTCGCTAACCTTTCCCCCATTCTTTTCTTCCTCTAATGGAACCAATTATCAATAAAATAATTCTCACAACACTCTAATTTGCACTCATCACAATTAATTTTGTCAGTACTTGTATTGACACTCGAGATTGGTCACATTGATGTGAGCTTATTAAAACCTTGCACTAACACCAAAGACGGGCCTAAAGGCAGGCCAGCTGATTAACAATAAATAGGCAGTGCTAAATCTAAGCTGAAGTAAATGGGCTGAAGTAAATGGGCATTATTACCTCAAAGGTTACAAAATTGGTTGCATAAAATGAACATTACCTGCCTCACTTCAAGATGGCGGTCAAATGAGTTGTATGGTCCCATAAGGCACAATGTGTACTAACTACTAAGCCATGAACTATGTCTTCTAGACGATATTATGCGCTGTCAGCGGTCTCTAGATGGGACACATGTTGGCCTCTTGATTACGAAGCATGAGGGCTTCTCCAATACCCAGACCAGGTAGAAGTGCCCCTACCCCTGGAATGAGTCCCTTGTAGGAGTAGAGACCGTCCAATTTACCAGGTGCTTAAAACTCACACCGAAATCTTTGTAGGTAAGTCCATTTTCCCAAAGTGTATAACTCTACTGACTGACGGGCTAGTGGGCAGCAGTCTTTACAAAGATATGCAGAAATATGATGGCTCAAGAGTCAGTAAGGCCCGCGGAGTCTACAGCTTCCTCCCCCCTATTATTACATCAGCAGACCATATTTAGGCTTCTCTCCCAACTCTGACCTTCTTATGTCCAGAAAACAGCTGTTCACGCCTCACAAAAGTGGATGAGTATCTGGCTCATGTCCCAATACCAGGGGTATCCTGCAAATTCTAAACTGAATACACTCCACTGGCCGCCATGGGGATATTATAGTAAAGTAAATTCAGCTGGTGGATTCTGCTCCATATTTAGAGTTGAGTTTGCTCCAGAAATGGATGGCTTTCCATTTCCACCAAAATTCTCAATGAGGCCCTATGTTTGTTCCTAGCCAGCCACATGCACCTTCCCTGACATAGTTACATTCAAAGTTTAAAACCTCAGAGAAACAGGGCGCTACAGCAGCAATTCTTTTAATCCCGTCTTCACTTATTAAAACTAATGTGCTGGAGCATTCGGAGTTGAGGTTCAGACTCACAAACAACACAGGTGTGGCTCACTATCAAAATAGGCACGAGACATACAATCTGCCTGCAGCCCGTGCTGATAGCAGAGTGGTGATTTTGCAATGCACAACTTTAGTAACTAATTGAGGTAAACTTGTGATCCAGCGCTAACAATAAAAATAATTTCTCCTATTATGCTTTGGTCATCCAGGTGCAATTATTTCTCTAACACACACACTATATCCATATGACGGTGGGGCCCATAACACCGCATATACTTTCACTTACTCATTTGTTTCCTGGATTTCCTCCGTCAATGTACCTAGGAGAAAAACGATTCGCTGGAAGGAGACGGGATACCTCTTTTATAATGACATAATATTTCTCATTTGCTTTTAAGGTATTCCGCTCATTGGTCGATGGACCAACTAGTAGGAATCAGTAGATGGTGATCAAGACCAGCTCAATCACAATGAACTCTTTTACCATTGCATTATTAATCATTATGCTAAAGAAAATCACTGAGTCATTTGTTTAAAGCATAATAAAGTTTATATAAAGTTTTGAATGCAGGAAATTAAGGTTAAGTTTATTATTCAGATCATTGCATTTATCATCATTATAAGAATGGTTTGAAATTGCATGGCACTTTTATTAGACGGAAAACGAGGTTATCATACTAAGAACACTATAGATCAACCTATCTATCTCTCTGGGGAAATCCTAATAATTCTAATAAAATCTATCAATAAAAGTTCTCCTAAAGCAGCATCTTTATACTCAACTGGAAAAGGAAAATAACAGCAGCAGCATCAGCTCGTCAGCATCAGCAACCGCAAACTCTCCCATCTACAGCATCTAACTTCTTCAGCATCTCCCGCAGCATCCCGCAGCATTCTACTCCAGCATTCTAACCCCTCCCACCAAGAGTAGGTCTTCTTATACCCTAATTCTAGCTTACAGCATAAAATGTTTCTTCTTACATGGCGTGATTCATTCTCATTGGTCAAAAACTCAGGTCCATATACATTTTAATCAAACTTCCTGGTCTTAACCAGTTCCGTGTGGAATGTCCATGCAAGCATCGTTTCCCACAGTTCATGCACTTGCTCATCCGTTTCGATCAGTCCAAATTGTATCTTTTTCTGCTACATTTTGTATAATACAATTCCGTCTATTGATTCAACCAGGCTTCTCACGCTTCTTGCTGATCATCTTGGCACACATCTGCTCAGAAGGGTCACAGCAGCCTTGACCATACTTTCATCTTAGCCTCTCGGCATCAGCACGTGATCATCCCTTTTCCACAGCCTCTCTCCTCTATCACATGGTCGCATCCGCTCATGCGCACTCTAGTAATTCGCGGCCATTTTATATTGCTGCTCGGCAGGCCTAAGTGCACTATTTTCAAAGATAAACAAAATGTTATTAAAACAAAGAAATATAAACCCTTTCGTTTCCCTCCCGTCATCCTACGTACCCCAATTAGGTATTACCTAGCAGAAGCAACATATAAAGCTGTCCCTTACTTACCATCGCTTTATTTTGCAACCACACGTTTTATTTAAAAGCACAAAATCATGCATTTATTATTAAATTAGTACGCAAATATTATGTTATGTTAGATACGTAAACAATTATAAGTCAATTAATTTGCACACTGAATTGCATGTTACCATTAACCCTTTACATACATTGTTGGTTATTTACCTAAACGAACATGTTTATTAATATTGTACGAAAATATTAGGAGGTTAACATTTTTACATTTACCCTGCTCCATCAACTCCCCCCTTTGGTAATTTTTAATATCACCACAAAAACCCAAGTTATACAATTTTCTCAGACAGCATATATCTTTTATCCATTTGCTTTTGTTAGTCTACACTTCTGTATCCCTTTCAACTTGTTTCTTCGTTTTCTTGTACATGTTCTCTTTTATTTCTTCTAACTCTATTTCACCTATTTCTCTCTCTCTTTCCTTGTTTATCATGTTTTCTTTTTCTATCTTATTCTGCCTTCTTCTTCTCTTTATACATGTTACTGCAAGCTTCAGTACTAATATTATTATTATTATCATGGTTGCTATTATTATAACTTTCCCTATTATTAATCCACTCATTCTTGTTAACCAAGTGGTTACAGAAGAAAACCCTTTACCAAGTTTTCCCCACACACTTTCAACCTCCAGTGGAACAAGTTCTTTGTGCAAATTTGTAATATTTGTTATATACTTCTGTATATTTTCGCTTTTATCTGGAATGTAAGTGCAACAATGTTGGACTTTCAACATTCCACAGACTCCGCCCTCTTTTGCCAAAAGAATGTCAAGGGCAAGACGATTTTGCATTACCATAGCTCTCATGGCAACCATCTCGGTATTTACCATTATGAACCCTCCAGCAGTATCTGTAGATAAACGATCTACTACTGTGGATAATTTCCGAATTCTAAATGCATTCAAAGATATTCCCACTGCTGGTATCAATGCACCAAAAATAACACCTACTATTTCTGAAAAACTTTCCCTTTTTCTACGTGTAAAGGTATTTATCATTTTGTGTGTTCCTTTTTCTTTTCTATCCACATGAAAAATCTTTGGAAAGACCAGGCCTAAGTAACATGACCCATACCAATGGTCCGGCAACCTATAATAAGCCCTATTCCCGCAAACATAATAAATCCCTGGAAAAATTGGATCTTTTCCCCCTTTGAATCCCCATCCACCTAGAATTTGGTAATTGTCATGGCAATTGCTGGAACCCACAAAATAATTGTCATATCTTGTCTTATTTCTTCTAATGCACAACCTTCCCTGTTGGGGCCAATCCAGAGTCATAGCTGCATTTGTCTTTTTCTTGTCATGATGGTCTTCCTCAAACGCCCAAAGAGGTGTTTTTGTCTCTTCTATCACTTTTCTTTGAAATTTCACTCTTCTCTCTTCAACCATTTCTAAAAATACCTTTTCTTCCTTCTTTAACTCACAGGTAAGGTTGTACCTAAATATATTATCTGATGTTAAAATCTTATCTTCTAAGAAATATTCACCAAACGTCTTTCCCTCTTTTATTTTGTTAAGCTCGGGAACTACAGAAACTTTAGCAAAAATCTTATCTACATCAGTGTAATAATATTCTAATCTACCTGTTTTATAAAATAAGCTTGCCAATACACTACATGTTATTCCATACGTCAAAGGGAGGTGATGATAAGTCACACCCTCTGCTACAGATGCAGGCAACTGCATACAAACATAGCAATCTCTTACATCCATTGTTTCTACATACTCATAGAGTAATTTAGTAAAAACATTCTTTGAAAAATCTGTTATTGATTTATCCTTATGTAATTCTGCACTACTCTTCAAAATAACTGGCTCTTGAGTGTTAGCTCCTTTTTCTTTCTCAGTGTTATTAGATTTTTCTACTACAGCTAAACTAATTGGAATAGTTATTGCTAAAACCACCCATACTGTTATTAATAAACCTGTTAAAAAACAGCACATCTTGCACCATCTACTTAAAAACTCACATCTACACTTTCTATCTCTAGTATTCTCCATTTTGTCTTCTAACCTTATTTACTTGTTTTCTAGAAAAGTGTGTCACTACACCTCAGAAATGACTTGCTTGCCACTCTGTACTTTCAATATTTTGTCTTTGCTTGGTACTTTCTCTTAATTCTTTTTCAGAATTCTTTCTCTGTCGCATTCGGTAAATTCGTCAGTTCAGTGTTTTGTCAAATCCGGTAAACTATCTAAACTTCTTCAGGTTTGTTGCTTCAGGTTTGTTGCACTTCACTTTCTCCCATCAGGTTTCTTTGTTCTGGGTTTTCGTGAGTGTTCAATTCTTCTTTGTGACTAGTCAAAGCACGATACAACCATTCAGGCGATCTATACTTTTGATTTACTTTCTTTATTCTTTTCGTTTTCTGCAAGTGTTTTCCACCTTGTTTTCCTTGCTCTTTTTGACTTGTTATTTCATTCACTTGTTCAGCACTTTTCGCATCCAATTTTATGATTCTGTATCTTAATTTTCTTACTTTGTTGGACCAATTGTCTCCTTTTCTTGGCCTTTTTGCTTCACTTCCTTTTTCCTCTCTTTCTGTTTTCCAATTTCTTTTTCTTGTCTCTAGTTTTTCATTTCTTTCTTCTCCACTTTCTTCTGATTCTGTTTCAATCCTTTCGTTATTTCCTCTTATTTTAAAGCTTATAATTTCGCTTTCATCTACTTGTGGTTCTTTTCTTATCTTCCTTCGTTCACCTATTTCTGTCCCTCCTCGAGGTTCTTCCGATTTCGTGTCAGTTTCTCTATCTGCTTCTAAATTTCCCTGTTCTTGTGTTTGACTATCTGTCCCTACTGCTCCTCGGGGTTTTTCCGATTTTTCTAACTTTTGGTTTGAAACTCTCCCTTCTTCATCTATTAATATTATTTTTGAAGGAATTTTACCACAACTTGTACTTGGTTGTTCACTGTCACTATCTTCTGGCTCAGTTTCTTCTCTTATGCTTTCAAAATTCCACTTTCTTTTTAGAATTTCTTCACCTTCCGAATGTTCTGTATCAGATTCTGAACTGGTGTCAGATATTTCCAGATGTCGACTTACAGGTCGATCTTCAAATTTTGGAACTTCAGCTATTTTTTCTATTTCCTCTTCTTCTTCTATTGTTGCACTTGTAGTTGGGTCTTCCAGATGTCGACTTACAGGTCGATCTTCAGGTTCTGGCACCCTGTTTGTCTCCTCTTCTCTTTCTGATGCTGAACTGCTATCTGATATTTCCAGATGCCGACTCACATGTCGATCTTTAGGTTCTGGAACTCTAATGGTGTGGCTGGCATGTACCCAGTGTTTCACTCCTGCACACTTGACTGCGGTGGTCGTCACTAGGATCACTTGTCGTGGTTCGTCCCAGCGAGGAACCAAACAGTTTCTTCTCCGGTGGACTTTTATTCGAACCCAATCTCCTGGATTTAAGTCGTGAGCTGGTTTTCTTTCAAGAGTGGTCGCATCCGGTCCAACCTGATGAAACACAGAACGCACCACATCAGCCAATCCTTTGCAATAATCCAGTACTAGATCATCAGTTATAGTCAGTAGCTTGTTTACAGGTACTTGTGCTTGTCTCATTGCTCGTCCCATGATTATTTCATGTGGACTGAGTCCAGTCTTCCTTTCCGGAATACTTCTGATTGTCATCAGAACTAATGGCAGAGCATCTGGCCATTTGAGTCCTGTAGCTTGACACATTTTTCCTAACCTGTTCTTGATCGTTCCATTCACTTGCTCTACTATTCCAGAAGCCTCTGGTCTGTATGCACAATGCAGTTTCTGTTTAATACTAAGTGCTTCACAAATCAGTTTAACTAATTCATTTTGGAAATGTGTTCCTCTATCTGTTTCAATCGTGACTGGAAAACCATACCTTGGAATGAATTCTCGCAGCAAAAGTTTTGCTACTGTGATACTGTCATTCCTTCTTGTTGGATTGGCCTCCACCCAACGGGAAAACAAACAGACGACCACTAGAACATACCTCAATCTGCTGCAAGGTGGCATTTCAATAAAATCCATCTGCATTCTAGTGAAAGGACCCCCTTCTCGTCCTATTCTTCCTAGACTCACTACTGTCTTCCTTCCTGGATTTAACTGTTGACAAATAAGACATCTCTGACAAAGACTCTCAGCTATGGCTCTGAATTTTGGATTGTACCATGTTTGTCTAAAAAGTCTGATCATTGAATCTCTCCCAATATGGGCTTGCCCATGGTACATCCATGCCATGTCAGAAATCATGCTATCAGGCATAACTGGTCTCTCATCCCTGTAAACCCATACATCCGTTTCTTCATGTTTTCTACATCCTGCTTTTAGCCAAGTATCCTTTTCTTCGTCTTCTGCAGCTTCTTGTAACTGTCTCACCTCATCCCATGTTTCAATAGAGTTAGTAAAAAGCAAAGGACAAGAAATATGCTCTCTTTCTCGACATTTATTCAAAGATACCACATTCTTTGCACAGTACTGTGCCATCTCGTCAGCATATTTGTTGCCAACAGTAATGTAGTCTTCCCCATTTTTATGTGCATTGCACTTCACGACAGCGATCTGTTTAGGCAGCTGTATCGCCTCAAGCAACTTTTTCACAAAATCTCCATTTCTGATGGGCGTCCCTGCAGACGTCAAGAAACCTCTTTGTTACCAAATCTGACCAAAATCATGCACGACCCCAAAGCCGTACTGGCTATCTGTCATAATCGTAACCCGTACATTTCTTCCCAACTTACATGCTTGAATCAGAGCTACTAATTCTGCAACTTGGGCAGACCGTACACCTTTCAGACAAGATGCTTCCAATACAGTTGCTACTGTGCAAACTGCATATGCTGCACTCAGAACTCCATCACTCGTTCTCAAACATGAGCCATCCACAAACAGAATATAATCTGATTCTTTCAAAGGCTCATCTCGTATATCAGCACTTGGTTTTGTACAGTATTCGAGCACATTCAGACAATCGTGATCTACTTCATCCATTTCAATCACATTCTCTTCATCTGGCAATGATGTTGAAGGATTTACATTCATACATCTGTCAATGGTCACATTATCTGCACTCAAAATTACCTTTTCATACCTAGTCAGCCGACCATGTGTCATGTATTGGGTTTTCGTTCTTGTCAAAAGAATTTCCACAGAATGGGGAACATACACTCTCAACGGATACCCCATCACTATGCCTTCACTCTGTTCCAGACTCACACAAGTAGCAGCAACCGCTTTCAAACATCCAGGCAACGCTTTCGCTACGGGGTCTAAAACAGCTGAAAAATATGCAATTGGTCTTTTCATAGTTCCATGTCTCTGCACCAAAACTGAAAATGCACATCCATCTCTTTCACTGCAATACAGCTCAAAATCTTTCTCATAGTCAGGCATTCCCAATGCTGGAGCCCCACACAATTTCTTTTTCAGCTCTCTGAATGCTTTCATTTCTTCATCATTCATTTCAAAAGGATCTTTAACATCCTTTTTTGTCAGTTTCTGCAATGGTTTAGCAATTAGTGAAAAACCGCTTATCCATTGTCGACAATATCCAACCATTCCCAAAAACATTCTTACCTCTCTTTGTGTCATTGGAGCTCTCATTCCTTGAATCATTTTTATTCTTTCTGTCGTTACCTTTCGCACTCCTTTCTCTATTTTATGCCCTAAATACTGGACTTCTTGTTGACAAAACTGCAATTTTGAAGGGGACACTTTATGTCCTCTTTTTGCTAAATGATTCAGCAAAGCAATTGTATCATTGACACATGCTTCTTTCGTTTTTGATGCCACCAGTAGGTCATCAATATACTGAACCATTACTGACTTTTCTGGCATTCTTAAATCTTCCAATGATTTCTTTAGGATCTGGTTAAAGATTGAGGGACTTTCTGTGAACCCTTGAGGAATTCGGCACCATGCCAAAATACGCTCTCCAAACCTAAACGCAAATATTGGCTGGCTATCTGGATGCAATGGAATAAAGAACAAGCATTGGCATAGCCAATAGGTCTCGCCTTTGGGACCTTATAAGTGTTTAGCCATGCAACGGTTGATGTTGTTGCACCAAGGATATTGTGCTGCATAACTAAATACTTATAAGGTCCCAAAAGCGAGACCTATTGGCTATGCCAATGCTTGTTCACACAAGCACTGAAACCTTATTGGGCCTAGTGTAAGCTTTCTTCACCAAACAGTGCTAATCAAAATGGAGCACTGACAGAAAGAAAATGCTCAACATACATCACTCCAGAATGTAACTGTCTATGATGTAAGACTAGCTATAAGACAATTACATCATTTTGAAAGGAATGAAGGAACGCCAGCAATACCCATCCTTAAATACAAGACCCGTTAAATATGGCCTCTACTGGAAGCTGGCTGCCAGCATATCGGCTTTTGAACATCTACTAAACAATTGTGGAAAAGGGTCCACTTGTCATTTGTCTTTGTTGCTTTCTAATAGTGCCTGTCTATAGGAATAAGTTGGTATTCTAATTTAACCAATAACATTCCTCTTTTTATGCTCTGAGGACATCTGTATAATCCAACGTGCAAACTATATAAACATTTTTACCTGGGCAACTGGATTGTAAGCTGTTGCAGGGATCGAACACTCTTCATGCCTGTTTTTATTGAAACATGGCATTCTATTCCAATAAGTATTTTACAAGTTGGTGTGCAGCTTCCAAAAAGACATAACATTAAATGTCTACCGTGCCTATTTTTGGTATTATTCCAGGTGAATTATAAAAGTGGCTAGAAGCCACTGAATTCACAGAGGCGGAGCGGTTTATTAAAACTGGCATGCACAATAATAGTGTGGCTGAGTTTCCGATCAGATTTCCGCTTTCCATAACTGCTCTCACGCACACCCGTTCCGCCAGAAATTACACACTTACCGAATTTCCAAAATTAGAAATGGTTCACCCTGGTAGAAGCGAAACACGAGGGCTACAGCCCGCGCCCGACACCTGGCAACCAAATAAATCATGTAAGCAGCGGCAGCGGCAGTGCCTTTGGGTGGCAGGGCAAGTGCAAAGGCGCTAACTCTGTAGAACACCAAAATAAATACCTGTACATTTCCGGAAATGTCCTTGTGTGTGCCATGAAATGGAAAAACTGTCTACTAGTGAAATGGAAAATGCTCGCCACGTCCCTTAAAAACCGAATCCTGACAGTAGGCGCTGATAGCGTCTCCTCTCCGTTTCTATGGAAGCAGACAGCTAACCAGCGAGCAGTCACGCCCTCTGCATTGCAAACCCCGCCCTCCGGGTTGCGGCGCCAAGGCTGTGCCCTGCAAAAAGTGCCCTCCGTTTGAAGGTATGGTCTTGCTCGCCCCTTACAAAATGTTCAAATAATTGTTGGAACTGGTGACACAATTTAAATGTCTCCCCGTGCAAAACAATTCCACCTCACACAGCGGAATGTTCCCATAGGTCATTACAAGTTCACAGGTTCTGGCCTCGGACAGCAGAGCTATTCTTGAAAAGACACATAACTTACAATCTCAGTTATCATACAGCAGAACTACCACTACGGTTACAGCGACTTTACTGGCATTCATTTTAGACAGCAGATCTTCCCCTCTGGTTGAACCGATTTCACAGGTATTCGCATTTAGACAACAGAGCTATGTTTCAGAATTCACAAACTTTAAATGTCCATGCCATGCACAGCAGAGGTTTCCCTCAAGTGACACAGAACATATGCACTTTGTCAATATTTTTAGTTACTTCATCATCGTTTAATTGAGATTCAGTTGATAAAAGCAGACGAACTGATAATTTCAAAACGATAATAAAAACAAAGCCTCACAAATGTTCCTAGGACCCCTTCCCCTTTGCAAATGCAGGGGAAAATATTTTTTAAGGGCAGGCAGTGGTCCCAGGGACCACTGCCTGCCCTACGAAATATTTTTTAAATGCATCCCGTTTTCCTTTAAGGAAAACGGGCTGCATTTAAAAAATATTTCGTAGAGCAGGCAGTGGTCCCAGGGACCACTGCCTGCCCTTACGAAATATTTTTTAAATGCATCCCGTTTTCCTTTAAGGAAAACGGGCTGCATTTAAAAAAATATACTGCTTTATTTAAAAGCAGTCCCAGACATGGAGGTCTGCTGAGCCCAGCAGGCCACCATCCCTGGGAGGGCCAGCCATTCCCAATGGACTCGCAAATTGCGAGTGGCTCATTAATATTCATGAGCCTCGCAATTTGCGACCCCATTTGAAATAGCAAACAGTGTTAAACACACTGTTGTACATGGCATTTTGCGACTCGCAATCGAGCGCAATTTGCGAGTCGCAAATTGTCATGGTCGTACATCTGGCCCTTTGAGTCTGGAAAATAGGGCTGTTGGTCAGCACAAAGAGCATTTGAAAAGTATGGAATGGGACGTGCTTAGAGGACTCACCCGTGGTTCGGATGATAGAAATGCCCAACTTTTGGAGCTCACTAATAGATACACAGCAGGCGCGCCCATAGGGCTCAAAGAGCTCAGCCCCTCCCCCGTCGTGTGTGTCAGCCCTGGCTGAGACAGCTTCCCGGGCACACACACAGACAGTTTTTGAGCTTATGGCAGCCTCACCCGAGTACTTCACAGGTCTTTAAAAGACCATTTACGTGTTAACGAGGCTTTGTTGTCTTTTCACGCCTTCATCTCCACTCTGCCTATTGCTGGAAGAATTAGCCCTCCCTGAAATTTTTAGTAGCGCCCCCCCCCCTAAATTTGGCACTAGTTGCGCCTCTGATACACAGTATCGGAAAAGCAGCGCTTCCTTCTCATCATGTCTCTGGAGCTCTTTACCTCGACTCAAGCCGTGACCTCCCACTTCACCAGAGACATTTTAAAAAGTCCGTAGTATGTGGGGAGGGCTGCTGGAGTCAGAACTGCGCAGAGCCACTCACACCTCCTTCCTGTGAGTCCAAAGTGTTAAGAATAGCCCATGTGAGCCGAGCGCACCAGCTGATACAAAGATGACCTGTGCCCTCGAGTTACCTCATCTTGGGAGAGCCCGGGCAGTAACTCTGCAGTGGTGCGCCAGCCAGACACCTTGTAAGAGCCAAGATGACCACTGGTATGTGTACAGACCTGCCTGCCACGGAGGGGTCTGGAGCGGCTGCAAGGTACAAGGAAACAGAAGCAGTTCCATGACAACATTTTCGGTCTGTCGTGTTTTAAAATGCTAACTTTCCAGAGTGATGGAAACTCTGCATTTAAAGATGTGTGATCTTTGTTGTGTTCAGCCTGTTTTTAAATGAATTCCTGACCCACCCAACCCATGAGGATGCTGGCTTCTCGTGGGACAGAGGACACTTTGGTTGCTTTCAGATAAAACAACTGATTTGCATCTAGCAGGGCGGCCGTCCTAAAGATGAAAGAGAGTGTTTTTAAAAGAGAAAGCGCGGGGTCTATTATTGGCGCCGCGTTGGAGTCTCGAAAATAGGGCGGGTTGGTAAGCGGGAGGATTGTAATGGATACTAATAAAAAGACAAGCGCGGGCGCCTCGCGCTATAAGTAACCAGCACAAGCGCGCGCCTCGCGCGGCAGCAGGGGGCCTTGCGCGATTCCCTTGCGGGAGCGTGCAGCAAGGCGCGATGATTGCGACCATATGGCGCCACCATATGGCGCCGCGCGCTCCCGCAAGGGAATCGCCAGACGTGCACGCGTTGCCATTGCAAGCAATGCAACGCGTGCACGTTTTGCCCCCAAAGCTGTGCCGATCGCTAAAGGTCTCTCCTATGCAGCGCATGCGCGCTGCGTAGGCGAGACCTAAAAATGCATGACATAAATCAATTACTGTGTACCATTCTGCTTCGCGTGGAATCTGGCATAAAATCACAGCAGGGTTCGGTACTATTGGGCAACAAGGCACAACAATTTTGTTTACCTTTCTTAAATCCTGTACGATTCTATATGTTCCGTTTGGCTTTTTCAGTCCCATTATTGGCGAATTACATGGACTGCTCATGATTTCTTTTAGAATCCCTTGTTCAATCATTTTATTTATTACTGGCGTTATTCCTTCAATTATTTCTGGAGTCAATTTATACTGGGGCGTATTTGGGTAACTCGTTCCTTCTTTTACTGTAATTTTTACGGGATCTACTCCTTTCATTAATCCTACATCTTCTCCTGTCAAGTCCCACACTTCTTCTTTCACTGTCTTTTTCAACTCATTTGGGATTTTCTCTGCATCAAATACAGGAAACAAACCATTTATTTCTGGTTCTAAATTTACCATTGTCATTTTATACAGCACATCCTCATCTGGGGTCTGAAATGCAATTCCGTCTGGAGTACAATAAATTGTGCAGTTCATTTTGAAACAATAAATCGCGTCCTAAAAGGTTCACGGGACTACAATCACACACCACAAATCGGTGCATTTCACTAAATGGACCAATTTTTACCTTTACTAATCTAGTAAGAGGCGTTTCAATTTGCTGATTGGAAACTCCAACCACTTGGATATGTTCACCTGAGAGAGGAAGATTTGGAATTTCCACTGACCTAACAGTAGAACGGGTAGCTCCAGTGTCAACAAGGAATGTTACATTTGCACCATTCACTTCTCCATCCACAAATGGACCTGACTGATCTACCTCTAGAGTTGCGCCAAGCACGCACTCTTCCCTCTCTCTTAGACACCGTCATGAACTTTCATCCGTCTCATCTTCATTCTGTCGTAACCAATATTGTGAAATTTCAGCTGCACGTGACAACTGTTTTACCTGTTCTCCTCCGTAGAATCCTGTTTCTGCACTGTATTTCTGTTGGTTAACACTCTTGGGAAGTGGTGGTTGTGGCACCTGACCTTGTTGAGTAACTACCTCACTCTGCACCTGTGAATTTAATGATTGATTTTCCACATTAGGTTTTGGAGGAAATTTACACTCGTTTCTCCAATGTCCTAGCTTTCCGCAGTTGTGGCATGGCCACTTTTTCTTTGCCTCATCTATGCTCATTTGTCCTTTTCCTTTACCTATATTAGGTCGGGATTTAAACTGTCCTGTTTCACTGCTAGTATTATTCAATTGAGCTTCTTGCTTTTCTGCAACTTTTACTTGTGCCCACATGGCTTTTTCTTTCAATTTACGCTGTTTACTCTCAATTTCATCACTGCAATATTTAGCATATCTCAAAACGTCATCCACTGTGCTATTCTGCCATCCTATCAAGTGCTGTTTAATCCTTTCACTTATCTCTGGTGTTAATCCATACACAAACCTATATACAAAATGACTCATGTCCTTCTCACTTAGTGTCTCATAACCGCTATACTGTTTGAAAACCAACAACAATCTCTCATAGTACGCGTGCACTGATTCTTTGCTTTCCTGTGTTGTTCTGTCTATTTTTACCCAATCTGTTTCTTTTGGTGGAATTTTATTCTTCAAAAAGGTAACTACTTGATCATACTTCCTCATCACTTCTGGACCTGGTGCTCCTGTTTTGGCATCCCTTGGATATTCTACAGTTGGCCAATCAATTGTAATCTTACATTCTGTCCATAAATCAGCAGGTACTACTATATCAAACAATACATCTAGATCTATCCACAGCACTTTTGACACTTTAACAAATCTCTCCACTTGTCTGTACCATTCTACTGGTTTCTCTCTCAATTTTGGGAAGTCATTTGTAAATGACAGTATATCCTGTCTGGTCCACGGAACATGCACATAACTACCACCTGGTGTTTCTCTCATCGGGTATTCCCTAGCAACTGGTTCCCTATCTGTCACTGCAAAAGCCAAAGATGCTTTATCTGTTGTTTTCTCATTCCTCTTTGTCCATCTATTTCTCCATCTATCCACATCACCCCATTTTCTCAATAAAACAATCAGCTCTTTTATTTGGGTCAGTCTTCCTGATGTGTTCAAATTCTCTATGTCTTTCTCACAAAAATCTACTCTGTACGGTTTCTGCAACGTCCTCACTTTCACAAATTCCACTCCTAGTTCACCTGCAATCTCTTCCAATTTGTCATGTAAATTTCTAGCTCTCCAAGTAAGACTCTTGCACAAAAACATAATCTCGTCATCCTGATAATTTTTTAGTTTTCTGTTCCAATTGTTCCCAAAATCAATTCTTCCATGTCTATTTTCAACCTAATTACATCTAATGGTTTTTCTTCTGGTTCTTTTGCTTTTAGCGCTTTCATCCATTCATTTAACTCTTCTGGAGTCGGACCTACAGGCGTACTATTTAATTCTATCCTATCACTGCTTCTTTCTGGTGTTCCTGATGCGGACTCTGTCACCATAGGCATTCTCCTAATCTCACTCTCATTTATTGTCAAATTTGTAGGTGGACTTGGTCTACACGTACTAGCCGAATTGTGTGCACCTTCATTATTCAGTTCCATCCCTTCTCTTTTTCTTTGCAAATGTGAATTCATGGGAATCACCAAAGAATGTTCATTTATTTTCTGATTCTCAAAATTGGCATTACTGGACCTATCGTTACCGGTACAGTTACAGCTTCCATATTCTTTGTCAATTCTCTTATTTTCTCAGTCAATTCTTTTGTCGTTTTTGCTAATTCAATTGCATTGTCATTTTCTGTCTCTTCATTTTGTGAAATTTTAAATGTTTCTTGTGACCTATTTATTTCATTTCTTCGTTCGGGTTTTTTATTCCTCCCAGTTTCCATTGGCGGTGCTTTAGGTGTCACCACCGCAGAAGTCTGTTGGTATGGAGGTGGGTTTCTGTTTAGAATATCTTCCAGCAATTCGTCATCTGTTTCACTACCACCATACACATACTTTTCTACCACTACATGCTTCTTTTTCTCAGTACACTTTCTCTTTGCTTCTTCCTCAACCGCAAAAGCTGGAAACAAACCTCCTGCCATGTTAGCGTATCTCCAACGCTTTACTCTGTCCTCATGATTTATTCCCCACAACCTTCCAGGCATAAACTCATGATTCTTTAATCCTCTGGATCTCTCTCGCTCATACATCTCATCTTCCCATTCTGTTAAAGCTTCAAACTGTGTCGGTCTAGGTCTGGGTTCTAACATTACCATCTTTTCTCTCAAATTCCGTAGTACAGCTACATTAAATGAACCATTCTCAGGAAAAGCCAATGCTCCATCGTTCTTGGTGTATTTTGTCCAATTTTCTAACCATATGCATGTATGATATCCATATTTCAGCATCATATGTGAAGCTGGTGATTTCGGCAGAGGAATTATTTGTCCCTCTCTAGTCACTACCTTTTTGTCCTTCTTAAAGAAATTCTTAACTTTCGACATCCAAGACGTTTTCTCTTTTCCATACTCATAGTACGACATGATTCACAACCTTTTTCTCCTTAAACAATCCGCAATTCAATACTGTTCCCTATGCGTTATTTCAACCAATACTAGCGCGACTCACACCAACACTCCAATCACAACGATTTCTGTCTACGGCGCACTGTCCAATCCCAGCGCGGCTTTTGTCTACGTCACTTTGCTCCTGTTCTCATGTGACTATCGCACTGTCCAATCCCAGCGCGGCTCTTGTCTACGTCACTTTTACTCTTGACCCCTCCTTTACAAAATTTATCGGCAATTTTTTTTTCAACAATTCTTGTTAGTTACAACATTTTATCCACATTTCCATTGTCTGATTCGCTAAACCGAAAAGATAGCTTGACCATTCACACAAGAATTCTGTATTTTCCAGTAGGCAGCGCTTACCTCTACCCTACCACAGAACTTTCAGTTTCGTCGATAAAGTAGCACTTCCCTCTACCTTACCCTTCTTTCAAGCAATCAATAAACCCGTTTCTCTGGGGATAAAACACATGTGGAGACTATACTGCTCCTGAGAATTAAGGCCAGAGTTTCACAAGAAAACCGATCACTTTTTCACTTACACACCTTTTATACGCAAAATGTCCCTAATATAACACAACCTGTGTTATTACCAAAAATGAACTCAGACAGTGTAAAATTCCATGCGACTTCTCTTGCCACACGTGTTCCACTTCCTACTTCCCGGAAGCGTGTAAACTTACATATAACATAACGCGACTCAACAAAAAGTGTTAAACAAACTTATCAATAATCTATAATCATAAATCAATAATCACCAAACTAATCTATAGTAACCATAACTCTGCTACCAAGAAATCTGATCCAGCGCTAACAATAAAAATAATTTCTCCTATTATGCTTTGGTCATCCAGGTGCAATTATTTCTCTAACACACACACTATATCCATATGACGGTGGGGCCCATAACACCGCATATACTTTCACTTACTCATTTGTTTCCTGGATTTCCTCCGTCAATGTACCTAGGAGAAAAACGATTCGCTGGAAGGAGACGGGATACCTCTTTATAATGACATAGTATTTCTCATTTGCTTTTAAGGTATTCCGCTCATTGGTCGATGGACCAACTAGTAGGAATCAGTAGATGGTGATCAAGACCAGCTCAATCACAATGAACTCTTTTACCATTGCATTATTAATCATTATGCTAAAGAAAATCACTGAGTCATTTGTTTAAAGAATAATAAAGTTTATATAAAGTTTTGAATGCAGGAAATTAAGGTTAAGTTTATTATTCAGATCATTGCATTTATCATCATTATAAGAATGGTTTGAAATTGCATGGCACTTTTATTAGACGGAAAAACGAGGTTATCATACTAAGAACACTATAGATCAAACTATCTATCTCTCTGGGGAAATCCTAATAATTCTAATAAAATCTATCAATAAAAGTTCTCCTAAAGCAGCATCTTTATACACAACTGGAAAAGGAAAATAACAGCAGCAGCATCAGCTCGTCAGCATCAGCAACCGCAAACTCTCCCATCTACAGCATCTAACTTCTTCAGCATCTCCCGCAGCATCCCGCAGCATTCTACTCCAGCATTCTAACCCCTCCCACCAAGAGTAGGTCTTCTTATACCCTAATTCTAGCTTGCAGCATAAAATGTTTCTTCTTACATGGCGCGATTCATTCTCATTGGTCAAAAACTCAGGTCCATATACATTTTAATCAAACTTCCTGGTCTTAACCAGTTCCGTGTGGAATGTCCATGCAAGCATCGTTTCCCACAGTTCATGCACTTGCTCATCCGTTTCGATCAGTCCAAATTGTATCTTTTTCTGCTACATTTTGTATAATACAATTCCGTCTATTGATTCAACCAGGCTTCTCACGCTTCTTGCTGATCATCTTGGCACACATCTGCTCAGAAGGGTCACAGCAGCCTTGACCATACTTTCATCTTAGCCTCTCGGCATCAGCACGTGATCATCCCTTTTCCACAGCCTCTCTCCTCTATCACATGGTCGCATCCGCTCATGCGCACTCTAGTAACTCGCGGCCATTTTATATTGCTGCTCGGCAGGCCTAAGCGCACTATTTTCAAAGATAAACAAAATGTTATTAAAACAAAGAAATATAAACCCTTTCGTTTCCCTCCCGTCATCCTACGTACCCCAATTAGGTATTACCTAGCAGAAGCAACATATAAAGCTGTCCCTTACTTACCATCGCTTTATTTTGCAACCACACGTTTTATTTAAAAGCACAAAATCATGCATTTATTATTAAATTAGTACGCAAATATTATGTTATTTTAGATACGTAAACAATTATAAGTCAATTAATTTGCACACTGAATTGCGTGTTACCATTAACCCTTTACATACATTGTTGGTTATTTACCTAAACGAACATGTTTATTAATATTGTACGAAAATATTAGGAGGTTAAAATTTTTACATTTACCCTGCTCCATCACTTGCCTTCATAAATATTTCACCAAAATACGTTGAGTCACACCCATAATGAGACTAAGAGCCAAAATCCCCTATATTTTGATAGGGTAATACTTTAGGTTAAATACTGATACCATGGGGTGTGGTATTTACCAGGTGCGACTTTACTGCATCAGTTCAAATTTAACCACTTGGAAAGGAGTATAATGAGATAATACCGCTTGAGAGGAGCAAAAACTCTGAATATTGTAGCATTTCCCTGCACAAATTCTACCATATTGTACTCGGCAGGTATGTGGGGGTTGGGGCAGTGGTGTTGTAACTCTTACGCATGTTGAAATCCCAATCCAGGCACAAACTCGTGTTTGCACCAAAAGGACATTCCCGGAGAACTCGTAATGAAGGTCTTAAAGTGGCACTTTACCACGCACGAATATCTGAGACTCCTACTACAAGTGTGGAATACCTGAGTGGGTTTGGATAGCTGTTCTTCTAAAGATGAATTTCTGCCCAATGGGCAGTCTATGCTCAGAAGGTTAAAACAAAGATTTTGAGGTAGTCATAGCCACCACTTCCTCTAGATAATAGTGGCTGGTCAGTAGTGCTTGCATTGGTGAACTGCCCTGTCCATCACTGGCTATTCAGCAGTAACAGGAGACCGGCCTGTGGCCTGTTAGGTTGATATTATTTTATTGGAAAGAACCGAGATAATTTTGGAAGACGCAGTAGTCATGTGAAGGAAAAAATAAACAGCGCACTTTATGGAGCCTTAAGAGGAATGTGGGAGCTAAAGATGATAAATCAACAATAACTGATTATTTATTTGCATAAGGAACAGGCACTGGAAAGTGTAAGCACATTCAGAATTAATATTAAATGCGACAATAATCTAAATCTAGTAAAGAGCTTTCTACTATAAAAAACGAAATCAAGGGGTTAGCCATAAAGATTCGTACAGTTGCACGGTTTCCAACCTACCAATCGTTCTTCTGATCTAGAGCTCCAGTGTCACCAGGTAGCCAATACTTAGATCCAAAGGCCAGAGCAGAACATTTGTGATTAATGAATGTGAGAGTCTCCAGCCGAGCAATGGAGGGTTTTTGTCTCTGTCTAGAATGGCCCAGTGGGCCAAAAGCAATGGCTTGGAATGAGGCCTGATCGATCACCACTGCTAAGATTAATGCAAGTATCCCTTTCATCACCTTGTTGTTTGTGCAGCAGAAACCCAAATTGCGACCGATATGTCCAGATTTGGGACCTGTGCTCCCTGTGACATAGGACTAAAGCTACAGCTCACTGGTGAGACCTACATGGTGTGGTTCTCTGTCTAGAATGGCACACTAGGCCAAAAACGATGATTAGGAACACGGCCTGAATGCTCGCTACTGGCTGAGATTAAATCAAGCATTACTTCCATCACCTTGCTATTTTTGCGGTAGACTCTATAAGTGCGACGGGTATGCCCAGGCATAGCTACCATGCTCACTGTGCTATAGCACTCAATCTTTCCCTCACTTGTGAGATTTAAGTAGGTCAACACAGGTCTGGGGTTGCTTGTGGTACCATCTGGAACCCAGCCTGGCAGTTCGGGCCTAAGTGTTACTATTGGAGTTTGACCAAGACAGATTTGCATAAAGCGGGTCTCTGTCTAGAATGGCACAGTGGCAAAAAACAATGGTCTGGAATGTGGTCCTGAGCGATCGCCAGTGGCTGGGATACATTCAAGCATTCCTTCTACCACCTTGTTGTTTTTGCGGGGCTTTCATCACAAGGGCTCAAATACCCACCATATGATAATGTTTTTGTCACTCAAAACCTAGGGGCTAAATTCTCTGGTTAAGCATAAAGCCCTCTTGCATTGTCTCCATATGAAGGGAGTGGATGTCGTCCTGCACCAGGAAACTCATCTCCTACCCCCAGATGTTAAAAGTCTTAAGTATGCATACTTACCCATTGAGGTACACTCCACTGCCATCTGGAAGGTCAGAGGTGCAGGTATATTGATTTGTTCAAACGTCCTGAATCACCCTCACTCAGTACATACAGGCAAAGAAGGAAGGGTTGCGGGGTGGTGAGGCACACTTTAGGGACACTCATTCTCAATAGTTTTCACATGTGGCCCGAAATACAACAAGGAAAGCTTCTATCACCAATTTTTGTTTAATATTGCCATTTTTGCAGGAGATCGTCTGGTAATAGGAGGTGACTACAATGTAAACCTAAATCCAGATATTGACAGATCTGCTGTCAGGTGGTATTGTACACCCGCCCCCCTCGCTGACAGCTGGTGTGGGAGTTTTGAATCTCATAGACGTGTGGTGTGCTACACAAGAAGGGTAGAGAATCTACTCTTTTTCCTCTACATGACCACATGTCTCGTTTCAAGAACTGACTATTTCTTAACATCAGCCACTCTCACAATTGATGCTGCCCTCAGAGGCTGGCACAAAGGTCCTTTCAGATCACACATCTGTATGATTAATTATGCATATAACCCCGGAGTACCAGACCCCACCCCGAACATGGAGGCTTAACAAGGTAGCGACCCCATCCTTCTATCAAATATCAGGG
The DNA here is from genome assembly GCA_963921515.1 of Calotriton arnoldi. NCBI lineage: Eukaryota > Metazoa > Chordata > Amphibia > Caudata > Salamandridae > Calotriton > Calotriton arnoldi. The sequence continues at coordinate 319,725 of CAWUFW010002537.1, forward strand.
AAGCATTGGAGAATTATAAGCAGGAGAATGAGGCCAAAGGCATGCTGTTATGGGATGCAGCCAAAGCAGCAATGAGGGGTGAAGTCATCAAACATAAGACTGCCTTTTTTAGGATGGCCAAGGCAAGGCACCTGGAACTGGAGACCAAGATAACTAGATTATGGCAGAAGCATAAGCAGATAGGATCAAGATGCATCCATAGAGACCTTCGAAGCCTGAGGGGAGAACTGGAGGCAATATTAGTTAAAGATGTAGACCATAAGTTATTGAGCATTAAACAATCATACTAAGAGAGAGGGGATAAGGCCAACATGATGTCAAGATATACATTACGAAAAAAATCAGTTAGAAAATATTTCCAAGCTATAAAAAGACCTGATTAAGTGCTTAGAACTTCAGATAGGGATATGCTAGACGCTTTCACAATTTTGCACAGGGCTAAATAAAGATGAGTCACACAATAATGAGAGGGGAGAGGCTAAACTCCAACAACCTCCCCAACAAATATCCAAACACACAAATGAGTAGGAGGGTAAAGAAACTGAAAATTGATGTAATTAGTGGCATGCGCTTAATTTTTTTAAAACAGAATTTGTGGCATGCTTCATCATAGGGTTTGCTAACAACACCCCTGCGCAGACCAACGCCTGAGGTGGAGCAACTAGGGGGGGGGAGAGGGAACAATACAAACAAAAAATAATAGGGATCTGAAAAGAATATTGGTGCAGAAATTTGAATCTAAAACTGACTCGGGAATATCCCCCTTCAATTTTATTCCTGGATTTCCTGGCAAGGATTACAATGAATATAGGATGGTGGTGACAGGGATTCTTAGTAGCCCCTCACCCCTTCCGTCTGCATGTTTGTCAACATATTTCAGCCGATTTTATCTAGCCCAAACAAGGGTCTTATGGCTTTTGTCAGGACCTATTATCCCCTCAATTCCCCCTTTATCTCCTACCTTCCTTTGGTAGGTCGAGGATAGACCCACTCTGGTCTGGGGGCTCCTATACACACTGCAGTAGTACCGAGTTTCACTGTCATAGTAGCTTAAAAAGGTACAGAAGCGTTGGCGGCTCCCTGTAGTCAAACATTCGTCAAGGTAAAGCCGCCGCCCTTGCAGTTCTCTCCGCACGCCGTAAAGATGACCCTAGCAATCCTATACTTCAGGGCCAGTATCTCAAGGGAGTTCATTTCCCTGGGGTTCCTCAGAACTTACTAGATGGCTTAGAAGAACCCATCTCAGAAGAGGAAATAAAAAGTGTCATTAAGTCTCTTCCAAATAATAAGGCCTCTGGGCCCGAAGCTTTTTCAAATTCTTTTTTTAAGACAGTTGTTGAAATTCTGGTCCCCTCCTTAATCAGAATGTTTGCAACATTCATAGACATGGGCAGTCACCCCTAGAATGATGGAGTCTACCCTCACTCTTACATTAAAGCCTAATAAAAATCAGACCAGCTGCGGTTCATATAGGCCTATTGCCCTACTAAACAGTGACGTTAAGATTTTCACTAGAATCCTTACCCGCTGGATTGATTAGCCTGGCCTCACCCTACCAAAAAGGCTCTATACGAGACAGACAGACTGCAGACAACATACGTCTTGCCCTGAGGCAGACAAACAAAGAATCTAGGGAAAAGATACAACTAGTCCTTCTCTCGCTGTATGCGGAGAATGGTTTTGACAGGGTAGAGAGGGCATTCATTCAAGGGACCCTATATGGAGCTGGCCTGTTGTCCAAAGTTCAAAACCTGATATTGGCGAATTTTGGGGGGTGTTTGACTCATATGTGAGATCTTGACTTTCAGATCCCATTCTTTTAACAAGAGGCGCAAGGTAGGGATGCCCATCTTGGCTGTCTATATTTGAGCTAACAATGGAATCTTCGATCCAAAAACTGAACTTTAACCCCAAAATTACAGGAATGTTGGTTGTAGGGAAACAGAAGAAAGTAGCTCTGTTTGCTGACAATATGATTTGCTTCCTGATTAACCCCTCAGTTTCTCTGCCCCAATTGTTGGAGAAATCAGAGAAATTCCAAAAAGTATCAGGATTAAGGTTAACTATAATAAATCTGTAGCGATCGAACCCCAGGCGATTTGGGCCCATCAGAGACTGTTAAATTGGGGCATACGTCTGGGGGAATCCTACCACCTGATCTCGCTATATGTGGACGACGCACTGTTTTATATTACTTCCCCACAGGTGGCAGTACCCATGTTGTTGCGACTCTTGGATGAGTTTGGGGGTCTATCTGGGCTTTGTCTTAATAGGCGAAAATCTCCTATTTCCCTTGGCTTCTTTGGTTGGTACTCCGTTGGATGGCCTCTCCAGCCTGGGATTGCGTTGGGAGTTAAAACACTTCAAGTACTTGGGGATACAGGTGGCCCATACCGAGGCACAGCAGCTACACATTAATATGGATAGGGATTTGGATGCCCTGCAGAAGTTGTGGCTTTTTAGAAGACTTCTGGGTACAGGTGGTGACAGACTTACTGAGAATACACGCTTGCGAATAGACTGCACACCATTACACTGCTTGTTGGGATATGTCTGCAGGCCCAAAAGGCGTAAAATGGCCTACAAATTTCTGCAATTGGCGCTGGCCCTGGCCAAGCGCAGAGTGGCTATCAATTGGATGGGTCAGAGTGCCCACAGGCTTCAGCAATGGTATAGAGACGTACAGGCACTGGCTGAGGAGGTACACATGAAACTGAGCAGGCATGGCAAAAAACTGGAGGACGATATCCAGGCATGGAGGGATGTGTGTGGTGTGTTTCTAGACCAACAGGTGGGAATGGCATCAGATGACAGTGATGATACGGATACCAGTGTGAATGAGGATATCGAGCGGGGTGCGGGAGGGGACTGTTCCCAATTGTATGTGGTCTGCGCATTAGCACGAGCTTGGTGTTCCACTAGGTAAAGGAGTGTGCTGGAGATGATGCAATTGAAAGCTGATTGACTACCAGTTTGTGCATTTTATCAAGCTTCATCGTGTACTGTATAGAGTCCTAACATTACTGCTGCTGTTTGTTACAAAAACTGAAAAATGAAGGTTTAAAAAAAAACAAAACATAATAAATCTGTCTCTACATGCGCGGGCCAACATATGGATATAAGTGAGCAGTCGATTAAAAAACACAGTTTCAGATGGTCCCTAGCTGGTGTAGAATACTTGGGTGTTGTTTTGCCACTGCATGTGTATCAAACCTATTTAGTAATAATTCCCAATCCTACACACCCTCTTCAAAAATCTTTAAAGATAGTAGAGGCTTGAGATCTCATGACTAGGCCGGATTAATAGTGTTAAAATGGTCTTCCTGCTAAGGCTTTTACATGTAGCAAGAACACTACCTTTGGTTTGTGCATTGACTGTGATCCAATCTACACAGAAAAAGGTATGGAGTTTTTCTGGAATAATAGATCATCCATAGTGGTGAAGGCCTAGCTGTATAGATCCCAATGTGAGGGAGGGTTTGGGGCTCCTGAAATTTATAGATATATTGTAGTGGTACAAATAGTATCAGCTTTCATAGGTTCTCACAGTTTTAAACTAAACCCAGGTGTCATGTCGCGCAGGAGTCCTATAAGATTCTATTGACTAATCTACTCTGCCTACCACCACACAAACATCATGGACGTCTGTTGAATTCTACCAAAATCCCATGATACTACTGGTGCAGAGTGGTACAGTCGCACCAAGTAACGACCTATCCCTCCCCCCTTGCCCCTCTTACGGGAAACCCTGATTTCCCACTGGGGATCACTACCATAGATACTTAACCTGGGCTGATGGACAGGGCATGAGTCTGGGTATGTTGTATGAGGAAGGAACGACTAAGACTACGGATCAATGTACTAATGATTTCCTCCTAAGGCCACACGATCTCTGTATAATCAAACAACTACTATACTGGACATGTATTCCTGCGGTGGGATTGGGACGAAGTAGAGAGTTGACTAAAATGAGGTAATATTCCAATAGGGCATGGGTACTCACAAACTTTCTCCCGGGGGCCAAATTTACAGTGTGGTTTGTGGCCGAGGGCCGCACCGGTGGGGGCGGGGTCAGTGGGCGAGGGGGCGGGGCTAGAGCAAAAAAAAACCTGTGACCATGAGGTTGAACAAAGGCCCCTGCAGCGGACTCCTTCGTCCACTGAGCCACCAGACCCTGCATACACACATCTCTCTCTCTCTCTCTATCTCTCTTTCTCTCTCTCTCTCCCTCCCTCTCTCTATCTCTCCCTCCCTCTCTCTATCTCTCCCTCTCTCTCGCTGTCTCCCTCCCTCTCTCTCTCTCTGTCTCCCTCTCCCTCCCTCTCTCTCAGTCTCCCTCCCTCTCCCTCCCACTGTCTCCCTGTCTCCCTCCCTCTGTCTCCCTGTCTCCCTTCCTCTGTCTCCCTGTCTCCCTCCCTCTGTCTCCCTGTCTCCCTCTGTCTGTCTCCCTCTGTCTCTCTCTATCTGTCTCCCTCTATCTGTCTCTCTCTCCCTCCCTCTCTCTCCCTCTCTCTGTCTCCCTCTCCCTGTCTCCCTCCCTCTCTCTGTCTCCCTCTCTCTCCCTCTCTCTGTCTCCCTCCCTCTCTCTGTCTCCCTCTCTCCCTCTCTCTCCCTCTCTCTGTCTCCCTCCCTCTCTCTGTCTCCCTCTCTCTCCCTCTGTCTCCCTCTGTCTCCCTCCCTCTGTCTCCCTCCCTCTGTCTCCCTGTTTGTCGCACTCCTCCCTCTCTCTGTCTCCCTCTGTCTGTCGCCCTCCTCCCTCTCTCTGTCTCCCTCTGTCTGTCTCCCTGTCTGTCGCCCTCCCTCTGTCTCCCTCCCTCTGTCTCCCTCCCTCTGTCTCCCTCCCTCTGTCTCCCTCCCTCTGTCTCCCCCTCTCTGTCTCCCTCTCTCTGTCTCCCTCTCTCTGTCTCCCCCTCTCTGTCTCCCCCTCTGTCTCCCTCCCTCTGTCTAGCTCCGTCTCCCTCTGTCTGTCTCCCTCCCTCTCCCTCCCTCCCTCTCCCTCCCTCCCTCTCCCTACCTCCCTCTCCCTACCTCCCTCTCCCTACCTCCCTCTCCCTACCTCCCTCTCCCTACCTCCCTCTCCCTACCTCCCTCCCTCCCTCTCTCCCTCCCTCTCTCCCTCTCCCTCTGTCTCCCTCTGTCTCCCTCCCTCTCCCTCTGTCTCCCTCCCTCTCCCTCTGTCTCCCTCCCTCCGTCTCCCTGTCTCCCTCTCCCTCTGTCGCCCTCTGTCTCCCTCCCTCACCCTCTGTCTCCCTCCCTCTGTCTCCCTCCCTCTGTCTCCCTCCCTCTGTCTCCCTCCCTCTGTCTCCCTCCCTCTGTCTCCCTCCCTCTGTCTCCCTCCCTCTGTCTCCCTCCCTCCGTCTCCCTCCCTCCGTCTCCCTCCCTCCGTCTCCCTCCGTCTGTCTCCCTCCCTCTGTCTCCCTCCCTCTGTCTCCCTCCCTCCGTCTCCCTCCGTCTCCCTCCCTCCGTCTCCCTCCCTCCGTCTCCCTCCCTCCGTCTCCCTCTGTCTCCCTCCCTCTGTCTCCCTCCCTCCGTCTCCCTCTGTCTCCCTCCCTCCGTCTCCCTCTGTCTCCCTCCCTCTGTCTCCCTCTGTCTCCCTCCGTCTCCCTCCCTCCGTCTCCCTCTGTCTCCCTCCCTCCGTCTCCCTCTGTCTCCCTCCCTCCGTCTCCCTCTGTCTCCCTCCCTCCGTCTCCATCTGTCTCCCTCCGTCTCCCTCTCCATCTCTCTGCCACTCTGTCTCTGTCTCTATCTGTCTCTGTCTGTCCCGGTCTCTCTGTCCCTGTCTCCCTCCCTCTGTCTCCCTCTCCGTCTCTGTCTGTCTCTGCCTCTATCGGTCTGCCCCTGTCCCTGTCTCTGCCTCTATCTGTCTCTGCCTCTGTCTGTCTGCCCCTGTCCCTGTCTCTGCCTCTATCTGTCTCTGTCTCTGTCTGTCTCTGCCTCTGTCTGTCTCTGCCTCTATCTGTCCCTGCCTCTATCTGTCCCTGCCTCTATCTCTCTCTCCGTCTCTCTCCGTCTCTATCGCTGTCTGTCCCTGTCTGTCTCTGCCTCTGTCTCTTTGTATCGCTTTGGTCGCCCTAAGTTGGCGGGGGAATGCCCAGACGTGGGTTCCTTGCTCACTTTGCCACTGGATTCAAGCAAGCCTGGCTGATGACGGCTGAAATGCCAGAAACCGGTCCTAGGATGCTTGTTTCCGGTCCACGGAAGACATGGCTTGGCAGTTCGGGCTGGACTGTTCCCATGAGGCACAGGGTCAGACTGATTTGCATATGGCCATGTCTGAACTGGGGTGGTGGAGTGAGCTAAAGAATGATGATGGATTAAACCCAGATCAGTTGACTGGGGGTGAGTGTTTGATTGGCTCAAACGTTCCGTCCATCATCCCCTTTTGTATCGCTTTGGTCGCCCTAAGTTGGCGGGGGTATGCCCAGACGTGGGTCCCTTGCTCACTTTGCCACTGGATTCAAGCAAGCCTGGCTGATGACGGCTGAAATGCCAGAAACCGGTCCTAGGATGCTTGTTTCCGGTCCAGGGAAGACATGGCTTGGCAGTTCGGGCTGGACTGTTCCCATGAGGCACAGGGTCAGACTGATTTGCATATGGCCATGTCTGAACTGGGGTGGTGGAGTGAGCTAAAGAATGATGATGGATTAAACCCAGATCAGTTGACTGGGGGTGAGTGTTTGATTGGCTCAAGCGTTCCGTCCATCATCCCCTTTTGTATCGCTTTGGTCGCCCTAAGTTGGCGGGGGTATGCCCAGACGTGGGTCCCTTGCTCACTTTGCCACTGGATTCAAGCAAGCCTGGCTGATGACGGCTGAAATGCCAGAAACCGGTCCTAGGATGCTTGTTTCCGGTCCAGGGAAGACATGGCTTGGCAGTTCGGGCTGGACTGTTCCCATGAGGCACAGGGTCAGACTGATTTGCATATGGCCATGTCTGAACTGGGGTGGTGGAGTGAGCTAAAGAATGATGATGGATTAAACCCAGATCAGTTGACTGGGGGTGAGTGTTTGATTGGCTCAAGCGTTCCGTCCATCATCCCCTTTTGTATCGCTTTGGTCGCCCTAAGTTGGCGGGGTATGCCCAGACGTGGGTCCCTTGCTCACTTTGCCACTGGATTCAAGCAAGCCTGGCTGATGACGGCTGAAATGCCAGAAACCGGTCCTAGGATGCTTGTTTCCGGTCCAGGGAAGACATGGCTTGGCAGTTCGGGCTGGACTGTTCCCATGAGGCACAGGGTCAGACTGATTTGCATATGGCCATGTCTGAACTGGGGTGGTGGAGTGAGCTAAAGAATGATGATGGATTAAACCCAGATCAGTTGACTGGGGGTGAGTGTTTGATTGGCTCAAACGTTCCGTCCATCATCCCCTTTTGTATCGCTTTGGTCGCCCTAAGTTGGCGGGGGTATGCCCAGACGTGGGTCCCTTGCTCACTTTGCCACTGGATTCAAGCAAGCCTGGCTGATGACGGCTGAAATGCCAGAAACCGGTCCTAGGATGCTTGTTTCCGGTCCAGGGAAGACATGGCTTGGCAGTTCGGGCTGGACTGTTCCCATGAGGCACAGGGTCAGACTGATTTGCATATGGCCATGTCTGAACTGGGGTGGTGGAGTGAGCTAAAGAATGATGATGGATTAAACCCAGATCAGTTGACTGGGGGTGAGTGTTTGATTGGCTCAAACGTTCCGTCCATCATCCCCTTTTGTATCGCTCTGCCTCTATCTGTCCCTGCCTCTATCTGTCTCTATCGCTGTCTGTCTCTGTCTGTCTGTCTGTCTGTCTCTGCCTCTATCTGTCCCTGCCTCTGTCTCTCTGTCTCTATCGCTGTCTATCTCTGCCTCTATCTGTCCCTGCCTCTGTCTCTCTGTCTCTATCGCTGTCTGTCTCTGCCTCTATCTGTCTCTCTGTCTCTATCGCTGTCTGTCTCTGCCTCTATCTGTCCCTGCCTCTGTCTCTCTCGCTGTCTCTCTCGCTGTCTCTCTCGGTCTGTCTCTCTCGGTCTGTCTGTCTCTGTCTGTCTCTACCTCTATCTGTCTCTGCCTCTGTCTGTCTCTGCCTCTGTCAGTCTGTCCCTGTCTATCTCTGTCTCTATATCTATCTGTTTCTATCTCTATCTGTCTCTGGCAGTGCACACGTACTGTGTCTACACGTCCCCGTCACCAGCCCAGAGACAGCCCCCCCACTCCCCCCATCTCCCTGTGTAATGTAAAAGCCAGCTCGTTTTCTCCTGGAAAAGACCACGTGTGTGTCAGCCTGGGCTGAGACAGCTTCCCGGGCACACACAGCCGCACCCCAGTACTTCACAGGTCTTTAAAAGACCATTTACTTGTTAATGAGGCTTTGTTGTATTTCGCCTCTTCTTAGCCCCTGAATCTCCACTCTGACTATCCTGGAATCGCCCGGCCCCCATAGAGCAGAGTGAGTCCGCGCTGCAAACACAGGTGCGATGTCTGCAAGGTCCGCGGGCCGCCAAGGAAGGCTTGCCGGGCCGCTGGCGGCCCGCGGGCCGTACTATGAGTACCCGTGCAATAGGGTGAGACGTCATGGGCCACAACATAACTGTACAGAGGTCTACAACTAGCCAAACCGTAACAGGCACTCCCGTACATACAGAAATGGTCAGCGGACATGGACTTATAAATTCCAGAGAGTTCCTGGATATTAATCTGGAGAAGAGCAGCTAAATCCTCTATCTGTTTTAAATACAAGGAAACTGCTTATAAAATAATGCTTAGGTGTATTTAACGTAGATTCGTCCGAGGGAAATATATGGTGGTACTAGTGGTTGTTGGCAAGGGTGAGATAAGCCTGGAACATACATCCACATGTGGTGGAAATGTAGCTGCGGGCAGGGCTTCTGAACACAGTTGATACAGAAGATTGAATATATCACTAACGTTCACCTAGCACTGGACCTTCTGGTGGTTTTGTTGGGGGGAGGTGGACGATAAGGGGCTGTTTTCACTTTTGACACCAACTGGTAAGCTCATATCTCAGCAGTTGCTTGAGGCTAGATTGGATTTGTCAGACGAGAAAAATGATCATAGACTCTGATGTGGGGCCACTGGTGTCCCCTGAAAACTAAGGTACAGCTGCCTGTGCCCAACTATTGCAAGGAAAAGCTCATATGGAATATTCAAATATTCAACAGGATGAAACAACATGCTCCCATCCCCACCCTTATGAGAGCCCAGAAATAGAAGGCTCCCGACCACCCAAACATTGGAAGGGTTGTATGATGGAATCATGCATGCGTTTAGCACGCATGCCTTTTCAATGCCGGCGTTAGAACAAACGCGTCTTTACTGCGCATTCCTTTTGCATGCAAGTCGTTACAACAACTTGCCTTAAGGGGGCGCTGGACTTTGGATTAGTATAATTTACTATTCAAACTCAAATCTGTGCAAAAGTAGGGAAGTTGTTGGACTTTAAATCCAACACAACTCCACCAATGCACCCCCCTAAAGCAAGTCGTTGTAACGACTTGCGTGCTAAACAAATGCGTGGTAATGGCACATTCGGTCTATTGCCGGCCCTGTAACGGCACAGCATGATTCCGGCTTTGTAATAAAGGATGTATTTTAAAAAAACTATGAATAAACCGTGTTATGTTTTACTAAAAAAGGAGATGTTTTAAAGAGATCTTTAATAAATCAAAGTGGTTTTAGCCATACGTGCACACACAGGCTAAATGAATGTGTATTGGTTGTCTTTCTCACAGTATTTCAAAACTTACTTGCCATAATATTCAATGAGTAAAAAGCCCAACTGAAAATAAGCATCATTTTTAGGTCTCGTCTACCATACAGCGTATGCGCTGTCTGTTGTGTGTAGCGTCAGCTTACAGTGGGCTTAGAGCCCGCCCATTGCTTACCCTTAGTTGGCGTCATTGTCACTCTTATTCGCTTGCTTCTTATTTGTTAGCGTGTGTGGGCTTCCCTGTCTCTTCATGTGTTTGTCCCTCCTCTGCAGCATGATTCCACTTTGTGTCTTTACACTGCTCGTTTTTCATGCTCCTCTTTTTTCTTTTTGTTTAACCACTGTACAAGAGTGCATTTGTTTTACAGCTGTCTCCCTAGTGTGCTTCTCTCCTCTCTGCGCTGTTCGCCCATGTGGTTTTCCCCCGCACCCCATACGATGCACTCCCCACCTGCATTGCTTTCTCGACGTGTGCTTCTACTCCCTGCATACTCCAAATGATCTCTTTCTTGCCTGCTGTTCTTCTCGCACACACTTCGTGATCCAAGTTACTCATCCTCTCACCGGTTTGCACCCTGTCATTCCCTACGTGTTGCTTCCCAGGATCCGTGCCCTCCATGATGCTTCCAGATTACTATGTTTCTTCAACCTGCACCAGTCCCTGTATAGCTTCCATGCCCCGACCCATGTTGCTTCCCCACACTTTAAAAAAAAAGCTTCCATGCGTTTCTTATTATCTGTCGATCCAAGTTGGATAAGCAAATAAAAGGAAATTAAGAAGCTGCGTCATTTTGTAGGCACGTGCATGTATGGTGCATGCGCCTACAAAATGATGCAATATACTTATTTGTTTCTTAGCTATGGTGCACAGCATTGGGGATGATGTACAGCATAACTAAAAACCATTGACAAAGCCAATACGGTCTCAAAGGCCTGACCTATCGGTTTTTTCAGTGCTTGTTAATATTAGTAAACTTTAAAAAGAAGCAATTATTACATTGATTCCCTTTCATGTGCATCATTCATTCATTCTCAAGAGGACCTGATCACAAGAGTGGCAAACGTCTGTTAGCAAACGCCATCTCGTTGAAGCCACATAATGTAAACGTAGGTATAGATAGTTGACAAGCAAATGTGCAGCCGCTTGTTGAAAGTTGTTCTCTGTGCTCTTATTAATTACCTTTGACTGCAATGGAACAAACTGTTAATGCTACATGGAACAGAAGGCCTCATTGCTTTCCATCATCTTTCAGAGCTGCCTCCAGGTCTGGGGGTGACGCAGCACCTGCTACACCCCTACTTCCAGCACCCATGTATTTCAGCCAGGAACCATTCCAACACTGAACTCGCGAGTTCCGTGTTGGGGGCTACCTTGTTCAATTGCCGGTAATCAACAGTCATTCTATAAGAGTTATCCGTCTTGTTGCATGTCTAACAGCCAAATTAGTGATTGTGAACTGTGAATCCCGTCCCTACAGAGACGCATCCACCGACACATACATTCTGCATACAAACGGAAAGAAAGGTGTATATAAATTACACAGAGACATTAGCGGACTGGATTATGAGATAGAATAGACCCAAATGTGAGAACCAACAGACAGTGGCGTAGCGGGGTGAGGTTGGGGGGGGGGGCAATCCGCCCCGGGCGGCACAAGTTTTCTCGGCGGCGGACACCCCCCTCTTCCTTGCGGCCGTCGCGTGGCAGCAAACGCAGGGACCGTCACCACCTGCTCTTACCTGCGCCGATCGCTGGGCTGCAAACGCACCGACCCCCACGAGTTGCAAAAGGTCTAGCTACGCCACTGCAGACAATCCTCTAAAAACATGGGTCTGGTGGTAACTGCACCACAGGCGCCATCCTCTGAGCAGGTGCATCATTCCCCGAAATGGACTCAGCACCACTGGGACATCCAGGGCACTTTTTAGGCCACGTCACCCCCGCACTGCATCATGATTAGTAGCTATATGCCTTACAAGGCGTATACATCACTCAGAAAACAGGTGGCACATGCACTGGCATGAAGACTGTGGAAAGAAGATCTTGGGTATACATTTTACTATAGCCATTCTTTAGGGGTATCACTGTGGGGCTTCGCTAAAAGGGAGGGTCAGTAAAATAATGGTTGAGCTCTCTGATCACTGAATGTAGAAAAGAAGTGGTGGGGACAAAGGAACAACGACTTTATTATTTGAAGTGGTAAGGGGAACATCCCAGATGAAGGAAAAAATGACAACTGAGCAAGCACCAACTCAAACCTGCAAATTATTCTTAAATGCCCTCCTTCTTCACCTCAAGAATTGCAATAACTCAACAAGAACAAGAATTGGCAATGGCAATAGCTCTGGCTTTAAAGGAATGTTTTCTAGTAATGTGAAGAATTACAGCTAAATAGCATGGGATGGATATGTATTTGTGTGGAATCAAAGAACTGTAGAATAATATAGGTGTAGGTTAAAAGGTCAAGTGACAGTTGCACTGTCAAGTCAGACCTAAAAATCCATGTAGGTTAATGACTGCCCTCCTCCCATATGTACTGCTCCCAGAGAAAAACACCATAAAGTGTCTAGTTATTTAAGACATCTTAATAGCACTGCAATGCCATGTGTGTGCTCCTGAAAGTTCAAGCTCAGGCAGTAGGCTAAATGAACAAAATGATCTACAGCTGTGTGATGTCAAGCACTTTTTTTTGAGGAAGACCACAGCTTCTGCCCAATCAAAACATGTACTCGTGGCTCCCAACACGTGCGCTGTCAAGCCAGGCCATAATGAAACCAAGACCTCGACAAACGATCTTCAATTGGATAGGATCCGGCAACATGGCAATGAAAGAAGATGTGGCTCATACCACATGAAGTCAGCCCCTTCTAGGTGTGGGAAGCCAGAGTGTTGCAGCATAAGCTACCCAACCTGAAGGAAGGAGGAGATGAAAGGAAATTACAGCAAAATGTAAAAAAAGATCCAACGTGTTGGGGGAGGCTTTGCAAAGGAAAAGTCGTAGCGCACAAAAGTAGCAGGTTCTAATTCACAATTTTCTTTAGACAACAAAAATAGCACTGGCGAGAGGTTGGATTCATGATAGGATGTTGGCATGTTGATCATGACACATGCACGCATATGTGATACTGGCAAACAAAGCTCTCTAGTAAGACAACAACAGAAGCAGTTCTGGTTCCGCCAGTAAGAGACAGCGATACCCGGAGGCGGAGAATGGGAAGGAGCCAGTACCTTAGAGTACAAGATCTGATCTTATCAAAGTGAGGGGAGAATATTTCAAAGTATGATCCACCGCAGCTTCACTGACCGGCATCAGTTCTTTTAATGTGCCAACAGATCATGGTGCTACAACCTCTGGAAAATGGATGCTGATTGGAAGTCACAATGCAATCAGCAGAAGTCAAAGCACTAGCAAGCAAAATATTTACATCTCCAATTTCCTAAACATATACACTACGTATATGTGTATGAGTTTAAAAAAGCACATTTGGAACAGGCAAACTCGATTCTAGTATGCAGTGGTTGCAAACTGTGTATAACTGAGCCGCAAGCACCAGGGATGAGTAACACTGAACATTGGTCAATGAGGACGAGCTCACCATAAATACGTTTCAGTCCTTGTTGAAGACAGACTGATAAAATACTGTTATGACACTATAATGTATATATTAAAATATATAAAAAGAAAACAAACCAATTGTATATTTAGAAATTAGGCCATCGTAAACCTTATTTACTTGTTATGTGATTTCTACATAAAAGAAGTTATCATTCTAGTAGAGAAGAATGCTGTGCGAGCAGGACGTACAGGTCGCACATGCGCGGTCCAGATGTTTGCAACACTGCATGATTCTGGCAGATGTGCACACGCCTCAGTCTGGCATCTCTTCCGAGAGTAGGCCCGGGACACCATCCAACATGGAGTGTGGCCCTGCCCCCTGCAGGGTAAAGCACCGCACCTCTCCTTTCCAGACAAGTTAAGGACAGGAAATGATTTATAGTCTGAATATTGGAGCTATGCAGGGCCAGCTTCCAACCACTGGCTCCCTGGGTCAGATCTCTGCAGGCCAAAGGCCACCAAATCCCCAAGGAGAACACAAATATAGGAAAAGGTAGGAGACCGACGGCAGCCAGGAGTAACAAGCCAGCTTTGTCCAGGTGGTAGTAAAGCCAGGAGACCACCACATCAGCCACTGCGCTGCTCTGACTGGTACAGATGTATGCCAGCTAGCCACATGGAAAGACTCTGCATCCAGCTGACAAGTGGCCCTCATTCCTTTTTTGCCTGGCCTTTGAAATGTAAATTTCGAGACAAAAAGTACCCGACAAGCGATGTATCAACACTAGGCTTCTCAGCATCCGAGCCAAGGAGGCAGATTCACTGAAACCAAGGCCGGGCGAATCGTGGAGGTACCGGGCCATGCGCGGAGGTCCCGGGCCATGCGCGGAGGGACAGGGCGATGCGCGGAGGGACAGGGCGATGCGAGGAGGGACAGGGCGATGCGCGGAGCGACAGGGCGATGCGCGGAGCGACAGGGCGATGCGCGGAGCGACAGGGCGATGCGAGGAGGGACAGGGCGATGCGAGGAGGGACAGGGCGATGCGCGGAGGGGCCGGGCGATGCGCGGAGGGGCCGGGCGATGCGAGGAGGGACAGGGCGATGCGAGGAGGGACAGGGCGATGCGAGGAGGGACAGGGCGATGCGAGGAGGGACAGGGCGATGCGAGGAGGGACAGGGCGATGCGAGGAGGGACAGGGCGATGCGCGGAGCGACAGGGCGATGCGAGGAGGGACAGGGCGATGCGAGGAGGGACGGCGATGCGAGGAGGGGCCGGGCCATGCGCGGAGGGGCCGGGCCATGCGCGGAGGGGCCGGGCCATGCGCGGAGGGACAGGCACATGCGCGGAGGGACCGGGCCATGCGCGGAGGGGCCGGGCCATGCGCGGAGGGGCTGGGCGATGCCTAGTGTGCGGCCAGTAATTCAGGGGATTCATCTCCTCCGGAGTTCACCAACATTTAACGGAGAATTATTTCTGCTGTTCCAGAGACGCGTTAACCACGTCTTGGGGAGTCCAATTTCAACAGCTGGAATGAGCCTTCAGAGGTTAGACAACGATGCTGCTGTGCTGGAGATGTTCCTAGCTGAATAAATCGCATATATATTGCAGAGTTGGAGATCGCAATGTGCAGTCCACAGGAAAAGCATATTTTCATCAATAGCCCAGGCCACATTGACGAATTTATACAATACTTTCCACCTATAATATACATGTACGTAGATTTCATATGAGACGTTGACTGCAGAGTGGTCAGAGAGGAGAGAAGTGAAGGAGGCCCAAATGTTGCAAGCACCATTCAAACTGTCACAGGAATTTTTGATCCTCAAAGAAGCAAAAAAAATGCTGGAAGGGAGTATTCCAGACTCATAAAGAACAGAGAGCAATCTTGTGTGCTCAGTGTAAATTCATTCCATAGTTTTTGAGAAATTAGAAAATAAAAGGGTGCAGATATCTGAGTGGTGCTTACTTTGTACTAAAGGAGCCATTTTGAGCATCCATGAGGAGAAATCTGATTGGCCGTGAAGAGCCAATCATTTTAGCTCTGTTAGTCATCCTTTCAGAAAAAAACATTTTAAAAAACTGTGGGGCTAGGGTGGGTATAAACAATCCACCATGAGGATGGGGTAACTTCCAGAATGGTGGAAAACATACCTTTTCCCATTTTTCAATGGAGTTTGCAAACCCATCTCTATGTTCATAAACCGGCATGCACATTTTTCCATTCCCTTCCATACTTAGGGTGAGGTAAATGTATGTACCTCTACCTAACCTTAACCCTGACTTGGCCTTTACCCCACTGCTGCTCTGGCATCCTATACTGCACGCGGGCATGGCTGACGGTCATGACCCCTCCCCAGTACCAGCTGGTACACATGCATATTAATACTCATTACAGTGAAGGTCATGACCTCTCCCAGTACCACTCGGTACACATGCGTATTAATACTCATTACAGTGAAGGTCATGACCTCTCCCCAGTAGCACTCGGTACACAGGGGTATTAATACTCATTACAGTGAAGGTCATGACCTCTCCCCAGTACGAGTCGGTATACATGCATATTAATACTCATTACAGTGAAGGTCATGACCTCTCCCAGTACCACTCGGTACACATGCATATTAATACTCATTACAGTGAAGGTCATGACCTCTTCCCAGTGCCACTCGGTACACATGCATATTAATACTCATTACAGTGAAGGTCATGACTTTTCCCCAGTACCAGTAGGTACACATGTGTATTAATACTCATTACAGTGAAGGTCATGACCTCTCCCCAGTACCAGTCGGTACACATGAGTATTAAGACTAATTACAGTGAAGGTCATGACCTCTCCCCAGTACCAGCTGGTACACATGCATATTAATACTAATTACAGTGAAGGTCATGACCTCTCCCCAGTACCAGTCGGTACACATGCATATTAATACTCATTACAGTGAAGGTCATGACCTCTCCCCAGTACCAGTCGGTACACATGAATATTAAGACTAATTACAGTGAAGGTCATGACCTCTCCCCAGTACCAGTCGGTACACATGCATATTAATACTAATTACAGCAAAGGTCATAACCTCTCCCCAGTACCAGTCGGTACACATGCATATTAATACACATTACAGTGAAGGTCATGGCCTTTCCCCAGTAGCACTCGGTACACATGCATATTAATACGCATTACTGTGAAGGTCATGACCTCTCCCCAGTACCAGTCGGTACACATGCATATTAATACTAATTATAGTGAAGGTCATGACCTCTCCCCAGTACCACTCGGTACACATGCATATTAATACGCATTACAGTGAAGGTCATGACCTCTCCCCAGTACCGGTCGGTACACATGCATATTAATACGCATTACAGTGAAGGTCATGACCTCTCCCCAGTACTAGTCGGTACACATGCATATTAATACTCATTACAGTGAAGGTCATGACCTCTCCCCATTGCCACTCGGTACACATGAATATTAATACTCATTACAGTGAAGGTCATGACCTCTCCCCAGTACTAGTCGGTACACATGAATATTAATACTCATTACAGTGAAGGTCATGACCTCCCCCCAAGTGCCACTTGGTACACATGCATATTAATACTCATTACAGTGAAGACTACATAACTGCAGAACAACAATCAGATAACTAGCCAGCTCTGAACGTTCATAGTGTATTTCCAAATTGGAAAATTCCTCATAAACCAAATGCCAGGTATCTTCTTCTATTGATGCACCTTGCTCAAACATGATATGCAAAATTAGGCCATGCCACAACTCAAAGAGAGTGTGACAATTCACAATTATATGATGCTTCACAGAGCCGACACAACTTTCTTCTCACAAATGCCGACTAATCCCCCGCATTGGAATAGAAAGGAAGAACTTCCAGCAAGAACATCATAAATATATGGCTAACCTCGGAGTGATAACTCCAACGCAGGCAGGGTTGTGCGGAAGGATACAGGATAGGAACATCAGCAGTACACAGAACAAATGGGCTTGATTTGTAATAAGAAGAAATCCAAAATCCAGGACTCTTTATCTGCCTATGTCTGACTGAATACAATATATAGGAGAATCAGAAAGGAGCCTTGTGGGTGGAGTGTTCTTGCCCAAATGCAAATATAACACAAGACAGAGCACAAGTGTGTTTTGGCTGCCCCTTCCACAAGCATCTGACCACAATTGGAGTGTTGGTCCCAGCAAGGTTCGAAACGTCTACCATTAAAGGGATCAAAACTTTAAATTATAAAGAAGAAATGATTCCCTTAATTTTTTGAGCTTGTGTTCTCTTCACTTCTTCACATATGTTGGTGTAAAGGTATTCACTGACTTCAATACAAACCCTCCTGAGCCCCGCGCCCCACTGATCTGTCGAGTTAACTCTATGAAGAGCCTTAATACAGATATCTCTCACACCACTCCTTTAGCTGACTCACTAATATGCAGTTACACTTTACTTGACTGTTCTTTATCACAGATCTCTTTGGGTGTTCTATAACTTTTGAAGATACTACAGAGGAACCATTGTTCTCGATTCAGTCCATATCCACCAGATCACTTCTAACCCCAACACTTCTGTACACCTAGCACTGTGCAGCAACAGCCCCATGTCCACCTCCTCGTTCAACTTGAAGGACATTCACCCTGGAACCATGGTCTCTCCCCACCTCTCTTGCACTGTGCTTTTTTAATGCAGACCCTCTGCACTCCGTGCCCCGGTGCCTGGTGTCTTGATCTATGGGTTCCTTGCACAAACACCCAGTGAGTCAACATGATGAAAACAGGAGCACGAGGTTGGTTTTCCAGGGACATTGTGGGCGAAACAGACTATTTCACCGGCCTGGTCGGGCACTGTCCTTTCATGGGACCTTTTCATTGGTATGGTGAACAAACAGTTATTACAGGTTAAGGAGTGAGGGGCGTGAGGGATTGACCTTACCTGGGACAGAAGAGATAGGCCTGGAGGTGAAGATTACACACAAGATTAAAAGAGTGAGCCAAGACTAAAGACCAATCGATTTGGAGCAGCCACTAGTAGCACCATATGGTTAGTCTAGGCAAACCCACCTACCTCCTTGTAAGTAGGTAGGACCATTAGTAAATCGAGAGATTCCAAGACATAATGGGGATTCTGGCAGGCCAAGATGACTGGTGAAGAGTCATACATCGTAGATATGTAGGAGACTCCACAGGAATCAGGACTTGATGGGGCCTGGGCCAGTAGGCTTAGGGAGAGCTGAAAAATGAGACATTTTAGCACACCAGGGTGGCATTGAAATGCCTTAAGGGATGAGAGAGTCACACTGCACAGGACTGTAGTAGAGGTGGGAGAGCTACTGAAAGGTCGAGCCTTGCTTGAGCCAGATGACTGGCTCTGGATCGGCTCGAAGTCATTTGGGAACCTTGAGCCAAAAGCAAGCCAAGTCGAGAAAACTTAGCTTTGGCTTCTAGTATACACCTCTCCGCACTATGACATCACTTTCCAAGCCCCGTCCCCCCCCCCCCAGGGTGCAGCTGAGGATGACCTGATCAGCAAAATGCCAAAAGCTTGTGACACCAGCCAGCCCCTCCTCTGCTGCACCCAGATTGGGGGTGGGAGGAAGAATGATTTGGCATTTGGCAGTGAGCAGAGGAAGGGAAGTAGAAAGGAAGGACTTGGTGCAAGAGGGCTGCTAACCACGTCTGCAGGAGAATGGACAACGCGAGAGCAATAGAGACAGATGGAGAAAAAGAGAGAGAGAGGGGGATAAAGGCAGAGAACACGAGAGAGGTAGCTGTATAGTGAGCAAAGGTAAAATAAAGTGAGAAATGGCAAATGCGATAAAGGGAGCGATAGAGGAAGGAGAAAGCAAAGAGAAAGAATAAGTTAAGCATAACAAAATAAGAAACCAAAGGACCTTATTTAAAGATTGGCTGATGGGATACTCCATCACAAACAAGGCGGAAATCCCGCCATCTGACAAGCGTACTATAGCCTATGGCACTTGGTATACGTGGACAGGATATCCGTCACCTTTTAATAGAGTATCCCTTCCACCGAACTCGAAATAAGGCCTAGAGTAAGAGAAAAAGAGAAAGTGAGACAGAGAGAGAAACACAAAGAGAAGCACAGAAAGAGGAACTGAGGGAAAAATAGAACTAGAGAGAGAGACAGAAAGAAGGAGTAATAGAAAGCCAAGGCTGATAAGAAGATCGAGGTAGCATGAGGGAAAGAATTTACGTAAGTATTTTTTGGCTGACTCGCTTGTGTTTTGGTCCTTAGAGCCAAGCCAGGCCCTTGGCTCGGCTCTTCCCATGAATTCTCTCGCCTGCCCACCTCTTCCATGTGGGGAACTCCTATGGTTTCAGGACATGACTGGGACGGTGCTGCCTGGAAGAGGTAGGGCAGAGAGACACAGGAGGTCTGTGGGTCAAGGGCAGTTTGCAGGACTCGATGGGGCCCTCAAAAGGAGAGGAGTGCCAGGAGATGATGGGGCCCTGTCAGGCCGGGAGGGCTGGTGCAGAGGACATAAGGAGGCCTATAGGTAAATGTATTTATTTCAGGGCGAGGTGGAGCTTTTGAAGGTCCGGGAAGGCTGGGAAAGACCGTGTTGTGTATAAATCTTTACTTCACAGCTCCGAGGCACACACTGCTTTCCTTTAGAAGCCCTGGCCCCGTGTGGGGCTCACCTACTGATCTCCTGCAGCCGGGACGTGCCCACAAAGAGGGCATCAGTTCCTGCTCTGCGAGGCCCATCCTGGCGTCTCTCTGGACTGCAGGGATCCCACCGCCGCGGCCCACGCTGCCTGCCGCGATGATAACCCGCTGTCAGGAGCCATCCCTTTGACAAGCTGTGGCATTATTACTGCTCCGTGGCTTGTTAAAGTGACAGAGAAGGCTTCTCCTCTCCCGAGTGCCCCTGTGATTGAATTAGCATGATCACCTTTTTGAGCAATCCTAACCTGCTCTCCGCCTCGCTCGAGTGGCCGGATTTGTCACTGGCCCTTTATGTCTTGAGATACCGGATGAACAGTGTGAAGTGTGGGCAGTCTGAGCTTAGGAAACAGAAAAACAAGGCTTGGTCTTTTCAGAGCAGTACCTATCAGTACTATATAAAATATGCTAAAATAGTTAGGAGTGTCCCTCTCTACAGATTGGTAGAAAGCACTTCAGTGTGCTTGGAGGCACCTTAAAGACACCCAGCTGATCATAAGGCAAATGGGCTCTGCACACCATACAGATCCCAGTCTGGCACTAAGCACTGCTACATGTAAGTATTATGAGGCTCCAATCTTTAGGAAGGCCTTGATTCTATTTCCACTGGGAAAGTTGGTTAGGTGGCATCCATGCAGAAGTGCTGAGTAGAAGGGAGTTTATCCCTAAATAATTTCTGTTTCAAAGGGGATGGTTCTTCTGCCCCCGCACTGGGAGAAGCAATGGACAAGACATGAGATGTGGGGATAAGGTACTGGAAGTTGGCGTGGCCCAGAAAAAGAGCACACAAATCTTCATTATGAAACACTTTCGCCACCCCAGTTTGGACACAGCCATATGCAAATCAGTCTTGACCCTGCTCCTCATGGGAACAGTCCAGCCCGAACTGCTAGGCCAGGTCCTCCCTGGACCGTAAACAAACACCTGGGACCAGTTTTGGGGTATCGCCCCTCATCAGTCAGGCTAGAACAGTACTCCTGTAGGATGAATTCCTGTACTCACTAATGGCTTTGCGAATCAGCCTGAAAATGTTTACAGGCAAGGAATAACATCAGGGCGAGCATGCAGTCGCCCCCTAGAGGATAGTCTGCTCCTGCCGAGGCTGACTGCAAGCATTCACAAAGTTGAGGCTGCCCCACGGGGATAGTTTCCGCCTTGGACATTGGTTACCTTCCCATGTTGGGTGTCTGTAACCTTTCAATGATTTGCAACCACTAGTACGGTAACAAACCATTGATATAGATATATATATATATAGTATTGGGACTCGTAAATATGAAGGCAACACCACATTCGGACACCACCTTTTGCGAGTAAGAAATAGTTTTTGCACATTACGACAAGTGATTTTGGGACTAGCAGGCTTTGCAACCACAAAATCACTTATTACATCAGGCCCTAAATGAAGTAGAGGAGAGGTTTGAAATTTTACTTGTTGAGTTTCTCCTAGGATTTGTCCTGGGCCAGTTCAATGGCAACGTTTTTTTAAGCAGCTATCTAGGTCACTATCAGAAAGGTGATAATGGCTGAGGGCAGAAAGAAAATCACTTGGCCTTGAGCAGAAACAGCCATTGCTCTAGCTATGGGTTTGTCATCCCACTCTTTGGGCCCCAATATAAGTTTCCAGTTATCTCTGTGGGGAGCCACTGCAGATGGAATTACTGATTTCAGCCAGTATGTCCACAAGAAACAACGAGGGTTACATGTCATGGATCACAAGAATGGTTAACAACCAGGACGTACTAGTCCTTTTCTGTAGGTTTTCCCTGGATTAAGAAACTTTAAAACATATATTTACCTACCTGCTCTAAGGAGGTGGTGAATATCTGTGGGGTGCACGTGGGGTCGGGGCTGTGGAGCAAGTGGTGGGGTGGGAGACTCTAGGAGGAACATTGTCAGACACTCCCTTCCCCCATTGTACCTAAGAGGTGGGCGGGGGTAGTGGGGTACAGTCTAAGCCACTGCCTTGCATCCTGTGCCCTGATTTTTCTGGGTGTGAATCCACACCAGTTAAAATCTCTCTGGTGTTTCCATATCTGGAAATATCTGGTCCGAAAACACCAGACCACTTGGAGTAGGATCCCCCGAGGGATACTGCTCTTGGCAACTCATAACGTAGGTTTTTGTCTTTCATGCTCCTTTCTGTAAATCTCTCACACCCAAGTGCTTAGGAGGAGAGTGAGTGGGAACATCTCTAGATAAGCACAATCAATTAAACGAACACGAACAACTAAGGAAACAGACAGTTTTTTGTCTAAACTTTCAGCAATATGTGACAATGTTATTTTTTATTTTGTTAATTGGATAGGGGATCCTGGTCCTCTCTCTATTAATCCGTCAATATCAGCACACATAACGTGATATAACACAACCCATGATATCTGAACATCCATATATATTCTTTTTGGCTTTAATTGATGCTCTAGAGAAATGGGCAAGTAAGCTTATATGCATGTTATATGTTGTCTTATATGCCCAGCTTAATAGAGACAGGGCGGTCTTTAGGAATTACCCTATGGCAAGAGGTATTAATTGAGCCCTGATGTAAGCCTCGGGGCCACAGTGGCCACATTGAGGAGGCTAAAACTTTTCGACTTTTCTCAAGGTGTAGGAATACTAAATTCTCAGAACACCTACTCACACCCTTTGTAACCAAACCAAGGGCACCCATTATTAAAGGGATACTAGAGCATACCTTAGGTTTTTTTATTTAAGAAGACTCCGTCGGATAAATATCAAAAGTGCTCCCTGGAATATGGTCGAGCCCATCCTGGTTTATAAGGACCAGGATGAGACCCAATGATGAAGCATGCCACCTACAGAGTGGGTGAGGGTATACAAAAACCCAATAGGGGTTCCTCTGTTAAGTTCGTTTTGACTCCTGGACCTCTTGGTGCAGAGAACATGAACATTTTTATAGAATACCCGGATGTCCTATAAAGTAGTTAGAGAGAGAGTATCCTGTTTCCCAGACAAACCTCTCTCCCCTGCCCAGAAAAAGTATCAATCTGGAATAATTGGTGAATGAGTCAAAAGTCTACACACTATTCCATGAAAAGTCCTCTTTCCAACACTGCCACATGCTTAGGCAACTTCTGCACCATGGAGCGTAGCTGCCAAAAGAAAAATCGCCAGGCAGAACCTTCTCCTTCAAAAAAATAATCAGCAAAAGTTAGACAGAAATGTATGACCAATAGGACCATCCATGGATGAGTTTTGTGGGGGTGTTGTGCTGAAAGAATGGAGGCTGAGAACAGCCTGCACATGGTGTCAGGGTAATAGGCTGTCTGGCTTGATATCAGCAGTATGGGAGTAGTAGTTTTAGGTAAGAGTTAGTGTTGGAAAAGGTGGGTATTAGGTTTGTATCTAAAGAACTCGAGACAGGAGTGTTGCAGGTGCCTGAGAACAATTTGCTTCAAAGGAGAGAAGCCACTACTGCATTATACCGGTCATCTCTGCTCTAGCTCTTGTTTTGGATGTAACAATTCAGTTGATTCTCGTTGAGCGCAGGGAGTGGGTTGGTGCTATTTCTGTAATTTTCCCAGGAGGTATTTGAAGGTGGATCCTTCCAGACATTTACAAGTAAGGAAAGGACCTTCAACTCTACCGCTTTGGTCAGCGGAGCCAGTGCAGGATTTTTAGTTGTGATATCACGAATTGATATCTTTTATCCTGAGCATGAGACATCTGGTACGCAAGAACACTAGCATAAAAAAGCAATACTGTAGTAAAGGTAGGAGTTGGTCAGATTTCCAACAACCACTACCTGGTTTTCTGTGGAATGAAAGGTAGGGTCGTTCTGGAGTTTCAGTTGAAAGTTGGAAGAATGTGTTTTAACTACATCATATGTCTCAGATTTGAGGCTTACATGAAGGTTCAAGATGACTCCCAGGGGTCTTACTTTGACATTGATGGGTACATTTTGGTTGAAGAATGTGGGTGAGGCATATAGAGTTTATTTGCCTGAAGAAGTAGAGAGGGCCTTGGATAAAGATTTCGGTTGTAGACACATTTATCTTGAAGCTAGTTGCTTTATCGAACTCTCAATAACCAGCAGAATATTGGCTACAGCAATATATTTGCTGCCCTCATGATACCTATAGATACACTATAGTGTCATCTGCTTAGGAGTGGAAGTGGAGATGATGGGTGGCCCTGGAGGCTCTGAGGTGCTTCATCCCGATGTTGAACAGTAATGGGTGCCGGGGAGGTGGGGGTGTGGGGGCTTGGGGAACCCTACAGGTGACAGGGCTTAATTGGGAGAACAGTCTCCAAGTCATAATCTGTGACTGCGGTCTGCCTCCTTAGCCCTTGTCACCATCCCCCAAATCTATAGTACTCGAGCCGGAGGACGCGCCTTCTCCCACCTCGTCGCCAAGGCCTGGTGCGACCTCCCCATCCACCTCCGAACCTCCTCCTCCTCCCTCGCCTAATTCAGGTGCGGCCTCAAGACCTGGACGTTCAAATAGCTCCCCCCTTCGCAGCACTTGGATACCCCCGTGGTGGTTAATGCGCTTTGCAAATACTGACTGATTGTTCCCAAGGCAGTCTTGGAACATCCAATGCTATCTGCGTGCCAATACCCCCACAATAATGTATCGAACTGCCTAAAACATTTGGGTATTTCCATAGGGATGCTTTGTACTATGTAAATAATCTCAATGCAATCTGAAAACCATGTAAGTCAAGGCACAGTCCTTTTTCGGAGCAGCCCCCAACATCTGGAGCTCTCTCGCTGCTGAAAGGCGCAGTGAAGACCTACTTAACTCCTTTACCAACTCACCCCCTATCACAGTTCTCGTCCTTCTTACCTTCTGTCTCCTATCCACCTCTCTTGCCCTCTCTACCCTCCTCTTACCCCTCCACCTAACTTCCCCCGATCCTCCTGCAATTTCCCTTCCCTTCTCCCGTTACCTCCATTTTGCCCTCCCTGCCATTATTCTTGCCCGCTCTTATTCCATCTTCGTCTTTCTTCTTACTTTCTTCATACGTCTGTTCTCTTTGCCACCACTCATGACCTTACCTTCCACTTTGCTTTTTCAATACTCACTCTGTACTCCTCATCTGCCTATCCTTCCCTGATGCTTCCGCAATTCCCCACACTCTTTTGCTTAACTTACTCAGATAATCCTCTTCTTCCGTTTTCCCCTTCCCCAATCTTCTTATACCCTTCATCCCCCTACTTTAGTTTCCTTCCCTCTTCACCTTCCTCCGCTCACCCCCTTGCCTCTAGCCTTCCCCTTTCTTTACTGTTTCATACCTTCTGCCTCTCACCCACTTGCTTCATCTCCTTTCCTCTTCTTCCCATACTCTTCCTTGCACTTCCTTGTTCTGAATACTCTTCGTTATGCCACTACTAGTCTCTTTACTGTTATCCAAAGGTATAACGTAGAACGCTCTCTTCATTTTGTTGCATTGTAAAGTGCGCTGACACCATCGGGTAGAGAAGAGCTACAAAAAAAATGCAAACTAAATAAATAAATACAATGGAGCCCATCAGTGCCGTCAGAAATTTTAGCCATTGTTTGACTAAAAGTCCAACCAATCTAGGAGACATACCACATTCTTGTCAAATACTTCAGCGGTATCATCTCTGACATCTATACTCAATATTAGATTGGTTTTGGCTCAGTTGTAATAGTCAATGTGGTCAATGTAGTAATATTCGTGCAAGAAGTGGATAAAGAAGTGGTTTTCAAGAATTTACAGCACACCTCGAAACGCAACCAACCTCCTTTACAGTCATTCACGTTTGTGGGATGACATCTTCTGCATATAGCGGAATCATATGCGGGGTGCCATTCATGTACATGTCTGTGCCCACAAACTGCGCTAGTGGCTCCTAGAATAAGTGAAAATATTACTGAGTACAGTGAACACCCCTGTTTTTTCCTACGTTCTCTTGATCATGCCTCCGATACTAAATTATTTAACTTGGCTCTCACAACTACCTCACTCTACACAGTGAAACCCGTGGTATAGATAACTCTTCCAAATCACATGCAACACTTCCTGTGTGCAGCTAAAGTACCAGTTGCATGTGGAGCCTGACTATCTCGTAGGTTTCCATTATTTAAATAAAAAAAAAAAAAAAAATGATGTTGGGGTGGTATACTGGGCAACTATCAAACCCGCCTCATCTTTTTTGGCTGGCGTGGCTGCGGTCCTGGACAGCCGGACCATCAATATTTTCTCTCATATCTTACTATCAACGTTAATCATTGACAGTGTTCTACAGGAATAAAATTCAAGAGTGTTCTTTTCAGGAATGTGGAGCACAACAGCCATCTCTATTCGCGTACCGTTTTTGCTTACTGAGAGATTCATTGAGCATTTCTAATAGGGGGCTGTCAATTGTGCCATCTGAACAAGTTACTTACCTTCGGTAACGCTTTTTCTGGTGGATACAGTATCCGCCTGTGGATTCCTCACCTTTTCGCACGCGACTCCGCGTGACGTCATCGGAGCCATAAGAAGACCTCGTCGGTGTGCGGACATCAGTTCCACCCATTTTTTCCATGCCTTCGAAGCGAACGGGTGAACCGACAATATTTTAGTATGCAAACACAAGCAAAACTGGAAATTCTTCATCATAGACGTTTCCTAGTGTCAAGCATCACATGATTCCAACAATAAATCTCACAAGATATACACTGATTATTATGGTTTTCTTCCGGTATAAGCAGACAGGCAACGGGGAGGCGGGTGGGTCAGTGAGGAATCCACAGGCAGATACTGTATCCACCAGAAAAAGCATTACCGAAGGTAAGTAACTTGTTCTTCTGATGGATACATCTGCCTGTGGGTTCCTCACCTTTTGAACTGAATCCCCAAGCAGTCCCACTCCCGGAGGAGTGCGCCTGCCTGCCTATACCAAAAAATCCTGCAGCACAAAACGTGCAAAATGGCCGTACCTCCTCACCTCCGAATCCAAGCAATAGTGCTTCGCAAAAGTGTGGAGGGAGGCCCAAGTTGCCGCCTTGCAGATGTCTACCATAGGGACACCTCTAGCTAAAGCCGAAGAAGAAGACTTAGCTCTGGTAGAATGAGCTCGAATACCTTCTTGGCCAAGGCATAGCAGATCTTGATACAGAGGATGATCCACCTGGACAGCGTTCTTTTGTGGACAGCCTTGCCCATCATCTTGCCCACATATCCGATGAAGAGTTGATCGTTCAACCTGAAGTCCTTGGTTCTGTCCAGGTAGAAGCTGACCGCCCTCATGGGGTCCAGGCGATGAAGTCTCTCCTCCTCCTTAGAAGGGTGAGGGGGAGGGTAGAAAGTGGGTAAGGTGATGGACTGCCCTAGGTGGAAAGGAGTGACCACCTTAGGCAGGAAAGCAGCTCTGGTCCTAAGAACCATCTTACCCGCATGTAATGATATAAACGGAGACTTGGAGCTAAGAGCCTGCAACTCACTCAACCTCCTAGCGGAAGTGATTGCAACCAAAAATATCGTTTTGAACGCTAGGAACCTTAAGGGACACCTATGTAGTGGTTCAAAGGGAGAACCCATCAAGAAAGTGAGAACTAAATTCAAATCCTACTGAGGCATGATAAAAGGAGTGGGATGAACCCTATTTGTGAGACCTTTAATAAATCTCATAACTATGGGAGATTTAAACAACGAGGGTTGATATGGTAAACAGAGAAAAGCCGACAAGGTAGACAAGTAGCCCTTAACCATAGCTACTGCGCAACCCTGTTGTGCTAGGGAAAGAGAGAAACTCAGAATATCAGACAAATCGGCTTGCAAAGGATCAATCGATCTCTCTCCACACCATTTAACAAACTTGGCCCACCTCCCAGAATAGACAGATTTGGTGGAGTGTCTCCTGGCATATAAAATAACATCCACCACATCCGGTGGGAGAGAGAAAGAGCTCAGGTTGCCCCGTTCCATCTCCAGGCATGAAGGTGCAGGCTCTGGAGGTGGGGCTGTAGAACCTGCCCCTGCGACTGCGAGAGGAGGTCTGCCCTGAGAGGGAGACGGAGTGGAGTGTGCGATGAGAGGTAAAGGAGGTCTGTGTACTAAAACCTTCACTGCCAATCGGGTGCGATCAATATGATTTGGGCCTGGTATTGCCGAATCTTCCTCAAAACTCGAGAAATAAATGGAATGGGAGGAAACGCATAAAGAAGCTGTGAGTCCCAATCTAACTAAAACGTGTCCCCCAACGCTCCCGGGGTCGGATACTGGAGACTGCAGAACGATGGGCAGTGCGCGTTCTTGTGAGTGGCAAACAGGTCCAACTGAGGAAACTCCCACATCCTGAAAATGTGAAGGACCACCTCTGGATGGAGACGCCACTCGTAATCGGCCGAATACTGCCTACTGAGACTGTCCGCAAGCACATTCAGTCCCCCGGCCAAATGATTCGCGATCACGCAAACCTGACTGACGGTCCTGAGCCCAGGACCAGAGTCGCATGGCCTCTCTGCAAAGAAGATACGACCCTATTCCTCCCTGTTTGTTGATGTACTACATCGCAGTAATGTTGTCCATCAGGACCTGAACCGCCTGACCGCGAAGGGAGGGAAGAAAGGCCTTGAGAACCAAAGGTATCGCTCGCAATTCCAGAAGATTTATGTGAAACAATTTTTCCTCTGGAGACCAAAGGCCTTTGACCTCCAGATCCCCCGGAAGAGCTCCCCACCCTAGAGTGGAGGCATCCGTTATCACTGTGGCCACCGGAGAGGGAGGTTGAAACGGCTTCCCTTGAGACAGGTTGCCTGGAACACTTCACCATAACAGCTCCCCTGCAGTGTCTCTGGAGATTCTGACCACCTCTTCGAGATCTCCATTGTGTTGAAACCACTGCCTGAGGAGGTACCACTGGAGGGCCCTCATATGCCAGCATGCATGGTTGACCAACAGTATGCAGGAAGCGAACAGACTGAGCAGGCGCAAGACCTTCAGGACTGGAACATACGCTCCATTCTGAAAAAATGGGATCATAGCCTGGTTGTCTTGAATCCTATGTAGAGGCGGGAGGGCACCAGGTGAGATTTGGGTACATTTATTTAAAACCCCAAGTTGAACAACAGTTGTGTTGTTACTTGCAAATGATGCAGCACCATCTCTGGCGACTTCACTTTGAGCAGCCAGTCGTCCAGATAGGGGAAAACAGGAACCCCCGATCTTCTGAGATGTGCTGCCACCACCACCATCACCTTTGTGAAGACTCGAGGTGTGGAAGTAAGGCCGAACGGAAGGACCGCAAAATGGTAGTGTTGAGACCCCACCGTAAAACGAAGATAGTTCCGATGCGACTTTAGGATGGGAATGTGAAAATACGCATCCTGCAAATCGATCGACACCATCCAGTCTTCCTTCTGCAGCGCAAGAAGAACTGAGCCAGGGTCAACATTTTGAATATCTCCTGTTTGAGGTAAAAATTTAAAACCCTGAGGTCTAAGATCGGCCTCAAGCGACCGTCCTTTTTGGGAATTAGGAAGTACCGGGAGTAGCATTCTTGACCCCTTTCCTGCTCCCAAACCATCTCGATCGCACCTTTTTGCAGTAATGACAGAACCTCCTGCTGGAGAAGCAGAAGGGGCTCTTCCGAGCACGTACCCTGGTGTGGAGGGAAAGGAGGGGGAAACTCCCGAAAGGGTCGGGCGTACCCATTCTCTACGATGGGCAACACCCAGAGATCTGTAGTAACAGACCTCCAATGTTGTAGAAAATGGGACACCCATCCTCCCATGGGACAAGCATGCTCTAGGATGCTGGAGCTAGAGCTGCTTCCCTGACGCGCCAATTGGAGGGACAGAAGAGGAGAAGGAGACTAGCTGTCATGCTGCACCCCGCAGCCTACCTCTGCCCTTTTCCCTGCTGCCTGGTACGAAAGGACAAGTTCCTCCCAAAGCCATAAAACTTGCAATATTGTCCAAAGCCCCTAGGCTGAGATTGAAGTCCCAAAGACCTTGCTGTGGCTCTACTGTCTTTTAAGCGCTGCAGCGCCGAGTCAGCTTTGGCCCCAAACAGGCGAGATCCATCGAATGGCAGATCCAACAAAGTGGCTCGGACATCAGGAGAGATCCCTGAACCCCGCAACCAAGCGTGCCTCCTGGTAGCCACAGACAATCCCATCGCCCTGGCAACCGAATCAGCAGTGTCCAGACCAGACTGTATGACCTGGCGGGCCGCAGCTTGGGCATCCGTCAGTACCTCCGAGAAATGCCCTTGATCTTCCTCATGCAGTTTCGGGAGCACCTCCCTGGCAGAGTTCATAAGGGCGTGGATATAGTGACCCAAAAGGCATGTAGCATTTGTTGACTTGAGGGCCATACCGCCTGACGAGAACACCTTCTTTGTAGATTGCTCCATGCGATTTGACTCCCTATCTGCAGGTGTAGATGGGAAGGAACCTGCAGACTGCCTCGAGGAGCACAAAGCTTCAACAACCAAGCTTTCCGGCAAAGGATGGGTGGACCGGAAAGCAGGATCCCCCGGAGCCACCTTGTACCTCCTTGCCACAGTCCTGGACACTGCTGGAGCAGAGACATTGGCTTCTGCCAGACATCAAGAATGGGCTCTGTCAAAGCCTAGTTAAAAGGAAGTAAAGGCTCTGAGATAGAGGAAGGAGAATGGAGCACCTCCGTTGAGATATTATATTTTAATTCCGCTGTGGGAAGGGGCAATTCCAGCAGATCCGCTGCCTTCCTGATCACGGCGTGATAAGTGGTCACCTCCTACGTCGGGAGACCTTTTGGAGATGAGAGTTCCCATTCAGGAGAGGTATCCAGGCCACTAGCCTCCTGCAAACCTTCAAAATCCAGATCAGGATCCACAATCTCCCCTTCCTCAGCCTCTCCATGCTCTTCCTGGTATTCTTCATCTTCTAATAATCTCTGTGCCTCTCTCCGAGACTTAATCCTTCGGGATCGGCATCGAAGGGAGGTCTACCGGAACAGTAGTCGACGCCAGTCGAGGTCGAGTCGGCGCCGGTTCAGAACCAGACAGCGCCGGGGAATATCCATCCAGTGGCACTCGCGCCTCCAAAGATTGTACCGTCGTAGAAAATCCCGCAGTCGGAAGAGGCCAACTCCCTGGAGCCATCGGCATAAAAGGCATAAGAGGTGCCTGAGGGAAATGAGGTGGCAACCCTCCCAAGGAAAATGCCAGCGGACCCATGGGGCCAACAGGCGCACCAGTAGGGTTTGCCGCTCTGGCAAACAAACATTGCATTTAAAAAAATGCGATGAATCTGTACCCGGAGTCGGGAAGGCAGGATACACCGGATCCAGCACTGCAGGCTCTGAAGCCGCTTGAGGAGGCAGCACATTCGGTTCCGGCTGCGGCACTGGAGACTCTGGAGCCAGAGGTGGAGTGGTCTGCTTTGGCAACTGTGAAGGCATTGCGTCTCTCGGAGCCAGTGGAGTAACAGCTCTCGGAGCTGGAGACAGGGCCGGAGTCCCCTCAGGAGAAGGAGAGATCTCATCTTTCCGATGACGCCTGGGACCTGGGATCACCGACTTCGGAGTTGCATCCTTCGACGAAAGACGCCGAGACCCATAGCGTCGCTTTTTCTTGTGCGCCTTCGATGACCTCGAAGTATGCGAGTCGGCAACTCGGAACGGGACCTCGACCTTCTTCGACCCCTTTTTTGCTTCTTGGCCTTGGCCATGAATAATTTGGCTTCCCTCTCCTTCAGCGCATTGGGATTCATGCGCTTGCACGAAGAGCACTCCTCGACGTCGTGGTTCGACGAAAGACACCATAAACAGTCTTCATGAGGGTCAGTGATAGACATCTGGCCCCCACATTCCCTGCATGGCTTGAAACCAGATTTTCTTTGAGTAGCCATCCTCAACGCTACAAAGTCATGACAATTCGCAACAAAGAAACTCCCAGAAATGGAGAGCCTTGGAAAAAACTGTTACGCGTTGACGGCGCGGAAAAAGGGAACTGACATCACGTGTGCGGAGCCGTTCCATTATGACATCCTCGCCGACGTGGGAAAGCTGAGGAGAAAAGATTCCGTGGAATGCTGTGCATGGGGGTAATTAAAAAGGTGAGGAATCCACAGGCAGATGTATCCATCAGAAACACTTTAAACAGGAACATAATTCAACTACTAGTCCGCCACCTCCAAAGTCTTGCCAGTTCCAAAATTCTTCTTCTCCACATTTACGTCTCTATATTTAAAGGTTTATTCAGGTCTTCCCATAGATCAGCCATCAACTGTGGTAGCAAAACATGAATATTACAAAAAAACAATGGTATCAAGGAAACAATACTAAATAATTTTTGAGAAGAGCACATTTAATTACCCTCTCTAAAATAATTATTCACGATGAATATATCAAATGCTTTTTATAATATCACAAACAAAGGCGCCTATTCAAAGAAGGAAAAAACAACAAATGACATAAATCACAATTCATTATACATCAAAAAATGAAAAACAAACAAAAGCATATAACAATAACCCACAAGCAAATATACATATAGTGTCCCCCTATACTTCTGGGTGAACCACTAGGAGATAGTCAAAGTGAAACACTATTAGGCTTGTAAACTAATTGGCCTAGCTCTAGTATAACACCACACAGTTACAATGAATCACTATAAATCCAAAGACTCCTCCTTCAAGTGTCGACGTGACCACGTTTCAGCCTTATCTTCTTAGGCCTCTTCAGGACAGGGGTTATATAATACTAAAAAGACATAACAAAATAATACTGATGGTAAAATACAATACCAAACCATTACTCTAATCTTTCACTAGGTGTGGAGCATGCTGGCTGAAAGTAGTGACTGCCCATTCTACAAAATAAATATACACCCGTGTTTCACAAAACCACCAAAGGGAGCAGAAAATCAAGAGCATAGGTCATCTCACATTTAGACTCAAACATCTATCAAGAGGTGCCATGCTAAACTGAGAAAGAGCAGTGAATAAACTACCACTACAAACCCTGTGCAAATAAAGATGTATAAAACCTCAACACCATAATGCATGAAGGAGTGCTCAGAGCTTATCCAACCGTGCAGGACCCACGTCGACTACTTACATGTTCCTATAGACCAGGGTGGAAGGATCTCATATACTATATATTCCAACACCCCAAAAGCAGTATCTATAAGTAATGAAGGGGTGGAATGAGTAAAATCCCCATGTATCCTAGCAAAGCCAAATTACAATACATGTAACTGTGCCCAGAGAAGCGCTTACCTCCCTATCAATAGGGTGACACACCCGCTCCTTGTAGCACTTTAATTAGTCACCATCCTCGTATTTTTGGACATATAACTCCAGATTCAATCCTGTATCAGGAAGACATAACCAAGAACAGCACTCTAATTCTAGTCAATTGGGAAACAAAATCTCTCCTCTCTTACACGGCCCAAACTCGGGGGAGAAAAATACTTACGGTTACTGTTACTGCAACTGCTCACTAATTCAGCCGACAATCCCTCAATCCTTCTCCATTCTCCACAACCGACAGAGGCATCTACTCATAGTCTAAAAACGCGCGGGATATGCCGGAAGTTTCACTTCCTGTACGGCGTCATCACGTACAGCGAGGGTAAGCGGCATCAAAAAGGACTACATCCCTCGATATCAACTCCAAAGTCTACTGTCCCTAATACTGAATTCCCCACAACCTAAGGCGTACCTGTATAACGCTTCTCCCAAACAATATTCCAGAAAAAAGAAGGGAACAAAACAACAATGAAAAAATAAAATAAAAAATAATAAAAATAAATAAAGAATAATTGGGCAGTCACAACCAATCATGCCAGCTACCTCCCATCACGAGAAAGGTTGAGCAATATATCTCAACAAAACATATATAATATATACTATATACACATATCCACATAAACACAATCTATATACACATGGTGGCTGAACCTGTATCAATAAAACTAAATTACCAATATTTTAACATCCTGTCTTATTTACATTCCTGGCTCAATAGCCTTTCTCTCCTACAACTTCATGAGGGACAAAGAACCTGCCGATGTCCTGTACACATATCTCATCCAATCTACAGATGTCAAATTAAAGCCCAAATCTCATCTCGATCATTCAATCCTGTACTTGACGTTTGATATCTTTCAATCATGCGTGCTTCTAGATGGTTCAAACTGCTTTGCAGTGCTGTTTTATTAGTAGCTTTCACCACTAAAAGGGTAGACCACTTTAATTGGTGGTCACGTCAACACTTTTGAAGGAGGAGTCTTTGGATTTATAGTGATTCATTGTAACTGTGTGGTGTTACACTAGAGCTAGGCCAATTAGGTTACAAGCCTAATAGTGTTTCACTTTGACTATCTCCTAGTGGTTCACCCAGAAGTATAGGGGGACACTATATGTATATTTGCTTGTGGGTTATTGTTATATGCTTTTGTTTGTTTTTCATTTTTTGATGTATAATGAATTGTGATTTATGTCATTTGTTGTTTTTTCCTTCTTTGAATAGGCGCCTTCGTTTGTGATATTATAAAAAGCATTTGATATATTCATCGTGAATAATTATTTTAGAGAGGGTAATTAAATGTGCTCTTCTCAAAAATTATTTAGTATTGTTTCCTTGATACCATTGTTTTTTTGTAATATTCATGTCCTATACCCAGGTATCTTAGGGTTATTAGGGTATACCCCTGTTGTGTATTTGTGGTAGCAAAACATGGCGTAACAGCCTAGTTACATGTATCTATCTGCTGTGTGTACATACCCTGATAATATTCTGTGGTTAATCTTGGTTCGGTCGTACCAGTATCTGTCCCTATTGGCTTCTAATAGCAGTAATTATCTTTATCCCTCCCTCTCTGTTCACCAACCATGCCAACAGCTACCCTGCTTTGTTGCCACACTTGTGCTACGTCATCAAGTAACGTCTATAATCATATTTGCAACACCTCTCCACTGTGTTTCCTTCTCTAGTATCAATTCATCTCGACCAATGTCTCCCTAAAACATCTATCTTTCCAAACCCCTTAATCTAATTTTCCAACTTAGTCACAGTATTTGTCAGGTGACACTAAACTGATAAATAGTGCCCATATATTTATAGTCACTGGGAAGATTTCTTACAGCGTGATTTTAAGTCACCATGGGGCATATGTATGAAGCCTAATTCCCGTTCGCAAACGGGCCGATTCTCAGAATCGGCCCGTTTGCGAACGGGAAAAAGCCTTTTGGGATGTATCATCCCAAAAGGCCCTCGCAATATAGGGAATCGCAAAATTTGCGATTCCCTATTTTGCGAGCGCATTTAAGGAATCGCAAATTACGATTCCTTAGATGCAATGCAGGAAGCACCCAAGTTGTGCGATTTTGCCCTAAGAAATCACAAATTACCACCAACTTCCAGTTGGTGGTAATTTGCGATTTCTTTGGAAAATGCACTTTATTGCATTTTTCAAAGTAGCCTGTGGTGCACATACATGCCCTTAGGGCATGTATGTGCGCCATATGTGCACACATACATATTTCAGGGGTGCAACAGGGTGTCCTTTTGACACCCTTGCACCCTTGAAATTGCATTCGCAATTTGCGAGTACCTAATGGATACTCGCAAATTGTGAATGTCTTCCCATTCATTCCTAAGGGCCTCTAGTCCCATAGGAATGAATGGGAAGGTATTCCTTAATTGCGAATCGCAATTTGCGATTCGCAATTAAGGAATACGTAGGAATCGCAATTAATATTGGGATTCCTACATACATTCCATTTTGCGAGTCCTTAATAGCGATTTGCAAAAAATCGCTATTAAGGACTCGCAAAACTGTTTTGTGATACATATGCCCCGATATTCCTTGTTGAATGCAAAATAGTCTTTAATAGCATGGCATGTTTCACCACAATAAGCTGCATCCAAAAAGTCCCCGATCTACAAGCTCTACTACCACTGTGCAAGTTCCAAATCAGATACAGTGGTGCATGGTCTATTAAAGGTCTGTTTTAATATTCCATCTCTCTGACCCTCCAAATGTGCTCTTAATTGACCCTTGTAAAGTCAACACAGGCGTACTATTTATAAGGGAAAATGGAATGAGTAACCTTTGCTGCCTCATAAAATGTTAGCCATAGATCAATCAAAATCAATATCCTTCTCAACTCCAGAAGCGCGGTGGAGGATCTCGCTAGTGGCTTCTTTGTGTATCTGGAAAAGTCCAATGACCTAGCCTTTATGTAACTGTAGTTTCCCATCCACATGATGGCCTAACCAACATATGGTGTCAGAATATCAGCTACACATTAAAAAAATGTCTATGTAGGGAGTGTCAAGTGTTGATCAAGAGGGCTCATTTTCAATGCTGCGTGCCCGCCATCCCCAATATACCTAATATTCTGCTCTTTGGTGACATTACTGATGTGTAACAGGATGGATGAACTCACCCTTACCAACACCACACAGGACGAGGAACTGATGGCAAAACGCTAGTGAGGCCTCCCATTTATAAGTCACCTCATTATGTTAACTATGAGCTAGATGAGTTATTTGCAGTATTGCTGTTTTTATGCTTCTTCCTAAAAAAAAGGCGATACTCTGTGCCTTCTCTTCACTAACCCATTCATATCCTTTTCGTTCCAAGACAAACATGCTCAGCAGTGCTTGAAATGGAAAAATAGAAGTGCAGGTACTCTGAACCAGAGTACCTGCTTGTTTCTAAGAAGTACCGGTACTCTCCCATTAAAAGTATTACGTCACTCTTGAGAAGTGCCGGTACTCTCTCTCTCAAAATAAAAAAGTGCCGGTACTCCGTACCAGACAGTACCGGCCCATTTAAAGCACTGATGCTCAGCCATGTATCATCGACAGTTATATCACACCACCCATAATGTGAGCACATAGTTTGCTTTCATAACCATTTTGAACCTACATCCATGCCGTTCAACAAAAACAACTCCAACATTCAGGTACCTGCCCCAACCTTGTGACCAAATATCCCCAGCTCAAGCTACAACAATTAGACTTCCATGCTACCCCTCCCATGCACACAAACCCCTTTGTTGCAGATCACACAGAAGTTATTATGAGGTCCCAATGGGCTCTGGATAGCTCCCTCACTCTCCACCAGAGGACTAACCAATACAAGGGTCTCCATTCCATAACTGGGCAGGAAAAAAAACCCACACCAAATATACCCGTTAACCCAACTCATAAAGGAAAATATAAAAATGTGTTCACTGCGCTGCTCAATCTTGATGAATGTGAATATGGAAGTAAAGTTAAGGCTCCCTCATAGCACATCTCACCACTGAAAGGAATAAAATGTTCTTTGCATCACTTAATTTAGCACTTCAGTCACCTGTAATTTCTATGTAGTGGAATGAATCCTCCAGCAGATCCATAAAGTGAGTAGGTGGAGGCAGTGCGAATGATATTTCTCCTTTTAAGAATCAGGTTTCACGTCATTGAAATTGAATGTTCACAGTAGAAGAAAACCAGGCGCTGTTGTGATTTAATTCCCCTTGCTGATGAGCAGCTGTTGGAAATGGCCCTTTTTGCAGGGTTATCCCCAAACGTTTTGCTTCTTCCTCCTATTTTTTCCTGACCTGTTGTTGTTGGTTTTAGGACTCTGGGCACTTTACCACTGCTATTCAGTGCTAAAGTGCATATGCTCTCTGTGAAATTGTGTTATGGATTGGTGTTTCAATGATTGGCATATTTGATTTACTGGCAAGCCCCTAGTAAAGTGCACTGATTGTGCCAGGGCCTGTAAATCAAATGCTACTAGTGGGCCTGCAGCACTGATTGTGCCACCCACATCAGTAGCCCTGAAAAGGTAACTCAGACCTGCCACTGCAGTGTCTGTGTGCAGTCTAGTACTGCCATGTCGACTTGGCAAGTGCACCAATTGCAAGGCCCTAACCTTCCCTTGTCTTACATGTGAGTCATTCCTAAGGTAGGCCCAAAGTATCCCTGTGGGCAGGGTGCAGTGTATGTGAAAGGTAGGACATGCCCTGGTGTGTGTGGCATGTCCTGATAGTGAAATACTGCTAATTTTGTTTTTTACTATTGCAAGGCTACCTGTTCCCATAGGATAGAATGGGGAGTTTGCTTATAACATCTTATAAACATAACTACCCCTGGGAGCAAGGTAGGAAATTAAAGTTTAGCATGCCTGAACTCAGAATGTTAAAATGCATCTTTTAGTGAGGGTGATTTTTACATTCTGCGTTTGAAAATACCCCTTTTAGAAAGTAGGTATTTTCTTGCTTAGCCATCCAGTGTGCCTCTGCTAAGATGTGTATTGACTGTCTGGCTTTAGAGTGACAGGGGTTGGGGATGTGCAGTGGCTCCAGAGAGTCTGGATGAGTCAGGGCTGGGCCGAATAGACCTGGGCTGCATTCAGAGTAGTGGGAGGAGTTTTCACTAGCAACTGAATAGGCCCGGTCTGCATTTAGAGTAGGGGGAGGAGATTCCGTTCACACCTGAATGAGCCTGGTCTGCCAGAGGCAAGGCTGTCTCCACCTCCTGCTGGGCAGCTACACTGAGAGGACAGAACTGGTTCTGGCTGGGCACAGGGCTTCTCTGCCTGAGAGAAGAAAGGAATTTGGGGTATAAGTATTGGGGCCCAGACCCCAGAACTTTAGAACTCTTTTGGAACCAAGAAGACTGCCAAGAAGGAGAGCTGGAGAAGCTGTGAGGAGGGACTACCACTTTGCTGTGTGCTTTGCTGTGTTGGCCTGCAGTGGCTGCTTCTGTCTTGGGCAGTAAAAGAACTGGACTGAACTTTCTGCAATTTCTTTTTGTGAGTTTCTCCAAGGGCTTGAGGTAGAGCTTGCCCCCTGTTCAAGAAGTCTCAGGAACAACAAAGACTTCAAGTTCTTCTGCCATCAGCACTGGGGACTGTGTGTTTTGTGCTGCAACAGAAGAAAAAGCAACCCAACGCCGTCTACGATGCCACTGCCGACTCTGTGTCCTGAAGGCACCGCAGAGGGCACCACCGCACTTTGCACTGCAACCCTGGTCTCACCGAGGACGCCACCTGATGCCGCCACCGAGTCGCTGCTTGCACCGCGACCTGTGGGCACCGCACTCCACACCGCCTCACTTCACGTCGTCGCCCTGGTAGCCCCAATGACGCTGCTCCACGCCGACATTATTGCCGCTGCTTGCACAGTGGTTCGAGGGCACCGCTCATAAGTTGCACAACGCCCCGTCCTCATCCCGCACCGCAGCTGTGGCCCACTGACGCCGGCGCCATCGACTCCAGTTCGTCGTCCGACGACAGCACTTCAGCAAAGACGACGCCGCTGCTTGCAGCGTGACCTGCCAGCACCGCGACGAGCACCGCATCACTTCGCACCGCAGCCCTGGTCTCACCGACGCCGCTGGACGACCGTCACTGAGCCGCTGCCTGCACTGCGACCTGAGGGCACCACACGCCGCACCGCAGCACTTCGCACCGCAGCCCTGACGCCTGCGCTCCCGACTCCAACCGCGAGGAGTTGGATCTACAACGTGTGTGACTTCAAGGACCAGACGACTCCTGCACCGACCTCCAGAACTGACGCCTGCGGACGCCGGCCCTTCGGGGCTCATCGAGAGGTCACCGACGCCCTACATTTCTAAAGGTACTGTTTAGCGGGTCTTCCCGACACCGTAGCTGGCCCGCGACGCCGCGGTCAGCCAGAACTGTTTGGATTTGTTGTTCACGACGCCGTGATAGCCCCAGACGGAGCTATCGACTTCAAGGAACTATATTTCAAGTCTATTTTGATGACTGAAGATTTCTAAGTACTGTATTGTGGATTTTTATGGTTTTTGGTCTTGTTTTGAATATATAAAAATATTGGATATTTTTCTAAACTGGTGTGGTGTCCTTTTGAAGTGCCTTCACTGTATTACTGTTGGTTATGTGCAAATGCTTTACACACTGCCTCTAAGATAAGCCTGACTGCTCGTGCCAAGCTACCAAGGGGGTGAGCAGGGGTTATTTTAGGAGTGTAACTCCCTTATCCTGACTAGAAGGAAGGCTCCCAACTTGGATAAAGGTGCAAACCCTTGCCAACTAGAGACCCCCATTTCTAACAGCAGCTTACAAAATTCGGACATTGTATATTCAAGTCCTATTATAATCATTCTCTGAAGCAATCTGGGGTACTAGTGTTGTATCAGGGTCTAATTTTCTCTGCCAACTTTAATGTCTATCAGTGCTACTTGATCTCGA
The DNA here is from genome assembly GCA_963921515.1 of Calotriton arnoldi. Taxonomy (NCBI): domain Eukaryota; kingdom Metazoa; phylum Chordata; class Amphibia; order Caudata; family Salamandridae; genus Calotriton; species Calotriton arnoldi. The sequence goes on from CAWUFW010002537.1 coordinate 359,824, forward strand.
AATAGAGCTGGGATGAAGATTTAAAAAAAAAAAAAAATTCCGAGGCCTGTATACCTACCTCTATGTCCGCCACCTTATCCCTTACTTCTCAATGTAGCATTCCAATGCCTTTACTTCCTGGGCTCTGACTGATCACTGATAGGCCTGCTTAATCTAGGGTACAGGAGAGCTTCAGCTCTGATGTAAATCTGCGGTTGCAAAATACCAAAAGGGATACCCTAGTCTGGTCAGCGTCAAGAACAGAGCACAGGAGGGACGTGGCTTCGCAGGCGATGATGGCAGACGTGCTCCGTTAGAGCTCCGTCGCTCACCCCCCTGTAACCCAACCATTTATCCTATTAAGAGCCTCCCCGGGGAGGCTTAACAATTCAGCAAAGCCTCGACGATCTTGTGGTTATTCCACACGTTCCGCGGACGCTGCGGTGCTGCAGAACGACACAGCGACAGCGTTGACGAGGTGCAGCCTGACGCTGAGAGATACGAGGCGCGGCCACTGCTACTACGCAACACCGAGGCCCCGCTGCAATCCAGGAAGTACGTTGCAGCGGTTTCACGGGAGGCTGGCGGCAGGACCCCCTCGCTCCCCCGGATGCCCGTGCGCCGCTGACAACTGGCCGCGCACTGAGAGCAAGACGTGGCATGGCATCGGGGGCTGCAGCCTAAGAGTGTCTTCTAGGACTCACGGCTCGTCCTGCGGTGGGAGGAGGAACCCCCTGAGAACACCACCGCAGATCGACACAGAGGTGAGCGGCGCTGAGGCTGGGGCGGTGCAACACACGAGGTCCGCGCTCGGCGGATGAAAATCAGCGTCAGACCGGGAAGAAACCTGCTGGGACATGTGGTGACCAGGAATTGAAAATACAGGGGAGGGGGGGTGGGGGGGAATAGGAGAAAATAAATAAAGCAAAACATACAGAAAGAGGGGAGAGACAGCGGAATGAACAGTTGATAAGGACTCCCAGGCCCTTGGGTTCCAGCAGATGAGGGCGCATCCAAGATCCCCTATAGGACAAATAAAACTGGCGTTTGCACGGCCCGGGCAAGCATACAGGCCTTGGACTGCACAGGAGACTCACCCAATGTAGTGGAGGTGCAGGGGTGTGCAGCAGCAGAACACTGCGTTCTCATAGCTACTTTTTCAAAACTGTTGGCCTGCAGTCCTGTGAACGACCTGGGCACAAAGAAGGACACCTGCCAGGAAGCCTGAGACGAGACTGCGGCAGGAACGGGCAGTGAGGTGAAGACGCGTCACTTGGAACAGAGGTAGAAACAACGCCACAGCTGGCTGCCCGGCCCAGTAGAGAAGCAGTGTTATAGGCATACCCGTCCACAGTACAATACGACAGACAGACCGAGCCGCCAGGAGAACCAAACCAGCAGGTGCTGATCCCACATGACCACAGGAGGGACTATTCCCAACATGTTAAGGGGCATATCCCTGGTCTCCACCTGCAGTCCTACACGCTGAGAGTTTAAGCGGACGAATCCTGGACTAGAGCAACCCCTCACTGGATTAGAACAACATCTACACAAATAGGTGGACTGGCCACACCATACACTGACAACATATGTCACACAGGGGCCAGCTAAGGTCAGGTACTGGAGGCCCTTCTGGCCATCCCACCTCGTCCCGCTCCCAATCAGATAAAATGCCCGGGGAGACGCCTGCGGACCACATGTCCAATACACTAGACTTGGTATTAGCAGCAATGGAGCAGACACGGACCTCGCTTGAAAACAAAATCGATAAAGTAGCCCTGGATCTAAACCTCTTGCACGCAGACCATCGTAAGTTTATGGACAGAACATGCACGCTGGAGGCCCTAATGGCGGAACTCTCCCCACAGGCGCAAGCCGCTGAAAAATGCCTCAAAGATCTCACGGCCCAAGTAAAATTCCTTGAAAATCGTGCTGAAGACTCAGAAGGCCGCTCCAGACGAAACAATGTACGCGTCATAGGCCTGCCAGAGGGTGAAGAAGGAAGGGACGCAACAGCCTAAATAGAGGCTTGGATCCGTAACCTGTTGCCAGAGGGATCACTGTCGCAACACTTTGTTATAGAACGGGCACACAGTGTCCCAAACAGACCCCCCCACCGCCGGGGGCAAGCCCAAGGCCATTCCTGTTCCACGTGCTGAATTACAAATATAGGGACGCGATACTACAAGAGACCAGAAAAATGCAGAAAGTACAAGTGGCGAATAACACAGTCATGTTCTTCCCCGACTTCACTGCAGCAGTAAAAAGACAAAGGTACTCCTTTCTGGAAGTGAAACGACGACTTCGTCTGCGTAACCTCAAGTATTCTCTGCTGTTCCCTGCCCGCCTGTGGGTAATTGCAAAAGGAAAAACCCATTTTTTTTACAACCCCGTCGCAGCATGGGAATGGCTAGTTTCTTTAGAGTCTGCGGAGGGCACCCTGCCTAATGGGAGAACAGAGAGAGAGCGCATCTGAACGTGGATTCAGGACAACGCAGAGGAGGAAAAGGTGCAAAAAACAATCACTGTCTCAGAATCTCGGCCCGAATCCGGAACAAATGAGACTGGACCAGCGCAATGCGCTCCAAGCAGCAGCAGAAATCGAAAGCCCACTGGGCGATGCACCATCGGAGGCGAGCCTACCGGGCAGAGTCAGTGATGCGGAATCCACTGATGAAACCCTGAACTCACAAGACTCAGCTACTTTACCGGAGGTCACGCCCCAGACAGCAGATGATATAATATAGCATACTACATGCTGATTGATGGATTCTGTTAGAAATTGGGGTCTCTAGTTGGCAGAGGTAGGTACCTTTGTCCAAATAGGGACCCTTGCTTCTAGTCAGGGTAAGGGGGATACACCTCAAAAATAACCCCTGCTCACCCCCTTGGTAGCTTGGCACGAGCAGACAGGCTTATCTCAGAGGCAGTGTGTAAAGCATTTGTGAACACATACAGTAACACAGTGAAAACACTACAAATGGACACCACACCAGTTTAGAAAAATAAGTAAACTTTATCTAAACCCAAAACAAGACCAAACGACAAAAATCCACAATACAGTATCAAAAATATCCTTAAAAATAAGTTATTCACTTAAATCCAGTTCCTAGCAACAAATAACTCTACCTGGAGTTATTACGACGTCGTGACAGATGAAAATCCCAAAGTACGGCGCCGACCGCGAGGTGTGCGGCGTCGAGCCCGGAGTCAAGCAGACCCACAAAGAACAGTACCTGGAATTGATGAAAGTAAAGACGGTGCACGGCGTCGGGGAGGTGATGCTCCGTTGGCGCCTGCGGCGTCGGTTCCTTACGACCCCAGGGGAGGTGATGCCTCTGTTCCTTACTGCAGCGCAGGGGAGGTGAGACGTCGGTTCCTTACTGTGTCGGGGAGGTGACGTCACGAATGGCGGCGAGGCGTCAGTTCCTTATGACGGTGCGATGTCGATGGATTCGTGAGTCACCCACGTCGAGAATCGGCTCCGCGTTGATGAAGCACCGGCGTCGATGAAGTCGGGGCTGCGGTGCGAGTCGGGACGGTGCGTCGTGAACGTCACGAGCGGTGTCCTCGGCTCCGGTGCAGGCAGCGGCCTCGATGACGGCTTCGGAGTCGATGCGGCACGGCGTCAGCAGGCGTCGGGACTACGGTGCAAGTCGGGCGGTGCGTCGTGCTCTTCACGAGCGGTGCCCACGGCTTCGATGCAGGTTACGGCGTCGCTCGCCGGCGTCGGTGTGGCAATTTCCTTCTGTAGCAGCTGAAACAGCAGTTCCAGATGCAGAGAGACAGAAGGGATGAAGTCTTTGTGTTCCTGAGACTTCAGGACAGGAGGCAAGCTCAGTTTCAAGCCCTTGGAGATCTTCTTCTACAAGTAGGTGGCAAAGCAAACAGCAAAGTCCTTTTCTCCTTTCCTTGGCAGCAAGTAGCCACTGCAGGCCAACCCCACATAGAAAACAGCACAGGGGCAGTATTCCTTCTCAGCTTATCCGGCTCTTCTCCTTGGCAAAGGTTCCTCTTGATTCCCCAGAAGTGATCTAAAAGTCTGGGGTCTCTGCCCCTCTTTTTATACACCAAAATCCTTTATTCTCTGAAGGCAGAGAGTGTCTGTACCCAGCCAAAACCAGTTCTGTCCTCACTGGTGCAACTTCCTGGCAGGAGGTGGAGACAGCATTGTTGAAGGCAGACCAGGCCCATTCAGGTGAAAAGGAAATCTCCTCCCCCTACTCTAAATGCAGCCCAGGTCTATTTAGCCCAGCCCTGACTCATCAGACTTCTGGAGCCACTGCCCTTCACCAGCCCCTGTCATCCAAAAGCCAGACATGCAATACACAAACCTAGCAGAGGCAACACTGGATGGTTAGGCAAGAAAATACCTACTTTCTAAAAGTGGTATTTTCAAACACAGAATGTAAAAATCACCCTCACTAAAAGATGTATTTTAAAATTTTGAGTTCAGGCATACTAAACTTTATTTTCCTATCTTGTTCCCAGGGTCAGTTATGTTTATAAGATGTTATAGACAAACTCCCCATTCTGGCCTATGGGAACAGACAGCCTTGCAATGGTGAAAAACGAAATTGGCAGTATTTCACTATCAGGACATGCCACACACATCAGGGCATGTCCTACCTTTCACATACAATGCACCTTGCCCACAGGGGTACCTTGGGCCTACCTTAGGGGTGACTAACATGTAGAAAAGGGAAGGTTTAGGGACTAGCAAGTGTGTGCACTTGCCAAGTCGACATGGCAGTCCCAGACTGCACACAGGCTCTGCAATGGCAGGCCCGAGTCACATTTTACAAGCTGCTTCTGTGGGTGGCACAATCAGTGCTGCAAGCCCACCAGCAGCATTTGCTTTACAGGACCTGGGCACACATAGTGCACTGTACTAGGGTGTGACAAGTAAATCAAACAAGCCAATCATGGAATCACTAATCGATAACAATAATTCACAAAGGGAGCACTTGCACTTTGGCACTGAGCAGCAGTGGCAAAGTGCCCAAAGCATCAAGACCAGCAAAAATGGAGTCCAACACACAGCAAAACACAGGAGGTAAAGGCAAAAAATGGAAGGGAGATCCACGCCAATGGTGCCAGGTCTAACAGATTCGGATCGTGAGACTACAGCGACGAATATGCAAGTATTACGGGACTCACGAACTGTTATTGCAAACGTTCACCTACTAGTTATCGTATTTAGAACTCCTTGCTTAGGCCATGACCATGGTAAATGTGATCAGGGTAATTAAGGGCCATTACCTCGCACCCACTTCGAAACTGCCTTGATTGATGAGGTGACACATACAATGATATGCGTGGCCCCGGAGTTTGCTTTCCACATGTCAATGGGGGGGATAACAAGTTCTTCTACACCAACTGACGTACACCGTCTGAGTGACCCTACCCCCTAATTATTGACAATATGTCTATCTGTTTTATGGTTTGGACGGCTGCTTGTTGCATTCTCGCCCTATTGGCATTACATGTTCTGATTTTCAATAGTTTAGTTATCCAACACACACCAGGTCGATACAGTACTCAAAGTGGCACAGTAGTGAGACGCCAGACAGTGCCACCCCTAGGTTCCGTAACATACGTCACTGATGTCCCAGGACCCCCCATAAGACTTGAGCTCACATTCCCACCTACATCATGTCGTCAATTAAGATATGCACTTGGAACGTAAGGGGGTATCTGATTTATTCATATCTTAAGCGACACCAGGTCAAGATAGCTCTCTTACAAGAGACACACCTAACAGGACCTGAGACGAGGAACTTACAGAGGAAATGGAGGGGGCAGCTATACGCCACAGGTTACTCAGCCTATGCCAGAGGTGCATTGGTTTGGGTAAGACCAGGCACCCCATTTAGTGCAGAGGAATCGCTCATAGATACAAACCGCCGTTATGTCATAGTGAAAGGCCGATTGGATGGTAGGCCAGTGCTAATACCAACAATATATGCACCCAATTCTGAACAAGCGCCATTCCTAGACTCCCTATCGAGTAAATTGTCGACCTGGCACGGAATCCCGATGCTCCTAGGTGGGGGGGGGGGGTGGAGGACTACAACTGGATACTCAACACATCCCTGGATCGCTCCTTCCCTCCACTGCCCGGGGCACCCACTGTCACTGCCATGAAAGCATTAAAAAGCTGGGCTGCACAATGGCATCTGGTGGACGCTTGGCGACATTGAAACCCCATGGATCAGGTCTATTCATTTTACTCAGGGGCACACGATTTATATGTTCGTATTGACAGGATACTAGTCACAGATGACTTACTACCAGTCATAGCGGAGCCCCAATATCTCGGGAGAACCCACTCACACCTTAACCCACACACGTTACAACTAGAATGGAGCATCAACACAACGCTGATCCCAAGATGGCGCATGCAATCTGAAACATTAGAGGACAGGCCCTTTGTTGATTCTCTAGCTGCTGTGGCACATTATTTTGATGAAAACATAGACTCTGCATCATTGGCATTAAAAGAATGGAACGCCTTTAAAACGGTAATACGAGGACACTGCCTAGGTACACAGGCCGGCATGCACAGGAAACTTGAGATAGATCTAACCAAGCTGGAAAACAGGCTAGCACGCCTTGAAAAACATGCAGCTAGTGACTCACGGTCCAGCAAGAGATTGCATGAGAGCAGGGTAGAGCATACTCGCCTACTGGAAAGGCTTCGCTGCCTTAACTACACAGTGCACTCAGCACGTACTCATAACACCGGAGACAAGGCTGGCAGGCTCCTTGCGCGGCTCATCAGACAGGAAGACGCCAGGTCCCCTGTCACATCTATTCGCTCCTCACAAGGCACACTACTTTATTCACAACTGGATATCCATCGGGAATTCACACGACACTATGCCACATTACACGAATCCACAGTCACTGCAACGGTAACGGAGATTCACCAATACTTAGCAATCAATCAATCAATCAATCATGTCACTTATAAAGCGCACTACATACCCGCGAGGGTCTCAAGGCGCTGGGGGAAGAGGGGGTGGTGCTGCTACTGATCGAAGAGCCAGGTCTTGAGGAGTCTTCTGAAGGCCAGTAGGTCTTGGGTCTGTCGGAGGTTGGTGGGGAGGGTGTTCCAGGTCTTGGCGGCGAGGTGGGAGAAGGATCTGCCGCCGGCGGTCGTTTTCCGGATGCGGGGGACTGTGGCGAGGGCGAGGCTGGTCGAGCGGAGCTGGCGGGTGGGGGTGTAGAAGCTGAGTCGTCTGTTGAGGTAGGCTGGTCCGGAGTTGTGGAGTGCTTTGTGTGCGTGGGTGAGGAGCTTGAAGGTTATCCTCTTGTTGACAGGGAGCCAGTGCAGGTCTCTCAGGTGGGGTGTGATGTGGCTGCGTCGGGGGATGTCGAGGATAAGACGTGCAGAGGAGTTCTGGATGCGTTGCAGCCGTCTCAGGAGCTTAGCCGTCGTTCCTGCGTAGAGGGCATTTCCGTAGTCCAGCCTGCTGGTGACGAGGGCCTGGGTGACTGTTTTTCTTGTTTCGGTGGGGATCCACTTGAAGATCCTGCGGAGCATTCGGAGGATGTTGAAGCAGGATGAGGAAACGGCGTTGACCTGCTTAGTCATGGAGAGGGTGGGGTCGAGGATGACCCCTAGGTTGCGTACGTGGTCGGTGGGTGGCGGGGCTGTTCCCAGTGATGTTGGCCACCAGGAGTCGTCCCAGGCTGAAGGGTTGGAACCAAGGATGAGGACCTCCGTCTTGTCCGAGTTCAGCTTCAGGCGGCTGGTCCTCATCCATTCGCCGACGGCCTTCATTCCTTCGTGGAGGTGGGCTTTGGCGGTGTGAGGGTCTTTGGTGAGGGAGAGGATCAGCTGGGTGTCGACGGCGTAGGAGATGATGTTGAGGTTGTGCTGTCGGGCGACGTGGGCGAGGGGTGCCATGTAGATGTTGAACAGCGTTGGGCTGAGGGAGGAGCCTTGGGGTACGCCGCAGATGATCTTGGTGGCCTTGGATCGGAAGGGGGCGAGGCGGGCGCTTTGTGTTCTGGCCGGAAAGGAAGGATGTGGTCCAGTCCAGGGCCTTCTCTTGGATCCCGGCGTCGTGAAGGCGTGTTCGTAGTGTGTGGTGGCAGACCGTGTCGAAGGCGGCTGATAGGTCCAGGAGGATGAGGGCTGCTGTTTCTCCGTTGTCTAGCAGGGTCCTGATGTCATCGGTGGCGGCGATGAGGGCGGTTTCGGTGCTGTGGTTGCTGCGGAAGCCGGACTGGGAAGGGTCCAGGATGTTGTTCTCCTCGAGGTAGCGGGTCAGTTGTTTGTTGACGATTTTCTCGGTGACCTTCGCGGGGAACGGGAGCAGAGAGATGGGTCGGAAGTTCTTGAGGTCCTTGGGGTCTGCCTTGGGTTTCTTGAGTAAGGCGGTGATCTTGGCGTGCTTCCAGCTTTCCGGGAAGGTTGCTGTCTCGAAGGAGATGTTGATTATTTTCCGGAGATGGGGCGCGATGGCTGTACTGGCTTTGTTGAAGATGTGGTGAGGGCACGGGTCTAGCGGTGAACCGGAGTGGATGGTGTTCATGATCTCGATGGTGTCCTCGTCGTTGATGTTGGTCCAGGAGAGCAGGCGGTTGGTGGTTGTGGGGGCAGTGGTCTCGGTGGTTGCCGGGCGGTCGTGGTGTTGAAGCTGTCGTGGATGTCGGCGATTTTGCGGTGGAAGAAGGTGGCCAGTGAGTCGCACAGGTCTCGCGACGGCTGGATGTCGTTGGTGTTGGAGCTGGGGTTGGAGAGTTCCTTCACGATGTTGAAGAGCTCTTTGCTGTTGTGTGCGTTGTTGTCTAGGCGGTCTTTGAGTGAGGCCCTTTTGGCGGATCTGATGAGGTGATGGTGACTGCGGGTGGCGCTCTTGTGGGCGGCGTAGCTGTCCGCTGTCCGTTCGTGGAGCCAGATCTTCTCCAGTTTTCGGCATGTTCGTTTGGAGGCCTGGAGGTCTTCGGTGAACCAGGTGGCTTTCTTGCTGGTGTGGCTGTTGGGCAGACATCACCCTCCCTAAAATAACTCCAGAGGCTGGAACTCAATGTCCCAATAAGCGTGGAAGAAATCCTGGCAAGTATGCGCTCCTTAGCTACAGGGAAAACCCCGGGCCCGGATGGCTTGCCATCTGAATTCTACAAAGCCTACGCCGATTTACTAGCGCCACAGCTCAAAAGAGTATATGACGCCGCACTAACGGAATTCCCGCTCACGCCCACACAGAGGGAGGCATTACTGGTCTCTCTCTCTCTCTCCAAGCCGGACAGGGATCGGGCTTTATTAGGATCTTATAGACCGTTGGCATTACTCAATATGGACTATAACATTTTAGCATCCATCATCGCCGCGAGACTAGCGCCACTGGTGAAAATCGTAGTTCATCCTGATCAAAACGGTTTTGTCCCCACCCGGAGCACGTCACTGAACATACGTAGACTCTTCAGAGTTCAGGAATACGCCACAGACGCCTGGCCCAACTCTGGTTGTATGGTTCTGGACCTGGAGAAGGCCTTCGATTCACTTGAGTGGCCCTATCTCTTCGTGATTCTGCGCAGATATGGGTTTGGAGACGCCTTTCTCCAAATGATAAGACTACTTTACACACAATCCACTATCAGGGTACGCACAGGTTATATAACATCGGAAAGCGTATCTATTAACAGAGGCACCAGACAAGGCTGCCCTTTGTCACCGCTCCTTTTTTCGCTGGCAATGGAACCGCTAGCGACACAACTACGTAGTAAAGGTGGAGATTGGGGTATTCAGCTGGGCGATGGCTTACATGTGGTTTCGCTCTATGCGTACGATCTTCTGCTATATCTAAGGGACTTACACAGTACACCAGACTCCATAGCGGAAACTTTAGAAAAGTTTGAGGTGACGTCAGGCCTGAGGGTGAACTGGGCCAAGTTGTGCCTGTATCCCTTCAGGAGCGAGACCCCAAACCCAGATCTATTAATAAACAACCATCCACCTTCAGATACCTGGGCATTTTTGTCTATCGTGGCCCTGCTGACATACTGGAGGGAAACCTGACCAGAGCTATGTCCGCCATCAGGTCACAAGTTAAGTTGTGGAAAACACTGCCACTAAATGTGATGGGCAGAATCGCTCTGACCAAAATGGTAATACTGCTGAACCTGTTGTACTATTTTTCCAACCTCCCAGTCTATGTCCCGACCAAAACATTCCGTGAGCTGGAGCAGCTGATCCGGGGCTTTATCTGGAACTCGGGCAGCCATGGAATAGCACTATGGAAATTGTATGCACCTCCATGCAGGGGAGGGCTAGCTGTCCCAAACATGGAACACTATTACTTGGCAGCACAGCTGCAGTGGGTGAGGAAGTGGCTCATTGGGCTTAATTTAAATGATACAGCTACGTAACAACCATCAAGGTTCACAATCCCAGATTTATCATTTGTTATCCCGATGGCACGACCTCCCATTCCATCGCCGACCTACTTAGCTTTAGCTCATCGTTGTCACAAACTCAGCCTATACCTCACTAGGAATACAATCCCATATGCCCCAGCACTGCCTCTCCTAGGGACCCCGAGAAACAAAACGGGCACCCTAAATAGTGCACTTACACACTGGCACGCTGCTGAGCTACATACTGTTGGTGACCTGTGTAGGAGAGTAGGATCTGCTTCACATGGGTACCCCCACTTTTTGCTGATGCTTCACTGTTTTTCGACTTTAGTCTGGCTGGGGCCCTGCTAATCAGAACCCCAGCCTAGCTGCTTCCTCTCTAAAATGGTTTCCATGTACCTTAGGTACATCTCTGATTGGAATCTGGAGTGCCCTTATAAGTCCCTAGTATACGGTATACTATGTACCCAGGGCATAGGTACCCCAGAGGCCTGCCAGGGGCTGAAGCATGTATTATGCCACCCCTGGAAGGCCGGCCAAAATGACACCACAGGTCTGCTACTGCAGCCTGGGTAAGGTGGTGCATGCACCCCTTACTGTGATATAGGTTACCTATATCACTACATATATGCACACATATAAACCTATAAGTCACTCCTATGGCAGGCCTTTACAATCCTGAAGGCAGAGTGCTTGGTTCTTATGTGAGAGGGTGCCCCTGCATGAGCAGAGCCCCTCTGCAGCGTTCGGAGACCCTTCTCTGATGCTGTTTGTAGTGCAGCCTGACCATATACTCTTAAGTGCATTATATCCTCGCGGTAGAATGCTAACTTTGGACTGGCTGCACCAAAACATGTCGTGTTTGGTGTCAAACATCTTGGAATACTACCCCCCTCCCCCCGCCAGTTCTGGCGGCGGTGGTAGCATTCCACCCTTCTAGAGGGAGAGACATGTACCCACCGGCATACCCGGTAACTTCTTTACAGAGCCCTGGCATCACAAAATGGATGCCACTGCCACAGACACGGGTCTGGCCTCCTGCTGCTGACTGAAACTCCGGCAGGGGAGGCCTGGACAATAGGTTTCATGTCCAAGGGAGGTGTAACCACCTCCCCAGACAGGATAATGTGTATTGGGGCTGGGCGGGAGCACTCTCTGGTGCTTTGAAGTCCTGCACTGGGGGCACATTTGGTGTCCCTGTGCATACCCCAGTTCAAACCGGCTCAGAGGCTTCCAGCCCCTGCTCTGGCGCGAAACTGGACAAAGGGAAAGGGGTGTAACCACCCCTCTGCCCTGACCCTCCCATAGGTGAGTCCCCAGAGTATGTCCAACCCCCTAACTTGGTATAAGTATGGGACCCCAGTCCTTAGGACTTTAGATTACCCTGGACGAAACTCTGACACTGAATCCTGGACCTTCGACGCTCTACTTGAAGATTAGAGGACTGAAGAATCTCCCTTGGGGTCAAGGAGTGACTCCCTGCTTGGCAGGCACCTAAGAAGCAATTGTCCGGTCTGCATCACTGAAGCTCCGCCGGACGCCGAAGTCTTTGCAACACCAGAGGTGGATTTCCAGACTTCCCGAGGCTGCCCTGAGTCCCCAGCGAAGCTGAGGCCCGTAGCTGTCGTGGGTAACGTGGAACCGTGACCCCTGGACACCGAGAACTTTTGCAAGTGCATCCTCTTCCTGGTCTCCCACGAAGTTGTGCTTTGGGCTCCGAGTAGCCCCCCGCCTCCAGCACCGACTGCACCGAAGATCACTGGCCTCCACTCCACGAGTGTCCTGTGAGCCAGCTCCAAGTGCGTCCACTCGAGGCTCCTTCGCGGTCGCTAGTCCGTTGGCTAGTGGGCCCTCCCGAAGGCAACTCTTCTTCTGCTTGGGCTTCCCTGGTTGCTCCAGACGTGCCCTGACTTACCCTCGCTGGGTGAGTCCCTCAGACGTTGCTGGTCTGTACCACCGTCCTTCATCTATTTCCACGAGACTTGCCATTGCCAAGGCTTGTTGGGTCCAATCCGGTCGCCGACACCCCTGCAATCGACAGACATCGTGGGACAGCTCGAATCCAGCTCCTGGTCGTCGTCGCCGCCTCCTGGACCTCGTGGCTGAAGAGTCAAGACGACTTTCAACCTACCTGAAGCACCCGACATCGGTGGGCATCCGCTCATCGTCTTCCTGGTCACTGGCTAGTGACCCAGACTCTGTCCCCTCTGCTTTCAGGTTCTTCAGATCTCCGATCCACCATTGGATCCACCCGAACACTTTCGACTTGGTCGCCAGCAGCACTTTGCCGCAGATCGCCATTGAAAACGACGACGAAACCCGACCCCGAAAGACACCTATGCACCCGGCTTCCCTGGGTGAGGTAACTCGAGTACTCCGGTGCTCCCGTGGGTATAGACTCTAGAACAACCTAGTTCTAAAGGGGTTTGCTCCAAGTCCTCCTCTAAGTGTCCCTTTTCTTTAAAACTCCAACCGCGACATTCCCCATAGAAGTCAACGGCGGCTCGCGGCTGTGTTCTCACACTGCACGCGTCCCCCGTGGGTCCCCTGTGTCACTACCTGGGGTGGTTCCTTGAGGGCCAAGCACTTCTACAGGCTCTAGGCCCTGTGTCTAGCTCAGTCGTGGTTCTTATACCACTTTATTGGTATATGGTTTGGTACGCCCCTAGGGCTCAAACGTGTATTTGTGCTATTACTGTTGATAACTTACTTGTAACTTATGTACTTCGAACTCTAGCCTCATAAAGAGACTAGAGGCGTGTGTTTAAGACTAAATACATATATTTTAAATATATACCTGGTGTGGTCCTCTTTCATTTTGTCACTCAAGAGATTATAGACTGGTAAAACAAGCTGCTTTACATTCCTTCAAAACTTAGCCTGAAGGCTGCTCTCCATAGCTACCACTAGGATAGCTTTCAATAAAGGTTGTCTTTAAGCTATCTCCAATAAGGGGTTGTTTGGACTGGTGCAAGGTGCCCACTATAATTAGTGGACAGCATATACCAGGCCAACTTCTCACAACCTGTACGCCGATGGTACCTTGATACCTTTTGATAGTCTTGTGAGTATGACTTGCCAGCAGGTCAATTCCTGCTATACAACTCAATCATACGATCACTTACATTGGCATGGGGAGACAAACACTGAACCAGAAATGCACCTGCTGATTGAATACCTATACGTTATGGGCAATGGGTCCCACATAGTACATTGGCTGACAGAGGCTCTACTAACTCACACTATACAGCCCATGACATCTCTGCGCACGCGATGGGAGGGGGACGGGGGAACTCCATGGACCTATAGTGAATGGAACATGATCCTAGCTAGCTCCACGCAGATACCAAGAAACACCAAATTTAGACTTATACAAACGTATATCACACACAGGGCATACTTGTCTCCAGACAAACTGAACAACTACTTCCAGTTAACCAACTCGGCATGCCCCCGTTGCACGCAGGTGGGCGCTGACTTCCTACACATGATGTGGACCTGCCCCACGCTACAAATATACTGGCAGGAAGTCACTGCGGCACTAGGGACCTACACTGGCAGTCCCCAATTTCATACGTGGGAGGAGTGCATAGTAAGTTCATTCCCCAGACCCAAGAAGCATAAAGTCACTTCAAGGTTCTTAGATCTAGGTCTTATAGTCGCTAAGAGGCTAATTACTAAACAATGGAAAAACAGAAACCCCCCCGCCCTCAACAACTGGAAAAACTCACTGGTGGTGTGGGCTCAGGCAGAAAGCACGGCCCTACACAGAGAAGAGCTAGCTGGCCTGCGCAAATACCCCATTGTGCAATACTGGGACACGATATTGATGGAGCTGAAGCAGGTAGATCAGGAATCCGAGGACAATAATTTGCGAAACGGTGGCAGGGTGGAGTCGGACACAGACACCTAAGTAGTTTACAACCCAGGGGCTAATCATCATAACAACTTGGTACACATACCACATGAGAGGGAGTAATATTGATGCACTTGGGAGCTGGGATGAACTCAAATTCCACTTCACCCAGTCTTGCAAGGGTGGGACATGAGGCCAGGGGATGGTCGCTATGAGGATGCAACCATTAATAATAGCTTGGAGTGATCCTTGTGTGTTGGATTGTTGGGTTTTCTTTATCTTTATGTTAAATATATATTGCACTGCTCTTTATAACAAAGGCCACAAAGGTCTAGCAAAAGTCACAGTGGACAGAGTGACACAAGAACCTGCCGGAACAAGGCAAGCATTAAACACAGGAGACAACTGTTATTGTTCCCGTTGGGCACACGTCATAATGTAAATATTGTATTCACATAGTGAACCGAGGCACCTCCTTAACTCAGTTAATATATCCAAGCTGTCATGTTTTGCTATAAATTAATGTATATGCGAACTCCATCTGATGAATCCCACCATATATATCGTATCATATACTGTGTGGATATTGTAACATTTAAATACAAAATGCAAATAAAGAAATTTAAACAAAAAAAGAACAGAGCACAGGACTCGTCCATGTTACATGAAGGCTGGAAACTTGGTTCACACTAAGTCACAAGACTCCCACTTCCTCGAGACTGGTAAAAGTGGATCAACCAGCGCAGTGGAGAAATCCCACCTTCAAAGTAGGCTTTTAATTTAGTTTTCAGACTATAGAAAGGCTTAATATTCATAGTATGACCGAGCTATGGAGATTCACAACCACTCATGCAGTCATCTTGGCTCCTCCCCTTCTTCACCATTCTCTTAAGAGTGTTGAGCGGGTTTGTGAATCAGCGATTGCTGCGTTCAAAGTGTTTACCCTTTTAAAGTGGAGTACATTTATCCACAGTTTGGGATGTAGCAATCATGAGTGCCTTGAAGAGAAGTTGGGTGTAGATAGTTCCACCTGCCGGTAACTGCGTTTTTTTAATTTTACAACCTCGTCTGAGATTTCCAGAATGGTAACTCATCATGATCAGCCATCTAAGGCATTATTTTGTATGGATCAATTAAAGGAGCTGTCCATGTTAAAAATGTTTTTTTTTTTTTTTTAATTGTTGCCTTAACTCTTACCTATTTTTGTTCGTCGCCTGAACACCAGTCATAACTTAACCCACTAAGTTTATTATAAAGACAGTTAATTTATTCTAAACCCTAGTTGAAGTCCTCTATACTTTCAAATGCATTTTGAGGGGGGTTTGAGTATTTCCATGTATCGAGGGTACCACAACATACCTGGTAGAAGTGCTCCTCCATACACTGACCATCTTCAGCTCAAGCATTTCCACAGATGCCAAGTTTCTGCAAGATTTGACTCTACCTGGAATAGCGGAGAGCAGTGAAGCAGGAGCCCATATCATCTTTAAGGATATTTTAAGGGAGGAGCCCACAAGACAAAGATAGAGAGACTCTCACCAAATGAAATACCTAACTCGACCTGGCCCTCCAATAGAGGGTTTGTAGATGATGATCTATGGCATAGATTCTATGCTGTAGTGAGGCATTTACCCTGTGCTACGTAGACCTGCATATGTAGCTACTTCTCTGTTATACTATGTTAACTTCACTTGCTATAGCGCTATGACTCACACCCGTAGGAGTATCTCGGCGCTTCGCTAGGCACAGAATCAGCAGATAACTTAAAATAGCCTTGTCTTCAGGAGTTTTTCAATTTGGCATGTCTGTACAAGAGTGAATGTGATATGGGAGATTGTTCCAAAATGAAGGAGCGAGGTAGGTAAAGGACCTACCACCATATCTTGCCAAACGGATACGAGGAACATTAAGCAAGGCTTTGTCCTTAGATCTGAAATTTCTGTCCGAGCAACAGTAGCTATGCTTCTTCTGCAGGTAGCTCGGGCCCTTTCCCATTACTGCCCTATGAGTAAGGCAGCAGAGCTTGAAAACTGATCCTTTCCTGACCGGCAGCCAAAGTAGGGCTCTTAACAAAGGGGTGGAGGTAGAACCTGAAGGAAGACTGCTAACTAGTCGTGCAGGGGTATTCTGTACTACTTGCACCTTGGACATCAGAATCTCATTGGCTGAAACTAATAAAGCATTTCCATCAGGGGCGGCTCCTCCCCTAGGGCGGATGAGCGTCCCCCCATTGCTTTCTCGCAGTGCGAGAAGCAGAAACATAAAATGGTAAAACTACCATTTTATGTTTCTGCTTCTAGCACTGCGAGAAAGAAGTAGTGTTTGGTTGGGGGCGGGTGGGCCGGGCTGCTCTAGGGCAGGGGAGGAGTGGCTTGCCCACTGCTGAGGGCGGTGACTGTTTGGTCGGCCCTCTGGGGCCGACCAAACCAGTCATGCGTACTCTGCTTTTTCTCCAAGTAGACTGCATGCAGCCTACATGGAGAAAATGGCCTCCCCATAGACGCCTGGCTGGTCGGCGTCCTGACCAATCACAACGCTGCCATTGCAGCGTTATGATTGGCTTAGGGGAGGGGAGGGAGGCTGCCTGCTTCCTGTTCCTGCCGGAGGCAGGAGAGGCGACACAGGACCGGGCCGGCGAAGGTAAGTTAACTTTTTTATTTTGTTATTTTTGTTTATTTTAAATTAAAACCCCCAACCCCCCCGCGCGACCACCCGCCCCCCTCCCCCAACCCCCCCGGGAGTCATGCCGGCCGCGACTGATTCCATAGTCCAGCCTACTTGTAATTAATGCTTGTACTGGCGTTTTCCTAGCAGTTTTCCTTTTCTGTGGGCAGCATTCACCTTAATAGTCGCTGAGACAAGATGGAGGCAAGTTACCAGGACCTTAAGGTAACCCCTACGACCTTCCTGACAATATAGTGAGGGACGGGATCATTGGACATTGCCATTCACTCAAGCAGCTCACACATGGAAGATGCAAACTCTAAGCCATAGGTACAAGTGCAAAATCACTATCAGCCATACAGATCAGGTCATTAATTGCCGCAGTCCCTGTAACTCTTAATTACAGTACTCACCTTAATTATGGCCGTGAAGCATCTAAATTCAGGTCAGTACCGAGGTCCCCAAAAGCGGGTGAGTGACAGACAAGATTAGGCTGAAATGCTAAAGATGGAGAGGTTGATAGACGGACAAATATAGAAAGGGTAGCTATAAAAGGAAAGGAGGTGGTAGGCAAGAGGTGGTCTTGCTAATACGGTCGTTGGGCGGTACATGAAGAGACACCGAGTGGTGCATAGCTGGAGAGACAGCAGGTCGGTGTGTCATTTAAAAATGTGAAACATGGCAAGAACACTAGGCTGCAGGCAATGGATATTGCCAGCTGGACATGAGATCAGGACAAAAGAGAAGTGCTGTTAATCTAGTACAGCAGCGCGCCCACCCAGCAGGTAGATCTTCTAAAACATATCCATGTGGAAAAAAGAAACTTACAAAGCTCCCCACCAGCCCAGCACCCCGAGAGGAGAACTTTGGTGCCACGACATTGCTACATTTGTAATCCCAGTCTCGCAGGGGTTTAATTACTTGCCTTGGTTCTGCTGGGACTAGTGCTAGCTGTCTTTGGACGCAGGAGGTCGATACAGTTGCCCACAAAATATTGAGCCACGAGGCCTGCAGACTGTATTGCACTATTTAATCATCTTTTGCAAAATTTACAGTCTAACAGAGGAAATCAATACAGAATTTATCACACTCCTCTGTAAGTATGAGGCAAGAAGGGAGGAGGAGGGGACATGATACGAAGAGGAAGAAACTAGAGGGAGCAATAGGAAAATATTAAAGGGAGGGAGAAGTGATGGAGAGAAAGAAAAAAACTGGTTGAGCCACATGAAAAGGAAGAGGGGAGAGGGGTAGTGTAGGCATCAGCGGAGAGATGTCTAGAGAGTGAAGAGGAGAGATCCAGAGAGGACCACAAAGGACAAGCATATTCCGCACAAGTGGAGTGGGGAATGAAGGGAACCGTAGGTAGACGACAGAAAGAGGCAAAAAAGAAGGAATATGAGAAAGTCATGGAAAAATGCTTAAGAACAAACAAAGAGGAGAGGAAAATGGAAGGAAATCAAACAAAACAAGAAAAATAATAGACTAAGGGCAAAAGGGCATATACCAAGATAACCCTCCTGCATTGTGCATTGTCACTGAACCTGCCGCTAATTTCCATCAGCTAACTACCTCATTTAACAAACTGCACCTTTATAGTGAACAGGATCAAAGAAGGCGCAGTGGGCCAGACACCGATGCAGATTTCTACGTCAACCCATATGTTACTGCTTCTAATATTAGCAGAAGTTGTTGTTTTTAATTCTCCAGAAGCCAATATAATGTGTATGGTCCTGGGGTTAATTTTGTTTGTGGTGTGTGCCACCCAAAGATACATGAAGAGGTCAATCCGTAGGAGCAGAAGGGCTTCTGCCCTCCCACTGCTCCCATGGCTGGTGCAGCATAGATTGAGCAACAGGCTCTGAGCCGCCTAACCAAAGTAGTCCCTCAAGAGGTGCAAGCATAAAACAAAATGTTCATTGTGGAAAGCTGCATGGTCATTTACTATTTGGCCATTTTGGCTACCCGCCCTTCCAGTCATAGTTTGTCACCATTCAACCATCGTCATGGATCGTGTTCTTGTGCCAAACAAGACATTTTATGTTCTAAACAAGTGCCTTCAAACAACTGCACGTGGACCACTGCACCCTCCACAGGTCAGCTATATCTAACTGCTCTTCATTGTGTTCAGAAGCAACCGCTTTTTCATTCTCATCCCAAGACATTACATTTTCTTCAGCTCACCTTATTCTTCGATCAACCAATTTCCCTCCCGACCCAGTCAAATGCACAGTCATGAATAAGGTTAAACAAGTCACCCTTGGTTAATCATAAATAAATCATGCAAATGCTTGCATTGTACAAGAACATAAAAACTCCACCGACCTCTCCAGGAGGGGTGCTTCTCTGTGGGACATTAGATTTATTAGCAAAAAACACAACATTCATCGCATGAGACAAACATGGAACCATCGAAGTGTCTCGACTACTCCACCAGCTCTCCAAGTCGTTCATGTTCATTTGATCATGCACCCTCCAACTTCTGCTAACAGCAGAGGTGCTGATCCTCAGTAAGCCCTTCCTTGCTTCCAAACCGCTTCACCCTTGAATCTAGTCCCTCATGTCCTGATCCAAGCAGATCAACATCAGCATCCAAATCCTCACCTCACTTTCGATTATCATTTTTTACCAACATGTCTGCCTCTATGGACTCTTTCTGTGATGAGCTTGATACAGCCATTGTTCAGAGGGCCAAGGGGCAAGCAGGAGTTACTGGGCCAAACTGTGGCACAGCAGCAGCAATAAATGATTGTCTAGTCAAATACTTGCATTTATGAAAAAAGGAGTATTTATATTCGACCACTAAGTACAATACGACATTCACGAACAACCCACACAGTCCCCCCAGTACTCTAGTCTTTCATTGGCAGGTCCCTGACTCTCACTCCCCTCCAGCTAGCGGTAGTGGTTCTTCCCCCATTCACTCTAGGCGACATTCCTGTTAAGTCCCACTAGTAGTTCGAGTCTCAGGAGTCCCACTCTGACTCTCAATAACAGTCGAAAGTGTTCCAGTGCTGTAGCGCTATCTGACAAGCAAGTTCTCCCGGGGCCGCCTGGCCTGAAAAATCAGTCTTACTCGCACCAGCAGGATCTGAGCGATGAGAGTCTTTGAGCACGCCTCATTCGCGAGTGCTGAAGCTGCATCCGCTGCCTCCGGTAAGTCCTTCACATGCGGTCCAGGAGGGCTGCGGATGGGTGTCCTTAAGCTCCTCACTGCAGCGGTCTGGGGGTTCTTGTTGCTCCTCTGATGCTTAGTACGTTCCTTGGGTTCCTTCCCATGGATAGGGGGCAGCGAGGGGCAGAGGGTGCAATGATCCTAGTACTGGTCCTTAGTCATGGCTTGGGCCCGCTTGGGTCACCACGGCTGCTTCCTTCCTCCGTCTGCGGTAATGACCAAATCAAGCTTCTTGCTTTGGACTGGTGGCCTCCCCTGGCATAAGAGGTGACTGTTCCACCTCTGTGCATGGGCTACAGAATGATGTGCACAGCAGCAAACTTCACGGCGGCCCCACCTGGCATACGGATCACCAACTTGATACCGCACATGGTCTACAGCGAGATTAGCATGGTACCAATCTTCATGGCAGCCCCACCTGGTATTCGGGGTCGCAGACTTTATATGGCACACCGGCTACAGCGAGATCAGCATGGCAGCAATCTTCACGGCTGCCCCACCAGGCATACGAGTCACCAACTTGATACCGTACACAGGCTACAGCCGTATCAGCATGGGAGAAATGCTCATGACGGGCTCACATACAGGGGTCGACGACTTTTAGAGGCACATGGGCAACGACTCGACTGATGCAGCAGCGATCTCCTAACACCTCACTATGGGGATCCACTCACCAGGATCTCTCCTCTGGACCTTGCTCCCTCCAACACTCTCCTCTCTCTCTCACAAGGCACACTGGTCTAGGCTAGCAGACAGACGCTGGTGATCTAGGCTCCAAGGGCAGGTGGTCTTGGACTCCCTGGGTGATGTCCCATCACCCAGGTGGGAGACAAGAAGACCATGACCCCCTGTCTTGGTCACAGGTAGAAGTCTTGCAAAGTGTCTCCTCCTTGCACAGCCTGACTGGTTGCCTAATAGTTGACAATTTTGGGGGTCTCAAGATCCCCTTCTTATAGTCCATTTCCAGACACCAAATGTGACTTAGAGGCTGAGGCTTTGAAGCTTTTTTGAGGGGTCTGCTTCCTTTTGAAGTGCCCTCCCCTCTGTTCTCTCTTCTTCCAGAAAGCAATGTGTCACAGCAGGAGCGACTCCAAATCTGATAGCCTCACAACATAGGCCAAGGGAGTGACGGGAGGTTCACAACTGGATGTCAGCCACAGTTATATTTGTATCAAGAGGTTACCCAAGGGCCTCAGCCCTACTCTTTAGGATTCTCTGATCAGCATCATTTTCTTCATGAGATGTGCCCAGACGCCTTCCCATTGACCACTTTGAATCCAAGAGTACCATTTGAATCATATGAAGAGCCTGGCTCTCCCCACCTCCAGTGTGTCCCGCCCAGCTTACAGGAATGCAGCAATACACAAATCAGTCTGGGGGATTCGTCTTCCTGCTCTCCTCGTGTTCCTCTAGTCAGCCCTGAGTCTCCCAAAATGGAACATGAAGTCTCCATGTACTGTATCGTTCATAGGCACACATACATGCAGCACATGCATATAGCTTACACAAGCTGTACAGCACTACATCCATTATGTATTGTACCATTTAGAGGCACACATACACCCTACACATGAATATATTATACAAGCACAGCACTGCATTATCACTCTATTGTACCATTCAGAGGCACACATACACCCAGCACATGTATACCACACACACACATTACACAGCACTACACGCCAATCTGATGTAGGCCAAGGGTGAGTAAAGCAAACAGCAGCAGAACGTTAAATGAGTGAGCCTGTAAGCCTCACTCCAGTCACATAGGTAAAAAGGACATGTTCACACCTTCAGATCACTACACAGTATGGTGCCACCACCGCGAGCTCGTGCTGCTTAACTTCTGGCAAATACAGTAGCCTTCCATCACTATGAGGGTAGTACTTTGGACGCCCCTCCTGGTCCAATGTCAAGGCGTACATGCACGGTTTGTGTTCACGCATGACAACCAAAATCAGCATTAGGGATTCAGACATCAATACAGTTGGGGTACTCACGATAGGGGTACGCGTCCAAAACCATGCAAAGGACTTTTCCATCCCAACAGCTCAAAACACCCCGAATCAACTCCTAACCTGGAGAAGTTGTGTGGTCAGATCGGTAAAACCAGCAGGAATGTCCATCAGCATTCCCGTGAGATGTGCCCAGGTCCCTTTCCAGTGACCTCTCTCGGAATCACAAAGCACCCTTTGAAGTGTAAGAAAAGCCTGGCTCTCCCTTCTCTAGTGTGTCCCACCCAGCGTGCGGAATGCAGCAATATACAAATCATTCTGCAGGGATTCCTCTACCTCCTCTCCTCATGATCTTGTAGTTAACCCTGGGTCTCCCAAAACGGAACCCAGAGGCTTCCATGTACTGTACCATTCACAGGCACACATACACGCAGCACATGCATACAGCATACACATGCTGCACAGCCCTACGTCTTCTATGGTTTGTACCATTCACAGGCACAGATACATCCAGTACATGCATATAATATACACGCACTGCACAGCACTATCCCTGTATTGTACCATTCACAGGCACACACACTGCGCAGAACAACACACCAAACCGACCGAGGTCAAGGGTGAGTTAAGCACACAGCAGCGGAACTTTGAATGTGTGGGCCTGTAGGCCTCACTCCAGAGACACAGGCAAAAAGAGCCTGTTCACGCCTACTTATTACAACACAGTACGCTGCCACCACCGCATTTGTGCTGCATAACTCCTGGCATAGGCAGTAGCCTTTCATCACTATGAGGATAGGGCTTTGGGGCGCACCACCCAGTCCAAAAAGACCACAATCTGTGAGACAGGCCCATGTCTTGGCGCACCTTTGTGGGCAAGTAGTTCTTTGCATTTCTTCCTTGGGATCGAACCTGAACTGTGAACCTCATTCCTTAATAGATCCACTCATCCCAACCTTTCAGATGTGACGAAAGTCAACACTTCACTTACAAAGGAAGATGTAACCCTAGAAATCCAAAGAAAGAGAAGTGGTGGGTGTCATTATCAGTGACGAAGACTCACCTTCCCATGTTTACTTGTGCGCCTCGCACAAAACGCTGAACACACAAGTGCTGCGCTCATTTCAAAGAAGGAGAGGCTGGCAATACATTTCCAAAACTGGCATCACTCGCCAAATGGCTTTGCAGTTCTAGAGGAGACACTATGCAGCTGCCTGAATGCAAATCAGAAACTAAATTTACCATAAGGCCATGAAACTCTCTTGATGTATGGAAGTATTGGTGGCAACTTTGAAGCTATCGAGTATAAGTCTCCTCATGGTCAACAACATTCTTGCTAGGCAATTGAGATACTTTGTTGCTGAAGCCAGGACCTTGTTGTCAAACATTTTGTGTAAACCTTGGACATTTTATTTTCCTTTGGAACCTGATTGTAAGTTGAAGCTGTACACAGCGAAGCATTCCAAGACATTAAGTAGTGTTCTGAAATTTTAATTTGAGGGATTTAAATGTACTACTAGCAAATTACTCTTGAAGCAATATAAACTCCACAGAACTGTAGCATATTTCGATTTTAAATATGTGGGGAATAAAAACAATCCTCAATGCATTTAAGCCTGTAAATATTTCGTGATGTATATATTTTTAACCAACCAATATATATTTAAGGAGATGATTCACTGGTGCCAATACTAATTGTAAACTCCAGATGAAAGTTTGTTAAATTATCAGTTCATGAAGGAACCAGAATATATTTCTGAACAAGAGAGCTAGAATTCAAGAATCACAAGGTAGTTGTATAACAAGAGTTGTGAGTATAATTTAATGGAGACAAGAATTTCAATTACCCTCTATATATTGTGGGGCAAATTCATCCCAATCATCAAAATTGTCATTGTCCAAGTCCGTGCCGTGGGTTGCAGGAAGGCTGTGCCCGGGGCAGGGGGATCAGAGCGTGGCCTTGGTCGCAACGAGTTAGGCTCAGAGTCGGAAATCACGATGGGCTGTACTTCCAATTTCCTAGGTGTTCCAATATTCCAGCGAAAGCCTGTGTTTGAGATAACATTATTTTATATCGTTTGTTATAGTGTTTGATGAGTATGCTCTTAGACAGGATCATTACGATCTCAATCTTGTTTCCAAATTGTCCACTATGACCCAAGTACACGAGCGATCCAGCTGAGTGATGAGTAAGAGTGGTGATACCCAGTGTCTGTTTTCTTACTTATCCCATTCCACTTTGCCTAGCTTTACTGCTAACCATCATATATGCTGTGGATTTGCTTAAGTGTGGAACAGTACATTACTCCTGAAAGATCTGGAAATAACGTTAGTGCATTCTGACAGCAGGAAGAAAAAAACAAAAGGACAAAAATAAGCCTTTTGTATATGAGAGTAGATGAGATATTCCTGCAGGACCTCAACCAGTTTATCTGCTTAAGACCCAAACAGTTCCACAAGTCTGTGAGGAAGATTCCCGACATCTGACAGGGACATACAGGTCTGGACATGATGCACATAAATCTGGCATGTCCACAATTTGCTGACCATTAAGAAATGTTTTGATCTATTCTATCCTACTCTCCCCTGCCACACCCCTCACGTGCCCACCTCCTCTTGAAATCGATTCCTAGAACCCACAACATTTTCTATATAGAAATACTTTGGTCGTCCATCCCCCTACCCCCTTTGGCATGATTGGATTCTTCAGACTCTGCCCAATACCCTTTGTGACATGATCCATTGTCCTGTAGTCTTTATCCATTTGAAAGTGATTGCCTCATTAACATTATTTATACACCCGGTTATTTAAATGTTTTAGCCATGTTTCTTGACTCCCTCTGCCGCTGGAGGGTGTAGATATTTACATCTTTAATGTTGCAGTTAGAGCTTACTCCACATAATATGTGCTTCTTTCAAAGGTGTACCGCAAGTGTAGCCTCCAAAATTGAATAATATCCCAGACGTGGATTTACCAATCACAAGCTCACTTTTCCACTTGTTAAACATCTTCCATTGCCGGGCACCATCCATTGGATTTCATGATCCTGTTCTGTGTCAGTGCAGATGTACTGAAGGGAGCCAGTTACTGGACTACAGTATATACGGTGCACAGGGTCCCCACCCTTTAACGTTCCTTGTCCCCAATTTATCCTCATTTTTCTTAGATTTTGATTTAGCTGATTAACCTAAAAAGTGTACCCAAAAACTCTTACAACCCTTGATTAAAATATTTTCAGTTCGATTTTTGCCTCTGCTGAATCATTTCTCTATTAAGTTTAATCACTTATTCTTGACGTTGAGCTTTTATTCTTACCTGTTTCCCTACGAGGTACCTATGATTCATCTCTCTCACTCCTCCATTTTGTACTTACTTTTGTATTTTTATAGTGTTCTTTTCTTGCGTGCCTCTCTAGTTCAATTATAAATATTTGCAATGATTTAGCTTCCACTATCCCTGTAACAAGAGATTAAGGGCCACATGTATCAACCAATTTTGCGTTCGCAAACAGGCCGATTCTGCGAATCAGCCCGTTTGTGAACGCAAAAAAGGGTTTTCACATGTATCAAACCCAAATTGCGATTCGGTAACATGTTACCGAATCACAATTTGGGTTTGCGATTTGGTATTAGGAAGGGGCGTGTTTAGGGCGTCCCTTCCTAATTCCAAATCGCATCGGTATATATGAATGTTTTGCGACCGAAATGCAGTCACAAAACATTCGCATTTTACCACCTACTTCAAGTAGGTGGTAACCCATTCGCAAGTGGGAAGGGGTCCCTAAGGGACCACTTCCCCTTTGTGAATGTTTGTAAAAGCATTTTTTAAGAGCAGGCAGTGGTCCCACGGATTAGCTATTAGCTGCACTGCCTGCTTATCCCATTTGTCAGTCAGTGCCCCTTTTCTTTGACGGTTTGGCCCCTGAACCTGTGTCCAACTTAAAATGACAATTTATTGTTGTCGCTCTTCTCTCTGTTGGTCTGTTCATCCCTTTTTCTTTTTGTTCATTAGTTCGCCTTATATTCCTACATGTAAACAAACTTGGAACAAAGCTCATTTTTCAAAATGCTCCATTATTATATAATTACAATAGAAATTAATGTACAAAAACCAGCATATTTAATTTGCTTTTCCTAACTCACTGTCACGCCATCCCAGGCAGCCTCTACTTTCCACTTTTTGAAGCTGCCTGCACCCTGATATCATTCCCTAGCTGAGAACACCCCAACCCTTGGCAATTCTTGGGTGTGTCCCCGTTTTTCAGGGCACCTACCTATGCCACTGTGCCATCTATAAATTACTTTTACTCATTTGTTGCATCTATCACTACTGACTTTTGTCCTCATTTTCATCTACTGCTTCTTCCTCAAGCTTTTCTCTACTGCACCTTGCCCACCTCTTCACTCTCCACTGTGGTATGTTGACTCCAGAATGTAAATGACAAATTCTGACACAGGGAAGCATAAGTAAATGCAAGAAGTCCACTTCTGCAGGAAGTGGATGCTTCACCATTGCCAGATGAACTCATTTTAGAAGGTAATAGTTATATATGAATCAACGGTCACCAAATTCAATTCAAACTTCCTTACATCACTTAATGAGAAAATAAACACATAATGGTAATCAGCACAATAAGCTGTGACGCAGCTTTGATTGTAGAAAGGGCGTGCGCGCTCGTATACGAGAGAATTAGTGTTGACATTTGGTACTATCATACACCCATGGCATTGAGACCTTGAGCTAATGATATTCTCATGATAGACTTCGGTGTTACTACATAAGAGTGTTGTGGTACTCGTCAGATGACTTGTCCTGATGAAACCTTATGAATAACTTTGAGGTTGAACCGTCAAATAAAATCCCTCGTTTTATAAGAACTATCAAACATAAGGAACACCTGTGATTTGTTAACAGGGTTCTGAATAAATTGTATGTTAAAAGGAGTAATTATTTTCTTCACAAAGTCACATCTGCACCTTTGTTACACAAACTATGTCTTCTGCACCATTGTCACAAATAAATGTATTGTTATGCACCTACATAAAAAAAGTTATACAAAAAAGAATATACATAACCAAAATTGGAATGAGAAAGGCCCAGTTGAACTGATTATGAACATGTGTCTAATTTCTCATTAAGTGGCATATGAAATTTCGAATTGAGTTAGGTGACCGGAGATCCATCTATAACGATTACCTTCTAAAACAAGTCTCACATGACCATTTTTTCTTAAGGAATGTTTACCCAGGTCCTGGTGGGCACACTGGGTTGGTCTTGGTGTTAAACATATATCAACATTGCCAGAGGCTGCAAAACTGATAACAACAAGCAAAACCTCATCTTCTCTGCCCCGCAGGTCAGCAGATCCACATATGCTTCCTTCTCCAGTGGAACCTCAGATGTTGCTATAAATACCCCCTCTTCTGCTTTGTTCACCACCAGTCTCATACCCATATATTAAAACATTAACCAAACATGAAATAGGAGTGTTGAAATCTTACGATCAATTATTCAATTTTTTGAGGGTTAGCGTGCATTTCCCTTGAAGCCCACTTTTAATGGCTTTCGTTCTTAACAATATCAATTCATATCATTTAAAATGCAGAATAATGTTCCTTAGTTAAATGGCCGAAAGTCCTTGACAGACGAACTTGATGTTAATGTAGCGAATACATTACATGAAGTACTCGTCTTCTTTCTGCGACCATGTAGCTCCAGGTCATGGTAATCAAGATGAGTCACCCTGCACCTTGGGACAACTGAGAAAACAAGCATTGGCAATGTCAATAGGTCTGGCTTTAAAGGAATGTTGTACGGTAATGTGAAGCATTACAAGTAAATAGTATGGGAATTTGCGTCAAAGAACAGAACTGTAGCATTATAATGGTATAGATTAAAAGGTCAGGAGATAGTTGCACTATCAATCCAGACCTAAAAATCCATCTAGCTTAATGACTGCCCTCCTCCCATCTGTGCTGCTGCCAGAGAGAAACAACATAAACTATCTAGTTATCTAACACAATTTAATAGCATTCAGTGTCATGTGTGTGCCCTTGAAAGTTCAAGCCTAGGCAGCTAGATAAATAAACAAAATGACCACAGCTGTTTGGAGGGCAAGCAC
Source organism: Calotriton arnoldi (assembly GCA_963921515.1). Lineage (NCBI taxonomy): Eukaryota > Metazoa > Chordata > Amphibia > Caudata > Salamandridae > Calotriton > Calotriton arnoldi. The sequence goes on from CAWUFW010002537.1 coordinate 387,943, forward strand.
TTTTCTTGTGGAAGCACACAACATCTGCCCAATCAAAACGAACTCCTTGGCTCCCAATCTCCGACGGATTCTGAGGCTGGGGCCGGTGCGTGCTATCCCGCGCCTGAATGTGAAGAGAGGAGGCCATCCGCGGCCTCGGAGCAGCGAGAGGCCGAGGCCTGCCAGAGACGGCGACCACGGTGTAAGGGGCGGCCTCCAATTGGATCCTGATGACCCGGAACCCCATCCCCCCCTCTGAGAGCTGGAGAGACGGAGAAGTGGGGGTTGGCGCTTGTCTCGGGAGTGCGGAGGCCAGGAAAGCCGGGCACCACAGTGTGAGTGGAGGACCTTGTGGGTGCTGGCGGCCCGGGGGTCCTCCTCCCGGGGATACGGCCAATTGCCAGTGATTGCACGGCTCTGGGTGCGTCTGTGCCCGGCATTGATGCGGTGCTGGTCGGGACCTGGAGTGGACCAGAACCACGAGAGCCCTTTACCGGGGACCGAGCCTGGAGCAGAGGAGTGGCCAGAGGTCTCCCCGACGTGGAGGAGCCTGGGACCCGTGGCGTCCTGCTGCTACGGAGCGACCTGGGGACCCAGGAGTAGCAGATCAGCCGCATTGTGGACGCTAGCCCCACCTGAGATGTGGTGAGTTGGGTCCCGGGGTATAGGACACTTGAAGTGCGCAGTAAGTGGCTACCGGCACGGGGGGGCAGAGGTACATAGGGAGACACCCGGTGCCGCAGTTTTGTGTCCAGTGGGGGAAAGCTTGACAACATCCATGGGGCCCCACCACTAAGACTCACGTGAGAGAGACATTATCCTGTAAGGTGCTACGACACGAGCGACAAGCTGCATTTGATACACCGGGCATTGCGAAAGGCTGTGATATCCTACACATATAGGAGGCCAGTTTAGGAGGAGTGATCCAGACTCACACTTTACAGATTTGATAAAGAAGACATGGCAGAGGCACACTACCGCCACCTTTCATCATGCTTAAGGAAAAAGGTGCCAAAGCACAAGCTAAAAAAATAAGTAATTACACACAGCCCCTCCCACAGGGACCAGAGCTCCGAAAAGATAATATGGGGGAGGCGACAACGGAGAACCACAACAAGAAAAGGAGTCCCCCTCTCTAACATACACACTTCAGGATACCCAGGCCACACGTGCAGATATGGTGCACAGAATAGACGCGGTGGCAATAGAGGTCAATCTCCTTCGGTGTGACCTACGAAAAGTAGTCGACAGAGTAACTACTACTGAAAAAAATGTGGACACGTTGCAAACAGAGGTGCACAACCTAAGAGATACGGTCATAGCCCTAAAGAAAAGAGTGGTGCACCTAAACGCAAGAGCAGAAATTCTGAAGGGAGGTCTAGGAGGAATAACTTGCGATTTGTGGGCTTTCCCGAGCGTGCGGAGGGCCCCTCCGCGGAGCTCTTCCTGGAAGAATGGATCCTCCATGAACTAGCCCCAAAAACGTCTCAACATTTTTCAATATTGAGAGGGCATATAGATCGTTGCCTCCCCGCCCCCCCCCCCCAAGACCGGGTGCACCACCGAGGGCCCTCATCGCCAGGTTCTTCAACTATCGGGATAGGGATGTGATCCTGCAGACCATACGCACAAAAACGCCGATATTATTCGAAGGGCAGCCCATATCGATATACCCCGACTACACTCAGCTTGTGCAGGAGCAAAGGAAGACGTATCTAAACGCCAAGTGACGCATGAGTGAGCTCAACATGAAATACAGCCTGTTGTTCCCTGCAAAATTGAGAGTGGAAGGAGCCGGACGCACTCTGTTCTTTCAATCTGCCGCTGAGGCGAGTGACTGGTTGGATTCCAGTGGGATACCGGAGGCCTGTCTGGTCCCGTCCACGGGATCATCTAGGTCATCGACAGCGGGTGACAACTCTCAGAGCTGAGGACAGGGACCAACGCAAAAGTCACAATCTCATCGAGGTAGTCCCGTCAGAGTGAGAGTTTGCCCCGATGGAACACTGCAGGCATCAGACACAAACAATACGGGAATCGGTGAAAGCGACCCAGGACACTGGGCTGGACTCGGGGGGGGAGGGGGGGGAGGAACCGGTCGAATGAACAGTGCGGTAGGCCATGACTGATGGACATACAGAAATTATGGTGAGGCTTGAGCGGTAAAGTGAAGGTGAGAGGAACAGTGATACAAGGATGACATGGATATGGTATACATATAGGTTAAATAGAGATATCTGATTGATAAGTTGAGCTGTCTAGGGGAGGGAACGCCCCCCTACAAGGGGCCTGTCCCTGTGGAGTGAGCGGTGGGTTCTTGCCTCACGCCCTCTTTGGTGACTGGGCCACTAGCACAGCACTCATTAGGCTTAGTTCCAAACCAAAAAAAACTTTTGAAAAGAGACTGCCTGTTTGCCTGCTGTAAGACACATTAGGTTGAGATTCTACGCTGAGGAGTGGGGTGGAGTAGGGCGTCCTTGCAGGCTGACATCCCATACCATATGGGGGGGGGACTTACAGGAATGCAAGGTGGGAGGAGGAGCATAGGGAGGTTCTGTTGTTACGTTTGTGTGGTGACATAGGTTTCAGTCAAAGTTAAGGTGTCTAGTGTCTGATTTTGGGAAACAATCAAAGAGTTTGGAAAGGGTGGGAGAAGCCACAAGAAGTGCAGACCTCAAGATGCTTGGGAGGGATTGTTTGCAAATATGGGAGTACAAGAGTTGAAAATTATAACATGGAACGTACTGGGTATGGCCAATTACCAGAAGAGAAGAAGGGTTCTAGAATACTTAAAACGCTATAGAGTGGCGATTGCATGTCTGCAAGAAACGCACATATGGGGGGACGCGATTTCATGTGTCCGATGGCGATGGTGAGGCCAAATGTATGTCACTTCCTACTCTGGGTTTGCAAGGGGGACACTGGTGTGGGTAGCCCCCGGAGTACCTTTTCAATACAAACAACATGTAATAGATCCCGAGGGGCGATACGTGATAATATATGGGAAATGGGAGGGACAGGAGATATGCCTCATGAATATTTATGCCCCCAACTCTGATAGTCCCGAATTCTTTACAAAAATGATGGAAGTAGCCACTCCATTTCTGGGAGCGGAAGTAATATTATTAGGGGACTTTAACTGTGCCTTAGATGCACATCTGGACAGGGACCCCACTAGGGAGCATACTAAACCTCAAATGACTAGAGTAATAATGGATATTCTAAATGGTTTGCAGCTCAGAGATGAGTGGTGAATGCGTAACCCTATGGAAAGGATGTTCTCCTGCCATACCCCAGCTACAAACACATTCAGCCGTCTAGATTATTGCTGTATTTCTGCGGGACTGACCTCGCGGGTGGGTGGGATAGCATACTTGCCTAGATACTTGTCAGATCACTCCCCGCTCCTGCTGAGTCTCAAATCGGGAGCAGGGCGACCGGCGATAAAGTCATGGCACCTATGGCCGGAAGCCCTGCAAGATCCCCTGTACGAAGCTGCCCTCAAGGAAGCCCTTACCCACTATTTTGATGAAAATTGGGGGTTTGCGTCTACTAGGGCAATGGAATGGCAGGCCATGAAGGTCGTGATCCAAGACGTAGCCATTAAGACATCCCACGGAGTTAGACAACAACTAGACCGGGACATTCGGGTACAGGAACAGAGGTTGGGGGTTTTGGAGTCGACCCTGCATAGTGATCCGCTGGCATTAGAGGATTGGAGAAGAGCACTGGAAGAACTAATGGCTTACTGGTGCAGACTGGAAAAGCACACATATGTAACATACTGTCAACGTCTCCATATGAACGGCAATAAATCTGGGGCCCTGCTAGCAAAACTGATAAAATCTGAAGTCGCCCCATCCCCCATCTTACAATTACGGGACAGAGACGGGGGAGTTAGTCTTGCAGCCGCGTGCCAAACCAAGTCGGAGACACCCCCAGAGGTAATATGAGATTACCTTAACTATATTGAGCTGCCCCAGGTGGACCCAGAGGAAGCGGAAGCCCTCGCCGCCCCCATAACTAGGGAGGAATTGCTGTCCGCTCTCAGACATCTTAAACCCGCCAAATGCCCAGGCAGCGATGGCCTCCCTGCTCAATTTTATCAGCGCTTTGCGCCGCTCCTAGCTGATAAATTATTGGAGGTATACAATGAGGCACATGAGAGTCAATCAGTGCCAGACTCTATGCAAGAGGCGCTGGTATCTATGATATTAAAGACAGATAAGAATCCTTTATTGCCCGGCTCCTATAGGCCAATCTCCCTCCTGAACCTTGATATCAAGATATTGAGCTGGATCCTCGCGACCAGGTTGCTGCCCCTCATACCTCAGCTGGTGCATCCAGACCAAGCTGGATTCATACCCAGAAGAAACACCATACACAACTTGAGAAGACTTGCACATATATGGCATGCCCCGATAACTTTGAACGAGGACTGTGCCTTGGCTATGCTTGATATTGAGCAAGCTTTTGATTCGGTAGAGTGGACATATATATGGGCAGTCCTTCAGAAGATGGGGATTAGTCCGGCGTTCCTTCGATGGGTCCAATTATTATATATGATCCCGACGGCCCGGGTGCGACTTAAAGGAGTGGTATCTGAAAAATTAATCTTATCCAGAGGTACAAGACAGGGGTGCCCCCTGTCGCCACTGCTATTTGCGGTGGCGATAGAGCCCCTGGCGACGACACTCAGGAAAAATATGGAGAGATATGGAATTCCCTTGGGGAATACCACGCATGTCGTCTCCTTGTATGCGGACGACATGTTGATATACCTAAGACGCCCTCCCAAGCGATTCCAGTCCTTTTGAATGAGTTACAGAGGAAGTTCTCCAGTCTCTGCATTAATCCCAGAAATCGATACTGGTCCCAATTGGGAAAATGGCTCAGAAAGCAATTGACTCATTCCCTGAAGTTGGCCTGCCATGGAAAATAGAGGGAATGAGGTACTTGGGTGTCCAATTATGGCACTCACCCACATTATTTTTAGAGCACAACATAGGGTGAAGAGATGGGGTGCGCGCTTCAGTGGGATTCTGAAATTCCTTGCCTCTCTCCTTAATGGGAAAGGTGGCAATCATATAAATGGTAATACTACCCCGCTGCCTGTATACTCTACAGCATTCCTTTTACGAGATCCCCAAGTCGTACTTCCTGAGGTTAGATAGTTTATTGGTGGAATTGCTGTGGGGGAACAAGCGAAAACGCGTTAAATTGGACACCCTCCAAAGAAAGTGGGAGGATGGCGGTGTGGAGATCCCCCATATACATTTCTACTACATGGCGGCACAACTGCAACACGCAGTTCACTGGATGGAGGAAGGTAGTAACTGGGAAAAAAGCTTACTGACGGGCACATATGGCAACAGTACTTTACCAGAGTTACTCATGATGTGGGCAGCAGTCCCGAGGGATTACCCATACATGATTAGATACGTGGCGAGAACCTGGGAAGACGCAGTTAAGAAAGTAATACGGAGAAAACCCTATTCACCTGAAATACCGTTGTGGGTTGTAAGACCGTTCAAAAAAATTGCAGTCTCTATGTCTGTCCGGCAGTGGAGAGATAGGGATGCCTTACAATGGAGGACCTATATAATAACTGTACATTTCTGACCCGAGAGGAGGCTGTAAACACCTTTGAATTGGGAATGGGACAATTCCTACAGTATGGGAAGATAGCTGCGGTGGCTAGGGAGATATGGGGTTCCTTCCAGGAGGAGCTCCCTTGCCCACCTGTATCAAAAACTTTACTGTCAATGGCGGGCGGGCGGCGCCACCTGATCTCCCACATATATAGGGCCCTTCGGGATCATAGCCCGGCCACTGTCCTCCCAGTGCAGACAAGGGGGGAGGAGGAATCGGAGGAACACATCTCAGAGCAGGAGTGGGGGAGAGTGCATGGAGGAGTCCAGGAAGTGAGTTCCAACGTACGCTTTAAATTAATTCAATGCAATATAGTACACCAAGAATATTATAACACCACACATGTTAAGTAAAATTTATCCGGAGCGGTCAGATGCATGTCCTAGGTGCGGAGAGGCAGCAGCACGCTTCGTGCACATGATATGGAGGTGCCGGAGCTTGGGCCCCTTTTGGGAGGGAGTATTGGAGTTAATACATACGGCTACTGGATGGTCCACCAGGACTATACATTCAGTCCTATTGAATATAATACCTACTCCGAAAAAGAAAAAGTTAAGCAGGAGGTTTGTGCTTCTGGGATTGGTGCTTGCAAAGAGAAGGATAGCAATTTCATGGCTTAGTCCGGCCTCACCGACTACCATTGGTTGGGTGAGAATTATGAATGAGTGGGCGACAGCCGAATTGGTTCGGATGAAGCTTATAAGGAAAGATGAAAAGCTTGAGGATGCACGAGCATGGACCGCGATGCTGGCAGACCTAAGAGATCCCCAAGATGGGAAGGCAGTAGAGGGCAGTGATGCCCTATTAACACTGGAATAGGTAATAGGAGGAGTTATCAAACAATGGAAACATGGAGCTGCACTTCAGTTGATGGCTATGAAACTCCGGGGGAGAACACAGACAATGCACATTAAGACACAAAAGGGTGGGTGGGAAGTGGGGGTGGGGGAGTTAGGTTTTGAAGAAATAATGTTATAACTGTCATAGCAACAGTGTAAATCTAAAAATGTTGATCCTGTACCAAGAAGAAGCATTGTGAATGTAATATAACTTAAGTGAAAGACCATTGGAATATCATCCAAAATGTCAATAAAAAGTGTTTTAAAAAAAACACACTTTCACAGAAACTAATGGAGGCAAGGAATAAAGGTAACACAAAATAGGTAAAATTGGAAAAGAAAAGGAAAATATATATAAAAAAAAAAAAGAGGGGTAGAATAGGCATAAGGAGCAGATCTGCATTACAGCCAGTTCAAGTTTTCTCCACCAAAAGAACAAGTACAGGGCAAAGAGAAATAGGACAAGCATCCCCTACACAGAGAAATGACAATAAAACACACATATGCACACATATACAAGCTGTGCAAAGCTCCCGCACAAATATCAAGCTCCAAACATGAGCAGCAGCTAGTACTCGGTCCCCTAATTTTTATTCTCACTTCGGTCACTGCTGCCTTACATGTCTTCCGTACCACTTCTCTATACCTTCCTTCTTGTAGTGCAGTAATGAAGGGATGGCTGGAGGCGGCCATATTGGAGAAAGGGCAGCAGATACTTAAGACATGGGTCTACAACCTTTAAAGTATTATTAAGAAGGTACTTATGTTCTATTAAAATCAACCGAGCTTCTAATAATATTAGTGCCATACACATAAGAAAAGATTATATTAGTGGTCACCCTAAGCAAGAATACCAGCCGTGATCACCTCAGAGCAGGATTACCAGCAGCAATGTAAACAAGCATTTTCCATGCAATAGGTCTCGCATTTGCGAGCGTTTAAGATATTGGCATTGAAAATTACAATGCCTTTTATTTATGTGTTTTTACACATATATAAAAGGCATTGTTGTTTTTAATGCCAAGAGCTTAAACTCTCGCAAATGCGAGACCACTATAATGGTGGCGACGCCCCCTTTTTTTAGACGCTGCTCGCATATTCAGCACGGCTGCTAAAGTGAAAGCGGCCCGAGCTAGTAATTAAATAATGGAATAGGCGCGGCCGCTAAAGTGAAAGCGGACCACGCCGTATATTAAATAAATAAGTGCGGCCGCTATAAAGCGGACCGCGCTGTAATTTGAATAAAAAATACATTATTATTAAAATAAAAGTGGGCGGGTGCTGCAATGTCGTGGGTGGAATGGGGGAAGAGCATTAAAGAAAATAGTGCTCACCAACTTATGAAGCAGACCGTGTAACAACCGAAGTAAAAGGGCAAGTCCTCATGGGAAGTTACAAATGACGACAAGGCAGTACTAAAGGAGGGACTAATAAGCCTATGTACGAATCAGAAGCCAGCATTTACGAAGGGCAATGACATAAGCCAATAACAAATATGGGCGGAGAGTGGGCAGAGCTTCAAGTGCATACTCGAATGCAGCATGCCTCAGAGCAGCGCATGCGCTGTCCAGACTCGACCTAAAAAAGCTTTTAAAATTCTGAATGCCTTTACAAGGGGGACACTTAATGGCCACATCTGCAATGCCCTTGGCACCAAGGTAGTAATACCAAGGTAATATTATTAGTCATAAATCTTCCAATGCTGCGTAATTTATCGTTCAAATAGCAGTTATAAATATAGTATGGAAGTTAGGGGTTTTGAAAAAAGCACTCATTTCCATCTTGAATGCTTACTTTTCAATTTTGGTATACATATATTAATTCAATCAAGTAAAAGCTTCTAGATTAGTAGGCTGGGCTGCACCCAGGAGAGCTACTCACAGGTAGCTAGAGAGCTACCAGTAGCTCACGAGCTACTCGTTGGAGAAGCCTGCATAAGACCATCGTAAACCACCACTGTAATTGACATTGTGCACCACCTAATGTGTCCGAGGTACAATCTGTGCAGAGCTGAGTTGTAATCCACGTAAACGATGGCACAGTGACTAGAAGTGAGTAATGTGCCTGTGTGAGCCTTCCTTAGCACTGGCCCAAGTAGTGACTCAACAATCCCTTTGCCAGGTCGGCACCTGCTGCTGGTCACCGTGAGATGAGGTCTGTGGACGAGGGGGACTACCAGTCCCTGAGGTACCGGGCCTGCCCTGGACTGTGGGTGTCATCTGCACCCCACCAAGCGGAGGTCGATGCCGGGCAACGAAGGTTGACACTGTGACTTCTGAGGTGCACCTTGCAGGCCAAGTGGCACACCCACCAAGCTGCCATGATGCTTCCAGGGGGAGGGACAACAAGTGGCACGGGGCAGGTCTGAGGTAACTCAAAAAGCTCCTGAGCAGAGTACGGGCAGGCACTAAGCAGACAAATATGTGAGTACAGTCTGAAAAGTACAACAGGGGCACAGACCACTGAGAACTGTATTGATAGTAAAAAATACCCAAGATCAAGAAAGACTAAAGTACACCACTCTACTTTTCATGACAGAATTGTCTCCTGCCAGCTTGAATTTTTTTATTGCATGAAATAAGGTACAGGGATAAATATGGGACAACACACTGCCTGAATCGGCACTCTAGGCCTTTAGATTAAGCTACTCATCTTAATGAATAAAATGTAAACATTTAATCCTAAAAGGGCCTTTCGAGCTACTCCAGAGTAAATAACTTGTGCTCAACACTTAAGTACCGCCGCCGGTGCTCTTAACGTGTGGGATGATTACTTGAGTGAGGATTGCCAAGGAGACTGTTGTAAACAACAGCCATTATAATAAAGTAATACCCCCTTTTGTATCGCTTTGGTCGCCCTAAGTTGGCGGGGGTATGCCCAGACGTGGGTCCCTTGCTCACTTTGCCACTGGATTCAAGCAAGCCTGGCTGATGACGGCTGAAATGCCAGAAACCGGTCCTAGGATGCTTGTTTCCGGTCCAGGGAAGACATGGCTTGGCAGTTCGGGCTGGACTGTTCCCATGAGGCACAGGGTCAGACTGATTTGCATATGGCCATGTCTGAACTGGGGTGGTGGAGTGAGCTAAAGAATGATGATGGATTAAACCCAGATCAGTTGACTGGGGGTGAGTGTTTGATTGGCTCAAACGTTCCGTCCATCATCCCCTTTTGTATCGCATTATAATAAAGTAAACATGTTTTGGAGGACGGCCTTTTCCACGCTTCTCTAGCTGCTCTTCAGCCGGGGTCCAAGAACTGGGGCTGGCAGAGGGAAGTCCCATGGGATGCAAAGTACAAGAGCATGCACAGCACTATTTCGCTGGAATAGATGGAAGTCTGCCTGTGAGGTAGTTATTGATACGTGTCAACGACCACAGCATGCATTGCAGTACCCTTTGTTCAATAGTAAAATATGGCATGGCTCCACTAACATTTCGCTTCAGGGAGACGAAGGGAAGAAAACGAGTTACTTACCTGTAATTTCAGTTATCCAGTATTGGTATCTTTCATAGATTCACATGCTTGAATCATCCCTGTCGTAGAGGTGGGAGTCTCACGGTAAAATTATAATAGTAGTAATTCATTTCATCATAGGCAACAATGCACTGCATGGTCATTGCAGTAGCCCATCCATTACTTTTTGTAAAAAAGAACCAAAGTTGAAACACAGCCAATCAGACACCAGCACCCTATAGAACACTCCACAGAGAGGCAAGAACCTCAGATTTTCTAGCACAACTGACAAGAATATTTATAAGAATAATAAGGGAAGCCTCTTCGGGGAGGAGGGTGGGTCGCATGTGAGTCTATGAAAGATACCAATACTGAATACCTGTAACTAAGTTACAGGTAAGTAACTCGTTTTCTTGGCAGTACCAAACTACGCGCAGACACTGCAGTGGCAGGTCTGAGTTACATTTACAGCCTACTTATGTGGGTTGCACAATCAGGGCTGCAGGCCCACTAGCAGCATTTGATTTACAGGCCCTGGGCATACACAGTGCACTGTACTAGGGACTGACTAGTAAATCAAATAGGCCAATCATGGAATCACCACTCCATAATTACAATTTACAAAGGGACACTTGCACTTTGGCACTGATCAGCAGTGGCAAAGTACCCAAAGCATCTAGACCAGCAAAACGAAATTCATCACATGGTAAAAATACAGGAGGGAAAAACAAAAAATGCAGGGGAAACCCACACCAAGGCTGCCAGGTCTAACACTGGGCAAAAAAAAAACATACAGATCTCAAATCCAAAATGTTTCACTTACAAATCAGTCATTTCTAGTGTCTCAGTCTAATTAGTTCAATGGAAGCGGATAAGAACAGGCAGAATGCATTAGCCTATCATTCAAAACTCAAGGACCAGAAACTGTCCGTAGGGACTGCAGGAAACGGAGGACCCGCCGCTGATGCAGGCCTCGGGTGCTGCAATACGTCTGTGGAACCTCGCAATTTAATGTTTCTATTAAAAAACACAAAGGGCATCACTGTTTTTCTTTCGCTGCTCTAATTTGAAAGTACATTTATCTTTTTTAATATTAAAAGCAACTTTTCAAAAATATCAGGGAAACCACTGGATATTATTTCAAAGGTCATCAGCATTTGAGGAGCCCATCCTGGAAACCCTGGAGTTAAGTCTCTGAATGAAAGTAAGAAATGTCACCAGACCAACTGGAATGTGGGCTGGATCGGGTCACAGAGCAGGGAAGTATAGTACACCTTCCAGGAGCTGGTTTACTCAAGTGTTAGGAAATGTAGTTAAAGAAACCTACTGTCGGAGGGCATTGCACTTACCAGTGTATGGTACAGTACACATATGGGTGCATAGCCTTAAAGTCATACCATCTCACAAGAAACTAAACCCATGTCTTCTGGCCACCGTTCGCACTTGAGTGGCGTCTAATACACCTGCAGGTTCTTATACCCTCCGCCCTGTCTATAGGGCACTCCATGGCCCCCATTTATCGCTTGAGAAAAAAATCTGAACCACTTCTGTTTATTGAGCTATTTAAAGAACTTACAGTTCGAGCGCCTACATCCCGGAGGCCGGAGTGATACGAATAAAACAATGTCATGTAAACTGCTCCTCCGCTGGTAGCCCTCCACCAATCATCCCTCAAAACTCATAGGACTTGTATTCTGTGTTTGTCACTACCAGGACACTCACGGTTTAACCCCAGTGGTTGTTGAATGACCATGAAAACAATACATTTAAAAACAATTCCCTGCTGCCGATCCCTATATCTATTTCTGAGACATTTCAGTCACATGAACCACCCACCCTCCCACTCTCAGGCAAACTCAGCACCTGCTCCAAGCTAGGAGGGGACGGGGGGAGTGGCAGCGTGTATGAGAAACAGCTGATGGAGCCGTATGTAAAACCTGAGCACTGCTGGTGCAGCCGCACTGTCATCTCCCACTCTCTGGCACCGCAAGCTTTCAAAGATAATGAACAGAAAACTAGAAGACGCAATTAGGTTACTTGAGGAGAGAATTTATGGCCGACTGACACAAATCTGATTTTACAGAATGTGTGAAAGAGACAGCTGATGTAACAAAATGTGATGCACTGACTGCAACTCAACATCTGGGCGTAATTTCAAATTTTAATATCCACAGGAATCAATAAAACCGAAAACTAATGAATAGAGCGAAGCCCTTAAATGTATTTGTTCTGGACTTTCATCACTTTGTGAAAAGATAAGCAATGATTTTTCTCTTCCCACTATCCTGCCACTCCTAAGCACATCACACGGTGAATTAACCGCTGTAACTTTTAATTGCGAGCACGAAGTGTCTGCTATTGGGGAATGTGAGCCGACAAGTAACGAAAAGCAAACATGCCCACAAGCAGGGAACATCCGAGAGAATAAACACTGCACTGAAAGGAAGGAGACTGGAGTCTCAGGTCTCCTGTCCAACAGGGGCTGCAATGTTTGGTATTGTAGTTACAATTTGTACGGCGCCTCGTACTTTCAATAAGGTTCCAAAGCACTATTAGTGTACACATAGCTTGTGCTTGGCTGTACGAGTGTGGGCTGCTTTGCTGCATCAATGGAGTGGTGACTGTCACTTCCTACAAAATCCCTCAGGTACAGTGTGGTGGTAGGGTGGTTTGGCACTGAGGAGACAGACCTTTGTGCCTGCTTCCTCAGACTCTTGCGTACATTCAATGGCACACATGAGGGCGTGAACACTTTTTATTAATCGAGTGAACTGCCTGTAGATGAGTAAACCCATGTGCTGAACCTCCTCTTTCTTTTCCATTGAGAGGCATCCAAAGTAGAACCCATCAGCTCTGCACCTCTTTTGGGGCTAGCTCATTGGCTGCAGACCAGGGCCTTACAGACCTGCACTAGGGTTTCTGAGGGGGCTGACTGCTTTCTTTGAAGATGCATAAAGGAAAATCCACAACCTGTAGCAGATCACAGATGCTCAATAACCTATGCTTATCGATGGTAGCAGCCCACTGCCTCCCAACTTGATGAAGAGACTCCTAGCTATTGGTGCTGATGGCATAGAAGACCCACTCTTCCACGTCAATAAAAACAGATGTGAATCCTTAGAGGGCAAAGAGGAACAAATTCCTGCCACTGCAGAAGGATCTTCTGTGCGAGTCTCATACCACTTAAAGGTGAGGAAGCTTTAGAAACTTCAAACTGTATAACCTACCTACGGAATCTACTTTCTGATGGTGCAGTCATTGACAGAAGGGCATTGCTGCCTTGCACAACATAAGAACAAAGCTTGAGGGTTCAGTGACCACTGTGAGCTCATTGACTTTTACTCACGGAGCATCTACTTGAAACCTATCAGTGATTCTAACTGCCATGTCTCCTATTGCTGTGTCCACTGATTTATGTCATAGGCAACAGCTTCCATGCTTTGAAAATGCAATAGTCCTCCCAGTAAGCACATTCTTCACATGCCTCTTGATAGTATGAATCTGTAGGGCTGGCCCTGCAACTAGATGCTGAAATCTCAGAATTAATTAAAATGTCAGACTGTTAATACGTCATTTGCTAGATTGCTTCTCCTTCTCCCTTGCACCGGCTGCCTTTTTTTCCATCAGTGATATTGACTTCAACAGAACTTCTGCTGTCTGTGGAATGAAGAATTCTATGGCAAGACAGGAGGCTAGCATTATGCATAAAACATTTATTCACTCTTCTGAGCAGCAACAATTAAAAGTTCTCAGAATCAGAACAAAGAACTACTCCACAAAGAATAATACCCTCAAGTCCTCTTAAATCTCCCTGCCCTCCATTTTCTTCCTCTTTTGTTTGCTGCTTCTGAGCAGATAAGTATCATACATAAGGAGAATATCTAATATAGTATTTATCATAAATCTTTGCTTTACAGTGATTTAGGTGAGTTCAGTAGCCCAATTTATGGGTGCAATTGGTATATGTTTAGAATATAGTAATTAATTTGGGTTAGAAATCTAAGGAAAATAAGTGTTTTAACTGGATGGTTTGAGATTAAATATAATACAATTTGTGCAGTTGCCGATCTTAAAGAAAAATGCAACAATATAAAAAGGTTTGGCTACTGCGAGGCGTAATATTAAGGCACTGAACCAGCCTGAACTCCCATTTCAAGAAATCTTTTCTGTAGTCTTTTGCATTGCTTCCAGCACCGGTGAGGAACTGGAGGATCATCTAAGCTTCAAAGGTTAGTCCCTCATTACTCTTCTTCACCTTCTCCAAAACTTTACTCATGTCTCATTTGTTGGTAACACCCACTTCAGTTTCCTGGCAGGCTCGGATATCATTTTGCCTCATGTCCACCCAAATAAGACCTTCCTGAATTTGCAGTTTTAAAGGGTCTTCCAACAGTTCTTGTGTGTGGGCACTGCACCACAATCTATTTCCATCGTAACGGAGAATATTTTTTTAATTTTCATTTACTTTGCACCCTGTATTTGTTTCTCACATCTACCTCTATAAACGTTATCTTAGTTCATTTTTGGCCATTCTTACCTCTACTCGGTCTTTATGTAGATGTCCTATGATGTCCTTAGAAAGCAAACAATGAGGTTGAAATGTCATCAACATTGCAAATAATAGACTAGGTCTCTATGTATTCATTTAAGGAATGATCCGAAAATGATTATGAAAATGTAACTGAGTGCCACTCATTGAAAAGCAGATGTTTGCCAATCCTTTATATATGCACACATATAGTCATATCTTTATTAATCTTGTTTGTGTGATCACTGTAAACACTGAGCGCTTGAGTATTCAGGTCTTGTGTTAGGCAAGACCTTTTGATTTTTACAAAAAATATATGTATAATATACTTACTTAAAAGGTTTTCAGCCAGCTCTCTTCTTCCATTGGTCTGTTGTGTCATTCACATTTTGCATATGCCCACTGCAGTTTACAACAAGGGTCAGCCTACTTCAGCCACTTGCTAACTTCACTTTCAGTGACTGCATTTTGCTCTTCCACAAAGAGCACATCCACACAAAAGATAGCTCCCTTCAGTGCCAGTGTTTTGGTTTGTACTTAATCATTACTTAAGTGTTGCCTTTGTGTTTAGAGCCTGATGTGATAGCAGGATGCTTTCTACCAGCTCTTCATAGAAGAGGACAAATTCCAGCTTTATCTGTTCCTGTCTCCTGCTAATGATGTTGTAAATTCCTTTTGGAGCTGCCTTTTTATCTGATTGCTGCTATATCAGAGTATACCAGATTGTGTCCATTTGAATCAATTTTTGTTAAAGTAATTCTGCTTTTTGAATGCACGCAATGAAATGCATTTATAACTGCACTCCTGTATGTATTTTAATTGAGGACTACAGCTATGTAAAGCAATTTAGTTAGTATGTCCTTCTACTTTGCTTTCAGTGGTCTTGTATGTTGTGCCTATATAGGTATTCAACTATTATAATACTAATTGGATCTGATCTGTGCTGTCCACCTATCTATCTTCCTATCTTTGCAACCCTATCTATCTGTTTGTCTATCTACCCGTCTGGCTATCTATCTATCTATCCATCTCTGCCACTTTTATCTATCTATGCAACTATTTCTATCTTTGCAATCCTATCTACCTCTGTTCGTGTCTATCTACCTGTCCATCTGATTATCTAGCTACCTGTCCATCTATCAATCTGCCTATCTATGCATCTACTGTCTCCCTATCTACCCGTCGGACCCTCTATCTTCACAAGTCTATCTTTGCAAGTCTATCATGCCATCTATCTATCTATCTACCTATCTATCTGTCTGTTTATCTATCTTTGCAAGTCTATCAATCTACCTATCTTTGCCAGTCTATCTATCTATCTTTGCAAATCTATCAATCTACCTATCTTTGCAAGCCTATCTATTTATCTTTGCAAGTCTATCATTCTAGCTATCTTTGCAAATCTATCTATCTATCTATCTATCTATACAACCTTCTCTGTCTGTCTTAGTGAGTCACTATCTGTTTTGGAAACTGTTGTACTTGTGTACATGATTTATTAATGGTAAGAGTACTTGTACCTTTAAACTTAGAATGTTATAGTACCTGTGTTCTACCTTTAGGGGTGTGTGACCCAGAGCTATTGGGAAATACTGCTAGCGTATTGGTACAGGAGATAATTCCTAGTCATGATGGATGCAGTAATCATACCTCCTCCACTATTTCTGTCTCAACCTGGATCTCCACCAATCGAATGGGAGGAATGGGTGGAGATATTTGAGAATTATATAAAGGCCTTGGATGGGAGAGCGTTTCGAGAGTCAAGAAAGAGGGCCCTGTCCTGAGTACATTGGGCAAGGAAGGCCAGCATGTCTTCAAATATTTACCAGTAGTGGTGGGAAATGACGGTCAACCTTTTGCTGATGTGTACTTAGAAGCCAAAGCAAGGTTAGAGAAGCGGTTTGCCAAAGATACCAATATAGTCATGTGTAGGCATCGATTTTATACCCAACCACAGAAAGTAGACGAGACTGTAGACCAGTTTGTGGCAAGGTTGCATGAGCGATCAGTAAAATGTCAGTTTGGGGCCATGAGGAATGAATTGATCAATGATCAATTAACAGTACAGTGTAGGAATAAAAAAAAATGCGGGAGAGGTTGTGGGCGGCAAAAATATCCATTGTTACACAATGCCATTGAGATAGCAACGGTAGTAGAACGGTCTGATCAATGTATGAAGGAAATGGAAAAAAAGATGGCAATACTAATGCGTCATGTGTTGAGCAGGAGGAAACTGGAGTGCTCCGCACGGGCAAAGGGTTCTCTAAAAATGCAAAAAAGGGGTCTATAGAAAGAGAAACACCGGCAGTGGGGTAAATACTTCTAAACAACCAGAGACTTTAAAACAACCCAAGAAATATGCACCAGATGTGGGAGCAGTTTTCATAATGCTGACTCCAAGAATTGTTATGCCATTGGTAAAGAGTGCAGACAATGTGGCCGGAGGGGGCACTTTGCCCATATGTGTAAGGTAAACAATAAATTCAAAGCATCAGCAGTGCAAGAAAGTAGGGAGGAAGTAGGCACGCAACGCCCATAGGGCTAAAAGGGCTTCAGCCCCCCCCCCGCACCCCCACGTCGTGTGTCTCAGCCCAGGCTGTTGCAGCTCGAGCTGCTGTAAGCTCGGCTGGGCAGTGTCTGGAGTCTTATCTCCGGCACGCCCCGAGTTTTTCACCGGTCTTTAAAGACCATTTGCAATTTACATACCTTTGTAAACTGGTTACCGCGGCTTAGATTTTTTGTTTTCTGGTTCCAGTACCCCCTGGGCACCCACTCTGCCTATTCCTTACATTTGTATTTTACATTTACTGCCGTAGTGTGAGGATGCATTTCACGAAAAGGAATATAAAGTAGGGTTGCCAAAAGAAAAATGCCAGCCATGTGTTGTTTAAAGAGCTTGCAAAGACCTCGTCTTGACACTAAATAGGATTATAAATAAAAAAGTATGTATTCATTTGTAATGTGAGTTTTCTGTCTTTTTTCCCTTTAATTATCAGTCATGAATCATTCAGGCAGCCTTAGAACACAATTAAAAGTGCTTTCTATTTATATTTGCTGCTCAAAGTATGCACAGATAAGTGCTGCAAATATGCTTTAGGTGACTGTTTATTTTTGTATGTCTGGGACATCAAACTAATGAGCTGGCAACCATAATTATAAGACTGGAAGTTTGTTGCAGGGGCAGTACATTATTTATTTCCTCCACCCTCGATCCCTGATTAATGCCATAATAGCAATAGTTTAACTTATATCTGAAACCCTTCGCCGGCGTCAATAACATGCTGAGTTATTTCAAGTGTCTGGGAATGCACCCTGCATTCAGACAACTCACTCCTCATTCTCGCCTTTCACTTTCACGCTCACCCTGCACTCACAGCGATCACAATGCACTCACACTGATCACCATGCACTCACACCCTTCACCTGCTCACCCTGCACTCACAGCGATCAATCTGCACTCACAATGCACTTGTGCTGTTCACCCTGTACCTCACCCTGCAGTCACATGAGCACACTACTCACCCTGCACTCGGTTGACACTTCACTCACCTGTCCCCCTCACTGCTCAATCTGCAATCTCACTCAAACAAGCCCATCACTAACCATGCATTCATTAGTCACACTCTGCACTTACATAAGCACCCAAATTCATATGGTCACCTCACTCACCCTGCAGTCACTCCTCTTACCCTACTCTCACACTGTGGCATCCTTCACCGTGCACTCACATGGGCACTCCTGCCACCCACACAGCGCAGAGGGTTGATGTGCCTGCTACAAAGAACGTGTACCATGCAGATCACACAACTGAGTGTGAGTAAACTAGGAGTAGCGCTATAAAAAAATGAAATGTTTGTCAGAAAGGTGCTATAGAGAGATGAGGTGCGTTGTTGGTGAGTGGTAGTGAAGGAATTCATGGAGAAGGAGTAAATGGAGGAGGGGGTGCCAAAAGACTGTTGCACCGTGTGCGACCAGTGCTAGGGCCAGCCCTGGCTTGGAGTGTTAGCCCCCCCCGAAGTTCGGGTCTAGTTGCGCCCCTGGGAGGATGATGATATAGAAGCAGACAGGATTCTTCACATACTTGATGGCCAAGATAGCTTAGGAAGGCGGTGTAGACCTAAAGCTACATTTACAATTAAAGGAGAAACTATTCAGCTTATGGTGGATTTAGGATCCATATATACAATAATACCAAGAGGAATGTTTATGTTATACTGGCCAAAAGTACATCTGCTTCCCAAAGATATCAATCCAAGGGAAGAAGATAGATATAATAGGGTATATGCTGAGAGATATTGGTTTTCAAGAGAAATGTGTGAGAGGGAAGGTTTACGTTGCGAAAAGTGGACCCTCAATATTAGTACGATCTCCACTTAATCATCAACCTCAGAGCACCGAATCAAGTCATGGTGGTTGATAAGGTCACAATGGAGGAGATTGTTGGGGGGGCGAGCAAACTATTTTCAGATGAGATAGGTGAACTAAAGAAATGTGTTCATCAGATAATAGTTAAACCAGATGCTGTGCTGGTTCAACACAAGTTGCGTAAAGTTCCTATCATTACAAGGCAGGAAGTTAAACGGATGCTGAAGGAAATGGTGGATCAAGGGATACTTGAACCCACAGAAACTTCTACTTGGAGTTCTCCTGTTGTGATCACAGGCAAATCTGATGGTAGTTTTAGATTTTGTGTGGACTTGCGCACCGTGAATCAAAACATCGTAGCAGACAATTACCCTCTTCCCAACATTAATGAGTTGGTGTTCTCACTATAAGGGGGTAAATATTTTTCTAAACTTGACCTGAGAAGCACCTACCATCAGATTAAGCTGCACCGAGATTCAAAACACCTTATGGCATTCATCACAACTCAAGGCGTGTTCCAGTTCAATATTTCAAAATCAGCCTCCCCGGCCCAAGTCCACTTTTATTTTATTTTATTTATTTTAAAGGTTTTATATAGCGCTGGCTGGACCCAAGGGTATCAGAGCGCTTTACAAGGGTCGCGTGAGTAGATATGGAAATAACAAAAAAATACAATGAGGTAGCATTCAAGTTCAATTAAAACAATAGATGTCAACTCAATTAAAAGATCAGAATTACAGCAAATTGAGATGATCAGCAGCAAATCAAGAGAAGAGAGGTAGTCGTGGAGCAAGGGGGGATAGAGAAGCGGGGGGCAGGATATAAGAGGGGAGAGAGGCTGTGAGGGGTGGTAGGGAAATACCAAGTACATCAAGCAGGGCCTATGAAAGGAATTAGTGAGATAGAGGGCGAAGAAAAGTGAGAGGTGGAAAGGGGCTGGAGAGAGGGCGTCGGGAGGTCAGAAGGGGGATCCTAAAACAGTAGGCGGCCGGGTTGGAGAATGTGCCCAGGGAAGGGGTTAGGGGCCCCAGAGTTTTTCGAGAAGGTGAAGTTTGAGGTCTTTTTGAAGCTGAAGTAGGAGGGGTTGCAACGAAGTTCTTTAGGGAGTGCATTCCAGATGGTAGGCGCATTTCCAGAGAAGGAGCGTGATTGAGTAGATTTCTTGTTTAACAGAGGAGGGACAAGAACGAGTGAGTTTGAGCTCCTCAGTGTTCGAGAGCAGCCCGCTTTGAATAGTTTGTCTGCGAGGTACAGAGGGGTGTGTTGATGCAGGGCTTTGTGTGTAATGCAGGCGGTCTTGTAGGTAGATCTGCCTTCAATAGGGAGCCAGTTGAGGGCTTTAAGGGTAGGGGAGATGTGATCGAACCGTTTGAGGTCTGTAATGAGCCTAGCAGCAAGGTTAAGAACAGATTTGATTGGGGTTAGGTGGATTTTAGGTGTTCCAGAGAGAATGGCGTTACCATAGTCGATTTTGGACAGGACTAGTGATTGGACAGCTGATCTAAAGTCATCAGCCGGGATGAAGGGTTTTAATTTCTTGAGGGGAAAGAGAGTGAAGAGAGCGCTTTTGGCCGAGTTTTTTATGTGGGAGATGAGAGAGAGGTTCTGGTCAATGTTAATTCCGAGGGATTTAACTGAGTTGGATAAGGTGAGAGAGCAGTTGAGCGCTGTAAGGTCAGAGATCCAGGCTTGGATGGGGAGCGAGCAGTTTTTAGGGGAGAAAAGAATGATTTCAGTTTTTTTAGGGTTGAGTTTGAGGTGGTTGTAGTGGAACCAGGATTGGATCTTAGTCAAGGCGTCATTGAGGTGTAGCACGTCAGCGCGGGATTGAATCTTATGATAAAGTTGGGTGTCATCGGCGTAGAGGTGATACTTGATTCCCGCATGCTTAAGAATAAGGGTGAGGGGTTCCATAGAGAGGTTGAAAAGAGATTGAGAGAGAATAGAGCCCTGTGGGACACCCAGTGAGATAGGCACAGGTTTAGAAAGGCAGTCGTGAATTTTGATTTGCTGGGTTCTGTGTTGAAAGAAGGAGGAGAACCATTTAAGAACTGATCCGTTGAGGCCAAAACGATCTTTAAGAGTGTTGAGTAACGTAGAGTGATTCACAGTGTCGAAAGCTGAAGAGAGATCAAGGAGAATGAGAAGGGAGGACTCGCCCTTGTCGAGGAGTGATGAATGTCGTCAATTATATTGAGCATGGTCGTTTCTGTACTACAGCCCTTTCTGAAACCTGATTGAAAAGAGTCCAACAGATTGAATGTGTCGATGTGTGAGTCTAGTTGGCGTAGGGCACATTTTTCAAGGGCTTTAGAGAGAAGAGGAAGGTTAGAGATTGGCCGAAGATTATTAAGGTCATTCGGGTCAGCAGCAGAATTTTTGAGGATAGGAGTGATTTGTCCGAGTTGTAGGGAGATCGGGACACAACCAGTGGCAAAGGAGGAGTTGATGATAGAGGTCCAGAACGGGGCAATGATGTATTTTAAATCTTGGACAAGGTTGGCAGGGAGCGGGTCTCTGGAGTGAGAGGAAGGTTTAAGTCTGGCAATGACGTTGAGGACTTCGAGCTCAGTAACTGGATGGAAGTAAAGCCAGGAAGCATTATTCTTATTTTTAAGTTTGGTGAGGTCGGATTCAGGAAGAGAGACGACTAGAGGCAGAGATGAGGGGTCAAGTGGGAGTGTTAAGAGGGCCGGAGGACTGGAGGAAGAGTCTTGGGGGGGTTGAGGGCGATGTGGAAGGGGTGTTAGGGCGAAGGAGTGCTCAATTTTGGAGATTTTTTCAGAGAAGAAGTTAGCAATTTCTTCACATCTCTCAATAGTGACCGTCATCTTGGGGGGGGCAGCGGAGGTTTGGTTTTTAATCATGCTGAATAGTTCCCTGGGTCTATTTTTGGCCCGGTCTAGTTGTGAGCGGAAGAAGGCAGCCTTGGTATTAAGGATATGCTTTTTGTAATTGAATCTGGCGGATCTGAGTAGGGCGAGATTTGTGTGCGAAGGGTTTTGTCTCCAAATGCGTTCCGTCGACCTAAGGGCGCGCCTCTCATTGTTGAGATCTGTATTAAACCAGGATTTGGAGGAGGTGTTTTTCTGAAGTTTAAGTTTGGCTGGAGCAATTTGGTCAAGGACATCAGTGATGGATTTATTGAAGTGCTCAGTGAGGTCATTAGCATTTTGGGAAGGAGGAGGAAGTCGGAGTTGTGCTTTGACTTTATACTCAAGTTCGCCCGGGGGAATAAGATGGAAGTTTCTAGTCAATTTCTTCTGTTTGAAGGTTTTGGGGGGAGGGGGTAGCATAGTGTTTGCGATCGTGAAAAGGATGAGGTGATGGTCAGACCAGTCGATGGGAACGATGGAGGAAAGGGAGGCTAAATCAGGGCTTGTAATGATAGCGTCCAGCGTGGCTCCTTTTGAGTGAGTAGGCGCATGGCAAGTTGTTTCAGGTCATTAATATCAAGTAGATCTGTAAGGAGGTTAATCATAGGATCATCCTTTTTTGTTCCAATGGAGGTTAAAATCCCAGAGGAAGAGGTTTTTAGAGTTGGAAAGCGAGGATTAAGAGATAAGGTCGGTCAATTCTTCTACAAAGGAAGTGAGTCAGTGGGGGGGTGGTAGATGTTGTGAAGGCGAATTGGTGGGGTACCATGGACTCGAAGTTCTGCTCCGAGGTATTCAAAAGTAGAATGAGCAGAGCTCTGCACAAGTGAGAGTTGAAGTTCATTTTTATAGATTATGGCAAGACCACCTCCGATTTTGTCAGGTCTATCTTTCCTGAGGATGGAGTAGCCAGGGGGGGAGAGCAGGTCAAGAATGGAAGAAGAGTGGTCATTGAGCCAAGTTTCAGTTAGGAAGGCAATGTCAATGTTTTCATGAAGGATAGTTTCCGAAATTTCGATCGCATGACACGCAGCAGAGCGGCAGTTAACCAGCATGCAGGTAAGGGGTTTAGGATTGGTTTTGGAAGGGGGGATAGTATGGATAGTGGTACGTTGCGGAGGCAGCCTGGGAGAGGCTGGGGATGAAGGCATTCTGTTAGTTCCAAGGATCACAGGGATGGTTGCGAGGGGGACAGGAGGGTCCGTAATCAGGGAGATATGGGGGAAGAGAGACTGGGGGCACAGAGATCAGGAGAGGGGAGATGTCTTGAGGCGGGGGATGTACTATCTAAATCCTTGCAGAGGGGGGTAATTTTCCGTTGTTGTTGGGCTAAGTTGTTTATTTGGACAGAGCTCATGGAAATAGATTGGTTGGGGTGGTTGGAAATAGATTGGTTGGGAAGGTTAAGAGCAGAGAGGGAGTTGACGTCATTCCTAAGTGATGTGAGTTCAAACGACAGGTTGGCGAGATGGAGCTCGATGTTAAAGAGTGTCTGTGTTATAAGAGAGATAGGGACGGGGGCCGGGAAGTCAGGGGGGAGACGATCGTGTTCCGAGATAGTCTGGGTGGGCGGTCTGGGGAGGGGGCGGGGTGGGAGCCCAGGTGGAGGGTGGAGAGGGGTGATCCGGAAGATGGACGGAGGGAGGGGAGGGCGGAGAGAAAGGAGGTTCCCTGAAGCTCGTTGAGAGTCCAGGGGAGGTGAGGGTGCGTGGGGAGAGTGAGGCTGAAAGACGTCCAGGTTAAGGGGGGAGAGGGTTGTTAGGAGCAGGAGAAATTGGAGTTGGTAGTTGGGCCGAAGGGAGATCGAGATTAAGGAGTTGGGAGGAAGGAGAAGAAGAAATGTGCGAGTTAGAGTAAGGTGGTAACGAATCAAGAGGAGATGGGAGAGTTTGAGTGTCAGAGGGGGCTGTAGGAGACTCGGAGGGGGGACGGTGATTGACGTGGGAGGGAAATTGTGCGTCTGGTCTTCAGAGATATCTAATGTGGTAGGAATGTCGATGAGAGGAGGGGGTGAGGTAAGAGAGCGAGAGGGAGGGAGGTTCGCCAGAGATTGGGAGGCTGGAGGGTTGGAGGGAGATTTCGATAGAAGGAAGGATAAGGTGCTGTAGTGGTGTTCAAAGGTGGATAGATGTTTTTCAGAGGCTTGAATGAGGATATTACCGGATTTGAAAATAGAGATGTCAATTTCGCCTTGAAAAGCAGGGGAAGGGGTGGTAGACAGTTTCAAGCCATATGGGATTTTGCATGATTTCGAGATGGGGAGGTGGTTGAGGAAGATACTTTTCCATTTGGAGGGGCGTTTGGAGTAAAAGATGTAGTTGGTTTTTATATTGGAAGTGAGACTGAGGTAGTTATCCACGAATAAGGTTTCTTGGTGCCGTATTAATAATTTGTGTTTAAAATTCTTCTTAGCATTTTTAGAGAGGTTAGGGGGTAACGGATGGTCCAAGAATTGGGGCCATGTCTAGTTATGGGTGAATCCGGAGAAACGAGGGGGTTAATGAGGGGAGTCATGTTAATCCTCAAGAACGGTCAGGGGGGAAAAATAGAGGGGGGAAGAAAAGGGGCGTAGGGAGGAGGGGGAGTGAACCAGGGGAAACAGGGGGGAGAGCCAGAGAATCAAGTAGGCCTCCGGGAGGGCCAAGTTATGAAGGTGTGCGGTGGGGGCGACGTTCGCAGTGGGGGAGAGCAAGACTGTTGGTAAGCGGACAAGAAGAACCAAGCGGTATGCGAGGATGTGGGGGCGAAAGAACCAGTTAAAAGCCAGGACAAGAGAGGTGGGATGGGATAAGGAGGCATACGACAGTGTTTACTGGTTTGTCGAGTCGTAAGTAAAGATACATTCAGAACCATAGAGAGTTAAAATGAGGCAAAACTGTTAGGGGGTATATAGGGTATAACCTTGAATTACCATAAACATTCAAATATGTGGTTAGTAATTATATCCTGCAGTAGCTCTGGCTGCAAAATAAGAGATAATTTAGTGCCAAAAAAGCATCAATATGAGGTAGATCAGTAGGAGTGCATATAGAACATAGGAATAGTAATAAAATATAACATGGAGCTGCTCAGGCTAAATTACAATTACAGGATACAGTCATACGTTAGATAATACTAATGATGTCCTGCCTCAGTTTAAGCTAGATTACAGAAATTGATCAAAGCATTAGCGAATCGACAAGAGCATCGAAATGAGGTAGCTCAGTAAAAGTGCATATAGGACATAGGATAGGATAACATAGGATAGCAATAACATATGACATGCAGTTGCTCAGGCTGAATTACAATTACAAATTATAGAATACAGTCAAACATTAGATTAAAAATAATACTGCCCTGCCACAGCTTAGGCTAGATTGCGGGAAATGTTCAAAGCATTAGTGAGTAGACGTGAGGTAGGGCTTATGGAGCGTAGGAATTGTAGTAACCTGCAGCAATACCTGCAAAACTTCAATTACAAGGGAGATGCTCAGTGCTGTTCGATTGGCCTGGACTTAGAAAGGATCCCATTCCAAGATGGCCGCCCTATGAGTGTGGAGGAGAAAGACCTTTTTCTATTTCCTTCCCTGCTAAAGCCACAGTTCCAGGGGTAGGGGGGCGTCGTCTCTGGGCCTGAGGAAGGGGAAACAAAATGGTGGGCCAAATAACCATAACAAAAACAAAAAAAAACAAAATCAAAATGGGGCCAAGAGTTAGGACCCAAAAGTCAGGAACCAGGAGAATCCACGATCTGGGTAGAGGAGGCAACAGCGGAGGGGAAACGCTGAGGGCCCAAGCATCTCGCGGATTCCGTGTGGGTCTCCCCCTCAGACCCCGTCAGGGCCTCACCATAGCGTAGTGCCAAGCCTACCGACCTCCATGCGCTGAAGGGCCACTAAGACCCTGACTGTCCCAAGACAGATCGCGCAAAGCCATTCAGACTCAACCAGGGAGAAGCGGGGTGTCACGCCGCACTCAGCCGAGACCCGACAGTAAGTAAGGAGACGCTCCAGCAGCGTGGCGCCGTCCCACTCACCCCTAACGGCAGCACCTCAGCCTCCCTTTAAAAGCCGACATTCTCTGGTCATTGAACGCGCCAGCGTTCGGACCGCCGTCAGTCTTGAGTTCGGTTTGATAAATCAAACATTTCAAAGCAAAAATGCATTTGTTAAATTATGCTGGAGACTGTGCACATTCGAAAGAGGTTCTATCAATAACTTGTGCTGGCAGGAAATAGAAGAACAAAAACTGATTAACAAAAAAGGTTCCTGGGGATCTTATCTAATGCAGGTAATTGAGGAATTAGGTGTGCAAGAAGTTTGGATGGCGAACATAGGGAAAGCAGCTTTTTAGCAGGCAATTAAAATTACAGCCAAAAAACTGTCCCATACACCTGACAAGTAGATCCTCTCACGAAGACTTCACGCCTGGACAGTGATCAATTCATATAAAAAGTGGCAGCCTCAGGAATACATCTCAGCTCATTTCTCACTGAACATAAAACAACAGTTCATGCAATTCCGTTTCGGCATGTGGGAAACTAAAGATCTCGTTCCTAATTGGAAATATCAGTTTCAAAATCAAGAAAGTCGGCTGTGTAAATATAAGAAAGAATCTTTAACACATATTCACTGTGTGTGCCCAAAGTTCGGAATAGAAAGGAAAAAACTATTGAAAACAAATTTCACAACATTGAAAATCCGCACCTGCAAGCAAGCGGTAACAACTTGTTTGGGAGGAACTTCACTCTCACTTGTCTGCAGAGGGGTAAAGTTTTTAAAACTAAATCTAAAAGAAATAGACTAAATAAAGGACTAACAATACAAAAATCACACAAGGGAGACTAAATTCTTTAAAAAAAAAAATATTTAAAGATCAGTTGCATTACACACCGACCAAGAGTTTATAGCAAGCCCAATCTAAATGATTGATGACTGCACGAAGCACTCGCACTTTATTAAGAAGAAACTTTGGGTTCATGGACAATACTTGAATTAGGCACGAACTATGATCTTGAAGGAACAAATTAATCCTATATTGTATAGAAAGAAATAGAAGTCGTTTTTATATCTTTTATACAATAATCCTGATTGTAAAGAAACATAGCCTGAAATTAAAAAAAAATAATAATAATTGTTCTGTCTCATGAGAGACTCGTGAAGTATACTATGTATTTTAATAAGATGATATTATGATTTTTTTTCTATATTTACATTTTATATTCAAAGTTTTTGTAAAATAAGTGCACAAAAGGTTTTTATGACTGCTTTTTAGTGTAATGGTTTTAAAAAGACTAAACACTAGAATAAAATAAACTTGAACATGAAACAGTTCACAAGAATGCTGTTCGGTCTCTCGTCGGCGGCTAGTGTTTCTCAAAGGATGATTGGTCAGATCTTGAAGGGAATTGATGGTGTGGTCTATTTTCAAGACGACGTTTTAGTTTTTCGGGGAGATGACAGAGTCACAATATAGTTCTCAAGAGAGTATTAGACAAGATTGCTGAGGCTTGGCTAATTTTCAAAAAAGAAAAATGCAAGCTTTAAATATTTGGGGTCAAACCGAAGAAGATTTCCTGGAGGCCATAAGGAAGGCATCCGTTCCAACAGATAAAGACCAACTGAGGTCCTTCCTTGGCCCTATTGAGTTATACGAAATTTGTCAGGAATTTTTCTGAAAAGACTGAGCATATCAAAAAATTGTTGAGGAAAGGTTGCAAATATGTTTGGGCAGAAGATCAACAGAGTTCTTTTGAGAATATAAAACGTGATCTTAGTTCCAGCAAGGTATTGACTCTGTTTGACATCAGACTCACATTCATACTTACAGTAGATGCTAGTGCTGTAGGCGTGGGCTCTGTCCTGTCGCAGATGCACAAACAAAGAAGAGGAAAAACAGTGGCTTTTGCTTCCCGTTCTTTGACCGATTCCGAGAGGAATTATATTCGGTTATAGAAAGGGAGGCACTGGCTCCAGTATGGGCAGCAGAATATTTCAGAATGTACCTGGGGTTTTTTCCATGATTCTGCGCACGGACCATAAGCTCTTATTAAAGATTATGTCACCTGGTAGGGCTGGGAAGAGGTCTGCGAAGGTGGCTTGGTTACCATCTTGCCTACAAAAGTACAAATTTAAATTAGAGTACATTCCACAAAGGTAGAACGCACAGACGGATGGGTTGTCTAGATTGTCACTCCCATGGCAAAATGTAGACAGGGTGAAAGTAGAGGCATTTGACAAGGAAGGTTTCGGTTGCAAATGTCTATGACTTGGTGGAGTGGAGTCAAGGAGCCATTGGGAAACACGCGGAAGTTTGAAAGCATGAGAAAAGATAGAGTGTTGCAACAGGTGGTGGACATGATTTTGAAAGGGGGTAGGCGAGAGAGTGCAGTGCCAGTGACTAAGACTGTTTATTAAAATAGTGCATGAGTAGTCGATGAGGAAGGGTAAGCTAATTTCAAGAGGGGATAGGTTTGTACCCCCAGAGAGCTTAAGATTTGAACTTTTCAAGATGGCACATGAGGGCCTCTTGAGACAGTCTCTGACAAATGAAAAGATTACAGGAAACTTTTTGGTGGCCAGGTATGGATCAAGATGTTGCGATGTGTGGATTGTAAGGATGGAGAGAAGAGGTTGAGAGTAGGGGGATCAATCGGTTATGGGAGAAATAGTGGATCCAGGGCTGCCATGGCACACAGTATGTTTGGATTTCACTGGACCCATCGAGGGTGTTATCTTTGAGTTGAGGTTTCCTTTATGATGCTGGACGTGCACTCTAAATGGCTTGTGGTGAAATTTATGCTTGAGATTACGATGAAAAACACCATCAGGATGTTGGAGGAAGTATTCAGAGAGGAAGGTTACCCAAAGAAATTAATTACTGATAATGGGGCTCAGTTAATAACGGAGGAAATTACGAGATATTTGAATTTTTGTGGCATTTTACATTCCTTGACCTCATTATACAACCCTAAAGCTAATGATGTTGTTGAGAGGGCTAACCGCATGGTGAAAGGGGTGATTCAGATGGCTGTGGAGAGGAGAAGAAATGTCAAGATTATGGTTAGTGACTTGGTATGGGCACATCGTACCACAGAGAATGGTGTCATGAAATGGAAAGCTCCGTTTAGTGTGATGAGGGGATGGAAGGCAAATACTAAGATGTCACCTGCATGGATGAGAATCTTGACATGGAGCCGCTGGCTTGCCGGGCGAGAAGAGGACGGGACTACAGGGGTCTGCTGACGAGAGAGGCACCGCACCATATAGCCTTGAACGCGGATGACCTCCTGATATTCATCCGCGACACGGCGGAGGACTTGAAAGGAGCTCAGACCATGCTTGAGACCTTTGGCAGCCTCTCTGGGCTGAAGGGCAATTGGCAGAAATCAAGATTGTTTCCTGTGATGCCTAATAGACCCCCGCCAATGGCGCTGGACAACCTACAGTGGGAAGCCAGCTGTTTGGCGTACCTAGGAGTGAAGATATATCTGGAGCTGCGGAGCTGCTGGAGGGCAACGTGGGCAGAGCGATAAGTTCTCTCCGTTCCTCTGTGGACTTTTGGAAGTTCCTGCCGCTGTCGGTAGCTGGTTGAGTAGCCCTCCTGAAGATGGTGGCCCTGCCACAAGTACTGTATTTCTTTGGAGCCCTCCCAGTCTGGATCCCACGCGTGGTGTTTAGTGATCTGGACTCGCTGATCATATCATTCATATGGGGAACGGGCCACAGGCGGGTGGCATTAGCCATGATGCTGCGTTCTACAGCGAATGCCGGACCTTGAAACTTATTACCTTGCAGCACAACTTAACTGGTTGATTCAATGGGTGGCAGCGGGATGGAACCCAGATAGGACACAATACCCATTTGCGCCTGCGCTTCGGTGCAAGCAAAAATACTGTTGCGGGCACAGAGGCAAACCACACGAGACACAATTGAGACGAAGGTGATAGCTAAATGCTGGGCTAGATATCTGCCACTATTGAACAATGGGGTTACCCAGTAACATGCAGAACCTGGGGTCTATATCATTAAACGAACAGTGGTTCTGCCACAACACACTTCACACAATTAATTCTTCTGTCCCCGAAAAACCGTGGGATCACATTGAATGTCTATCAAAAAATTTGCCTAAGCATATATTCCATCAAAAAATATTTACAAACTAATCATAGTATTGACATCAAATTTAGAGTTTATATGTTCCAAAAAATCATATGTTTCTTCAAAAACATGACATATCATATATAAATTCAGAAAAACACACAGGGCATATACACTAACTAAAACTGCAGCGTGTGGATTGTAGAACCCCCTACTCTCCTGACCTACCCATTGCCTTGTTTCGACACCTTCCGCATAGGGGGAACTGGACGGGCCTAGACACCTGGGAGGAGGCGGGAGTGAGGATGATAGGAGATCTCTTTCGTGACTCTGAGTTGCTCTCTTTTGAAGACTTTCGAGCAGAGTACGATTTACCCCGACGTCACTTCTTACTGTACAGAGCCCTTACTTTGGGAATGAGAAAGCACTGGGGGACGGGATCCGCAGAGCCTCGGGCACTAGACTGCAGCCGATATGTTGCTCTGTCGGCAGGTAAGATAAAAACGGTCTCCTGCCTATACGGAGCAATATACTGAACGGTTGCAACTGCAGTGGAAGGAGGACTTGGGAAGCCCGATCCCGGAGGCAGATTGGGAGACTATAGTAGAGAGGACGCCGAAGGTGTCCCGAAATGCGCAGTTTAAATTAATTAACTACTATGTTCTACAAAGAGCATACCTCACTCCGGCACGCATCAGATGATACTTTCAAGAAGCAGCTGCCCGCTCCAGATGTGGGGAAAGAGAAGCGCACGTGCTACACATGTTCTGGGACTGTCCCGCGCTGAGCGCATTCTGGGAAGAGGTGCTACATATAGTAGGAACTATTACAGAAAAAGAGATCCCACACACCCCAGGCCACTGTTTATTAGGCTGGTTCCCACATACAGCCAAGACAAAAACGACAGGGAAATTCCAGGACCTGGCGTTTGTTCTGGCGAAACGGGAGATCACTATGAACTGGAAGTCGACAGGAGGGCCGAGGGTAGTTACCTGGAAGAGGGAGTTTGAAAACTGGGCAAGCGCGGAAGGGAGGATCCTTTTACTTGAGGCAAGGCGGGGCATAGGCACATTGGACAAAGCAAGGGCGTGGGGGCGACTGGTGGATGAGCTAGCAGCATTTGACTGAGATGCGGAGAGGTCAGCCCCCTTGAGATCTCCATCACCTGACCAGAAGAGAGAGGGGACCCAGACCTGACAAGACGAGGGCGAAATTAGTACCTGAACCTAACCCCCGTCATAGATGATCACACAATATTGAACAATGACAGACCCCATGACTTATTCACCTGTCTGGTAGAACATCACCTAGAAGCGGCTGCAACTCAAGGAGGGAGGGAGGGAGGGTGGGAGAGGGTGTTGAAGCACTACCGAGTAGTTATTAAAGGGAAACCAGGAATATATGAATGTTACACTTGCGATTCGTTGAACTAGTGATGCATATGATGAGCTTATTTGAAAACTCAAAATCTAGTTTAAAAAAAAAAATGGATGAGAATCTTGACAGGCCAAGAAGATGACGATGGTGATTACAAATCCAATGAGAAGAATGATGGAAGGATAAAAGTGGGCGATTTGGTGAAAGTGAAACCGGGATGTATTAAAAGTGGTCTAACAAAGTTTCAAGGTCCATTTAGAGTGAGGGATGTGCATGGTTTGTTTGTTATCTTAGAGAATGGTGAGCGATGGAACATGTGGAGAGGGGCATTGTATGAGAGAGGAACTGATGTCAGGACAGAAGCAATGGAGAGCTGCAGCAGTGAAGCACTGGAGAGTTGTAGCAGTTTTATGGTGGATGATGGTGTTTTGCAAAAGAAAGTCTGTGGTTCTGGTGTGAGAGAGGGTAGTGGTGAAGGCGATGTTGGTGGCGCACAGGAGACAGGAGATCGTAGGTTGCCCTGGCGCAGAGTACCACTGAGATACCTAGAAGACTACATTTGAAGGGCATAATTTTGGTGTGGTTATTAGTCATTTTTACATTATGTATCATTCTTGTAAAGAGTGTCGTTTCTGTAAAGGGAGGAAGATGTGTTGTACTTGTGTACATGATTTATTAATGGTAAGAGTACTTGTACCTTTAAACTTAGAATGTTACAGTACCTGTGTTCTAGTGTTCTGTTGTACTGTGACTCTGCTGGGTTCTCTCGTGAGTCAATTGTTTGCTGGCTAGAGAGGGAGCACCAACTGCAGTCATCTGTGTCTCAATAAAATATCTATTTCAACCCTCTACTGGCTCATGGAGGTGAATCTCAAGAGAAGCTGTTGTAATTTATTCCTCCTCTTCCCCCCCTTCCCTCCCCTCTCCCACCTCCTGGGCACCCGTACCCCCGCCCGTGCCACTGATGTTATGACGTATCAGCTGGAGTTCCAGAACGCCAGCTGAAAGCCTGTCAGTTTAGAATTGAGTGGGCGTCGACACGCTGTGGTTACTACGTTGTCTGTCTCGTACCTGATGTGCTGTTACTACCTGAAGAATAAACTTTACCTGGAACCACTCCACCGTGTATTCTTCATTAGAATGGCGACAAGCACAGCACATCGGCGAACCTACGCATAAAGTGGCACTTACCTAACTGGACTTCAAGCAGTTTCCTGCACTGCAGCTTACGAAGCATCTCCTGGCCGGACCAGCTGTCAACGTCTTGGGTGAGGTACCTCCTGCCTTTGCCCCAGCTTCAGCGCCCCACCGCTGTGGGTCCCAGTGCCTTCCCCGGTGGACACCGTTTTACATGGGATACTTCACTACGCTTCCCTACAAAGGCGGCGACTGGCCTCCTCTCACATACTTGTGAGTGTCTCCATGCCGGCGCTCCAGCACTCTTCTCCCACCTTTGGGGGTTAGCGGTGGCACCTGCACATCCAGCGCGCTCCCGGCGGCCTGCTTGGGTGCCTCACACCCCGTTGGGAGCACCGTTGTAACGCCCGTCTACTCAGGCTGCCGCCTCCGTACTGCTGTGTCGGGTGTGCCGTCACTGCCTCCCATCTGACGCCGCAACACGCCTCTGCGCGCCTGAAAAGGATTCCCCCTAGGCTGTCTGGTGTGCCCAACGCTGCTTGACCTGTGGACTCCTGGGGCAGCTGCACGTCTGACAAGAAATTCAGCGGCGACTTGACACGATTTCGCCTCAGCTGACTAAAATGCGTTCACCTCCCGCGTTCGAACGCTGCTTGGCCTGCGGACTTCCTGGGGCGGCTGCGCGCCTCACAAGAATTCAGTGGCATGCCTGACAGGAATTTGCCTCAGCTGTTCCACGCGCGTTCACTTCTCCGCGACTGCCGCGTCACACTCAGCAATCTCAGAAGCTCCCTTGCCAATTTCATGAGGGGGCGTTCATGTCCAGACGCCATCTAGCGGCCTAGGGAATCACTGCCGCGCTGATACGACGTCTTCGCCTCAGATTTCTGGCTTCACACCTACAGTTTGCGCCACATCTTGCTCGGCCATTTAGGGCCTCTGCCTCCCCGGGGTTACCTGCCTCCAGGTGGCACTAGATTCTTCACACGGGGCATTAACTCCCAGTGCACCAGCGTATTTTGGACAAAGTTTGCCAGCATCTCCACCGGGGTTACCTGTCTCCGGGTGGCACTAGATTACTCACCCGGGGCATTAACCTCCAGTGCACTTTCCCACCCACCATGGCTTCAGGCAATGTGTTTAATTTGTCACCACCGCAAGCGTTTCTACCCGCTGCTGGGGAACCTGCTTTGAAATGGGAGGTGTGGCGGGAATATTTCACCAATTATATATCCACATTTGATGATGAGGAGGACGATGTAACTCCTGAGAAGAAAAAGAAAATATTGTTGCACTGTTTGGGAGCTGGGGGGCTCAAGGTTTACAATCGCATAAATAAGAAAATACGCTCAGGTGATCAGGCGGATGTATATTTGAACGCATTGGAAGATTTAGACAATTACTACAAGCCAACTGTTTGTGTTGCAGTAGATAGGTACAGGTTCTACCACAGGAAACAAGGCAAGGACGAGTCAATAGAGGATTACGTTGCTGTTCTCAAGAATTTGGCTTTAACTTGTCGTTGGGGAGAACTGCATGACGATCTCATAAGGGATCAGATTGTCATGTGCGCGGCAAATCCTGCCAGCCAAGACTCATTGTGGGCTAAGGGGGAAAAGCCCCAACAGGAAGTCATTAATATAGTTAAGAGAGCCGAATTAACTGGTAGGTGTGCCAAAGCAGTAATGGCCGAAAGCAAATGAAAGCAAGAGGAACCTGCGACAGTGGCGAGAATAAGTGGAGGGAAGCATCAATCTCAGCCGACGTCCAACCACAAGTGGAGGAATACAGAGGCGTCGAAGCTCCAGAACTTCACGAAGGCATCGTCACAGAAGAAGTGCTACAGATATGGTAGTACTGAACATTTAGCTGATGACAAAAGGTGTCCCGCACGCTCGCAAAAATGTAGCAATTGTGGCATTATTGGGCACTTCATGAAGGTTTGCAGAAGGAGGAAGGGTAACAATAGAGTCAAATTAGTTGTGCAGAAGGAGGAGTATGATTCGGACTCTTCTGACGACTCTGACATTAACATGTATGTTCTCAATGTGGTTGAACCCCAAGTGCTTAACATAGACACAGGTGACGGGAAAAGGAAGAAACCCATATGCAACATGGCTACAGGGGGCGTGGATATAAAAATAGTGGCAGATTCAGGATCCCCATACACCATTGTTAATAAGGATGTGTGGAATGAAAAGTTCATACACACTTTGGGCCACGACTTAACCCAATCGGATGTGTCCTTAAAAACATTCACTGGGGAACCCATTGAGATGCTAGGCTACAGAAAATTTAAATTTGCTTTTAAAAACAGAGACAGCATAAGCAAATTGTATGTGTCTGTCACGGGTTCCTCGGTTTTGGGGTGGAAGGATCAAGGGAAGTTAGGTATCACCCTGGATCCCAACAGCCCGGAACCAGTACTACTCACACAGGCAGAAGATAACTCGGGCATACTCATGTCCAAGAAATTTCCCAAGATTTTTAACGATCGCATTGGGAAACTCAAAGGGTTTAAGCATAGAATACAACTTAAGGCAGATGCTAAACCATGCATACACAAAGTAAGGAACATACCCTTTACATTGAGAGATGAAGTAAGAACACAACTCGAAGCGTTGCTCAAAGCTGGGATCATAGAAACCACTGAATCCTCTGAGTGGGTTTCGCCATTGGTCGCAGTAAGAAAGGCCAATGGCAAGTTAAGACTTTGCATTGACTTGCGCGATCTCAATCAGAGCATCCAAGTGGATCAGCATCCCCTGCCCAAGATCAATGAGATGTTGGCTCGTACGAAACACATGCGATGGTTCTCCACCATCGACCTCACGGCAGCCTACCACCAGGTATCCTTACACCCTGAAAGCAGAGCACTAACAACGTTCATAACACCTTTCGGGTGTTACAGATTTAAAAGAGTTCCCTTTGGGCTAGCATCAGCAGCCGCTATGTTTCAAAGGCGCATGCATGTGCTATTCAAGGGTTTTGAGAGTCTGCTCATCTTTCAAGATGACATTTTGGTGATGGGTAGGAGTAAAGAGGAGTATGACCTTAATTTATGTAATGTGTTGCGCAAATTGCAGGGAAAAGGTTTGACAGCGGACTACAACAAGTGTAAGTTCGCACAGAAACAGGTGACATACTTAGGCCACAAGATCACACAAGATGGCATTAGACCCAAAACAGAACTGTTGGGTACCATAAGAGAGGTTCCTGTGCCTAAAAACAAAGAGGTACGTGCATTCTTGGGGTTGGTGGAATTTTATTCCAAGTTTGTGAAGAATTTTTCAACTAAAACGTATGAAATCAGACAATTGTTAAAAAGTAAGAACAAATTTGAATGGACCCTTGAATGTCAAAGAGGTTTTGTTTCTCTCAAAGAGGATATTTGCAACGCCCCTTCCTTACAGGGGTTCGATCCCAACCTGCCAAGCATAGTCACCACAGATCTTAGCGGGAGGGGCATTGGGGCGGTACTCACCCAGAGGAACATGAACGGCAATGAGGACACAATTGCGTATGCTTCACACTCGTTGACTCCCACGGAGGAGAGGTACTCGGTGATCGAGCGTGAGGCTCTCGCATGCGTGTGGGGTCTGGAGCACTTCCGCCAATTCGTCTGGGGCAAAAAAGTGTTGTTGAGAAGCGACCACAAGCCGCTTACCAAAGTGTTAACCACCAAAGGGTTGTATGCAGCCTCGCCCAGACTGGCTCGCATGTCGGTGAGATTGTTGGATTTCAATTACGAGGTGCAGTATGTTCCAGGCACCAAGAACGTGGTTGCGGATTTCCTTAGCCGCCTGCCCCTACCCATGAATGAATGTGTTGAGGATGTGGGTGAGGAGTTTTGCGTGGCCAATGTCATCGAGGAGTTCCCGGGGATTTCAAAGGATGAATGGATGAAAGCACAAGGTGACGATGACACATTGCAAGAAGTAGGCAAAATGATACAGGGCAGTTGGCCAGAAAAGATAAAGGTCCGCAAGGAACTCAGACCCTTCTGGGAACTCAGAAACGAACTGTCATGGGAAGGGGGCCTAGTGTTGAGACAAGGCAAGGTAGTACCCTCTGAAACCTTAAGACGAAGAATCTTAGAGATTTGCCACGAAGGGCACTTGGGAATAAGCAAAACCATGGGCAGAGTCAAGCTGTGGTACTGGTGGCCTGGATGTGACATTGCCATTGAGAGAAAGGTGAGGGATTGCATGAAATGTGAGAACTCAGATAAGTCTCAGGTACCTTTCAGACCCATGTTACACCCCCTGTCTAGCCCGGAAATGCCCTGGGAGAGAATTAGCATTGATATAATGGGACCCATAAGAGAGCAGGATGAACAGGTGCACATTGTGGTGATGGTGGATCATTTCTCCAAATGGCCCGAGGTGGGCATACTCCACAAAACCGACTCAGGCAGCATCACCAAATTCCTCGACGAGATTTTCATAAGGGAGGGTTTACCCAAGTCCATCATAAGCGACAACGGGCCCCAGTTCATGTCTAACAACTTCAAAAGGTATATGAATAGGAATGGCATAACGCACAAAACCACCTCGGTGTACCACCCTGCGGGTAATGGTGCGGTGGAACTGTTATGTTTCGTATATAGGCCCTAATGTAGACCCGTTCATATATGCCATAATGTAGAAATACTTGTATATGCCCTATTATGGTCATACTCGTATATGCCCTATTATGGTCATACTCGTACATGCCCTATTATGGTCATGGCTCCTAATATAGGCATGATCTTTCACCTACATTAGTTCCTTACCGTACACAACGAGCTCTGAGGGCTGAACGTTATCTAGTCTGTGGTTGGATGCTGTCCGCCCAGAGAACAGTAGTCCAGGCGCTTGTCACCTCAAGACTGGACAACAGTAACATTCTTTATCTGGGGGCCAATAAGGAGGTGACTCGTAGGCTGCAGATGGTTCAGAACTCTGCTGCAAGACTTCTTTGCCGGGTTCCTAGAGCTATCTCTGTTTCCAGTCACCTGCGGGACCTGCACTGGCTCAGGGTTGAAAACCGTATTAAGTTCAAAGCCCTAAGCTACATGTTTAAAATCAAAACAGGTGTGGCCCCTCAGTATCTGCAGTCTCTGGTTTGTCCCTATGTGCCTCCTCGCTGCCTTCGCTCATCTACCCAAGGGAAATTCACTGTGCCTAGAGTCAAACTATCCCGGATGGGTGGATGATCGTTTGCATACTTCGGTCCCTCCTTATGGAATTCCCTCCCCACCTCAATTCGGAATGAAACGGTGTATATCAAATTCCGCAAATCCTTAAAAACCTGGCTCTTCAACCAATAATCTTTAAGCTGCTATCCATTCCTAGATCTGGTCGGCGCCGGGAAACCCTTTTTGGGTAGCTGTTGGGCCTTACAAATTTAATTAATAATAATATAATAATTAGAACACTGCAAGGTCTTTCCAGAACACAGGCCTACAATGTACTCATTACTCATAAATTATGCATGAGCATTCACCAGCTACATCTCCCGCATAATATGTATGTACAAAGTTCACCCCTGACGTCTTCCTCATGACCAACAAAGACCAATACAAACCATACTGAGGGACGAGACACTTTAGGGTATAAATACACCACATCTTGCCACGGTAAGATAGAGGGAACCGAGACTTCCATGCTGACACACTGACCAGAGACGCTGAGGCTCCTGCATGAAGTCGCTCCAGCTGACAGCGGTCTAACACAGCCCTTGCGGGGTGTCCAACTCGAGACCAGGACGGGGTCCCACACTCTCTCTATTCAGGTATGGGGGTTCGACTAAATCCTAGAAGGACTCTTGGCTCTTAGGCGTTTAGACCTACACATATGCTAGGTACACTCCGGTACCTCTAGTTAGGCATCGTAGGAGTACGCGCACTTGCATAATGCTTT
This sequence comes from Calotriton arnoldi, assembly GCA_963921515.1. Lineage (NCBI taxonomy): Eukaryota > Metazoa > Chordata > Amphibia > Caudata > Salamandridae > Calotriton > Calotriton arnoldi. Next base: position 426,130 of record CAWUFW010002537.1, read on the forward strand.
TATATTCATGTATGTATTCATGATTATTGCAATATGGTAGAACTGTTCTATCCTTTCACTTTGATCATACTGCTGATAATATATCTCTACTATTGTCTGCTGGTTGCTGCAGCACATATATTTTACACTAGAATAACAACTGTTCAATAACTACTTATTAGAAACGCCCAGACTGTTTATTCTGTGTAACTCTCTGAGACAAACCGAATAAGTAAGCACGCAGTGACTGAGCGAAAGGTAGTACATTGTTTCCACGATTCTGAGGAATTTGGGTGGTCATGATCTAAAGGTTGCCAGAAACTAATCTCTCCCCGATAAGAGGAGATTCTAGTGGCACTGTGAGCTAGCTAATGCAAATCCGGCTAACATATACAGTGGGGGTGCACAGAGTCAGTCTAACACCAAGCCCACAGTTTATGTTATCCAAACGCGCAGGTCCTGCAGGGGTACTATAGGAACTACACGACATGGCGCCGCCAACGTTGGTTGGGTACTTATTTAACAGTATAATCTGAGTAGTTCAGTCGTGCTATTCTCAGAGAACCTACTCACAAAACCCCAGAGACGTCTGGAGTGTTATGTTATGTTATGATGTCTTGTAAAGCGCACAGCTGCCCCAGCAAAGGGGCGTCCCGGCGCTAAAAGCATAGATAACGGCTGCAACTAAAGTCCAACTTGGCAAAAGAAAGAAAAGGGCCATTGGGTGGCATAATATCATACGAAAGGGCAAGGGACTACTGGGGGAACAGATGGGTTTTAGTGCTTTTGGAAAAGCCAAATAATTATCCATACTCTGGATATGCCCTGGAAGGCCATTCCAAAGCTTAGCTGCCAGTACGCGAAACGAACGCCCGCCGGCGCGGGCCCTCTTTATTCGCGGAATAGAAACCAGCTGAAGGCCTGCAGAGCGCAAATACCGCACAGGAGTATAGATGGAGAGCAGGTCAGATAGTATGCCAGAGCTAGAGGATTTCAAGATCTTAAACGCAAAACAAAGAGACTTGAACTCCACCCGCCTCTCCACAGGCAACCAGTGTAGACGGCGGATGGTGCTGGAGGTGGAGCAACGTCTGGGCATGGCTAGAAGAGTTCTTGCGGCGACATTTTGGACCCTCTGCAGTCTTGAGATCTCAGTCCTATTGACCCCCAGATAGAGTACACTAGCGTAGTCCAGTCTTGACAGCACAGATGCCTGCACAATCGTCTGACGGATAGAGGGGTCAAAGAAACCCAGCATATGTCTGAGACTGCGCAGAATGCCAAAACATGTCGCCGCCACCCTCTTGGTTTGATCTTGAAAACTAAGCGCCGAATCAACCCATACGCCAAGATTTTTTACCACCAGTTTGGGAGTGGGAACGGGACCCAGGGTGGTAGGCCACCAATGTCCACTCCATAGCTCATGATCTTTCCCCACCAGCAAGACCTCAGTCTTGCCGGCATTGAGTTGGAGGCAATTGGCAGTCTTCCACCCCGCAACATCCGTCAGGCCACTTTGAAATTTAGCCGCATCGTTTAGACAATCATTGGAGAGGGCGACTACTAATTGAGTGTCATCAGCATATGACACAATCGTCAGCCCTCTCCTTTTGGCCAATGCGGCTAGGGGCTGGACATATAGGTTAAACAGCGTTGGACTTAGCACAGAACCCTGCGGGACACCCTGTTTGATGGAATGCACCCTTGATGAAAAAGGGGGAGCCGACACCTGAAAAGACCTATCCGAAAGGAAGGAGGTGAGCCAAGCCAGGGCAAAGCCCGTGATGCCAGCCTCCTTCAATCTCCGAATCAGAATCTGGTGAGAGACCGTATCGAATGCGGCACTAAGATCCAATAGGATCAGTGCCGAAGTACGTCCCTCATCCAGTGCCACTCTCAGGTGTTCAGTCACCGCTAAAAGGGCAGACTCTGTACTAAGGCCCGAGCGAAAGCCACACTGGGAGGCGTCCAGTATATTATTTTCCTCCAGATATCCTGACAGAATGGTATTGACATAGGCTTCTGAGATTTTGGAGATCCAAGGCAGCAAGGAGATAGGACGGAAATTCTCCAGTTTTGTTGGATCTAGAGTGGGCTTCTTTAATAGCGGCCTAACCGTGGCTTGCTTCCATGCCCTGGGGACTATAGCCCTAGCCAGGGACAGGTTAATAACCTGGCCCAGTGGTGTAAGTAGCACAGGTAGTAGTCTCATTAGATGTTCCGGCTTCATAGGGTCAGTTGGAGAGCCAGATTTGACCTTCCCACAGAGTAGCCTGAGAGTTTCTTCAGCCGTCTGGGGGAAGGTCTTATAGATGTTATCCACTTTATTTATAAAGAAAGAGGCTAGGTCCTCACATTGTTCATTAGACTTGACAACGGATACCATGGACATCCCGGCATTTTTAAGACCTTTAATGATGGAGAAGATCTTCTTAGAGGGATTCTGAATATTTCTGATCTCCTCTGAAAAGTAGGTAGCCCGGGCCTTCTGAACGGCCCTATGATATTTCTTAATGGCTGATTGGTAGTGACCTTTCAGGGTAGGATCAAAGTCTCGCCTCCACTCCCGTTCCAGCCGTTTGCATGCTTTGCGCATAGTAGATAGATTGTTGTTATACCATGGGTTGGACTTAGTGCTTCGGCATTTAGATTGTTTAGCCGGAATCAAGCTTAGCCAGTCCGATAGTACTTCACTGGCGATATCTGGGTCACCTGGCCAGCTGGGCGCACTCAGCGAAAGAGTAGTGGTAAGTTGATCAAAGTTTAATCTATGCCAGGGGCGGCGGAGCATATACTTCTGATGTGACTTCCGTAAGGACACTACCCCAGAAAGTGTCATGGAAATCAAGTGGTGGTCAGTCCAGCATAGTGGAGTAGGGGTCGATACCAAGAGACACGGCAGATTAGAAAAAAATGGGTCGAGTAAGTGGCCCGCAGAGTGAGTGGATCCCCGCACCAGTTGGGGCAGCTGGGTGGGCACAAATTCCGCCACAGCTGAGTAGGCGAGATGAACAATAGTTACTTACCTGTAATCTGTGGTTCTCCAGTATTGGTATCTTTCATAGATTCACATGCCTGAATCATTCCCCGTCGTCGGAGTGGGAGTCCCACGGTACATAAAAAAGCAATAATTATGCACATAATAACCATAGTAAGTAGTACCTAGAACCAAGAAGTGAAGTAGATAGAAACTACAGGGGAAGAAAAACTTCCACATTTATGACCTATCCAGGTCATTATAAATAGTCCAAACTGCAGCCAATCAGGCGACAGCACCCTCTAGAATGCTCTCCTCAGAGGCTGAGGCTCTCAGATTTTCTCGCACAAGAGTGTACCAAGTGACAAGAAAGTATAACGAGCCTCTGAGGGGAGGTGGGTGGTTGCATGTGAATCTATGAAAGATACCAATACTGGAGAACCACAGATTACAGGTAAGTAACTATTGTTCTTCTCCAGGATTGGGGTATCTTTCATAGATTCACATGCCTGAATCAGAGTACAAAGCAGTACATCCATAAAATGCCTGTTAAATTGCACTTGTAACATTGTTGTATGTACAAGAAACCTCATGCAATGACATACCTAGAAGTTGCATAGCATGCAAATAGGAACATATATACATGTGAATAAATCAATATATATATATATATATATATATATATATATATATATATATATATATATATATATATAGCAATGTTAAACATATATAACATCAGTCTAAGAAAACAGTAAAAGGAGGAGGGAAGAACAGAGGCTCACCTTATCTAAAAAGATTACGGAGAACCGCTTGTCCCACCGATGTGTCTGCATTACTGGCAGCTTCCAAACAGTAGTGCTTGGTAAAGGTGTGCGTGCTGGACCATGTTGCAGCTCTACAGATTTGATGGAGAGGCACACCAGCAAACAAGGCAGTAGACGAAGACATTGCTCTAGTAGAGTGTGCTCTTGGCCTTGCTTGTAATGGTCTTCCTGCTTGTTGATGGCAGAGACAAATTGCAGCAGAAATCCAACGAGCTATGGTCTGTTTGGATATTGGTTGACCCTGGCGTATTTTCCCATAGGCCACAAATAACTGGTCAGATTTACGGATGGAAGCAGTCCTTTGTAAATAGAATTTGAGACATCTTCTGATGTCAAGCGTATGTAAAGTCCTTTCTGCAGTTGATTGAGGATTAGGGAAGAAAGTCTTTAAAATTATTGGTTCGTTGAGATGGAAGTCTGAAGGTACTTTAGGCATAAAACTGGGATTAGTACGTAGCACTACCGAGTTTGAAGTGAATTGAAGAAAAGGCGGATTAATAGTGAAGGCTTGAATGTCACTGACTCTCCTAGCCGATGTTAATGCTAACAGTAAAGACACCTTCCAGGAGAGAAACTTCAAATCCACTTTATGAATAGGTTCAAAGGGGTGTCGCATAAGTTGTGCAAGCACCACGTTCAGATGCCAGGATGGAGATGGGCGGCGGATAGGAGGAAACATCCTAAACAATCCCTTGAAGAATTGCTGAATGATCCTAGCTGAATAAAGAGAGTTGGAACCATCTTGCCGATATCTTGAAATAGCCGCTAGAAATACCTTCAGAGTCGAATGGGACAGGCCTGATCTTGCCAAGTGTAAAAAGAATGGTAGGATCTGCTCCGGTTTTGCATGGATCGGATGAATGGAGGCAGTTTGACACCACAAGCAAAACCTCCTCCATTTAAGCCTGTACGTCTTAATAGTGGACGGTGCTCGAGCATTGGTTAAGACTTCTTTGCAGTCCGCAGGAATATCTAAATGAGTGAATTCAAAGTGCTCAGGCGCCAGGCCGCTAATCTCAGAGATGCAGGGTCCGGATGACAGATCTGACCGTTCTGGATGGACAGAAGGTTCGGTATTGGTTGAAACTGAATGGGATCGCATTCCGACAGAAGGAGGAGTTCGGTAAACCAGAACTGGCGAGGCCACCTGGGAGCAATGAGGATTAGGCGACAGGGTTCCCTCTTCATCTTCCGGAGCACCCTGGGAACCAACGGTATCGGAGGAAAAGCGTAGGCATAGATCTGTGACCAGTTCATCGAAAAGGCATTCCCGCGTGACCCCTTGTGGGGAAGCCAACTTGCAAAGAATGGGCATTTGCGGTTCCGACTGGTCGCAAACAGGTCTAGATCGGGACGATTCCACAACTGAAATACTCGGTCCAGCGTTGGTTGATGTAACTCCCACTCGTGATTGGATACTGTTGATCTGCTGAGGGAATCTGCCAAGACATTGGAAACTCCGGGAACATGTATCGCTGATAAGCTGATCCTGTGTCGTATCGCCCAGTCCCAAATTTGTTGTGCTTGTTGTGAGAGTCGGGCAGACCTTGTTCCCCCTTGTTTGTTCAAGTAGTGCATACTTGTTGTGTTGTCTGTCCGAATTAATACTGATGCCCCTAGAATGATGGCGCGAAAGGATTTTAGAGCGAGGAAGATGGCCAGCAATTCTAGAAGGTTGATATGCCACATTCGTTGCTGGATGTTCCACTTGCCGCTGACCGTGAGCCCTTGAAGGTGTGCTCCCCACCCTTCGAGGGATGGATCCGTAGTGATGGTGAAACTTGGAGCTTCTACTAGGAAAGCGCACTCTTTCTTTACGTTCTTTCTGTGAGTCCACCAAAGTAAGGCTTCTCTCATCCGGGAGGTGATGCGAATGAGGTCGTTGAAGGAACCTGAAACCTGCAACCATTGATGGCTGAGCTCCTCTTGTAGTGGTCTCATCTTGAGACGACAGTTGGGAAGTAAAGGAATGCATGAAGAAATCATCCCCAGAAATGATTTTAACTGTCGGACTGAAGCGTACCTTTTGAGCACAATAGGTGTGCAAGGCTGAAAATCTTTTGTTGTCTTTCTTTTGAGATGAATGCTTGTGTCAGTTGAGTGTCTAACGTGGCTCCCAAGAACGTTTGTCTTTGCGACGGAACGAGATGAGACTTGTCGAGATTGATGGAAAGTCCCAGAGATTGGAAGAGGGACAAACATCTGCGAATGTGGGCGTCTGCGACCATAAAAGAACTCGCCTTGATAAGGCAGTCGTCAAAATACGGAAAGATTTGGATCCCTTCCAGACGTAGGTGTGCGCTCACCGGTGCTAGAACCTTGGTAAATACACGGTGTGCGGAACGTAGTCCGAAAGGAAGGACCTTGTACTGGAAGTCCCTGCCAGCCACTCTGAACCGCAAATATTTCCTGTGTCTGGGAAGAATCGGTACATGGAAATATGCGTCCTGAAGGTCGAGAGTAGCCATGTGATCTCCCGCAGACAGGAGATGAAGTATTTCTTGAAGCGTTAACATCCGGAAGGACAACTTTTTAAATATTTGTTGAGGGAACGGAGATCCAGAATGGGGCGCCATTCTCCCGATTTCTTCTTTATCAGGAAGAACCTTGAATAAAACCCTGTTCCTCTTGCAATTGAGGAACTCTCTCGATCGCTCCCTTTTTAGCATCAAATTTATTTGGGAAAAAAGCTCTTTGAGATGAGCTGGCGGTGGGCCTTTGGAGGAGAGCTTGGAGGATCTTTATGAACTCTAGAACATGGCCTCTGGCCACAATGTCCAGGACCCACTTGTCTGATGTTATATCGGACCAGTTCGAGTAGTACTGGGAGATTCTCCCTCCAACTTTTAAAAGGGTAGGCGGTAGAATAGGTGGCAGGTGGCGGTTGTCACTGTTTCTTAAAAGTGTCGCGTCCGCGATAGGAAGGCCTTCTCTTATTCTGTGAATAGGAGGTATTTCTTTGTCCATAAGATTGTTGACGTTGAGGTTGGTAACGTTGATTGTTTTGGAAGGACTGATATGACCTTTGCTGGTTATATCCTACTCGACTAGAAAAGGAGCCACGGCCCCTAGCTCCACGAAAGGGCGGCTTCCGAAATTGGAGGGTACCCAAAGATCTTGCAGTTTCGTTATCTTTTTAATGGCTTGAAGGGCCTCGTCCACATGCTGGCCAAAGAGAGACTCACCATCAAACGGCATGTCAACTATCTTTGACTGAACCTCCTGACGGAAAGATGTTGATTTGAGCCAGCCTTGTCGTCGTAGTACTGCGGCCCCTGCTAATTGTCTAAAACCTGTGGATGCGACATCCACGGCCGAATCTATGATCTCTGCAGAGATACGTTCTCCTACTTGCAATATCTTTAAAGCTTCCGATTTGGATGGTTCTGGCAACATGTCGATGTAAGGAGAGATGTCCGACCACATCTGTCTGTCGTATCGGCCTAGAATGGCCAGTGAATTAGCAGCACGGACTGTTGTTGCTGCCATGGTGGACACCTTTTTTCCAATGGTGTCTAACCGTCTGCCATCCCTATCTGGAGGAGCTGTGATCTGAGAAGATGGGTTCCTAGCTCGCCGTTGTGCCGCCTGGGCAATAACAGAATCAGCTTTCGGTTGACCTATGAGGCATGCCGGGGTGTTATCTGGCGCCTTGTATTTTTTGTTGAGGCGAGGTAGGACCGCAGGAATTGATGCAGGAGCCTTCATGACCTTCAATCCCTCTTGCCAGACGAAGTCAATTATTGGGATGGTCGGTACCTGTCTTCTCGTCTGATCTTTAAAATCGTATAGGAAGCACTCATCCTTTTGGTTTCCATAGGTAGGAGAAACCTTTGAGTTGCCCTTTCCATCAGAAGATGAAAGCCTCCGATGTCAACCGGAGGAGAATCGATGGGAGCTGGAGTTGAGGGAGATGGAGTTTGTAACTGGTAATCATCCCACTCCGTAAGAAGCGATCTGTCGTCCAACTCTCCTTCCTCTCTATCGTTGTCAGAGATGTGAGCATCATCGGAATGATGAGACTGTACCGGAGACGGTGGTCTGGGTGACCTCAACGCAGAAAAAGAAGTTTGAGGTACAGGTGTCGGTGGAATAGATGAAGCCGATTCAGATGGAGGAAAACGGCGATAATAATCATCCAGCATGAATTGAAGATTATTTAATAGAGCCAAAGGCATTTGTGCCGATGGAATCGGATCTTGAGCTGGAGCAACAGCCTCTGGGGAAGGTTCATCATCTTGATCATCCTCTTGATACTTTATGAACAATTCTGATGGGCTCCTGGCAGTGCGAAATCTGTCATCCTCTTCAGATTCATCCTCATCCTCTCCATAATCTAATAATTGTTGAGGTAATTCTAGAGGTATTTTAGTAGGGGAAATATGTAGTGGAGAAAGGATCTCCAACGAAGAGCCCCGTCTATGCAACAAAGATGATGTTGACGTTAGTGGTGGTAATTGCACCTGTGTCGTAGACGGTGTAGATGGCGCCGTTGCCACAGCAGCTGACCAGACCTGTAATTCTGTACAGGCAGATAATTGAAGCGTCGACGAGGGAGTCGTCGACGGAGTCGGTGTGCATGAAACCACCGGCAATGAAGCATTTGTCGACGACGAGGCAATTTTCGACGACGAGGCAGTCTTCGTCGACGAGGCAGTCTTCGTCGACGAGGCAGTCTTCGTCGACGAGGCTGTCTTCGTCGACGAGGCTGTCTTCGTCGACGAGGCAGTCTTCGTCGACGCGGTCGTCGACGAGGTGGTCGTCGACGGGAGTTTTCTAATCTTCGTCGACGGGGCGTCGACGGTAGATCTAATTTCCGTCGTCGACGAAATTGGCCTTACGGAGACAGAGACCAGCGTCGACGGTGATGACGCCGACGACATGATCATCTGAGGTCTCGGCGACGAGACGGTGGCAGTTGACGTCATCGTAGCGCCGACGGTAAATATCGTTGACGAAGTCGTCGTCGATGTCGTCGACGACGGTGCCTTATTCTGAGGTAAACTCTTCTCAGACATTCTTTTTGAAGCCAGAGACTTCGGAGTTTGTCTCGGGGGGTATTATGAAGAGGTTTACTCTTTGAAGGTGGAGGAGCCTTTTTGAGGAGGAAGGCACTTCAGCACCCTTAGAGGACTGCTGTTTTCTCGACACCTTAGCCCCAGAAGACGATAAAAGTTCCTCAGCAACCCTCTTCCTAGAGGACACTGTAGAGCCTGAGGCAATACTCCCCACCTCAGATAAAGGGTTATCCTGATCCTTAATCTTCTGCAGCCACAGAAGTAGACGTCCCTCTCTGTCTCTGAGAGTTTTTTGAGGGAAGGCCCTACAGATCTTACAGTCTCTCACCTGGTGATCAGGATACAGGCAATAAATGCATTTCTTGTGGGGATCTTCTGAGAACAGTCGCAGCTTCCCACAAGATTCACAAGGTCGAAAGAGAGATCTCTTAGAAGACATTCTGTAATGAATTAAATTGTGAAGAATAGGAAAATACTGAGCAGAGCTCAGGGAGACTCCCTTCACACGACGTGCGGTAGAAAATCTGAGAGCCTCAGCCTCTGAGGAGAGCATTCTAGAGGGTGCTGTCGCCTGATTGGCTGCAGTTTGGACTATTTATAATGACCTGGATAGGTCATAAATGTGGAAGTTTTTCTTCCCCTGTAGTTTCTATCTACTTCACTTCCTGGTTCTAGGTACTACTTACTATGGTTATTATGTGCATAATTATTGCTTTTTTATGTACCGTGGGACTCCCACTCCGACGACGGGGAATGATTCAGGCATGTGAATCTATGAAAGATACCCCAATACTGGAGAAATCCTATTTATCGGCTGATGGTTAATCAAGCTTGAAGGACATTTAGTTCCTAAATTGTGCATAAAACCTTTAACTAAGTTCTCTTGGAAAAGTTTTTCTTTTCAAAATGACTCAGAGCGATGAAGAAAGAGTAGATCTGCATCTCTCAGCCGGAGAACCACCCGAAAATGCAATTGAAATTGCACCTAAATTCAGAAATACGCTCACCATGAAACTATTAAAAAATGGTTTACCACCAAGGGGTGGCGTAGTAGCTCAAAGGCAATATCCTATAAAGCAGGAAGCTAAAAACAAGTCAGGGAGATCCTAGATCAACTTGAATACCAGGGGTGATAGAAAATTGCACTTCACCTATGAACAATCCTTTGTTCCCCGTAGCCAAACCTGACAACACATATCGTCTAGTTTTAGATTACAGACATTTAAACACCTGCACGAAGACATTTGCAGTTCAAAATGCACATAGTGCCGCATTAATGAATAACATTGTGCGACAAAAATACAAAACAACACTTGATATCTCAAATGGATTTTTTTGCCAAAATATAGCGCCTGAAAGCAGGTATCTGACCGCATTCTCAGCGCTAGGGTCTCAACGGCAATTTTGTCGTCTCCCCCAAGGGTATAAGAATAGCCCGGGGTTGTTTTCAGCAAGGGTAACAGAGTTACTCCAAAATTTGGATGAAGAAGCATTGTCCTATGTGGATGATATTTATCTGACGGACGATGACTTACCGAGGCACTTGACCAGGGTGAGCACCATTATTATGGGATTCGCCTCTGAGGGCTATAAATTTAATTTCAAAAATCAAAAATTGCCCATCTCAATGTCCTATTTTTAGGGTATGAGCTGTCAAGTGAAGGAAAAAGCCTAGCAGCTAACTTTTTAGAAAAGTGTGCGCTGCTCCAACCTCCAAAATCATTAAAGAATTTACAATCAATTCTGGGATTCCTAAATTTTGGTCGAACATACATTTTGGATTACGCAGAAAGAGTAAAACCTTTCTACGACTTAATAAAACCTGATTTTTCAGTCAGACAATGGACACAGGAACATACAAATATCCTGCGTTCCCTACAGGAAGACATGATATATTCGAAACATTTACAGACATGCGTAAGCGTACGCAACTTAGTGATCCGTGTAATAGCGGGTCAATGCGGGTACACTTATTTGACTTTCAATGAAGGCGAAACGGTACCAATCGCATACAAATCACACCTGTACACAAACGCAGAAATGCGTTTCACTTCAACAGAAAAAATCCTGACAGCAGTGCAGACCGCTGTAGCAAGAGAAAGAGCTCTGGCTCAGGGTAAACGCATAATTGTCGTGACCCCAGTACCAGCTTTAGAAGTTGTTACAAAAGCTAGCATTCCAAATGCAAAAGCCTTACATCCCAGATGGATACAATGGGCTAATTCACTTACTGCAACGGATGTTGAATACAGATTTGATCCAAGTTTAAAAACACAAGCATTTCTGCAATACGAACAAGAATATCCTCTACCAAATGAGATTTTGCCTCTAGATCAGTATGAATACATTATTTACACTGACGGTTCTGCTCAACCAGCCATAGGGAGTAAGCAAGCTTACAGCGCAGCATGTGCAATCGTTAAAGGTCGCATGCGCGATGGAAAGTTCCATCCCAGTAGCACTAAAACGTAATCTCTAGGAGACTGCACGGCTCAGTTGGCAGAATTAAAAGCACTGATACTGGCACTTGTAAATACGGAACACGAATTCCCCACACTAATTGTGTGCGATTCCTTTTACTGTGTACAGTCGTACAATGAATATTTACATCATTGGGAACAAAACGGGTTCAAAGACGCAAAAGGTGGCACAATTAAGCATAAAATGCTATGGGAACAGGTAGTGGAGTTGAGAAACGAACTACCAAGGGCTCACGTGATACATACACTGAGTCATCAGCGTGATGGCGTTCACGTTGAAGGGAATTCATTGGCTGATGAAGCCGCGAAGGGGGCTGTACGCACAGCATCCGTAGCTGCAATCAATCGTTCAAAAACGAGAATAGACGGCGAGATTTTGGTATCTGTCAATGCTTCACGCAAGGGCAGCACAGCAGTACCTAAAAAATGTCCACTCAAGTACTCCTACAAGTTAGATGCACAAAACATTCCATATGCTCAGATTCCTGGAGTGGGGGATAGAGTAATACCAAATATGGATCGTAGGCAAGGCTTAATTCTAGCAGCAGAGGAGGGTTTGGGTTCTGCCCATACAGGCGTTACAGCGACTATTTCTTTACTGAAACAGCGCTACTGGTGGCCAGGGTTAACAAAGCAGACCAAAGACTATGTCTTAAAGTGCGACATCTGCCAGCAGATGAAGGGCTCCACCGTAACACGCCCAGCACAGACACCATTATTAAAATCAGACAAACCACTCGCATGTGTGTATTTGGACCACTGCGGACCCCTACAATCGGATGGGGCCAAGAAATATATCATGGTTGCAGTGGATTCCTGCTCTAGATTCCTATGGGTTTGGCCTCAGCGCTGTGCTGACGCTCGAACTGTTATAAAAGATTTGCAAGTCTTTATCGGCACATACGTAGTTGGCACGTTACATTCTGACCGTGGCCCGGCGTTTAGCTCTCGGGCTTACAAAGAGGCCATGGAAGGAATGGGCGTAACATTGCGGTACTCCTCTCCATACCATCCTGAGGGAAATTCTGTTATGGAGAGGAAAAACCGGGACTTAAAGCAATGTTCAACAGCTAGGGTATTAGGCAAAGGCGGTAGATGGGTCGATCACCTTTATGGGGTCCAACGAGCAATAAACAATCAGCCAAGAAGCTCTCTAGGGGGTGTCACTCCTTACGAGGTCCTATTTGGGACAAGAATGTGGGTACCTGATCTTGATTGTGAAGGCAAAGTGGCGGATGAAAAACCATTTGCTATCCATGATCGCTTGGCTGTTTTACAGGATCTAAATGAATCCAGAACACAACAAAGTAACATGCTCCAGAAACAGACCGCCACTGAGGAAGTCAAGGCAGTAACGGCAAGACCTGTCTGGATCCCAAAAGTCGGGGGATCTGGTCAGAGAGAAGATTGCTGACAAGAAAGAATTTGGGCCATCCTACAAAAAGCCTGTACCGGTCCTAGCAATCCAAGGCACAAGAACTGTACTTCTGCCGCCTCTTGCCGGGAAAAGGAGAAAAGATTTCTCTCAATCGACTTAATCAAACCACACTATGTGGCCGATACTAAACAGTAGGCCTCGTGGACTCCACAGTAGCAGACGCCCTCCTCTCGCTACAATCCAAGAAGTCCAAACAGAAAGACTCATCACGTTTGAAGAGCCACCTGTACAGAATGAAGGACTAAGCAACAATGCTATGGAACTCGTTCCACTTCAACAAGAAGAAAATCAACTTAACCAAGTTGCAATCAGACCGACTACAGACGTCTACGTCAACATGCCTCGTCAAGAGCAAAATCCGATTTCAACAAATCCCGATGCAATTCCAACAATTGCTCGAACTGCTTCTGGCTATTTCATGAACTTTGATACGTTTTCACTGGATCCGAGCGAGCCGGAAACGACGCCAGCCAAAAAATCACTCAAACAGAAACTCACTGACTTTTTTTAGAAAGACTTACCTGGTGTCACCTTGGATTGAACTATGGTATATCACTGGGATTTTATTTTTTCTTTTCTGGCTAGGTTTAATATTAACTTTTAGTATGCTTATTAATGGATGATACCTCCAGCAGAGCTCTACAGCCCAAACAGTCAATTTGATTTTAAAACCACACCAGTCTTCACATCGTGAACCAAGAGACTTGTCTTCAGTGAACATTACAGTAGTTCCTATACCGGACGGTATAGTATGGGACAAGATTGATTATGATATATTCGGTCCGACTGAACTTTTAAAGCTTAAACATGTATTTAAAATTTCTTTAAGTGATATCATTACCTCCAGTAAATTGTCTGATGATTGGGACACTGAAACTGTAAATAATTTAATGTCTGATTTAGAAAAAACTGCAGCATTTCCGAACAATGAAATGTTAGAAGGTACTTCAGACTATGATACATTGTACTGTTACCAACATTATGGTCATCTATATCGCCCCATTGGCAGAGATTATTGGGATGTATGGCATCAGTGTTGTGTCATATGCGGATGACACACAACTGGTGGTGTCATTGTCACAAGCCCATGTTGAGGCAGCCACTAACTTTTCTACCTGCCTACAAGAACTGGCGTCTTGGATGTCGAACAACTGTTTAAAACTTAATGGCAATAAGACAGAGGTTCTTGTGGTAGGCAAAGCCCCCTCGATTTGGTCCTCATCATGGTGGCCTCAGACTTTGGGCCCTACTCAATCCCCCAGCGAACAGGTTAAGAACCTAGGGATGTGGCTGGACACCAAGCTCCTTTGAGAGCCACACCAGATGGGTGGCAGGGAAATGTTTTGGGGTAATGAGAGGACTTCGGAAGACACTGGATGTACTTCCCATGACGGCTACAAAAACCATGGTCCATGCTCTGGTAACCTCCCGCTTGGATTACGGAAACGCCCTTTATTTGGGGGCAAGTAGCAAATGTATGAAAAGACTTCAATGCATTCAGAACGCGGCAGCCCGCCTCGTTCTGATGCTGCCAAGGAGAGCTTCCTCTAACCAGGCCTTGACATCCCTTCACTGGCTTCCGGTGAGGGAGAGAATTCTCTTCAAAGCCCTGTGTGTTAGTCACCGCAACCTACAGAGGAAAGGGCCAACCTATCTACATGATCTACTTACCCCCTATATCCCGACCCGCCTTCTGAGATCATGTGGGACGGGAAAGGTCAGAACTCCGACCATCAAAAGAGCGAGAATGGGTGGCCGATCTTTCCGTTTCCTGGCAGCAAAGCATTGGAATAACCTCTCCCCTTGGTCTCCGGATGGAGCCTTCGGAGACAATCTTTCGGAAAAAACTCAAGACTTGGCTTTTTCCGTCCTTAGGCCTTCCCTTCTAGCTGCTTCACAGTACTGCTCCGGACGAGTCTTTCTGATGCCGCAGCGCGGGGACACACTAGTGAGTGTAGCCATGCGCTTTATAAATTTGTTTATTATTATTATTATTATTATTATCATTTCTTGCACAAATCCATAACACCTAGAAATGTATTTGAATACCACCAGTGGGAACACTGCCCAACACCTCCAAGAGGTAGTTCGCAAACCTTTGCACAGAAATTCACATACTTTTCAGGGTTCAACACATCTGACCCAAAGTCATTTTATTACAAAGTGGCAACAACATCAGCACAGAAAATTATGTTGACTAACACCAAACAGATTTACTCTGCTTCCTTTATGGCCCAGTTGTCTACACAGGGTTTCGACCTATGGAAGGACACTATAGATTCAAAATCTATCTGGGGTTCTAGGGACTGGCAAGTCCAGGGAACAGAAGCGCTTTTTAGAGCATGCCTCATTCCACAGCAGATAATATTTCTGAATGACACTGTGCAACAGACATCCTGTCTTGGACTAGCCAAGAACAAGGAAGTGAACACACCGGGGTTTCCAACACCATCACAGATGGGTGGGGGGCAGAATTCAACTACAAATGGGGTAAGATTAGACGACATTCTCCAGTACAACAGATCAGATCCCAATTGGACAGAATGGCTGATTTGGCCCATTGACACAAACACATGTCAACAGAGATTCCTAGGTATAACCGAGGGGTTTAGTATCAGTAGGCCAGATACACGCTATGTACAAAGACAATACGCAGGGGTAGTGACATCCTACAGTGTTGGGAAGTTGTGCCTTGATTGGCTAGAGACCTCAACACTCACAGAAGTAAAACATCATTTGACCTTACTCACATCTGATGTAGACCTTAGGGATTTCTTGTCAGGCCCAAGGAAAACACGTCAGAAACGTTTCATATATGCTGGCATTTATGCCTACTATAATGAAAACTGGAAAATATCCCAACAAGAGGCTGCAGAAAGAATACGGGAAATAGACCGTATTTACTTAGAGAAGGCATTAGCTGTAGTGGATAATGGGTTAACAACTTTGACCTCCAGGATTTACTCCTTAGGCAACATTGTGTCTTCGGCAATCGACATATTAGAACAAGATCTGGCCTTGTTACAACACGGGCAGTCTCAGCTACGTTCTATTATGATGTTAAGCTGGACGCTGCAATCTTTGCGTGCAGGCTACGTGCCCTGGCGTTTTATAAACACCACGTCTCTGTTCTCAGAATACAATCTAACAGATAAACAGACAGAAATGGCACAGAGGGGCGCCAAATATACAATGCTGCGTATTGAGAAACTGGAAAGGTTACCATTCACTGTAGCCGATTCACCATCAACAGAATGGCTAATTCATGGTCAAATCACTCTGCCGGTCACTACGTTTCATTTTCAATATTGCCTTGAGCAGAGGCAGGCAGGCAAATATGAAAAAATGGGTAAGGGATACATCAAGGAAACTTGGGAGTTACCATATAGATATCGATGCCGGAACGGGGATCGAGAAGTGTATCTGAGTGGTACGAACTGCAAGAACGCTTTAAGCGGTTCTCTCATGTGTCAGGATATTTCTCTACACGGAGCATGTAGTGGTTCGGTAGCGAACTTATCATGTCACATGTCAGGGACCCCAGCGGCCATGATCACGCCGGTTTTCCAGCTGCTCTCGAATGGGAATTACTTAATGCTAAATGATCAAGGTTGCTGTGAGATGCTTCCGGGCGTCGCCTATCTGGTCACTGTTAACTCCAGGGTTACTTGCTGTATGCAAGTATTGTTTCCATCACTGAACACAGTCAGGGAGGCGCCGTTATGGCCTTCATTGAATGTTTCCTTTATACAATTTGATACTTTGAGCAGACTGAAAGCCATGCTTTTACAGCAACCCGTGCCCTTAACCTCCGCTCGAGAAATCTTTGAACTTCAAGTTGCAAGGACCTCGACTGAGATACAAGCGCTTATACGTACAAACTGCCCCTTTCATTTCGCAGAAATGGTGGGTCGTATCTTTAACATGTCTGATACGAGCGGTATTGTACACCTATTTAAGACCATAGGGTCAGGACTATTAAGCACCTTTCAGACAGTCCTCGGAGTAATCCCAAATTTTATACACTCCGTATTGGGAAGCGTCTTTGAAGGTTTCCCGCTTATCCTGTTCCTAATTGCAGGAGTCCTGATTGTAATCTTACTGCTACGCAATGGACGGCCCCATTTCCGAGGAAATGGCGAACACGCTCATGGAACGGAAATATCGTGAACGCTTGGTGCAGCTTCTGGGCATACCTTGCCTAAGAGAACTGAACGCCTCTTGGTTTCAATCATTTAGACCAGTCTGGGTGGACTGCATCTTACCTGTTCTTCGATGCCTGTTCTGCGGAGAAGAATGCACGTTGGATCTTTGTCTAACGTTTCCATCAGATGCGCCTCCGGACACGGATGCAATGCTGGACCCCCTAAAGGCCCATGCTCTGCGTTGTCCCCAGCGTCTTCCAATTCTGATGAATGCATTCCTTGAGAATCCACAGGTGCCGTTTGCTCCTGCTGGGTTAGGTGGCTCCTCCACAGGCACCGAGGTAACAACTGCCGCACAAGCTGCCGCAGCAACGACTGTTGGCAGTGCCGAATTCCATCTATGTGCGATTGACGTTCTCTGTGAAGCGTTGGATTTGTCGTCTGCAGTAGCTAACACCGATAATGCTGTATCTCCCAGCCAGGACACTTAATCTTGAATTGGCTCATCGCGTCCTGGGAAAGAATTCGGCTTCTCCACTTCGTTTCATAAATAAACGAACAAAATTTGGAACATTTCCTAAATTGACACTTTTACTTGGAAAAGCATGGCCTTCTTCAGCTTATAGTGATGCAACTTTTATAAATGGGACAGAATTGACTTTTTCAAGTGGTAACTAAGAAATAGCTATTTTTTAACATTTTTAACTTTTTATAGTCTTTTTAAAACCCATGTTTTAGCTGTTTTTAAGTGAATATTTTTAAATTGTCCAGATTTTAAGTATGGTCATTGTCATCCAATTCGGAAGTGGAGTGGGTGTTATGTTTCGTATATAGGCCCTAATGTAGACCCGTTCATATATGCCATAATGTAGAAATACTCGTATATGCCCTATTATGGTCATACTCGTATATGCCCTATTATGGTCATACTCGTCATGGTCATGCCCATTATGGTCATGGCTCCGAATATAGGCATGATCTTTCACCTACATTAGTTACTTACCGTACACAACGAGCTCTGAGAGCTGAACGTTATCTAGTCTGTGGTTAGAACACTGCAAGGTCTTTCCAGAACACAGGCCTACAATGTACTCAAATTATGCATGAGCATTCACCAGCTACATTTCCCGCATAATATGTATGTACAAAGTTCACCCCTGATGTCTTCCTCATGTCCAACAAAGACCAATACAAACCATACTGAGGGACGAGACACTTTAGGGTATAAATACACCACATCTTGCCACGGTAAGATAGAGGGAACCGAGACTTCCATGCTGACACACTGACCAGAGACGCTGAGGCTCCTGCATGAAGTCGCTCCAGCTGACAGCGGTCTAACACAGCCCTTGCGGGGTGTCCAACTCGAGACCAGGACGGGGTCCCACACTCTCTCTATTCAGGTATGGGGGTTCGACTAAATCCTAGAAGGACTCTTGGCTCTTAGGCGTTTAGACCTACACATATGCTAGGTACACTCAGGTACATCTAGTTAGGCATCGTAGGAGTACGCGCACTTGCATAATGCTTTTATATTCATGTATGTATTCATGATTATTGCAATATGGTAGAACTGTTCCATCCTTTCACTTTGATCGTACTGCTGATAATATTTCTCTGCTATTGTCTGCTGGTTGCTGCAGCACATATATTTTACACTAGAATAACAACTGTTCAATAAATACTTATTGAAACGCCCAGACTGTTTATTCTGTGTAACTCTCTGAGACAAACCGAATAAGTAAGCACGAGTGACTGAGCGAAAGGTAGTACATTGTTTCCACGATTCTGAGGAATTTGGGTGGTCATGATCTAAAGGTTGCCAGAAACTAATCTCTCCCCGATAAGAGGAGATTCTAGTGGCACTGTGAGCTAGCTAATGCAAATCCGGCTAACATATACAGTGGGGGTGCACAGAGTCAGTCTAACACCAAGCCCACAGTTTATGTTATCCAAACGCGCAGGTCCTGCAGGGGTACTATAGGAACTACACGACAGAACGGTTCAACCGTGTCATCAAGGGCATAGTGCAGCTGGCAAACAATAATGGGTTGGCCTGGAAAAACGAATTGTTCAAAATGGTGTGGGCGTACAGAGTGACTACAAATGAATGCACAGGCTCGAGTCCCTTCGTCTTAATGAGGGGTAGAACACCCATGTGCAAAGACAATGTTGGATGGCTGGAAACAGCCAAGAGGGCTGAATGGTCCCCGGAGACTGTGAAAGAGAACTGGTTACGTTCACAAGAAAGTAGCAAGGAACATCACGATTCTAAACACAAATGCAAACCAGTGTCCCTGGAGGTAGGTGACATGGTCAGAGTAAGACGCACAGGGTTCATAGAGAGAGGGCAGAGTCGCTACACCCACCCCTTAGAGGTAAAGAAAATATTGTGCAATTCAGCCTTGCTGAGCGACGGTAAGGTCTGGCACTTTTCGGCACTCTCTAGGAGTAAGAGTAAGAGTGTGAGGTTGGACCAAAGCTATGCAGATGCTGACCCCGGACATGAGGAGGATGGTGTGCACAGAAAAATGAGTATGGGTAATGTGAATGATTATGATTCGGACTTAGACACCCACGGTGGGGATGACCAGACCCAAGGTGTGGATGTGGCACCTGCTGTAGCAACCCCAGATGAGAGTGCTGCGAACAGTGATGCAGGTGTGAGGGAGGCTCAGAGTCATGCCACAGCGAGTCCGCCCGATGCTCGCGACACGTCTGGGGTAAACAAGACCAACAGTGAAATCAGCACGACCAGGACTGGACGTGCAATAGCCAAACCATGTTGGTTTAAGGACTTCAAGTGTTATTAACAAATGGTCACTAGGTACCACTGCCTGCATGGTTACCAAATCTAATAGAAAATGTTTCTTTGTACAACTGTTTTGTTTTGTTAAACCGCTTTGCAGCTGTGTTGGTTTCCCCCCCTTTCTTCCTCGCCCTTAGGAAGGAGATGTGTTGTAATTTATTCCTCCTCTTCCCCCCTTCCCTCCCCTCTCCCACCTCCTGGGCACCCGTACCCCCGCGCGTGCCACTGATGTTATGACGTATCAGCTGGCGTTCCAGAACGCCAGCTGAAAGCCTGTCAGTTTAGAATTGAGTGGGCGTCGACACGCTGTGGTTACTACGTTGTCCGCCTCGTACCTGATGTGCTGTTACTATCTGAAGAATAAACTTTACCTGCAACCACTCCACTGTGTATTCTTCATTAGAGAAGCCTCTCTATTTATCTATACCTTCAACCTTCCCTATCTATTTGTAATAAAGATTTACATAAACATTACAAAAAATTGTTAGCAAAGGCAAGAGGCTGGCAGCCAACACCAGATCGATTGGCTTTTTTAGGTTGGTGTTAGTTTGACCTTTTGATTTTACTAAAATGATGCATTTAACATAGTGACTTATAAGGGTTTTCAGACAGACTTCATCTATAAGTCTGCTATGTCATTCACATTTTTCCTCCAGCCACAGCCCACTTTAGCCATTGTCTGACTTCACTGTGACTTACAACATGCTTCCCTTCCACAAGGAGCACATTTACACACAAAGTAGTTGCCTTTAATTCCAGGGACTACTATGGTGAGTGCCTTTTTGGACCAAAGAAATATTTCTTCCTTTACTCAATGTTTTTAGACTGATGAGGGCCCAACATCATCGTCAACAATGTTTTACAAAAAACATGACAGAAATAAACAAGGATTGCCAAAGTCAAAATGCTGGCTACCAAAGTCAGACTTCTTGGCTTTGCCAATGCTTGTTTCCCTGTGTGATGATGTGTCTTCCTTTATGGCCATTATGACTATAATTAAACAGGAGTTAGCACCAATGGAGGGTGGCTCGTTTGTTTTTTTTTACATTAATCACTCTCAGTAAAGTATAGTCGGTCTTAATACTCATGTTACTTGGTTTTCCCTGTTGTGAATTGCTGGTAATAACTGGTTTGTAACCTAGAAGTTGATATGTCTATAAATGAGTCCTTGCAAACCATTGTTTTATACGCCTCTTCTTCTTTGCACTCTTCTCCTTCACAGCTCAAAAATACTATACAAGCCTTTTTTCCATTCCTGTTCCCAGGATTCGGGCCACCTTTTACTGTCAGCTTCCGTCATTGCCCTGGTCCCCCCTTGTTCCACCCATGCTACTCTGGCACCAGAAAGGCCTTCACTCAGCTATGCTAAAGACTGCATAAACACTTTTATGTAAAACAGTGATCCTGTCATCCGCTGGGTGCTACTAGGAACCACAAAATGCTGAGTTTACATCCATCAAAATCAATGAATGCTTGCAGGGTTGGTCTGGCCTGTAGGGCAACCAGGCAGTGCCCGAGGGGCTGGTTTGATAGGACAGTGTGTGGGCCAGTCTTTTGGAGGTTTGTGGGACTGGTTTATGGTCCGGTGGGCCTGTTTTTTCTGTTGATGTCCCTGATATTACCACAAACATTGCCTGTAGCAAGCACACATGCACACAGTCTCCCATTCCTTGCAAAACACCTATACAATGTGTCTTTACAAGTTCAAAACCGTCCAATTTGCAAATGTGGGCAACTTTTTAACCATATGATTCACTAAATTGGGCCACTTTTATTTTGATGCCCGAGTCAGTCGATTCTGAATGCTTGACGTTCATTTTGCTCTGATTACAGAAATTGTTTTGTGACTGGAATTTCGAATTTAAATAGCACACCAGAGAATTAAGGTTTAAGATCACCGAAGGAGCTATCATTTGGGGCCTGATGAGCCACTCCCGAGTTGTTGGAATGGGAGAACTGCAAACACTGCTGTCGAGTCACAGCACTGGCCTGGATAGGCCCTTCGAGGTGCATGTTTTGAACTGCTCCTGAGGGCTGGTCAGCTGCTCGTCACAGGCCAAACTCCGTTCGAACAAGTCGTATTTTGATAAGGATAGTCGGCAAACAATTTGAGTTCAGTGTAGTTTTGCACTACAACAGCATTTTACAGGTTCCATAAATATTAAAATGGACAACATCTCTTCAGTTTGACGACTGCACGTGTTACAAACCAGGTGATTGTCCCCGAAGAGGACCCCATTCAGCGGCCAGATGAGAAACAAAGGTCACACATGAAGAGCTCCTTCAAGAGGCCTCCACAGGCCACCAGCTCCCAATGGGTACAGACACCCACAATAAAGTCAATGTATTGACTGCGCGGAGGGGCAGCAACTCCCACTGCCTCCCAGACGCAATATTTGTCATGTCAGCTCGGGTCAGGGTACCGGGAGATGAGACCACTCGATGCCCACCGGTGGGCACACGCACACACAAACTGACCACAAGGACCCGAGATCCTGCAGGGGTCACGCCACTCAAAGGAAAGGTCAGTAGAGGGCACGGGGGCGTGGCCGCAGAGGCCGCCTGCAGCCAGGCACACGCCCTCGATAGCCGCACTTGTTTAAGCAGAGGGAGGTGCAGATCTTAATGGATTTGGCCCTGGGGGCAAGGGCGGCAAGTGGAGGAAGTGTTGGCGGGCGGGGAGGGACTGCTGCTAAAAGGCAGGTGGAGGCAAGTGGACGGCGGGGAATGGCGGCCGCCTGCTTCATGTCAACAAACAGGAAACGACCCACTCGAAGATGTCAAAGGCAGAGCCGCACGGGGCCATTAGGGCCACAAAGGCCCCGCAGCAGGCCCAGTCGAGGGGTGCAAGGTCCAGCTTTCAAAGCTCGCCCTCTCATAATTACCGTGAAACCAGATTACTGCATCGCCCTACGTGGCCGGCAAAGATAGCCCTTTCTAGCCACAACTGCAGCTGTTCGGGGAGAATGGAGGTCTCTGGAAGAAAGGTGCCCGGAACAATGAATGGTATGGCTGACACAAGCAGCCCTAGACGGCAGACACGTGCCAAGATCTGTTAAAGGAAGCTCTAGGCGCCTCGATCCCATCTCTGGAGAGGGTGGGGGCAGTACGAATACACAAGGGGGATGTTCACCCACTGAACTGTTGATACTCCCGAGAAGGAACCTGGCTAGGGGTTTAGGCCCCGACGAAGACACTTGCCACAGTAGCCCTGCTTGTAAATGCCATTACGAGCACTTCTGTCCTGTACAGTAAAGTGTGCCCTGCTCCTGAAGTGGGGCTTTTTTCTCCCAGTCCCAGGACATTCATATTTTTATGAAAATATAAAACATGACCATCTTTTTGAGGATGAACTGTTGACCTAACCCTGCAAGGGTTAAAACCTGTGATGAAGAGGTTTGCACAATTTCGGGAACTTCTGCTTTAAACAGTTAAAAATGTCACTGGCGTAAAATACATGGCTAGTTTAACAACATTTGAAACTGATAAACACAACAATGATGTATTTACGAACTCAATATTGAACTGTATTGTGACTTTTGTATAGCGCTTATTAGCCCCATGTGGGGTGCTTAGCGACAGACAGAATGCTGCCCCAGCACTTGGCCGGGCCTTTTCTTTAAAGGGAAAGTGTGAGGACAACAGGTTGTACTGTCCCCCGTGTAAAGGGCCAACACATGTTTGTGACCATAACAAAATATGCACTTATGATCGCAGAGCAACAAAGGAGATGCAGGAATACATGAATACGTTATTATGGGAAATGCGGACTAAAAGCCATTTGGTAATTCTAAAAGTATTTCATTTATGGATGGCCAATTTCGGGCTTTTCATAGGAACGTGATTGTTCTTTTTGCATTGACTGCTGACATGTAAGCTACCCGACAACGATTTACACTACAGTGGAGGGTGGTTTTGGTTCGCATTAGGGCAGGTGAAGGGCCATCTGAAACGCCTTGTCTCACACCTTGAAACCGGCTTTAAGAAGGACCAGCGGCTGACCTAGGAACACCATTGTCCGTCCAGGTCAGACCGCTCTGAAGAGCCTTCTTGGCCCCGTGGGAGGCCCAGGTAGAGCATTTCTGAGTGAGATAAGAGAAGAGGCTGATGACACATCCCTCTCTCAGGACAGAGGCCAAGAGGGAGCCGTCTGCCAAGCAGCTGCCTTTGAAAACACAAAGATGACAGACAAGAGAGCTCTGAAGTCCATCTAGCACAGCCCCATTACCTTACATGTATGTCAAGAACAGGAAAACCCGAGTGTGTCATAAAGCAGAAAATCAAATGAAGATTCAGTTTTACGAGTGCAACTAATAATTATCAGATGTACACGATTTGAAAGCCATGGCACTGTCATTCAACCATAATTATACTCACTGATTACAGAAAAGAAACTGAAATGTCTAAATGCAGTTTAATGATGGGTGTTATTACCCCCCGCTATAATCCCAGTACCAGGTTAGTATGTTAAGATTAAGTGCAGTTGCACAGAACATTCACTTCATTTGCATGGCAGGTGGGGCAATGGGAGAACCCTTGTGAAGCTGCAGGGTTGGTCGCTGTGTTCTCAGGGCTGGATGGCCCTGGCATCTGCCGGACACAGCACAGGTTGCATCCCCTGTCCATTGGCCAGGTCTTCACAGCTGGCACTACAAAGTTATAGGCCTCTTCCTGCTGCCAGCCACAGTGTACTGCCACTGTTCACACTGAGGCTTCCCTCCAAGTGCCCAAGGAAGAGGCACAGCCTACCAGCCCACAGTGTGTTTTTTAATAAACTTTATTTGTTCGATTACTTAAAATCATTAAAAATCAATAATCCAACCAAACAACAACATACGCATGTTACACTCGGGTTAAGGGAATAGACCTAAAAGTTCGATAAACTTGAGCCATTAATCCATTGCCCACAGTGAACTGAATACGTTTGCCTTAAATTCTGGGTGTCACGGCGCTAGAGGCAGGCAGCCTTCAATCAGTTAGGTCTGGTGAGCAGAGCTGGGTCACTGCAGTGGATAGCCTGTAACCCAAGGCAGCCCCTGTTCTGCAGTAGGATTGCTCATGCTGCGGCCAGGGGCAACAGGTGCAGTTTATGATTCAGGGAGGAGGTGTGTGTTATCTTTCTACCTTGCTGGGATGAGGGACTGTGCGGAACTGCCAATGGTGCTTCACATACTGGGGGGACTGGTGTGAGAAAGGATAAGTTACTTACCTGTAATCCTAGTTCTCTTCCAGGGGTATACTCATCAAAGTCATAAGCACTGAATAGTCCCGCCCACGTGCGGGGACCCCGGAGCATTAACAAAAATATATGCATATAAAAATATATATATATATTTTTTTAAATTTATTTTTATTTGCATTTATAACACAAAGAATAACAATTACATTCAGCAAGACAATCAGCAAGCAGTATGCGGTCTACAGGTCATAGGTGTTATGCCCTGCCATATCATATACAGCACCTATCGGACAGAGTCAATAGCAGTACATTACAATATTACGATATTGGTCAACAAATGGTGTCCCATGTTCAGACTATGTTTTAGTAATATGCAGTGGAATCTCGGACTCTGGCGTCGAGGAGGGCATAAGTACCGAGTGTGCACGTTAAAGGTCGTCTAAGTTCACAGTATTTAGCCAGACCCTCCAGGATTTCGCGATTTGCCGCGAAATCGGCACTTTTGTAAAAATGCCGCGATTTTTACAAAAGTGCCCGCGAAATCGGCACTTTTGTAAAAATGCCGCGATTTTTACAAAAGTGCCCGCGAAATTGAAGGAATGCAGGGAAAAGGTTAAGGTTGTACATTTCTATGGTAATTGTAATTCTTCACTTGCCTGCATGGATGGATGTTACAATATTACAAGCAGTGAAAAATGTTGTTTTCTCATCAGGGACGCATAGCGCTTTAAAACTCAAAAATAAAGAGGATAGCAGTTAATACGTAAAGGAAGAGAGAAGAAAGCAAGAGGGGAAATCCGTGTTCCAATCTGCAAACTATGACGTATCCCGCTGCGAATAATATATCAAAGAAACAAATCCATAGTTATGAGATTTTCTCTACATATAATTGCTGGATATGATAGTTCGGCTAAAAGAAGCTGTTTCACGTCTCAATTCATCTTACTTTTTGTTTATTTGCTGACAGACAAAACAGTATTATTAGCAGCGAAACAGGAAGTAGCAGCTGTGCCACATGGCTGCCATATTTCTAAGGTAAAAAAAAACTTCCCTCCTCCCAGCATCACATGCGAGTGTGCCCTCTCATTACCCGCTGATGAATACATGACGATTTACCTCTCACCATGACGCAGCCTTTAGCGTAACCCCGGGTTTGCTTGATCTCCCCCAAACTGCCACCCATTGTCTGCAACTGTTAATTAATGGCATAAATAGATTTAAGTAAAAAAAACAATGTTATATTTTAGCCCTTGAAAATAATGGAAGGCCCTGCCTTTTGTAGGTAGTTTAAAATGATCCACATTAATAGCAAATTTTAGGAAGTCTGCTTATTACAAAGAATGCTTTGGTCACAAGCGAGATCCTGGCTCAGCAGCCGTTGAAGATTTCACTGCACTGTGAAGAGGCTGAAGACACCAAGGCCCATGGAGGTAGCTAGGCTTGGCAGTTGGTGATGGTGGAATGACTCAATGGCATTGTGAATCAATGAGGTAGCCAGACTCATTGCTTGGCAGTTGGTGATGGCACAATGTCTCAGTGAGGTAGCCAGGCTCGTTGCTTGGCAGTTGCTGATGGCACAATGACTCAGTAAGGTAGCCAGGCTCCTCGCTTGGCAGTTAATCAGACCCTCCAGGATTTTCGTGATGTGCCGGACCTTATCTGCCCTCAGTATCTGTAGCCAGAAACCCTATTTGTGGCAGTTCGACAGCCTGCCAAATTGGCCCACAGAACCTGGTTTTGTGATGGTAATTCCTTCAGTCGATACCCATTGGCTGAGATGCACACGCCTGGAAGGAAAGTAAATGACCCGAGACACAGAAAGCCTGACGCCTGGTTTGTAGGTTCTGGAATGCCATTTCCTATGGGATGCTACCAGGCCATCTTTGATGGGCTTCTCAGAACCTATACTAAAGCAAATGGAGGATTGCATTTCCAAGGGATAACAGCCTTCACCTGTGGGCTGCTTCCTCTGTTCCATGTCCCAGGTTGCCTATTTCAAAGTGGAATACTCTGCTAAAACAGTTTCCATTGATTTAAGGCTGAAAATGAATCATTATGAGTAAAATAAAGTGCCGCAAAAATGCTGCTAAATTTCCATATTTGTGCCGCTAAATTTCCATATTTGTGCCGCTAAATTTGCTAATCCATGCCGCTATATCCTGGGGGGTCTGTTTAGCCAGTCTACAAGTGGCTCCCAAAAACCCCGGGGGCGGGATCGCGCTGGCAGCTGTTCCCAATATGTCTCCAATTGCGCTTTACAGTGTGGAACACTAATGATCCAATTTTTTGTGGTCGGCGGTCGAGACGCTCTCCAATGAATGGCTACTTGGCGTTTTGCCATGATTAGCAACATCGCAGTTAGCCTCTTGTGTTTGGGTGGAATATCAGTGCTGTCTCCCAGCAACGCCGCCAGCGGCGTGCAGGGTAGCTTATGACCAGTAATGGCCTGTATGCATTGCAATGTGCGTATCCAGAAATTAGCAACCGGCCGGCAATGCCATCCACGTGCAGGAAGTTGGCGTATGTCCCCACATCGCCAGCAGCGATCATCAGAGCGCAGGCCCATTCGGTGCAGTTGCGTCGGAGTCCGATACAGGCGATGTATATATTTAAAGTGGATTAACCTTAGCCGGTAATTAGAGGATAACAGATTCAGCTGTCCTCAGATCGACTTCCATTGGTCGTCTGAAATGGACGTCCCCGTCTCTGTCTCCCACCCTGCTTTAGCCTCAGGGATGATTAGTGGGGATTCTCTCTGCATAGTATTATATATGCAGGTGATCAGCTTGCGGCCGTGCTGAATCACAAGTACGTTTTCTAGTGCAGCCAGTGTCGGCGGGGGGATATGGGAATGTGTTGAACCTACTCCTGCAGGAAGAGCGTAGCTGGTAATATAGGACCATGTCCGCTGCTGTGGGGGGTGTCTGTCCGCACATCTGTTACACCGTCAAGAAAGTGTTTTCGGGAAATAGGTCCTTGCCCTTGCATACCTTAAGCTGTGTTGCTCTCTCTCGCGGCCTGCGATCTCCCAGTGGGGGTATCTGTACTGTGGATTACTCGCTACTTGCATCGAGGGGGCGTATAGCGTGTCTAGCTTTGCTCTTTTACGCAGTCCTGACCAGGCCCAGCGTAGCGCCTCCACTGTGTTAATCTCATCTCGTGGTCTCTTAAATGCTTGAAAAACTGCAGTGGCAGTGGCGCTGCTCTATCCATTTCTATGGATACATGTGGCTTAAAGGGTGTAGGGTGTACCCAATAGTGTCGGAAGTGCGCCTGGGCGCTGTAAGCATACAGTATAAAATCCGGTGCAGCCAGTCCTCCTTGGGATTGGGGTAGGGTAAGTATCTCCCACGCTATCCTGGGTTGTTTCCCGGCCCATACCAGTTCGATCATAAGAGAGCGCAGTGTTTTGAAAAAGTGTGTCGTTAGTGGGATGGGGATGTTAACAAAAAGGTATAATAGCTTGGGCAGTATTATCATTTTGGCCAGTGCAACGCGTCCTATCAGTGAGAGGGGTAATGTCCTCCACCGGTGTACCCTCTCCGTAATCCAGTCAATTGTCCTGCCGTAGTTTTCGGACCACAGTTCATGCAGATCATTGCTGAGCCAAATTCCCAAATACCGTGTTGGTCCCGTCGCCCAGTGATGGGGTATTCCGTATCGAAGGGGCGAGTGCCGGAGGTCAGGGGGAAGATGACAGACTTGCTCCAGTTTATGCATACCCCGTAGAGTTCTCCGTATCGGATCAGCTCCCTCGTCATGGGTGCCAGATTTTCCCTGGGGTCGGTCATGTAAAGTATGATGTCGTCGGCGTATAGTGAAATTGTCAGGCCGCGCGATGTAAACCCTATGCTGCGGTGTGTATGGTGTTGTCGAAGACGGGCTGTCAGTGGCTCGGTTGCAATGGCAAAAAGTAGGGGCGAAAGGGGGCAGCCCTGTCTTGTCCCCCTGGTTATATTGAAGGGTTCAGAGACCAGTCCGTTCACCCGTACGCGCGCTGTGGGCATCGTGTATAATAATTGTATCTGTTTAATGAAGATGGGGCTGAGACCTATTCGGTGTAACAGCGGAAAAAGGAAGCTCCACTCCAGGGAGTCGAATGCCTTAGTGGTATCGAGCAAGGCCGCGATTGCCAGGACGTGTGGTGCCAGATAGTGCATTAGAGCAAATATTGTCCGGAGGTTGTGGGACGTAGACCGTCTCGGTATGAAACCGGATTGGGCTGGTAAAATTATTCGGGTAAGCAAAGGTTGCATTCGGGTAGCTAAAAGTTTTGCGAATATTTTTACATCTATATTTATTAATGAAATTGGGCGATAGGAATCACAGTGGGTGGGGTCTTTGTCTGGTTTTAAAACCGTTATGGTAACAGCTTCTCTCATCGAAGGGGGCAGATGGCCCACTTCCATAGCTTCATTATACACCGCCAGAAGGCGGGGAGCTAGAATCTCCACGTACTCCTTATAGAATTTGGCCGTCAGGCCATCAGGGCCAGGGGCTTTGTCTGCTGGAATTCCACCTATGATCTGTTTAATATCCTCTACTGTAAAAGGCAACTCCATGTACTCCCGGTGGGCTCTTTCAAACCACACTAGTGCTATGGAATCAAAATAGTCATTCAGTAAGGCTTCTGTCAGGCCGATATCGGATTTATACAGTTGTGCGTAGAAACTGCGCATCGTGTCAAGGATAGCAGGTGCAGAGCGGACCATTTCCCCTTCCGCGTTAGACAGTTCTGTTATAATTGGGGAGCCCCTGGGTCTACGTAGGAGACTGGCCAGTGTTTTGCTCGGTGTATCCCCTTCTCCATATCTACGCGCTGTGGCCTGTTTGTGTAGGAATTTGACTTCCCGTTCAGCCTCCTCCTGATAGGACGTGAGCGTGTTGCGTATCTTAGCCAATATAAAGGGTGTTGGTGTCGTGCAATTCCTTTTCGATCCGGCTTAAACTATTCCTTATATCTCGGAGGACCCCAGACTGCCCTGCTATACAATGTCCCCGGATCACCACTTTAAACGCTTCCCATAAAGTGCACTCCGTTGTCACCGTGCCAGAATTGTGTTCAAAATACTCTTGGATGTGTGTTCGAATACTCTCGCGGAATGCTGAATCTAATAGGGCATTAGAGGGGAGGCGCCATGAGAATGGCTGTCGATAAGGTTGCGGGATCTGGAGAGCTAGAGCTACAGGGGCGTGATCCGACAGTGTTCTCGCATGGTGGTTGGCGTTTTGCACCCAGACCTGTAAGTCTCTGGTTAATAGCCAAAAATCTATTCTGGACCAGGCTTGTCGGTGGTGCGTAATGCAGGTGCCCTCCCTCAACGTGGGGTGGAGTGCCCGCCAGGGGTCAGATAAGTCATAATCTTGTATTATACTGTGTAGTGTGGCTGTCGCGTGGGAGTGATGGACACGCGCCGTTCCTTCCCTATCCATGGAGGGGGAGAGCGTGATGTTAAAATCCCCACCCCAGAGTATCGCAGAGTCTCCCATAGACTGGATGTTGTGCCAGAGGTGTTGGAAAAAAGTGGGATCGTCTATATTGGGCCCATAGACGTTAGCTATAATCAGTGGACAGTGATATAGTGTACCTTTCAGGAGGAGAAATTGGTTTGTCTGCCAGGGGACCCCTTTGCGAATGAGAGTTGCCACTCCTCTGGAATAACTAGAGTAGCCCGCACTATGGATTTCGCTCCAGCGAGCAGTGGACAGTCTTGTGCCTGTCATCTCCAGGAGGCGAGTCTCCTGTAGGAGGCCAATATCTACTTGGTGTCTAGAGAGGTAGGATTGTACAAGCCTGGGCTTACGGTGGTCGTTTAGACCCCGCACATTCCAAGTAAGGCAAGTGAGTTTAGACAGGCTGCTGTGATGGCAATTTTAACGCTGAGGCATGTATGTCCCTGTCGGGTTCCTTCCCCCACTTTGCCCCCATCGTCGCATGAAGTCTACGTTGCGTTGTGTGTGTAAGTCTGCATAATGTTGTGACTAGTTGTAGCTGACTGTGGGTGAGATCACAAAAGTTCAAGGCCGTATTGTCTTGCGTCAAATAACAACAAACATCAACTCCCCCCCTCACCCCCCACCCACACCAACCCCTCAATCAGGTTGTGCATCCCGTACTGAACAACTCCCTTTGTGAGGGAACCCTTGGAACTTCATGTAACTGGGAATCATCCCTCAGGGGGGCGCGGGGTTGCCTGCTAACAGCCCTGTCACTATTGGACAGGGTGGCAGAGCGTATATGGGCGGCTCTGGCGTATATGGTTATCAACAGTGGCCTCCCCGGAACTGTAACATGCATTTTCTCATGGTATACACATCATCAGTCAGTGTCACTCATCTGATTGCTAGTATCATGTGAGGCCTCTGTCTCCTGTTGTCGGTGCTTCTTGGCATTCTGCTTCGCGAACTTCAAGGCAGCGCTAGCACCTGTGAAAAACAGAGGCTTTCCTCTGGTGTGGACTCGCAGTTTGGCCGGGTACATCATGGCGTATTTCGTACCTGTCTGTTGGAGCAGTTTTTTGGCCGGTATGAACTCTCGCCTTGCAGTTTGGACTGCTTGGGTGAAGTCCGGATAGAGCGCAATCCTATTTCCTTGGTATTGAATATCTCCATTATCTCTGGCGGCTCTCAACACGGTGTGTCTGTCCCTGTAGTTAAGTAGGCGAGCGGTGATCGGTCTCGGGGGGCTCCCGGGGCTGGTCTGGGGCCCAGGGTACGATGCGCTCGCTCCACCAGGAACATCGGAGTGAGATCGGCCACACACAGGTCTCGGAGCAGGTCTTCTACGTATCGTTCCATATTTTGGATGTTGGTCGATTCCGGACCCCCGTGATACGGATGTTGTTCCTTCTAGACCTCGCCTCCAAATCCTCGTTGCGGGCCTTGATCACTTCAAGGACTCTTTCCATCGGGAGTATACTGCCCCGTGACGTTTCCTGACGATCCTCCGAGTCCGAGACTCGCTGTTCCAGCGTGTCTGTCCGACTTTCGTGCTTGTCGATTTTTTGGGACATGTGGTCCATTCGTTCCGCCATGTTGTCTAGTTTGGCGTCGATGGCTTTCAGGCTACCTCGTACCTCACGCATCACTGACACGTATGTCATCGTCTGTATCTGAGTCCATTTGGGTCTCGGGGACTACAGTGAGCGAAGTAGTGAGAGGCTCTTGGAGGCGTGTTGACCGTTTCTCAAAGTTGATTTTCGGTTGCTTGTTATCGGCCTTCCCCATGATGATAGTCGATTCTTCCACCACCGCCGTTCTTGGCTATGCGGGGGCCACGTTTTGTTCCCGCTGTCTGTGACGTGGGCTGGTCTCAATTTTGAATAAGTTGTGCTATATTCTGAGGCTGTAGTGTCACACCGCTTGTAGTAGAACCTCTATTTGTTGCAGTTCGATTAGGTTGGCCTGATTATGAAAGGGAGCACAGTCGTGCCGTCTGATCGGGGCTGAAAGGACTCGCTGTTATTCTGCTTTCTTTGGAAGGTTAGCAGGGGTCTCGCCTCGTCGCTGCTTTTGCCGTTAGTTATCTACAGTTGGTATCGGAGAGCAGCTACTCGTGCTGTTCTGGCCTCCACCACGGGTGGCTCTCCGTGCAGTGTTTGCGGCCCGTTATTCGTCCCTCACTGGCCCGTTCCGCACCTAGCAACTGCTGAGCAGATGCTCTTACGGGGAATTTCGCAATTGTTCGCTCCCTTCTCCTCGCGTTTAATGCTGCGTTACAATTGGGTGGCGTCAAAAGCAGTGGGTCTCTCTGAGGTCTCCGCTTGTTACGTTCCTCGTTCCCTGTATGTGGGTATCGGGAGGAGGTTTCCTTCCCTTCAGTCACACCAGATTCTATTTTTTGGGATATAGCCAGGCTGGGCTAGCTCTACATCACAACAATCGCCCCCGCGGGACCTCGGGGTGCGGCAGTTCTGTAGACCCCATCAGAGACTAGGGGCCCGTGGGAGCGGATTCTGTCTGCGGCGGGAGTAGAGCGGGAGCTCTGCGGGCCCTCGGTAGGCGGCGGCCCCCGCTTGGCGTCCGGGGACCGTGGAAGTGCTGTTGCCACTCTAGCGCGTTGTCTCTGCGGGGCAGATCTCTGCGGCGACGATCCCCCACCTGCACGCTCGCCTCCGCCCACCAGCTCCCGCCACATGCACCAGTCCGCTCCTGCTCTCCTTGGGCCGTTTTCTGGTTAGCCGACTGCGGCGGGAGGGGGGGAAAGGGAGAGACGCGCCGGCCAGCGAGACTCACCGCGATTGATGTGCAGTTACGGTGTCCACAGCTCCCGTACGCATTCATGTAAGTCTCCGGCTTCAGGGGGCCGCCATTTTGGGTCGTGTCGCTCTCTAGCTTGTCCCCTCCGACCCTCCGCCGCGTTTTGTGCAGTCCGCGCCCGGGCTGTGTCCCCGATGTGGGCGGCCGGACCGGCAGTGCCGCGGGGGGCCTTGGTTGCACGTTGCCGCTTATTTCACCTGCTGTGGGCCTCCGCTATGTTTTGAGGCCCTGTGTGGGCCGCTCGTGCCCTCGCCGGCTCTGCGGTTCTCCGCTGGATTTCGCCGCTCGGAGCCCCGCAAGCTGCTATATGGGGGTAAGTCTCGGATTTCTTCCAATTTTTGCGCTCAGATCGCACGCCAGGTCTCGGATGATATGCGGATTATGAGCTCTGCCGGCAGAGCCACCTTACTGTGCGGCCATCTTGCTGCTCGGCTTGGCCATGCCCCCCCAAATATATATATATATTAATGCATGTTTAGCCAAATCTAAGGACTAGTCCTGTGTAAACATACATCAATATATATATAATATGCATATATCATATATACACATGTATATAAATATGCAGCCTAAAACCCCAAATTAGGCTCAAATATGCCAATATTGCATTGTATTTTTCATTTAAAATAAATCATATATAATACATTTCCAAGACATAGAGAAATGTACTCTTAACTTGTTTGAACATAGCCTTTATTTTCAAGGAAAAAGGCAAGGTGATAGCAGGTAGATTAGCCCAGAAGGCTGCATATAGAACACTCATCAAAAAACTGGCGCTGTGCCTTTTAAGACCTCTAAGACCTCCAGGCTCCCATCATGCCCCACAGGTGACAGTTAGGTCAGGTCTTTTTTCAACGGCGTATAACACTGTGTAGTGATCATAAGGAGACAGAGTACTGTTATAAACATGGCATTCGCCCGGGGAGGAGGGAGGGTTGCTTATGACTTTGATGAGTATACCCCTGGAAGAGAACTAGGATTACAGGTAAGTAACTTATCCTTCTCTTCCAGGGGATACTCATCAATAGTGAGTGTTCAGGTCTGAGAAAAAGTGCCCTCACACACCCCACATTTTTTCCAAACCCTACCACTCCTCCCGAGAGGCTGTTACATTCACTTGATTTGAAAAGGGTGTTAAAATTCTATCTTGATAGAACGAAGGACCTAAGAAAGTCGGACCGTCTTTTTGTTAACTATGGTCCAATACACACTGGTTTTCCTTCTTCTGAACGGTCCATCGCTAAATGGATAGTATCCTGAATCACATTATCTTATCAGCTAGCTCACAAGCAGCTCCCTGGCAAACCAAGGGTGCACTCTACGAGAGGTAAAGCCACTACTACGGCTCTTTTTAGAAATGTTCCCATTCAAGAGATCTGCAAAGCGGCTACATGGCGCTCAGTCCACACCTTTGCCCGCCATTATTGCCTAGATTCTGACACTCAGGTGGATGCTCAGTTTCGGCAAGCCTCATTGAGGAATTAATTTGGATAACAAGCTTTTCAGAGTGTGTTAGAGATATAGGTATTCGTCCGCAGGGTACAGGAGATGGGCTGCTACTCTATTCAGTGCTTATGACTATTGATGAGTATTCTCCAGATGAGAGGAACCGGGAGCTGTTTTTAAGCAGGCACTGCACATGTACTCCCAACACGAATTGAGTATGACTGACTGGTATGCAGTTCCTAAGTGCAAGTTTGAGTGTTCAGGTCTGAGAAAAAGTGCCCTCACACACCCCGAAGGATGTTGTGCTTCATCATTTGGGCCTGCTCCTCGTCGGGCCGGCGCTGCAATGCCCGAAGGGCACCCACGAAGGGGCTCTTTGGCAGAGATCTTTTTGATGAAGCTGTTAGGTGCGTGTGGGTGTGTGGAATGTGTAGTGAGTGCGAGGTGGTGTCTAAAATATGTTTAGGGAGACCCTATTGCCTACATTTTATTCCTAGGGTTCACTAACCTAACGAAAATCAAGGATCCCTAACCGGATACAATGGTCCTAAAGGGCATGCGTGGTGTAGAAGGTCGACATGTTTCTTGCCTATGGTAGCCCCTAACGGGTCTTGTGGCAATTCATCAGGACCGATAGTTTCAGAGAATGTATCTAAACTCTTCACTACCGCAATGCTGGTGCTAAAAGTAAGGGAATGCAATAGTTACCAGCTTTGCAAGTAAATACCAGGTCCGATTCACCTGGTATTCTGCGACCTGAAAAAGAAAGTGATAAAAGCAACTTTTAGGTGATGCGAGACAGAAAAAACTCTCAGCGGCGTGTAAAGGCCAAGTGAGCCCGGTGTTGATCAGGCTGTAGTGAGGCATTCATTGACCATATGGGGATCTCAATTTATAGCTCATGTGTGGTGCCACAATGTGCCCCGATTAGGAATTAACAGGATGAATCCCGTGTGTGCTAGCGCCATGCGTTGGCGTGGTGTTCTAGAGTTATTGGCGTGACCCGTTAATCACATCCAGCATGTTGGGACTGTTGCAACATATTATACTGTCATGCGTGTCCCCGATTATGGAGGAGCCCCTTTCCAAATCATGGTGTAACAAGGCTTTTGATCCAACGTTCATCATTGCGCCAAACATACAAAAACGAACAAGACAACCAGGAACATATTGCGAAAAAGCCCAAGACACAGTGGATGCTAAGGGCTATTGCGGCATGTTTTTTTAAACTTGTTTTTGCAACCCAAATCGGGGTGGGCCACCTATCTCGTATTTCGTGCGTCAACCAAATACAGATCTAAAAATGCAGGCAAATGCCGTGGCTCTTCTTGCCTTGCTCTAATCGTGATTATAGGCAGTGGACGCTTTAAATGAAAAAGGCACGTCCTCTGCGATGTCCGAAACGGTCTGCTGGCTACCACTCACCCCATGGAATGCAGGTCTGCGATGACGGGAGCGTTTAAGCAGAGCGCGTCGTTACTCACGATCTGTGGGTGGATGAGAAGTAATACACGGAAGACAGGCGTTCAATCACTGTAGTGTACATTGTCTTACCGGGAGCTGCAGGCGTTTTGCAATGATCTTCATACTCACAAAGGGCGGCGTGGCAGCTAGCCGTACTCCTACCCCGGCTCTGATTCCTGTAAAGGGACGCGCCGGGGGCGGGCTTAAATGAGTTTCACGTTAATACTAAAAATTACGGAGACACTGTAACGCTAACGTGGGCGGCCATCTTGGGTCAGTTTATGTCCCATTGATCAGAGTCATCGTTCATGATATCTGAGGAGATACGCTAGAGATGTGTACGTTACTGATAGTTACACGTTGGTAAGTGAGGCCAAAAGTGCAGAATGATCGTAGGTCTGATGTACCTGTAGGGGTCTATATCCTCACTTATGATGTACTACCTCCCTTTTAGCATACATAGACGAGCACTATTTGATGCAAGTTTTTTGCGGAATGGTAGATGGTTGGGTGTGCCTATAGGACCCATTAGGGTTATTCAGGGGTGTCCTCTTATTACTAGTGAGATCCCACCCATTCAGGGTGAAGCGACTAGTAACCCTAATTAAGGAAGGGCTTGTTGGTAAGTTGTAGTAGCCCTCTTAATTATCGCTGGAGCCCACCTGCGGAGATTATTGCTTGGTATTTTCCAGGTATCTGGTGGGGCACTGTCCCACCCATGTGTTCGTTAGATTGTGATCGGGTTGGGCTTGCATCAGTGAAAAATATAAAATGTAAAAGTTCTAGTTAGTTTTGCATCAGTGAAAAATGTAAAATGTAAACGTTCTGGTTAGTTTAGATTACCCCAGGGGATATCGTCATTCAGCCGTGCAGTATGAGAGGAGAGCGTGAAGACCCAGTTTTGCTCCTTCCTAAAGAGAGCTTCCTTACGTATTTGGGGGTGGGATTCCAGGTAGTCTAGTGTAGGTCATTGAAGGTGTGGTTCATCATTGTAAAGTGGGCACACATCTTGGTGTTTGTCTTCTTACACCTAATGTTACTTCTGAGCTCCGTTATTCTTGTTTTTACAGGGCGTGTTGTCATCCCCACACATTTGAGTTGGCACGGGCATCTACCTAATCACTTGCCCGTGCCAACTCAAATATGACAAAGTGGACACCCCTGAATAACCCTAATGGGTCCTATAGGCACAGCCAACCCTCTACCATTCCGCAAAAACTTGCATCAAATAGTGCTCGTCTATGTATCCTAAAAGGGCGGTATTACATCATAAGTGAGGAAAAAGACCCCTACAGGTACATCAGACCTACGATCATTCCGCACTTTTGGTCTCAATTACTAACGTGTAACTATCAGTCACATACACATCTCTAGCGCATCTCCTCAGATATCATGAACGATGACTCTAATCAATGGGCCATAAACTCACCCAAGATGGCCGCCCGGGTTAGCGTTACAGTGTCTCCGCAATTTTTAGTGTTAACGTGAAAACCCATTTAAGCCCGCCCTGGCGCGTTCCTTTACGGGAATCAGAGCCAGGGTAGGAGTAAGGCTAGTTGCCACGCTGCCCTTTGTGAGTATGAAGATCATTGCAAAACGCCCGCAGCTCCCGGTAAGACAATGTACACTACAGTGATTGAACTCCTGTCTTCCGTGTATTACTTCTCATCCACCCGCAAGAAACATGTCGACCTTCTACACCATGCATGCCCTTTAGGACCATTGTATCCGGTTAGGGATCCTTGTTTTTAGTTAGGTTAGTGAACCCTAGGAATAAAATTTAGGCAATAAGGTCTCCCTAAACCTATTTTAGACACCACCTCGCACTCACTACACTACCTATTCTACACACCCATACGCACCTAACGGCTTCATCAAAAAGATCTACGCTAAAGAGCCCCTTCGCGGGTGCCCGTCGGGCATTGCAGCACCGGCCCGACGAGGAGCAGGCCCAAATGATGAAGCACGACATCCTTCGGGGTGTGTGAGGGCACTTTTTCTCAGACCTGAACACTCAAACTTGCACTTAGGAACTGCATACCAATCAGTCATACTCAATTCGTGTTTGGGAGTACGTGTGCAGGACCTGCTTAAAAACAGCTACCGGTTCCTCTCATCTGGAGAATACTTATCGATAGTCTTAAGCACTGAATAGAGTAGCAAGCCCATCCCCTGTACCCTGGGGACGAATACCTATATCTCTAACACACTGTGAAAAACTTGTTATCCAAATAAATTCCTCAAGGAGGCTTGCCCAAACTGAGCATCCACCTGAGTGTCAGAATCTAGGCAATAATGGCGGGCAAAGGTGTCGACTGAGCGCCATGTAGCCGCTTTGCATATCTCTTGAATGGGAACATTTCTAAGAAGAGCCGTAGTAGCGGCTTTACCTCTCGTAGAGTGCGCCCTTGGTTTGCTAGGGAGCTGCTTGTGAGCTAGCTGATAAGATAATGTGATACAGGATACTATCCATCTAGCGATGGACCGTTCAGAAGAAGGAAAACCAGTGTGTATTGGACCATAGTTAACAAAAAGACGGTCCGACTTTCTTATATCCTTCGTTCTATCAAGATAGAATTTTAACACCCTTTTCAAATCAAGTGAATGTAACGCCCTCTCGGGAGGAGTGGTAGGATTTGGAAAAAATGTGGGTAGGGTGATCGACTGGTTGATATGAAAATCCGAGTTCAGCTTAGGAAGGAAACTCGGGTGAGTTCTTAGAACCACTCTGTTAGCATGGAAAACAAGATAAGGCTCTGTAGAACATAAGGCCTGAATCTCGCTCACCCTGCGAGCAGAGGTAATTGTCACTAGAAAAGAGGCCTTCCAAGAGAGGTGCTGCAGAGAAGCTTTATGAATGGGTTCAAAGGGGGTGGGGGCATTAAATTAGAGAGGACAACATTAAGTTCCCAGGAAGGGGAAGGTAACCGAATAGGTGGGTAGACCTTTCTTAGCCCTTACAGGAAGTCTTTAACAACTGGCATTTGAAAGAAAGAGGCCTGAGATGGAGACTTACTATAAGCTGTAATTGCTGCCAGATGCACTCTAATAGAGGAGAACTGTAAACCTGCTTTAGCCAAGTACAAAAGATATGGCAGATTAACCTGTTCTTGGCCCAGGATAGGGTCATGTCCATTAGCTGTACACCACAGATAAAAACGCTTCCATTTAAAAGCGTATGATTTCCTCGTAGAAGTTCTTCTCGCTTCCTTTAAAATCAGCATACAGTCCAGCGAGAGGCCTAGGTGACCATATTAGAGGAACTCAGGAGCCATGCTGCCAATCTATCTGACGGAAGGTTGGGATGAAGAACCTTCCCTCCGAACTTGGTTAATAGATCCGGATGGGATGGCAACCTCTTGTGTGGCATCTTGGAAAGGTGTAGCAGGTCGGAGTACCACCACTGGCGAGACCACTCTGGCGCAATCAGGATCATCTCTGTCCTGGACCTGTAGAGTTTGTTGATCACCAGTGGTATGAGTGGGGCCTGGTTGAGAGTATCTGGATGCGAAGGCGCAGCATTTTGCGTTTGCCATGTCTGCAAATAAATCAATGTCTGGATAACCCCATCTCTGAAAAATGTCTTGTGTTATCTCGTTTTTTAGCACCCAGCCGTGCGCTTCAACAAAGTTGCGGCTTAGTACGTCCGCTTGCGCATTGAGGGCGCCTGGGAGGTGAATTGCTGATATAGACATGTTCCTCGCCAGTAGCCACTTCCGAATCGCTTGAGCCTCCAGAGACAGGGGCCTGGATCTGGTCCCTCCCTGTTTGTTCAGGTAGTACATCGTTGTGGTATTGTCCGTCTGAACTAACAGGGAACGTGACTCTATGCAGGGAAAGAACGCTTTGAGAGCCAGATATACCGCTCTTAGTTCCAGCATGTTGATGTGGTAGGTTTTCTTCTTTTCTGACCACACCCCCTGGACCTGAGGGACCCCCTGGACCAAGTAAGCACCCCAGCCCCGAAGGGACGCATCTGTGACAAGAGTTTGTTTGGAGATTTCCTGGTGGAAGGGAACTCCTTTCAGAAGATGAAGCCGTTGCATCCACCATCTTATTGAAACCTGGACTGCGTGTGGAAGAGTTATGATGTCCTCCCAGCAGTTGGGGACTTGAGACCATTGGTCCTCTAGTGCTTGTTGTAGAGGTCTCATCTGTAGCCTGGCATTTGGAACAATGAATATGCATGATGCCATCGAGCCCAGCAGAGAGGATACCTGTCTGGCCGTGGGATGAAGAGTCCGTAGGAGAGTACGACATTTGTGGAGAATTGATGATAGTCTCTCCTCCGAAGGACACGCTCTGGTGTTTGCAGCATCTAGGGTAGCGCCCAAGTAGTGTATCCTTTGAGTTGGATTGAGGATAGATTTCTTGAAGTTGACACCCAGGCCCACCTGATTTAATAGTTGAATGCAGTATCTCAGATGATCCTGCAGGAGGCTGGGAGAGGCACTCTTGAGAAGCCAGTCGTCTAGATAAGGATAGACGAAGATCTTTTGTTTTCGCAGGAAGGCCGCCACGACTGCCATGCATTTCGAGAAAGTGCGAGGAGCCGATTTGAGTCCGAAAGGCAAGACTTTGATCTGGAAGTGGTCCGACTGTATCCTAAATTGTAGAAACTTCCAGTGCTTTTGAGAAATTGGGATATGAAAATAAGCATCCTGAAGGTCTATGGAGCACATCCAGTCCCCTTGATGGATGAGTGGAATGATTTGGTGTAAAGCCAACATTCTGAATCTCTCTTTGAGGACAAATTTGTTTAAGAGTCTGAGATCGAGTATAGGCCTGAATTCCTTCTTTGGAACTTTCTTTGGAACCAAGAAGTAACGGGAAAAGATTCCCTGCCCATGTTGTTGCCAGGGGACCTTTTCGATGGCATGTTTTTGTAACAGGATGGAGATTCCTCCCGCAGCTGATTTATCCGATGTGCTGGAGTTTTCCAAGGAGGTACAGACGGTGGTGGAGATTTGAATCTGATTGAGTACCCATTCCACACAATATTGAGTACCCAGTTGTCCTGCGTTATTTTGATCCACTCGTCCAAGTGAAACATTATACTTCCCCCCCACCGGAGTGGGTAACAGAGCTGGGGTAAGCAAGCACTCACTGTTTGGGCTGTTGCTTTGCCGTAAGGGGTTGTCTTGAGCCCCCTCTTCCTCTACCGGGCCGCCGCTGGTGGTAATGCGATCTCGCATGATGTTGCTGTGATGACCAATGAGGGGTTTGAACCCTCTGCTGGTACTGGCGGCGATCATAAGGGCGGTAAATACGCCTGAAATCCTTCTTTTTCTCCAGCCCAACAGCCTTCAAGGTGTCCAACTCTGATTTCATTCTTGATATCTCATCATCCGCATGAGAGCCAAAAAGGGAGGTACCGCTGAAGGGAAGGTTGAGGATTCTGTGTTGGGCCTCTGGTTTCAAGCCCGTGAGTCTTAGCCAGGAGGATCGCCTAGCGCAGATACCATGCAAATATCCATGAGCTGCGAGGTCTGAAGCATCTGCTGCATCACTTATGACCTGATTCGCCACAAGGCCTCCTTCATGCAGGATCTCCTGAAAATCCTGCCGATCTTCCTTAGGTAACTTTTCAGTAAACCTTGAGAGAGAGCCCTATAACGAATGGTCATATCGACCCAGCAGTGCAGAGGCGCTAGCAACCTTCATTAAAGAGGCAGAGGTGTTACACATTCTCTTACCGATGGAGTCCATGGTTTTGCTGTCTTTAATCGGGGGGAACTGCAGATGAAGAGGAGCCCGTGTGCGCTTTCCTTGCTGCGGATACAATGACAGAGTCTGGTGGAGGATCAGATCTCAGAAAAAGAGGGTCCTGTTCTGGGGCTCTATATTTCTTTACTATAAGTGGTGGTGCTGCTCCAACTGAAGCCGGCGTGAGAAAGCTATGGAGAGCTGGTTCTAGTAGCCCGGGAACCAAAAGGAACACAGGTCTAGTGGAAGACCTATGATGAAGTGTTTCAAATATGACAGATGTTGATGGGACGGAGGCCGGCATGTCAATGTTGAGTTTTGCAGCCCCTCTACACAGTACCTCATTGAATGTAATGATGTCGTCCACTTGCGATACTCTGATAGGAAGAGTAGACGATAAAGTAGGAGAATAATCACCCTTCGAAGATCTGGAGTGAGAGGACCATGAAGGGGATCTGCGTCTCTGCTCTCGAGGCGAACAGTGTCGAGATCTGGACTTGGAGCGCCTAAGAGGCGACCTTAATCTATGTCTCCTCGTAGCTGTGGACTTTTGAGGTGCTAGTGTGGTAGATAGCACTTGTCTATTAGGAATATGAGAAGGTGAATATGCTTGAGAATATTCTGAACCATGCCTAATTCTTTGCATCTTCCAGTGCCTTATGCTCTCCAACCATCGCAGAGAAAGGTTAGTCGGAGGCGAATGTTGTTCGGGAGCTGGGGAGCCCTCCTGAGTGATCTGAACAATCCTTAGGCCCAGGGAGGATGAAGCACTCCTCGACGTAATTTCCTGAATTTCCCTAGATGTCGACAGATCCCTCAACGTTGGCACTGGGGACCGATCTGCTCTCCATCTCTTAGCCGGTGTAGACATACGGGAGGATCTAGGTCTCGACGTCGACCTCGGCGATCTTCTCAACGTCGACGGCGACCTTCTCGCTGGTGACCTTCTCGACGTCGAAGACGACCTTCTTCTCGACATCGACCTTCTCGCCGGTGACTTTCTCGATGGCGATGATCTAGCTCGCTTTGTCATCGGAGATGAAGTTCTGTGAACAAGGCTTACCGACGTCGGAGTCTTCGGCGTCGGATCCGGTGTCGATCTCTGAGGTGCCTTCGCCGTCTGTGGCGTTTTCGATGTTGGCACCGAGGCCCTCGACGGCGACCGCCCATGTCGACAGTGAGTCTTTGACGTTGAACGGCTGCCCTCCGCCGTCGTAGGTGAGCCAGACTTGGACCGTCTACGAGGAGGGGTCAACATCGGCCGATGAGAAGCAGACACATGTCTAGATTTAGACTTTGTCGTACCTGGAGTCGTCCACTCCGACGGCGATAGGTTCTTCGACGCCAACTGCAACGCAGGCGACTTAGACGCTGAAGGAGAGCACAAGGGTGTTTTCGACGTCGATCTTTCTCTCGACGGCGAATTTGACGGATGCCTTCTTTTTTCTTCCATTATCTTGTGCTCTGACCTTATTTGAGAGGAGGGCTCTTTAGAGGGATGTCCTTCCAGGCCACTTACAGACTCCTTTCCTCTCTCCTGCATGGCATGCAGCTTGATCTTCTCCCTTTCGCGAAGAGTTCTTCTAGAAAACTGCTGGTGGTAGTAGCACTTGTCAGATCTGTGTGAGGATGGTAAGCACACAATACAGACTGAGTGCGAATCTGATTTAGCCATTTTCTTCCCACAGGAAGGGCACTTATTAAATAAGGCTGGCATTTCTGATGTAAATAGTACTGCAAGTACTAAAAACGTCGAGTGAAGACAAAACATTCCACTTGAAAAGACCAATTAGTGATAAAAAAACACTAACTGACGAGCTCAATGCTCCAGGATCCTCACAGAAGGAGCCGGAAAAAAGAACTGACCTAACTGTCACCT
This sequence comes from Calotriton arnoldi, assembly GCA_963921515.1. Classification (NCBI taxonomy): domain Eukaryota; kingdom Metazoa; phylum Chordata; class Amphibia; order Caudata; family Salamandridae; genus Calotriton; species Calotriton arnoldi. Next base: position 469,736 of record CAWUFW010002537.1, read on the forward strand.
GTGGGGCATGATGGGAGCCTGGAGGTCTTGGAGGTCTTAAAGGCACGGCGCCAGTTTTTTGAGGAGTGTTCTATATGCAGCCTTCTGGGCTAATCTGCCTGCTATCACCTTGCCTTTTTGCTTGAAAATAAAGGCTATGTTCAAACAAGTTCAGAGTACATTTCTCTATGTCTTGGTAATGTATTATATATGATTTATTTTAAATGAAAAATACAATGCAATATTGGCATATTTGAGCCAAATTTTGGGTTTTAGGCTGCATATTTATATACATGTGTATATATGATATATGCATATTATATATATATTGATGTATGTTTACACAGGACTAGTCCTTCGATTTAGCTAAACATGCATTTATATATATATATATATATATATATATATATATATATATATATATATATATATATATATATATATATATATATATATATATATCCAATCGTCATCACTCCCACACTTGGAAAGCCTCCCGCAGCGTGTTTAACTCCTTTATTGGCAGCTGCTGATTACACACTTCGCAGTTCAAGCGTCGTAGTGCCTCTCTTGCCATACTCGTTTCTGGACCATCAGTCCCTTGTTCACTGGCTGGGCGAAGTGGAAGCAGGGAGGTAAGAAGTGACGCTGCACTTGCAGCGTATTTTTATACCATAGTGGGCGTGTTCCTCAGGGCATTCTGGTCAGTGGAGTCCCATATGCTTCAACCCGTAGTGGGGACCTCCCCTCCTATTCCACTAATTCTTCTCTCACCACAGTGGGTTCGCCAGAAACATGCCAGGTGAGTGATCAGCCTTCTGTTCCGCCGCCAACTGTACCACAGCAGCTGAAGCACAAGCTTTATTATTGGAAAAAACCGGCATCTTCACTCCAGATAACAGTTCATGGAGACTCAAGGACTCAAGGTCCCAGCATGCATTGTACTATACAGACGCACTGCGCATGACCCACTGGGGGTCCAGCATGTATTTAAGTTGATGATTGGAGACATCTGTGTGTTGCTAGAGCTGCCCATGAAGAAGAGGCTGTGTCCTTGAAACGCGTCGGCATGAACTGTTATCTGGAGTGAAGATGCCGGTTTTTTCCAATAATAAAGCTTGTGCTTCAGCTGCTGTGAGTGCGTCCTTTGAAGCTTTCGGGCGTTTGAATAATAATGGACTACACGGCTGCCCTGCCGTGAAAGGATGCACCGTCTCCAGGATTGTAAAGGAGGGGCTGCGAGGCGCATGTAACTTTACAAAAGCCACGGTCAGCGCAGCAACTGAGGAAAATTAAGAACCGGGATGTCACTTTGGAGCCCACCGGAGGGAGAAGAATGCTCCTTAATTTTAGCAGCGCACGGAACTCACTGTGAGGAATAATAATCTCCAATAGGGACTCAAGGTCCCAGCATGCATTGTACTATACAGACGCACTGCGCATGACCCACTGGGGGTCCAGCATGTATTTAAGTTGATGATTGGAGACATCTGTGTGTTGCTAGTGCTGCCCATGAAGAAGAGGCTGTGTCCTTGAAACGCGTCGGCATGAACTGTTATCTGGAGTGAAGATGCCGGTTTTTTCCAATAATAAAGCTTGTGCTTCAGCTGCTGTGAGTGCGTCCTTTGAAGCTTTCGGGCGTTTGTATAATAATTGACTACACGGCTGCCTTGCCGTGAAAGGATGCACCGTCTCCAGGATTGTAAAGGAGGGGCTGCGAGGAGCATGTAACTTTACAAAAGCCACGGTCAGCGCAGCAACTGAGGAAAATTAAGAACCGGGATGTCACTTTGGAGCCCACCGGAGGGAGAAGAATGCTCCTTAATTTTAGCAGCGCACGGAACTCACTGTGAGGAATAATAATCTCCAATAGGGACTCAAGGTCCCAGCATGCATTGTACTATACAGACGCACTGCGCATGACCCACTGGGGGTCCAGCATGTATTTAAGTTGATGATTGGAGACATCTGTGTGTTGCTAGTGCTGCCCATGAAGAAGAGGCTGTGTCCTTGAAACGCGTCGGCATGAACTGTTATCTGGAGTGAAGATGCCGGTTTTTTCCAATAATAAAGCTTGTGCTTCAGCTGCTGTGAGTGCGTCCTTTGAAGCTTTCGGGCGTTTGTATAATAATTGACTACACGGCTGCCTTGCCGTGAAAGGATGCACCGTCTCCAGGATTGTAAAGGAGGGGGCTGCGAGGAGCATGTAACTTTACAAAAGCCACGGTCAGCGCAGCAACTGAGGAAAATTAAGAACCGGGATGTCACTTTGGAGCCCACCGGAGGGAGAAGAATGCTCCTTAATTTTAGCAGCGCACGGAACTCACTGTGAGGAATAATAATCTCCAATAGGGACTCAAGGTCCCAGCATGCATTGTACTATACAGACGCACTGCGCATGACCCACTGGGGGTCCAGCATGTATTTAAGTTGATGATTGGAGACATCTGTGTGTTGCTAGAGCTGCCCATGAAGAAGAGGCTGTGTCCTTGAAACGTGTCGGCATGAACTGTTATCTGGAGTGAAGATGCCGGTTTTTTCCAATAATAAAGCTTGTGCTTCAGCTGCTGTGAGTGCGTCCTTTGAAGCTTTCGGGCGTTTGAATAATATATATATATATATTTATATGCATATATTTTTGTTAATGCTCCAGGGTCCCCGCATGTGGGCGGGACTATTCAGTGCTTATGACTATTGATGAGTATCCCCTGGAAGAGAACGTGATTTACACAGTAAAAGACAGGGCACAAGGCACCAGCATGGCAATGGATCTTTACACACTGAGGTGAAGCAATGGTGCTTTACATACTGAGGTCAGTGTTGTGAGAAATGTGATTTACACAGTGAAAGACAGGGCACAAGGAACAAGCATGGCAATGGTGCTTTACACACCGAGGTGAAGCAATGGTGCTTTACATACTGAGGTCACTGTCGTGAGAAATGTGATTTACATAGTGGAAGACAGGGAGCAAGGAACCGGCATGGCACTGATACCATCAAACTTGCCTTAGACCAGCTTTTGATACCATCTCCCATCAAATCCTAGTTCAAAGATTGGGGGAGATTGGTATCAGTGACAAAGCTCTGAAATGGGTGGAAAACGTTTTATCAGAGCGCATCCATGCAGTGCAGATCGACGACTTCACTTCAAAACCCACGGTCCTGGACAAAGGGGTACCTCAGAGATCAATTTTGAGCCCTACTCTTTTTAATATCTATGTGGCCCGCCTGGCAAAACTCATTAGGTCATGTGGCTTTGACAGTATCTCGTATACTGATGACACGCAACTGGTCAACAGCATGGATTCTAATCCGACACTTACTAAAGTCAAATTTAAGGACTGTATGCTAAAGATCACTTCATGGATGACTGCAAACTTTCTCCAGCTTAACACAATTAAGACAGAGATCCTTTTACTTGGGAAAGCCCACTCAGTCTGGTCTGCAGACTGGTGGCCATCTGAGCTGGGATCACCACGACACCTAACAAATACTTACAAAATTTGGGTGTCCTATTAGATAATAATCTTTCTATGAATGAGCACTTAAAAGCATTTCTGGCCTGATGCGCATGCTTAAGAAAGTGTTTCAGTGGACCCCTTTGCATGCCAAGAAGTCTCTACTCCATGCTCTGATAGTTAGTCGCCTTGACTATGGAAACGCCCTAATGGTCGGTATGAATGAAGGCTTTTTTTCCAGGCTTCGGGTGGTGCAGAATACAGCAGTACGCATTATCCACAATCTTCCTCTGCGTTCCCCATCGGAACCCCTACTGCGCTCCCTTCATAGGTTACCTATAAAAAAGCGTGCACTCTTCAAACTTCTGTTTGGTCTGTAAAACTTTGAACGGAAAGGGACCTTGTTATCTGAAAAACAAACTACAGCCGTATATCCCAGTTCGCCAGCTTAGATCCAGTGATCTATGATTGCTGTGCCCCAAACGCATCCATATTACTAGATTTGGGAGTCGCTCCTTCTCTTTCTTAGCTCCGCATCACTGGAATCGGGTGCCTATGTCCATCCGCTCCTGCCCTGATCTTACTCTCTTTAAAAAACTTCTTAAAACCTGGTTGTTCAATCTCTAACCTTGATATTGCACTGCAAACTGTCTTCCGCGGCTATGGCACCGAGAGATCCCCTCAGGGAGGATTTGTGTGCCTAACAAACAAATAAATAATAAATGGCACTTTATACACCGAGGTGCATCAAAGTTGCTTCACATCCAGAATGGTGACTGGTATGAGAAATGTGATTTACATAGTGGAAGACAGGAAGCAAGTAACAGGCATGGCAATGGTACTTTACACACTGAGGTGCACCAATGGTGCTTCACATACAAAAGGGTGACTGGTGTGAGAAATGTGATTTACATAGTGGGAGAGAGGGCGCAAGGAACAGGCATGGAAATGGTACTTTATACACCAAGGTGCACCAATGGTGCTTAACATACAAAAAGGGTGACTGGTATGAGAAATGTGATTTACATAGTGGAAGGCAGGGAGCAAGGAACAGGCATGACAATGGTACTTTACACACTGAGGTGAAACAATGGTGCTTTACATACAAAAGGGTGACTGGTGTGAGAAATGTGATTTACATAGTGGAAGACAGGGCGCATGGAACAGGCATGGCAATGGTACTTTACACACTTAGGAGAACCAATGGTGCTTCACATACTGGGATGAATGGTGAGAGAAATGTGATTTACATAGTGGAAGGCAGGGCACAAGGAACATGCATGGCAATGGTACTTTACACACCGAGGTGAACCAATGGTGCTTCACATACTGGGGTGACTGATGTGAGAAATGTGATTTACATAGTGGAAGACAGGGCACAAGAAGCAGGCATGGCAATGGTACTTTACAAACCCAGGGGAACCAATGGTGCTTTACATAGTGCGGTGACTGGTGTGAGAAATGTGATTTACATAGTGGAAGACAGGGCACAAGGAACAGGCATGACAATGGTGTTTTACACACTGAGGTGAAACATTGGTGCTTCGCATACTGGGGACTACTGCAGCCTCCTCCAATGGGAAACATTTCTATTTTTAAAGCAGCACCTGTTCCTTTAAGGAGCACTGACTCCTTTAAAAGAAAATTGTTTACCGTTCGGAAATGCGAATGCAGGGATGGTGGTCTGCTGTTCCTGCCAGGTTAGCATTCCTGTGTTTGTAGCCAATCACAGGGGCTCACAAAAAGCACCCTGCCTAATTACTATTCATTGTGCAAGTTATTCTACAACCCCGTACAACTGTACATTTGGGATACGACTAATTATTACATAGGTTGCATGGCAAAATGACACGTAGGTCTCAAAAGGTTGGTGTGTAATTTGCCTCGGTAAATCAGGGCCATTGGCTTTAGCATTGGGAGTCACAGTGTGCATGATAAATCAAAAATGTCAGCACAGTGTGGGAGGACTCCGACTTGGGGCAATCGGAACGGATCTGGGTTACCCTGGGCCTGATGGTAGCGAAGCGTAATGTACGCAGATGGGAATCGAGTGAACTTCCGACCCTAAGACAATGGAAACGAGATATGGACTGGTGTATGGTGGCAGAGAAAGCAGTCTATGTTAGTAGGGGATGTCCCAAAAAATGGGGGGAAATTTGGGATAAATGAAATGAGTACAGAGGGTATCCCTGCACGGCCCCCTTGGGGGAGTTAGCTCTACCCACCCTTAGTTCAGTCGCCTAGGCATGAAAAAAGGGAAACAGTAATGGGGATGTAGCCCTGAGATGTCATTTATAAACAAAAGAGTGAATCCTACCGGACTTTGTGAGAAGAGATGATCATGTACGCATCTAACTGTATTACTATGATATGTTATCTATCTGCTTGAACTTAATAAAAAGATTTTTTTTTTTAAATTTCAGCACAAAATTCAGGTTCTATATGGTTATAATAATAGGTTTAGTATGCAATGCATCTGCAGAATGTCAAAAAGAGTAAACTGTACCAACGATTTGAACTCTGCTTTCGAGGGATCAACCCTCATTAAAACATCGATTTGCACATTTGTTTCAACACTTTGCATTCACTGCTTCTGTATAGTGTTGATTGGCTGCTAAAGTGACTTCTGGTATTTTGGCATGCACTGTGTATGTAGCTAAAGTCTTCCTTCCAGTCATTAGGCCTGAAGGCTGAGATTCTGTAGCTTGCGATGTATTACTCCCCTGTCCTGTGGAGACAAGAGATCCAGCGGTAGCCCCAAGGATGGCTCATGCGGAGTCCACACATATAACGGCTCTACTCTGTGCTTTGAAGAGACTTATCATGTGTTGTGATCCGTTCATCACAATACAAGTGAAAATGCGCAGTCAAATTGAAAGTCCCAGTTTATGGAGAATGCATTGTTTTTTACTCTCTACTTGGAGAATCGTAGTTATCAAACCATGGACACCTCTTCTATTCTGAAAATCCAATTTGTATGTGCATGACGGAAGGTTCTTTCATGCACGGGGTAACACTGTGGATGGCAAAGTGTTAACATTGAGCACGCTATATGACATGTTAGTTTATACCTGTGCAAAACTCTAACAGAGGTGCTAACTGTTCTTTTTATTATCACTGCCATCACCTTGATATTGCAATTTTGACCTCTTCTATTCTAGCTGCTGGTTATAGGTCCAGTTCCATAAAATCACAATATTGGAATATGCTCACTCACCGAAGAGTTCTTCAACTACTTATCATTAGTTTTGGTTTATGTGTCATTTAGTCGGCTTAGCGCTGGGACACTCTTTGAGTAGCCTCTATACATTTTTATTATTAATATTGGTCAACAGTAACCTGCTGAGTCTATCCTCTTGAGTGTTGTGAATCCGTTCCATATGAGTGCTTGCTAATGTATGCCAGATGACTGACTGATAGCTTTATCTACTTGTACAAGACCCATATCAACAATTGTGTGACCCATATCAACAACAGTTCTCTTGTTCCCCTAGTGCATAGTGTTGTTGTCAGCCATTAAGAGCTGGATTAGTGTTTCCCTCGGCAGCAGAAAGCACACCTAAAGTGCCAAGCTATGACCTGAGCTCCGTGTAACATATGGGAAGGTCAGACACCTGATTCAACCGTAACCACTGACATATTGATTCTGCAGGTGGGGTCTCCACCCCAATAAAGAGACATCACATTATTTCTGCCCCCTGTAGTGTTGAAGCTGAAACAGTTGTAACCACAAGAAAGGCCTCTCACAGTGTAATCTTGTCTGACAAATTTGAAACTGAGAGCTGATAAAAATAGACTAAGCGTGTTAAGGAAAAAAACTGTAGTCATTAAGGTAAAAAGTTTGCAATTCCGGAAGAATCTATGACCATGCTGTTAAGTGGTCCCATTCATCGGCCACATACTTGTCAGGGAGGCTCACATCTCAATTTACCGTTGATTTCACTCGAATGCATAATGTCAACTCTCACAAGAGTTAGACTGACTTTTATCCAGAGTCAGTTCTAGTATGCTACATGGATCAAAGACTGGTTAATCTATGCCAAAACACAGACCATTTTTTACAGTAAATTCTTATTTTCTTACAGAAAGAATTCACATCCATCAGTCTAGGAGTTAAAAATTGCCTCCTTAACAGGGAAGATAGATCTTTTTTTGAGATACGTTCCAGGGAAATGAATCCAAACTGTAGATGTTAGAAATATGAATACAGAGAACAAACACTTCAATGATACTTTCTAGCCTTACCCTTTTCCAGTAGCTCTCTGACAGTGCTGTAGTCATCAGCAAGAACTGCATAGTGCAGGGCGGTGCATCCCTTAAAACTGACACGATTGTTGAGGCGGCTACTGAACTCATCCTCCCGGGTAACCAGTACTGCATTGAGAGCAAAGAAGAAAAGAAAAGAGTAAATTATACAGGACTATAATCAATATCCTCCTGATGTAATCATTCCCAGTGTATGTGTCTACATGGTTACATCAACTACAGAAAAATCAAGTACAATCTAGGAGACTTTCTAAGAAGTAATTTATACTCAATGCATTACGCCTTCAGACTAGTACTTTAGAAAATCCAGGATGAAATACCATTTATTGCCTTAACCTTTCATGATAGAATACGTTTCTTTTAATAACCTCTGTAAATGCACCAAGCAGTCCTATTGAAAATGTAAAACAAAATGGTTATTCACAATCGAGTTAACATCCATTAGATACATTTACAACAAAGTATAGAAACCAAAACTTCAGAGCACCGACACAGGTTATGTAGGAAGCTATGAAATTCAGTTATGAGCCATAATAATAATAATGGATTTAGCAAAAGATTTGAAAGAAATAAATCCATCCATTTCATGCCTTAATTCTTTTGTTTTATGCTTCCAGGGTTTAAACATTTACTATTGTTACAGTACCAGTCCCTTCATAAAAAAACTATGCGCTGTAATTTTTGGCTGACAGACACAGTAAAAACAATGAAGGTTTAAAAGACTCACAAATTACGGAAAGGCAATAAACTGAATAAAGTAACTCTGAAGAGCATTTTACAATTACATAAAAGCCATATTCCTACCTTAGAGAAAAACAGAAAACAAATGATTTGATTACCCACTCCGAGCAATAGAGAGACGTAAGATTCAAGTATACTTGTGAATGCAAGTGCTTCTATTTTACACACACAAAGCAAAGATGAGGATCCTGAACTTGGCACAGAAACAACTTAACAATTAAAACACCACCAACGAAATAAGAAAACCACTGGCAAAAGCTAAAGAAGTCCATCAAGAAATAACAAATGAAAACATGTAGGTATGAATAGGCTACAAGTGGAATGTTTCGATGCAAGTCTGGGCTGTTACCCAAAAATAACGCGGCTCTTTAAATATTTCCAACTAACAAAATCCATACCTGAATCCTACAAAGCTAGTACGTCTGGGGGTGAGGGGAAGGACTGGACCATTCCTGAGCGCTCCAGGGCTAGCAGACTTGGTAAGAGACGGTGCTTTTTGTGCATCTGACCAAACAGGCCGGGGGAACACAACCAGGTGGGAACTCAGAACCCACCCTTAAGGACATTATTATGGCTGTCTATGATACCATACCATGGATACACTAGAAAACAAGATAGACACTGTTAATGTGGAAATCAGTCTACTCGGGGACAGGGGGGAGTATGCAAAATGAGTGGAAGGGTCCCACACAATGAACAGTCTATTGCCACCTTCCAGAGAGAAGTGAAGTTGGTCAGAGGCATGATGGAAAAACTGAAAACATAGCAAAATAAGCACGCCTGGAGGACGCCTAAGGAAGATCCTGGAGGAACAGCATCCGCATAGTGGGGGGTGGCTGAGCGAGCGGAGGGACTCAGCATTAAGCTCTTCGTTGAAGACAGAATCCTCACCTCTCTGCAGCGAAAGGGACTGTCCAACTATTTCCCATGGAGAAGGTGCACATGGTGCCGATCCGCCTACCACGACCAGCACCCGCCCCAAGAACTGTCACATTTTTAAAAACAGAGACCGAGACGTGATCCCGCAAGTGCAAAGGAAAAAAGGACACCAACAATATGAAAACACAACTATCCGGATCTTCCCTAACTTCATGTACAGGTGCAAGGACAAAGGTGCAGCTCTGGAACAGTAAAACGGGAGCTAAGAGAGATGGAGATCAAATATATAATGCTGTTCTGGGCAAACCTCCAGATAATGGTGGAAAACAAGACATGGAACTACACAATACCGGACAAGGCATGGAACTGGTTGGAGTGTTGGAGAACAGTAACGAAACAAATGGATAGGACACCCGGAGGGATCAATAAGTGCTGGGTAGAAAATGAACTTCAGAGATCCCCTTGGTGGCGACCCGAGAGGAAGGAGACTCTTGATCGGCTAACCACCCCAGATGGTGGGGCCGCTGGCCCAGACCTACAGGAACAGACAATGAACACTCCAACAAATCCTTGACACTCCAACAATCTACGAAGGTGGTGAAAGGGGCACTGACACAAAAAAAACTTTTGTAAATATATAAACGAGTGGAAGAGCTGGTGGAAGTGCTGGGGATGGGGCCCGGGCCTGCTTGGCTGAAGTCCCTGGACACTACATTGTGGGTGGGGGGGCTGAAGACTCCTCACACCTTCAAGATAGACATGATGGATACAAACCTTGGACATTAAGTGGGTCACTTCTAGGGAGGGGGGATATTTGAGAATGTTACAACAGGAAGAGGGTTATCAGTTGTTAGCCAGAGGCGTAACTCCTGTGAGGTTTCTCTTCTTTCGCTTCATTAACGCAGAGATGGAAGGGGGGACAACAGGCTTTCTGCGAGTTGGGGTCCTGCGAGTTGGAGTGGTAGGCAGTTCAAAGCAGCCGCAGGATGGCACGTTGGAGGGGATGTTGGGAGGTTACAAGGGAAAGTGTACATGTTTCAAGCACAGCTAAACCACAGGAACATAGATTCACCCTTGGTCATGGAGCGCAGTGTGGTCACATGTGGGGTGATGGAGAGTGAAATTAAAACATGGTGTAAATACAAATGACCTCACATACACCGCTGAAGCTGGGCATTCTCTCATGGAATGTAAATGGATTGAGGAGCAAAATATAAAAAGGGGTGCTCTTGGGGTACTTTTGGAGACATAACACAGAAATAATTTTCTCACAGGAGACTCGCCTAACAGGGAATACTTGTAAAATGCTCAACAGGGGAGGCTATAGACTACTGGCTAACTCCAGTTTTATGACTGACTCTAGGTGGGGTAGCAATCCTGATTGGGGAAGCGATCCCATTTATGGAGAGAAGAACATGGACTGACCCAATGGTAAGGTTTGCGGCCATGACAGGCCAATGAAACAGTAGACACCGTAACCTTGTACGTGCATATCTACCCTCCAGTTTGCAGATCTCAGTGCTTGGGGAGCTTGGCTTATGACTGCTGCAATAAGGGATCCTGCTCTTAGCAGGAGATCCAAATTTAACTATCATTCAAATTGGGCAGTTCACGCCAAGAGGACAGAGGTGGAGGGATACAGTTTTAGAGGTTTCTGGAGGCAATAGATCTTGTGGAGGTCTGTCAGGAGCAGCACCCCTATGACAGATAGTATTCTTTTTACTCTAGGACACGCCCCAGACTTTCACCCATCGATCACTGCACCACACACAGGCATGATATTGGAAGGTTCTGCAATCGGAGGTACCTAGTGAGAGGGATATCGGATCACTTTTACATGTGGGTGGACATAATATGCTGGGACCAAAGGTCCTACTGCCCCTGGATGATGGACCTCTGGATCCTGAAAGATAGGATGGAGGCGAGGAAACTTTGAGAGGGCACTGAATATTTCTTTACAGAGAATATAAAATCTGTTTCATTCCAGATAACGCTAAGGGAGGCCTTCAAGACTGTTATTATAGACAGGCGACTTCACTAACGACCGCCAAGGAGAGGATCCGCATGGTGACGGCTGAGCAGGTGGAGGAGGACATCCTTAGCCTAGAGAGGCAATGTATTGCCGAAAAAGACCTACAGATTGAACATGCCCTATGAAGAAAACAAAACAAATGTCAGTATTTAATGGATAACAAGGCAAAAAAAACTTTTTATCAACTCAATACCGTTTTTTTGCTACTCAAAGATGCCTCTATGATGTTGCAAACGAAGAAGGTAACTTTACTTACTTACGCCTATTACCCCTCCTGGGGTAAAGGCCATCAACCAGGACTCTTCAGCCATCTCTGTCCTGGGCTTTCCTTTCAATCTCACTCCAGGTGCAACCCATCTCCTTGCAGTCAGCCTTGAGGCCGCAACGTCAGGTATTTCTTGGCCTTCCTCTTTTCGATTTCCCTTGAGGGTTCCAGGTGAGGGCTTGCCTGATGGTGTTTGATGCGGGCTTGCAGAGGGTGTGACCTATCCAGCCCCAGCGTCTTTTCAAGATTTCTTTATGACAAGGGAGTAGGAAAGCCTGCTGTAGGTCATTGTTGCTGATGGTGTTTTACCAGCAGATTTTCCTCAGTCAGGTGTTGTTGAAGGTCTAGAGTTTGTTGGTGGTAGTCACGGTTGTCTCCCAAGTTTCTGCTCCATACAGTAGGACCAGTTTTACTTTGGTGTTAAAAAGCCTGATCACAGTTTGCAGAGTTAGGTCTTTGGAGCCCCAGATCTTTAGCTGAATGAAGGCAGCCCTTCCTTTGCTGATTCATGCCTTGACGTCAGCATCTGTGCCGCTCTGCTTGTCTAGGACACTGCCAAGGTAGGTGAAGGCCTCAACCTCTTCCAGTGCATTGCCTGCAAGAGTGACTACAGTTGTGCTGGCCGTGGTAGCCTTCAGGATTTTGGTATTTCTTCTGCGGATGTTGAGGCCAAGTTGTGCTGATGTGGCTGCCACTTTGTCAGTCTTCTCTTGCATCTGCAGATGGGTATGGGAGAGTAGGGTCAGGTCGTCTGCAAAGTCCAGGTCATTTGAGCTGCATCCTAGGTGTCCACTGGATCCCATTTCTTCTCCTTGCTATGGATGTCTTCATGATCCAGTCTATTGCCAGCAGGAATAGGAAAGGCAAGAGCAAACAACCTTGGAGGACTCCGGTCCACACTTGGAAGGCTTCCCTGAGTTGTCCTCCATGGACTATCTTGCAGGTCATTCCCTCGTAAGAATTCCTGATGATTCCTACAAGTTTATCTGGCACACCGCAGTGGCAGAGGAGTTTCCAAAAGGTCTCTCGGTTCACGCTGTTGAATGCCTTTTCAAAGTCGATGAAGTTGACATAGAGGGGAGAGTTATATTCCATTGACTGCTCAATGATGATGAGCAGTGTTCTGTGCAGGATCTATCATTGCGGAAGCCAGCTTGCTGGTCTTGCAACTGATTGTCGACTTGTTCCTTCATTCTGTTTCGGATGACTCTGTTGAACACTTTGCCTGGGGTTGATAGAAGAATTATCCCTCTGTAGTTTTGCAGCTATTCAGGGCACCTTTCTTGGGGATCTTGATCAGATATCCCTCCTTCCAGTCTGATGGCACCTTGTCCTCTTCCCAGATCCTTCCAAACATGGGATAGGGCATGTCTACTGATGTTTCAATGTCTGCCTTCAGTGCTTTCTGCAGAAATGTTGTAAGGTCCTGCTGCCTTTCCATTTCTCAGATGTTTGATGGCTTGAAGTATTTCTTCCTTGTTTGGTTTGCTGCAGTTAATTGGCAAGTCCTTGTTAGTTGGATGAATATCTGGTGGAGACTGCTGCACGGGCTGGTTCAGCAGTTCTTCATAGTGCTCCACCAATCTTCGTTGTGGGCCTTCGTTACCCATGATTATCTTCCCAGCTTTGTCTTTAACAGGTCTTTCTGGCTTGCTGTATCTGCCGAAGAGTTTCCTTGTTATGTTGTAGAGTTCCTTTAAGTGTCTATTGCTTGCTGCTTCCTGGGCTTCTGTGGCAAGACCATTGATGAACCTCTGCCTGTTTGCTCCTAAGCTTCAATTTGCTTCCTTGCTGGTTTTGGTGTATTTGCTTTGAGCTTTCGCTTTTTCTGCTCTTGGTCGGCTGGTGTTGACTACAGCTTTCTTTTCCTTTTTCACTTGGATTTTGCAGACAGTCATGGTGGAGATCCATTTTTTATGGTGGTGTTTCTTGGGACCCAGTATCTCCTGGCAGATTGATGTCCCTGTTTCTGTCATCCTCTAGTTCATGCAGGGCTTGAAACTTGTTAATGAGGTTGACTGAGTAGTCACTCAGTTTCTGGGCATCTTTGAGGAGGGTGAGTTTTATTGCTGGTGTTGGTTTGTCAGTTTCATCCATGCTTTCTTCAGCTTTAGACTGGCCACGATAAGGTGATGGTCTGATGCCACGTCCACTCCTCTCATCACTCTCACATCCTGCAGGGACCTCAGGAACTTCTTGGCAATGCAGATATGGTCGATCAGATTCTCTGTTGAATGGTACGGTGACACCAACTTTGCCATGTGTATTCTTTTGTGTGGGAATGCACAACCACCTATCACCAGACTGTTCAAGGCACAGAGCTCTGCAAGCCTTTCACCATTCTCGTCTCATGTTGCCAAGGCCATGGTTGCCCATGACTTCTTCGTACCCAGTGTTGTAGCTTCCAGTCTTGGCATTGAGGTCCCCATCAGTATGGTGACGTCTCTCACAAAGCATTTCTCCAGGATGGAATGGAGCCTGCTGTAAACTTGTTCTTTTTCACTGTCATTTGTAGGTTCATTTGTAGGTGCATATTATTGGATAATATTCATGTTGATCCTCTTTTCCTTTGTGCAGAAGGATGCTGTGATGATTCTAGGACTGTGGGCTTTCCATACAATCAGAGCTCTGTTGACTGCTGACGTTAGCATCAGTGCTACTCTCTGAGTAAGTAGGGCGTTCTCTTCCTCATTTCTAGAATACAGCAGCATTCCTCCTGGAGCCAGACTGGCTCCAAAGCTGGTAAGCTACTGGCCTAGAAAGGCGATAGAGGCATTTGCTGGGTGCTATCACCCAGGGGGTCAAATTGGTTGCTCGTGTCAGGCAATGACAAGGTGGCTACCACATCTGCAGAATTCTATAAGGCCCCCTATCAGTCCAAGGCACAGAGGTAGGGAAGAAGTGTGGTCCTTTCTGAAAGACATTCCCCTACCAAAACTGTTGCCTGAACATCAGCTGCTGCTTGAGGCATATATCACAGAAATCGAAATTGCTGAAGCAATTACAGCATTACAACCAGGCAAGGCTAATGGGACCAATTGGATACTGGCGGAATTCTATAAGGGCTTGGCTAGTAAGCTAGCCCTTCAACTCTGCGCAATGTTCGAGGAGGACTGAGAGACGGGGAAGCTGTCACCTCCATATGGCCACAACAGTGCTCATACCCAAAAAAAAGGCCTCTGCTCGGACGAGTGTGGCTTGTAAAGGCCAAACTTATTACTCAATATTGAGATAAACATCTTGGCTAAAGTACGGACTATGTCTCCGGCAGGTCATATCAACTCTGATACAACCGGACCAATCTGACATTATGTCAAACCAAAGTACCCGTCTCAACCTCTGTTAGCTCTTTGGCTGCATGACATGAACTACAAATACAATAATGTATAAATTCCTAGGCAATAGACAGTTTGTTTAATATCAACACAACATACAACCAACAAGTATCAAGACCTCAGTGTAACGACCAAAAGCATTGATATATAATTCTTTATTTTCCTTTAAAAACATTAATGACAATATAAAACCATTTTCATCTAGGCAGATGTCTTGTTGTTGACAAAATTAATCAAACTAGCAAATTCAATAATTACATAAACAATAAATCAATTTTATAAAACATTACAATGTAAATGACATACATAAATTACAATAAAAATAGCCAGTGGCAAGAGATAAATCTTCAACGCTAAACGATTCATTTTCTTTGTTCATATATCTTTTCTCTGCACCAAGTTAATAGATTAAATCTTGAGGTGAAGGCATATAGTTGATTCATTGTGTAAAAAAGAGTATCTCAGTGTAACTTACATTTATTGTTTTTAGGTACTTTGTGGCATTCCTGACGAAGGCGCAAGTGCGCCGAAACGCGCGTTGAAGATTTATCTCTTGCCACTGGCTATTTTTATTGTAATTTATGTATGTCATTTACATTGTAATGTTTTATAAAATTGATTTATTGTTTATGTAATTATTGAATTTGCTAGTTTGATTAATTTTGTCAACAACAAGACATCTGCCTAGATGAAAATGGTTTTATATTGTCATAATTTTTTTTAAAGAATTGTATATCAATGCTTTTGGTCGTTACACTGAGGTCTTGATACTTGTTGGTTGTATGTTGTGTTGATATTAAACAAACTGTCTATTGCCTAGGAATTTATACATTATTGCATAATTGCCCTGTCCTAGGAATTGTGAAATCAATTTCAGAGGGGGTCCTTGATATCTACAAATGAACTACAAATACACCAGAACAAACTGCAGTCCTTGGATGCAGCTAAAGCATTCGATATGCTAGAATGTGCCTATATGTTCGAAGTCCTGGCCTGCAGGAGTTTTGTCCTCAATTACAGGGCCTGGTTAAGGTTACTTTATAATGAACCGCTAGCGAGGGTGAGGGTAAATGGAACCTACTCAGAACAATTCCATTTAGAAAGGGGGACCAGATAGGGATGTCCGCTTTCCCCAATGATTTTTGACATAGCATTGGAGCCCCTTGCTTACTGGCTACTAGGTGCTTCTCTAGTTTGTGGATTCAGCTGAGATGGCTCATTGTAGAAGCGTTTCTCCCTATATGCTGATGACATTCTACTCTATTCGGCAGGCCCGGAACTAACCACTGACCACCTGTTGCAGGTGCTAGACCTTTTTGGGGACTACTCCGGTTTCCACATCAATTGGGGGAAGTCTTTGTTATATCATCTATCAGGATGGTCACCAATGAGGGCCCTCCAACACCATATCCCCGTGGAACGGAGGGATTCAAATATCTCAGTATATACATTACTAAGGTCCAAGTGGAGTTCCTTCACAGGAACCTGTACACGGTTCTTGACAAATTTCGTGGGGATGCTGCACACTGGCAGAACCTATCACTATCCCTTCTGGGCAGGGCCATACTATTCAAAATGATGGTCCTACCTAAATTCATTTATACCCTCCAGAACACAACACACTGGGTACCAACAGAGTCCTTTAAGTCAGTGGAGGCTGAAATAAGGACACTGCTGTGGGAATGGAAGCCATCAAGAATCGCCCTTGGGAAACTGGTTAATGGGGTCTATGAGTGCGGGATCACCCTCCCAGATATACAGGCTTCTCAATTGGTCAGGATTAATGAATTGGCCTTTGCTCCATTGGTCGAACCCTTCTAGGGGTCGGCAGATACGCAATGGGTCAAAGGGGCTACCTGTTCACATAGTATAGGCACAGGACTTAGCGCAAACTTCCACTGCACACTCTGTCGGTGGTTAGGGTGTGGGACTTGGTGCTGCGATGTCTGAAATGGGATCAGATACTAACAAGAGAAACTCCCTTGTGGGATAATGACATGATACTAGATGTAGGAGCTCTGCCAGGTTTTGGAAAATGGGACTTAATTGACATTAGTAGGCTGGGGACATCTGGGGGGGTAGATGGGCCTAAACTGTTGAAAGACCTTATAAACATTTTCAAACTGGCAGACTCCGAGACATTCAAATACCTACAATTACGGCATGCTTTGGCAAACATATACTGAGGGGAACAAACATTGCAGACGTTACACCACTGGAAGAAAGATTACCGTCTGAGGCTATCCCACAGAAAGGTATATTCCAAATATGTAAAACAAGTATTAACAATAGGCCTGATCCCCGCTACATTTAAAGGCAAAATGAGAGGGCAACTTTGAGGAAGGGGAATGGGAGGAGGTGAAACGTGCACCTAGAGAGGTCTCCATTCAATCTGGCTCCGATAGGGCCAATCAAAACTACTGTATAGAGCTTATCTCACAAGCCTGCTCCTTGTCAGGATTGGTTGTGCTCCAAATGATCACTGCTCACGGAGATGCGATCAGAAGGGAACTTTTCTACACACATTATGGGAATGCCGGGTGTTGTTGGACATTTCGTCTGGGGTGGGAAGATGTCTTGCAGATACTACCAGCCTACAGGAACCGTTACAAGGTAAAATGAAGGTGGTAGACATATAGGGAGATATTATCTTCCAGTGACACTCCAAATTTCTGTTTAGATTGGGACTCATGGTGTCTAGGAGGAATGTTGTACAGCGATGGGATACAGTTTCCCCGCTAGATCTGGATCAACGTAAACAGGATATGGACTTGTGCTCACTTGCTAAAAAAAAGATTTATGAAAGCAGAGGATACCCAACAAAAATGGGAGACGGTATGGCATACATGGTCGGTGACCAGGGAGATGCCCTGAAATTTGTGGACCAAGGGGCTCTGCTGCAGGCAGGGAGTGCGGAAGTGTATTTGTACTGATGTTTTGAAAGGACAACTGGAATACGTATGGTACTCCCCATGACCCATAGTAATAAAGTACTGTAATGCTGTGCTCGAATTTTCAATAAAATACAATAAAAATACATTAAAAAAAAGATTGCAAGATAGTCACAAAACTGGACCATGAGTAAAAATGGTTTGAGACTGATAACATTCTCTGCTCCGCTAAAGGAAGGTTCATAGCAGGCCGGTCCAGTCTACCAGGTCTTTATCCTTTACAAATTGCTTTGTAGGTCTGATTTTTCATCAGTCTTCAACCTAGTTGACAGAGGAAAAAAATGTGGGAGAAACTTAGGCTATTGATTGACACCAATCTCGTAAGTACGATCATCAATCTTCATGACAACACCACCTTGTAGGTACGCTTGGAACTTCAAGTCTATCTCACATTTCAGCATGAATCGTGGAGTCAATCTGTATGTCAACAATATGTCTGTAGCCACCCTACGGACGACACACAACTTGCTGTCAAAAGGTGGAAGTAATGTTTCACCACTGCTAAAAGCAGTTGATTAGGTTTAGCTGGCGAACACAGGAAACGGGCATGAGAAATAATTCAGTGAAATGTCACAGAATTGCTAAGAAAAACTCCAAATGAACCTCAGACAGCATAAAAAAAATGCTCATTTGTGGGGCAGAAAAGCTAAAAAAAAAAAAAACAACAAAAAAAAACATCAATATCTTGATGGGTCAGCAGGAGAAGTCGCAAAGTTCAAATATTTACTGACAATATTGCAGAGCTTGAAATGTAATGCCTATATTAAGGCAGGTCTAACATGATCAGCAAAGGTACTTTTAAGAGGCAACATCCCAGACCAAGGTGTGACACTGCCTGCAACACTGTCGAAATCCGAGTAGATTCTGAACAAATTAAGTACCTAGGGGCGCTGGAGCAGTGTTTTTGGAAATAGACACTTTGCCTCCCCAACTTCATAGCATCTTTAAGAAAACAGGAAATACGCAAGAGCTGAAGAAGCAGTCTTAAATGCACTAAAATGGGTCAACCCTTGAACGAAAAGCTTTGCAGACTCCTGCTCACAAACGGCAATAATCGGCCCCATACTTTCTATTTTGCACTTATATAAGGTGAACTGCATAAACTTGCTAAGTCAAGAGTGTTTTTCCACCCTCAACCAAAATACTTGTAAAAATCAGTAAAACGCTGGGATAAAAATACTTACAAAACTAAACATCAAAAGAATTCATCAGAGAAAACCTTCGTGTGCTAAGATCGAAC
This sequence comes from Calotriton arnoldi, assembly GCA_963921515.1. Classification (NCBI taxonomy): domain Eukaryota; kingdom Metazoa; phylum Chordata; class Amphibia; order Caudata; family Salamandridae; genus Calotriton; species Calotriton arnoldi. The sequence continues at coordinate 488,882 of CAWUFW010002537.1, forward strand.
CACTATCTTTGAAAACGATTAACAATATTGACAACAGACTCTCTTCAAAGAGTCACAAATCAACTAGTAGTGCTTTAATTGAGCGGGTACTGTCAGTAACTGAGATCCCGCACGTCTTTGATGTGGAAGGAAGAAAAGCTGTACTTCTCAGCAGTGGTCCAATACATTTAATGGAAGAGTATCAGCATTTCCCTGCAGCAAGCAGGTACTCTGGTATAGGGAGCGCCTGAACTTCTAGAGTTCCAATTCAAGTACTACCCGCTAGCATGCTCGTATGACACTTGATCATAGTTTCTGGTCCAGTGCTCTCTTCATCAGCAAACCAGGAACACCACAATCATATAGTGCTTACTGTACTTTCAATGCAATGATCCAATGGAGGAGAGTAATGTAGATCACAGCAAGAGTCCTTCAGGTTGTCTAGAAAGGACAAACACAATTTGTGGACCTGGCTTGGCAGTTCGGGCTGGTGGTCCCATGAGGAACAGGGTCAAGACGGATTTGCATATGGCTGGGTCTGAACTGGGGTGGCAAAGTGAGCTAAAGAACCATGATGGATTCAACCCAGATCTGTGACTGGGGGTGAGGGTCTGAAAAGTTTCAGCACTCCATCCATCATCTCCTTGTGTTTGCTTTGTTCGCCCTAAGTTGGTAGGGTATGCCCAGACATGGGTACTTGCTCACTTTGCCACTGGATTCAAACTAGCCTCGCTGATACGGGGTGTTACCTCGAAACCGGTCCCAGGATGCTTGCTTCCAGTCCAGGGAAGACCTGGGTTGGCAGTTCGGGCTGGACTGTTCCCATGAGGAACAGGGTCAAGACTGATTTGCATATGGCTGGGTCTGAACTGGGGTGGCAAAGTGAGCTAAAAAACGATGATGGATTCAACCCAGATCTGTGACTGGGGGGGGTGTCTGAAAAGTTTCAGCACTCCCTCCATCATTTCCTTGTGTTTGCTTTGTTCGTCCTAAGTTGGCAGGGTATGCCCAGACGTGGGTCCCTTGCTCACTTTGCCACTGGATTCTAGCTAGCCTGGCTGATGAGGGGTGTTACCCCGAAACTGGTCCCAGAATGCTTGTTTCCGGTCCAAGGAAGACCTGGCTTGGTAGTTCGGGCTGGACTGTTCCCATAAGGAACAGGGTCAAGACTTATTTGCATATGGCTGGGTTTGAACTGGGGTGGCGAAGTGAGCTAAATAACAATGATGGATTTAACCCAGATCTGTGAATGGGGGTGAGTGTCTGAAAAGTTTCAGCGCTCCGTCCATCATCTCCTTGTGTTTGCAGAGCTTAACAAGGACATCAAACATGTAAGTCCCTGATATTAGGAACCACGAAAACACACTTGAATAGAAGTGCTGTCACAAACGCTGCTTAAAGACAATCATAGGCAGAAAAGGACCAAATTGCAGCAGGGTTAAATAAATTACGTAGCCAGAAAAGGCAAATTATGCGGCCTACTGCAGCACATTTTGTGATAGTATTTCTTCATAATTTTGTCATTTTTACACTTCGTTAACACGGTCTGGAAAAAGATTTCACCTTGTTAGTACCAATTTAACATCCAAATACAGCACTAAGCAAATTAAAAATGACGAGTCGACGTTTGAAAAGGGCCTTGCAGTGCGCAGGAACATGTGCACTATGTTGTTAATCTCTGATCTGTTACAGCTAGAAAGATTATTTTTTGGGTTAAAATCTGCAGATTATGCCGCAGATGATGGGTTATGTGGTAAACGTGGCAGATCCAAACGTATGCGAAAAACGTTGTGGCCACAGAAACACATAATTCAACTGGTCCTGATCATACTGTACAGACAGACAGTCACGATAAGAGCAACAGTCCATAGGTTGAGCGGTGGCCACTGGAGTACGAAATGGTGAGCAGGTATCTTCCCACAAAATAACAGCAGGACATAAAAAATATTCAGTCGACTCTCATATGTGTATCGCATTATATTTCCTGATTTATCATTCAACAGTTTAGAACTAAACTAACTGTCAACAGCGTGCAACTGGCTAATGGATGCTGAGCGTGAGTCTACTTTGGGTATTTCCTCTCTCAACGCTTATTTTCCTTTAGTTTCCATGCTCTCTGAACATACTGAGCAATGGACGTTGTTATACCTCTCTTGTTCTGATGAATGCTGGGTCGGGTTAGATTAGAATCAACAGTACAGTGTATGGGTGCTTTAATTGGATTATACCATTTAACAATAAAACCACATTTGTAATTATAGTGGTCTTGGTGATTTATTTCACACTCATTTTTTTCTTTTTTAGAAGCAATTGTAAACATTTATAGCACGTCTTTCTTTAGAAGGACAACCTTTTTTAGTGATTTACATATAAACATTTCACAATACTGATAAGACAAACAAAACTGTTGACATTCAAATACAAAAACACAACAATTGTGAATTAGACCAGTCCTCTAATTAGAACACATGGCGGAATTGTCTTTTGTGCATCAATCAAAATATACATCCTGCCAGTGAAAGCTAGTTGGGATTATGTAGTAAAACAACAGGCCAATTGCCTTGTTTGCTAACTACTAATAGTTTGTTCAAAATAATGTCTTTTCCAACCAGCTTGGTCAACGCGTTTCGAACCCTTCGTGATCTTTGGGGTTCTCCTCAGGACCGGGACTTGGTCAAAAGCTTTATCTTTGTGATTCGCTACTGGAGCACACAATGGGTTCAATCGTGTTGCTTATTTCAGAAGTGCAACCGTTCTGTATATGTTGAGGTAGTTTCTCGTGTGGTGGAAACCTCTCTCGCTTCCCGTAATGTGGATTCTTTGTTATAACTGAGTGGCGGGTCTTTGGCAGCGAAGCACGGTGATTTCTTTGTTCTCCTTTGTTAGACGCGGCATTCAAACAACGCGGAAGTCGCTCAATGTTGAGTTGTATTTCTCAAAGGTTTAAACATAAATCCCAAAAGGCTAACAAACGAAATGTTGTTCTGCATGTCTTCAGTACTGTGATACCACATTATGTGTGGATTTTCCTACAGAATGTAGTCTACGAAATCAATTATTCAATTTTAGTGCAGATCACAATACTTTGGCAGAATCACTGTTTATGTTGCACTGTTCATTTAAAGACACATATCAAACTCGGGACTCTATAGAAAGTATAAAAACAATACATTTTCTAATTCTATACAACCTAAGGGACCTCCCTTGCCATAACTGGTTGACCAGTTGAACACACCTAACAAGGTGTTTGTCAGATTTCATAGCAATGTTTTTTCCAAATGGTGGCAATTTCCTCCGGTCTCCCTTGCACAGGAACATATTCCTACCAAGGCTGGCCCCATAACTATGTTCCTCTGAGTCTTCTGAGTTGGGGGTACAGTGGTTTCAGGGGGCTCACTGTGTCACTGGAACCAAGCTGTACCCGGCTGATAAGCCCATAACTAGAGCGAAACTGGTCCTGACTTGCTTGTGTTCCGGTTCAGGGAGGACCCTGACTGGCAGTTTGGGCTGGACTATTTCCATGAGGAACAGGATCAAAACTGATTTGCATATGGCTGGGCCCAAACTGAGGTGGCATGGTGAGCAAAAGAATGATTGGCTGGAGTGCTAGCCCAAGCGATTGCCAGTGGTTAGACTTATTGCAAGCAGCCTCCCATCACCTTTTGTGCGTTTCAGGGTGCCCACAGGCTAAATGGTGTGCAGCACATTTGTAAAGTTTGCAACTGTCAGTGAAATGGCATTTTAGGCAACTACTCTTTTGGTTGCAGATTCCACCCCTGGGCTATATGGAAACACACCACATGCACATATTTTTAGCATCTACCCATTCTAAGTTTTCTATTCTTAGGTGCCAGTCCTCCCTCTTTCTGATTGGTTGGCTGGCAAAACACGCTGAGCATGACATCTTTCAGATATTTAGCATTTGTTTTCCAAAACATGGGTAACTTCCTCCAGTCTGCCTCGTTTGGGAACATATCCTAGCTGAGGCTTCTTCCTCTGTGTCACGTGAGCGTAGGGGTACCAGATGTGTATGGGCTTTCTATGGGTTCAGGGTGCCCACAGGTGATACACTGGGTGCAGTGCAGTTTGGAAATTTGGAAAGCAGCAGCAAGTGAACTGCTGGTTTAGGATATCTGTCTCCTGGAATTAGATATCACCCCTAGGGCGTATGGAAACCTACTGCAGTCACATAATCTTAGCATCTACACATCCTAAGGCTTCTACTGCCGGGTGCCTTTATTGGCTGGTGGGGAGATCGCGCTCAACATGGCATTTGTCAGATTGTTAGCATATTTACAAAACACAGTAATTGCCTATAGTCTCCCTTGTGCAGAAACATATCCTTGCCAAGAACGGATCCCTCATATTTGGTCCTCTGGACCTCCTGAGCATGGAGATACCAGATATTTTTGCATTTTATATGGGTTCAGGGTACCCACAGGTGATAAACTGGGAGCAGTTCTATTGGAATTTTGGAAAGCAGCTTCAAGTGAAATGCTGGGGTAAAGTACCTATGTTTTGGTCACAGATATCAGCCCTGGACAGTATGGAAACATACCACAACCACAATTTCATGAGGGATGTCTGCAGTATTTTGGTGCAAGGTCGACTGACACCCTGGGGAACCCACCAACCACAGATATTTTTAAAACCCAGAGAAACAAGGATATGCATGCAGATGTAACTTGCATGAATCCCAACACATTTTATTATTGAGTATCCCCAGAAAATGTTAAAGTATGGGTACAAATATTATAATTCCTCCCAATTTTCTGACTGGACATTCCAGACCTGCATGCAAATAGCAAAAGTCTCATCTAATGCCCCTAAAATTCTCCCAATAAAAATAGTACCCCACATATGTGAGTGGGCCTCCTGCATGGGATAGGAATGGGCTAAAATTGCCATCATGTGATAACCACATTGGCAATATTCTGACTGCCGACAGTTGCACATCCGGCCTGCTCCTGTCAGTTATAATTGGCCCACCCATACATGTGAGGTCCTTTTTGTAATTGGTAGAACTGTGGGAATACTGGGTGGTAAGACTTTTACTGTTCCCCACATATTTCAGAAAGTTCAGTCATAGAAATGTGGGTAAATTCTTTTTAAAGCAATGTTTGACCTGTGCTGGAACTATTGGGGAACAAAAAATGATGGAATCCTCAGTAGCCCAGCACCACACCATAATTCTAGTATTCAGAAATATCTGGAGTTGGTAGGTTTTCATAGGTGTCAGATGCCTCCAGACCCAGCTGCTTGTTTCAGTGCTCCGCCGATGAGCAAGGCATTGTTTGGATTTTTTCTTAGCTTGAGGAAAAAAAATCATACAGTGTCTGGGCACCTTATTGGTAGTATTAGGTGTACAAGGGAAAGCCCGAAATTACTAGGGACCTGGGCACACTTTTTGTTCTGGAGGACTGTGGTACCTAATAAATAAGCTATCCTGTTTTAGGTTTAAACCTATAATAACTGATAAAACCCCACCAAAAGGAAAATAGCCCTCACCAGTGTAAACATATAAACACTGAAAAAACACCTTCGCAACCACAAACTAAATGCCATTCAAAGAAAGGAAAAGGTGAGTTAGAGATTTGTATTTCTTTCTGAAGGGGCCAATACATTGGAACTTTGTTATACAAGGCCGCAGCAAGAAAGACTGCAATAGCATTATTCTGTTTGAGTTTTGTTGTTTAGGGATGTCACTAAAATATTGTTTCTTCTTCCTTTTGCTTTTTTTTTAGTTTTGTGGTCTTTGGTCTATAGATGCAGGGTTTAGAAGCATGTTTTTAGGTCTTATATAATCATTTTATAAACTGTAGAGAATCAGGAAATATCAAAATCATATGTGATATTTTGGCTATGTTTGATTCTTTAACTGATAGGTAAAAAGGCTGGTTTCATAAGAATCTTTCCCAATATGTACCATCATATTTACACACAGACGGAAAATAGGTGAAACCCTTTGATATATCAGCCCCCTTTTCTAGGAAGTCAGTACAACACCACAGGCTTTAAACATTCAATGCAAGGTGTAGTGACAGATAGATGTGAAAAGAGTGCTGTCACCGAGCATCTGGGATAGTGGTGAAAACATGACACCAGACGTTTGGAAAACATGGAACGCAGTGTCACTTGGAATGCTGCTGCAAAAAGTTCTTACCAATAGTTGTGTGATGACCTGTCAAAATTGATACATGAGCTGAAGTGCTTCACTGTAAGAGATCCTTGCCACTTGCTAGATGATATGCTGAAAGCATTTTTACAATCTTCAGAGTTAATGAAGAATGCTATTGACTTTGTAGTCCATTCTGGTGCACTGGTTCATTATGCAAGGGAACTAAAACGCAAGTATTTCTCATATTGTACTTTGTGTGGCATCAAAGAGTCATCCCAACTGTGTCATTTTGCCGGTGGTTCTCAGACCTAGAGGCCATAAATTCTAGATTACCATGTGGCGACCATTTACAGAATTTTTGCTCGGTGATAATGCCGAAGGCAAGAAATGTGGGATCTTTGTTTGCATATTGATAGTGATGTGAAAAATGTACACTCTACTGCATTCTTAGATTTTTACAGGAAAACATGATTGCTGTAGTGGGCATAATCAAAAGACGAGTTTGAAAACACCCTTGTCTACCAAGTGTTCAGCGTAATTGGTGCAGATGTGAAACATCTCTTTGAGAGTAGGCTGGGCAACACCTTTAGTGAGATTGGCACTGCAACATGTTCCATATTAGAATTCTGGCCACTTGGTAAGCAAAGAAATGTTGAGGAGCAATAGAGGAAATGGCTTGCAATGATGCATAGAAATGTCCCCTCACCAACCTTGGCATTTGAAGTCAATGAAGCCTCACTGAGGTACTCTACACAAGCTCTACACTCCTTCCGTAAAGGGGAATTTTCTCCAGACTTTGAAAAGTACTGCTTCATTCTTGACCACTTCAATAACTGAGGGCATATGCACCCAGTTCAATGCATATGTTGCAGAACCTGTCCCAGAGAATCACAAACCTCAGGTGCACCAGTATTGGCATGGAAAGCTATGTCTGTGGCCAGAGTTAGCAAATTGTGTACTGGCTATTTTGGCATTGCCCGTCTCATGTGCCAATGGTGAGAGGGCCTTTTCACACATACGTTTACATGGGAAGGAAAAAGTGAGCGCGCATGACCAAAGACTCACTAAAGAAGTATTGTATGGTGTACTACAAAACATTTGATTTGTAAAAATGTATTTGGACCTCATATACACTGTACGCACACTGCCTATACACATGCACAATCAGTGCAGAAAACAAGTAATAATAAAAGCAAAACATTCCATAAACACTGGAAAAACACTGTTTCTGTTGTTTTTAATGGCGCGAAAATGTGCATCCACTGATAACCACTGTTTTTTTAAGGTATTGAAAACACTGAAAAAACCCCACCGGAATTTACCAAAAATAGAAACTGAAAACAGGAAAGCCTACTAATAAACAATCAATCCATAAAATTACATCCAAAGGGTCAATGTCAATCATTTTATTGTATGATTAACAAAAATCTTTACAATGTCAGTACAGATTCTCTAAAAAAAAAGCAATACATGAGGTATTAATAAAAAAGCAATATCTGAGTGACAAAGGTGCATAAAAGAAGTTAAAATGCCTTAAGAAAAACGTTTAAAACTGTTTTATCAATCACATTTGATACACTAAGACGGATTTGAGGTTAACTGCAGACACTACAGGTGCAGATTACTAAAGATAACTGTGAATACAGAGTGCCCCCTTTTCCAAAGAGCTGAGCTTGGCTTCCATTTTGGCTACTGATGTAACTAGGGCTTGTATCAGCTCAAGCTGCAGTTCCAGTTTATCTGACTGCCAAGTTAGAGCATTTATTGTGGCAACTAAGGTGGTGTTTATTGAGGCATGTAGATTGCTTTGCTCACTATGAGTTTGGATGGTTAGCAGGATTGACTTTTTCTCTTCGCTTAGGCTCCCTATGTGAATTTGGCCCTGTGGTGTTGGCGGTTGGAGATTTTGTTGCTAGATATATTCATCTACGTCGGTTGTCATACCATTGTGGCCCTCAATACGAAGGGCTGCTCTGTGGGGAGCGTGATATGAGGCCAGGTCCCACTGTTCCCACGCAATGCCAGCCGTCTCTGCTGACTTAGGATTACCTCCACTGGTGCCCTGCAGTCGAGAGTCACTTTTTTGCACTCCGGAGATATGAATCTGAGCAACCGACGTGATGGTATTTGGCGTTATCAGAGGAGTAGTTGTCATGTGGGACTGAGAATCAATATCGAGAGGGCAAGAGTTATGCACACAGGGGATGCTAGCAGTATTGATAGAAGTGTTAATAGCGCTCTCGCCCATCTGGTACATTCTTACTGCTTTAGTTGCAAGGTCAGTCTCTGCCAACATACTGTCAGACAAGCTGTCTGAGAAGGAGATTTCAATAACTGTAGCATCTCCTCTCCACCGGGGGAGGTCGAGTTGCGTTCGCAGTTTTATTAGGGGAGCGGCGTTATAAGCAATATTGTGTCTTTTGGTGGGCCTGCCCTGGCTGCAAGGTCCTCTGTAAAATCTAAAGGGTCCTGTTGTTGGCTTAGGTCATCGGTATTGTCCTGAGATGGTTTCTTCTTGAAAAAGTCATCTATCAGGATTTTCTTCCCCGGTGCTGTCGTGCCGCCCTTATAGATGCTCCTTACTTTGTTACTACACGTTACTCTAGGTGTAAGTATGGGTGGGCATGCCATCAGTAATCTCCTCAGCAGTGGAGGCACGCCCGAAGCTCTCAGTACCTGCTGCACTTGCTGTTTGGGGCATTGGTGCTTCTCCTTGTACCTTCATCAGGGTGGTCCTAACTGTTATGGCTCGCTGTGTGCTGACCTGGGGACCTCTTCTTTTTAGGTCGAGTGTCAGCGCTCTTGCGCTGTCTGTAAGACCTGTTGTATTCACTATAGGTAGTGTAATCCCGCCTAACCCCTCTGCTGTGGCTAAGGATCATGCATGTGAAGTGCCTACTACAGTAAAGATTACAGACCCGGAAGCAGAATCAGCTGCATATGGTGTTACATAATCACTGGTAGAGACCTTCTATTCTATCACCGACACCGTTTATAAACATACATAAAATGTATTTTATTATTAACAATGTTTTTCTATAGTGCCTCTTCACCAACTGGTATTGAAGCGATTCACAGAGGTTATAAGATACAGAAATGACCTGGCTGAAATGAGTTACACTATTGCTGGGTGTCAAGAAACTCATGTTTGAGGGGTCATACAATTAGTTGAAGTCTCGTTTTAGGAGCATGGAGAATAGATGGCTTCTGAGTTTCTTCCTGAATGAGAGAATGTCTGTCGCCGTTTTTCACTGGTTTGGAAGGGACTTTCAGTTTGTGCGAGGAGCCGTAATTGTTTTTGAGCTATTTTGGATGTTCAATAACGAAGGAGTCCTTGCTGTATTAGATTTTGGAGACAATGGATATGTTTTTTATCAAATCGGTTACATACCTCAGTGTACCCGTGAGTATAGCTTTGAATGTTAGACAACATATTTTGAATTTGATTCTCGCCTCAAGTGGAGATCAGTGGCGATCTCATGGAATGGGGAAGATATGATCAAGTTTCCACTTCTGTGAGCTCAGATGGGTTGTTGGGTGTAGAATTGCTTTAAAGGGCAACATAGTTTTTATTGGGAGACCCGGTAGGATGGCATTGCCTGCATCTATTCTTGACACCGAGTGCATGAGTGACCACCTTGAGTTGATCTTTTGAGAACCAATGTTTTAGTCATTTTAATTGTTGAACCTGGAAATGTGCGGTTTTAAGCAAGCTTATTAAAGTGTGGGTCAAATGACAGTATGCCATGTCAGGGAGAAGATGTGGCCTAACGACCAGAGCTGCTGACTTTGGAGCTCAACATCCTGTGATTCTGGGCAAATCACTTAACCTACCCGTGCCTACCAAAACAAGCATTTGCAATGCAATAGGTCTCGCAATTGCGAGATTTTGAGCTACTGGCATTGTACATGACAATGCCTTTTATTTATGTGTTTAAAAAAAACCTGCAATAATAAAAGGCATTGTCATTTACAATACCAATAGGTCAAAGTCTCTAAAATGCAAGACCTATTGCACTGCAAATGCTTGTTGCCATTGCGTTGGCGCGCCGCTGATAGACTAGTCTATGCGACAGTTTCCACCCCAGAAGAAAAGGATTTGTGCACTTGCTGAGATTTTTTGATGGACCTTTGGTTATCCTTTGTGTCAGTCTGCTCCCTGAGATGGGCCGAGACTCAGCCGGAGACATCTGGAGGTATGTGGGAGCTTTAATAGGCGTAAGGCCCACTGGGGCATAGTGCTCTATTAGTCTATGCTTTATTTGTAAATCGCACACGTAGGTAGACTCCAAGGGTAACTCTAGAGTTAGTTCATGCGTCCTTGCGGTAATCTGGGATTGTTGGAAATGATGCAGTATGCAGCATACAGTGCAATGCTATATAGCTGTAGATTCGCGCTATGGCTCATGCAGCAAACCTGGAATGACAGTATATTTACAAGGGATTGCAGAGGGTTACAACAAAGGGTAAGCGAGCACAGTTTGCTGATTGCGGGCCCTCCAATCGGGCATGCCTCACTGACCTAACGCCGGCCATTTCCGCTCCAAACGGGGGAGAGCCACAGCTCTGGTCTTACCCGCTGAAGCAGAGTCCTCCAACACCGCTGCGGTCCACTCTGGTCTGGGTCCAGTCTCGCCACAATTCCACTGCACTGCGCCGACTGAAGCCGTGGAGAAGGATGAGGCGATGAGCGACACACTGTGGTGCAGGCTCCACTGGAAGGTGCTGGAAGCTTTGCGTCTCACCACATCCCACTCGTCTCGCTCAGTGCGTCTTGCACCGCTTTTGGGTCCCCAGAGCCTGACAGACAGCTGCTGCAGCCTCCTTCTCAGCTGCTGTCATCCGAAATAGGAGGTTTTCAGGAAAATGCCAGGGGGTGAGTGAGAGGGCCAAGTGGGATCACACCACCCTGGCCTGCAAGCTGCACCCAGACCTAGCTGGGCTGCTTGTGCAGGGCCGCCAGGCTCATTCTTCACGTAGGCTGGCTACAGCCTCCACACTTGCTCCGCCTCACCGTGCAGGGAGATTCAGGTGCAGCAGGGAGCCGAGCGGGTAGGCGGCATTCAGCTCCCAGCGAACTGCATTGCCCCCGGCAGACTCAAGGGGTGGGGAGTGAGGGGGTTAGCTGGTAACTGGCTGCCAGGCTCGAGCGTGATGCTCCTCTCCAAGCTCGGAGAAACCGGAAGCAGTCCGGCGAGGCCTCGGCACCCCCGCAAACTAAAGCCGTGCCCATCTGTACCAGGCTCCGCTCTGCTACCCTTTGCTCAGCCGGGGACCGACCAGCCAGCAGAAGTCAAGAGCCAGGGCCGGGCAAGACTTGAAACCAAATCTTGGGCACCGGAGAGCCAGGAGCTGAGATGGCCACAGCAGCACCTCGCTGGAACAACAGCATGTGACGTCAGCGCGTTCAGTTCTGCAGTTCACAGTCACAGTGATCAACCGTTCTCTTCGGGATGTCAATCCAAAAGGTATTTTAATAAAAGTACAAAAAAATGAAAGAACCAATTAAAAATGCAACGCATTGGGTGCTTAGAACAGAAAGTGATTGGTGTTCTCCTATAAGTATTATACACAAGTGATAAACAATGATCAGTATGTGCATCAATAGAAAAAGAATAGCATGGCCTGTTAATGTATTGTAGAGTCCATAGGGTTCGTGTTTGAAGTCGACAATGGTTCGATGACTATGAAAATCTAGGACTCATCATCAGGACTCAAGAGGACAGAGGAGCTTGAGGAAGAAATAATGTTTTGCGGTCTTTTACTCCCTCCTCATAGTGTGTGCAAATCACACTTGGTGGGGGACACAAGGGCCCAGAGCAGAGGGTGTCAGAAAGTAATGGTTGTAGGTCTCTTACTCCCTAGAAGGCATGTTCAAATCACACTTAGAGGGTGCACCCGAAGGAAATGGTGCCAGGAAGCATAACCAAAGGAGCAACCTGTAAAGTGACTGCTGAGAGTGCGGGCAGGAACGATGCGAAGCCCCGAATTGCGATGGCCAACTGGGGAATAAATGCTCTAGTCAACAAGACGCGTGTGTTCTGAATCAGAATCATGCCCCACCCCACAAAAAGTAGGTAAACTGTTCCTTCTATAGAATATGTCTTTCTACACAGTTCCCATCATAGAAAGACTCCCATGCATGACTGTTGGAGAACCACTCTACGAAACTACACATCTACCTTTTATCCATATTGAAACAGTAATGCTTAGCAAAACTATTCACAGATGACCAAGTACCTGCTTAACGGATATTCAAAATTGGCCCTCCACTCATTAACACATAGGTGGAACCTGACCCGTATCGAATGAGCCCAGACACCATCAGGTAATTCTTTCTTTGCCAACTTTTGAAAGTGCTTAATGCATAAGACAACCGGCTTGGCGAGACTGCTTTCCCGTTCTTTGCTTACAAGAATTGGCTGAAATGAGGTTAGCCCACTATGCCCCCTTTGTACCTCTCCACATGCACCTCTTGTACCTCTCCGCACAGTAGCAAAAGTTTGTTTCTGGTCTAATCGTTTTAACCTCTCCTCTATTTTGGAAAGGTGGGGCGCTGTTAAGAAAGCCAGCAGCAACACAGAGATATGGAATACATATACCGCCTTAGTCAAAACCTCAAGTCACACCCCTCAACAATACTGTTTGGTAGAAACTGAACTGAAGGCTGATTATAAAACAACAGTTGCTACTCTGCTATCTCTCCGGCAGAAGTAGTAGCCACAAGAACAGTATTTTCAGTGTCCACATATAAAAAGAAAACCGAAAAAAATACATTGGCTCAGAGCCAAACTTAATCCAAACATGGGAGGGACTAAGGGGGTAGTAAACAATGTGTTTTTCATGCCACTGAAAACCTGGCAACAGTGGAAAGCTGGGAAACTATATCCTGCTTGGGTAGATACAGGAAACAAGACAAAAAACTGCCAGATACCTCTTCACCGTGCCTATGTTAACAAGGTTTCTAATCGTGAAAACTACAAATTTCAATACATAGTAGCTGAGCGGATAGCGAGTTATTTCCCTGTGAAGCACACCAAGCGGTGAGAATCACTAACCACCCCGCAAGAGACAACATCAATAACTCCATACTCAAGCCACTCTCAGCAGTGCTTCATTTGTAAAAGAAAAGTGCCACTGCCCAAAGTTTTGCTCAGAAGCCTGTGCGGGTGCTATCGAAGGTAGCCTTGATTCAGCACCTCACGCTTCGTTCTTCCACTACCAGACACTTTCTGCCTCTTTCAATCACTCTTGCAGGCTCTTTTTCATTTCTGCTTTCTCCCTTTGTCATTGTTTTTTTCTCTATTTAGTTTCTCTTCCTCCTTCTTCCCCCCCTTTTTTTTTTTTAATATTCTTTTTATTGAAGAAAACATCAAGAAATAACATCTCAGCATTACAGCAGATGGTATAATAAATTATGGGTACATCACATTAACATATGACAGTGGGTACATCAGTCCTGGGCCTCTCCATCTTCATTATGGTTCTCCCACATCGCTCACGGGATCTCGCAACCCCCTCTCGCTGCGACACAATTCAGTGGTTGGCGACAAACCGATCTCGCCCTGATATGTATTCCATGCTGCCCACTTACGATCCCATTTTTTGGGGCAACCCCTATTTTTAAAGACATCCTTTTCAGCTATCATGGATCTGTCCATGTCAGCCTCTGATCGTCCCACAATCGGCAATTCCTCAACTCCCCAGTTTTGTGCTGGTTACGTTTGGCTAAGGCCAATCCCAGGGTGACCCAGGATTGTTCAGTGCTGGTTAGATCGGTGGCCTCCCATATGTTTAATAAACATAGTTTCGGGGAGACGGTGAGCTTCTTCCCCCCGCCCTTTCCAATTTAGACATAATCTTTGCCCAGTAAGTCTGGACGGCTGTACATTCCCGAAGTGTGTGAAAGAAGGTTCCCTCGTGTAAACAGTGTTGTAAGCAGTGTACATCAGTTCATCTCGACTAGGGTTCCTGCCGCCAAATAGGCCCTGTGCAGGATTTTGAGTTGAACCAGTTTTAGTCTCATGGGGATGGCTATTTCGCGAAGGGAAGCTAGCACGTCCCGCCAGTCCTCTTCTTCTAGATCCCCCACATCTGCTTCCCATTGTTCTTTAAGGCGCGTTAGTAAGTCAGGCCTGTTGTTGATCAGTTTCCTGTAGGTTAGAGATATGGCTTTCTTGGGCATAGGATCAAGTAACAATCCGTCTTCAAGAGGGGACGCCTCAGGGAGAGACTTCCCCGCAGGGATTGCCGCCTGGAGAACATGCCTAATTTGCAGATATCTAAAAGTTTCATTCTGTGATAATTGATACTCCTTCTGCAGGTCGGCGAAAGAGACTACCCCGTTCTTCTTCCACAAGTCACCCACGAAATACCTATGAGATCCCACTTGTCAAACCCAGGGCAAGAGCCCAGCCTGCCAAGCCACTACGGCCCCCAGAGGGGTGTTACTTGTGTAATCTTCTTGTGCCACCCCAGTTTTTTGTTAACCATATACCCTGAGTGATTATCAAATATACGAAATATGTGAATGATGCGGTGGATTGAAGCCATCGGGGAAGCGAGATATAATAGTAAGTCGTCCGCGTAGAGAGATATTCTATCCTCATGGTGTTCTGTCCTTTTAAACCCCGAAGCATGGGGTCCCCCCTGACCCACACCGCCAGAGGTTCCAAAACCAATGCAAAAATGAGCGGCGAGTGTTGGGAACCACAGTGCGACCAGAAGCAAAACGATGCCTCCTAAATGTATGGGAACCCACTGACCTTAATCGCAAAGACACAACATGGGTAACTCTGGGGCTGATGGTGGCAAAAGGAATATTGCACAGCTGTGGGGGCCGGACACCCTCCTAGATTAGCGGATTGGAAAGCAGACCTGGACTGGTGTATGGTACGAGAAAAGACAGTGTATGTGGCGCGAGGCTGCCCCCAGAAATGGAATGCTATTTGGGGTAAATGGAACACATTTAGAGGTAACATTTGTATACCTCCCCATCTCCCCACCCAGGACGAGCCGATCTCACCATAAGGGTTGTAATGTGAATGCTCCTCGACTAAAGTTTGGTAAATTGCTGTGTATATTTATTGGTCATCTGTTTTATCGCGATAATGTAATGTACTCTGTCTGATTGGGAACTGTTAGAAATAAAAAGATTTTATAAAAAAAAAAAATGAGCGGCGATAGGGGACAACCCATACGGGTTCCCCTGCCCAGTTGAAATCGTTTGGACATGTGGCAGTTATCAACTATTTGCGCAGTGGGATTTGTGTAAAGGAGTTTTATCCATTTCATGCATTTGGGTCCAAAGCCCATGCGCTCCAGCACTGCGAACAGGAAGGGCCATTCGATAGTGTTGAATGCCATTTTGGCATCGAGCGAGAGTAGGGCTGCGTCTTCCCGGATTGCATCCGCCCTGCCCAGAACTCCATGTAGGCGGCAGAGGTTAATGGCGGTGTTACGGCCCAGCATAAAGCCAGATTGGTCGGGTGTATTAGTTTTTGGATTATGGGGATAAGTCTATTAGCTAGCATTTTGGTAAGAATTTTTGCCTTTGCGGTCAGCAGCGAGATGGGTCGGTATGAACCGCACTCCTCGGTGGGCTTGCCATGATGGTGTATAACCACTATTGATGCAAGTCTAATCTCGTCTGGAAGGATGCCTTTGCGATAGCTATCTAGGTAAATTTCGCGGAGGTAGGGTGTCACCTTAGGGGCCGTTAATTTAAAAAGCTCGATAGGGAGCCCGGTGGGTCCCATGGCTTTGCCCGAGCGTATATCTAAGATTGCCACTTTCAACTCTTCTTCAGTTACATCCCCCTCCAGAGTTTCCCGTTCTTCAGGGGAGAGTACGGCGACTGGTATTGTAGCTAGGTTTTGAGAGTGGCGAGCATGGGATGCGGTGGTGGACGTGAAGATGGATTCAAAGTGGGCAGCGAATGCCTCCGCAATTTCCTGAGAGTCCGTCACTTCTTCCCTAGTATCCCCCTCAAACAGTGGACCCAGCGGCTTGCCTGTTCTCTTTTCTCCAGCCAAGCCAACAGTTTTCCTGTCCTCTCCCCGTGTTCATATATCTTATGATAAATGGTTTTTTGTCTCGATCTAGCCGTCTCTGTCAGTAGCTGTTTATAGTCCTTCTTCTTGGCTTCTAGAGTCTGTTTAGTGGAGACGTCGTCCGTGTGGTTTAATTTCTTTTCAATTTCCAGAATTTCTCCCTCTAGCGTCTCGATACGCTTCGTTAGTTCCTTTTTATGCCCTACCATCAGGAATAAAGCTCTGCCTTTTATGACTGACCCAAACGCTCCCCAGAGAGATTGCGCTGAATCCACCGATCCAAGATTCTCAGCAAAGTATAAATCAGTGTCCTTTAACAACTCTGTTTTAATATGCAGGATTTTTAGTGCCCATGGGCTGATAGAAAGTGCTGTTCGCACAGATTGGGAATCTAATCTCATACGGGCCAGTACTGGCGTATGGTCGGAAATACCTCTTGCCAGACACTTGGCCTCAACAAATCCATTAGCGTCCAGAGTGTGCGTGAGTAGATAGTCAATGCGTGATTGGGTGTTATGAGCACCTGAATGAAAGGTATAGTGGCGCGTTGTTGGATTAAGTTGCCGCCATATATCAACCAGCCCGAGGGCCGAGAGGAAGTCTGCCAGCCTGGACTCCTTGTGGGGGTCTTGTCTAGGGGGCCGTCTATCCATCACACCGTCAAGTGTTAGGTAATAGTCACCTCCAAGTACCAGTGTGCTCACCGGGAGATCCAGGATTAATTTGCTGAGGTCCCCTAGTGTGGATTGTTGTAGTGTGGGGGGAAATCACACTTACGGGTATCCCTTCCCATATACCAGTGGCAGCTGCAAATATACCCTGAGCGTCCACCCATGTTTTGCGAACCATGTACGGGCAAGACTTGCGAATGAGAATACCTGTCCCCCGGGAACCGGAAGTGAACCCTGCGTGCGCTATGAGCTGATATCCCCACCGGTTTAGCGCCTTGCAGGTGTTGCCGACCAGGTGGGTTTCCTGCAAGAAAACTATCTCAGGTGTCTGGCATTTTATGTATTGGAGGACGATGCCTCATTTGAGTTTATCCCCTAGTTCGTTAACGTTCCATGTGAGGAACCATAGCTCCCATCCATTCTTACTATTCATGGGAATGTATATAAGTGAAGACTGCAAAAATGTTTTGGTTCAGCATGTGATTACCCTTTTCCCTATGGAGATCAGGGTCAAGAGTCTCCCCACTGCACCCTGTGATCCCCCATGTCGTAGGTTTTCTTGCTCCTCTTGCTGCAATGGCGGAGTTGAAACTTAACTGTGAAACCCCCCCAACTGTATCTAATCCCAAACCCCCCTCCCTGCCTCCTTGCATGGCGGATCTAGAACCTCCTGCCTCCCCAACATTGCAGGGTGCCTGTCGCCCACCCCTAAACTTCGTGAGTGTGTGGTTCACTCCCCCCACCCAGCACCTGCGCTTTTTGGTTTGAGCTGTATGATGTTCCGTATGTAGGCCAGATAACCCCTTACTGCTCATTGTTCCCCTTCATGTTACATGCATGCACAATGGATACAGTATCTGGTCTCACTTAGCGTGGGGAGTTCTCTGGACCAGGTCGCTAAAGAGTTGACCATGGCTGGGACTCAGCAGAACACCACTAAGTCTCGAGCGTCCCCTTTTTGGGTCTGAGTTGTCGGGCTCGAGCCCGGGTCGTCTGGCACCTCGCTTTGCTTGTGGGTCTGGGACGGTCTTTCATTCCTGCCGGTCTGTGTGCTCTTCCCGACGGTTTGCTAGCCCTCCAGCCAGACCCATGTCTCCTCCGGGCTAGGGAAGAACCAGGCCTTACCTTCTGCTTCAACTCGCAGCTTGGCCGGGAACAACAGTATTTAATGCCTTTGTACCGGAGGGTCTTTTTAACTTCGATGAAGCTATGGCGCTGTCGTTGTACTTTCAGCGTAAAATCGGGAAAGAAGGTAATTTTACTGTTCTCGAAAGTGACATCTGGGGTTTTACGTGCCGCCTGGAGGATGACATTTCTGTCCCGGAAATTGAACACTAGCGCCAGAATGGGCCGAGGGGGAGCGCCAGGCCTCGCCCCCCCCCGGTACCCTGTGTGCTTTTTAGGTCTCGCCTGAGCCAGCGCATGCGCTGCTCTGGCGAGAGTTTTAGTAAGCGGGTTTTGGAAGTGCAAACAGTGGCTTTTGCTGGCGACTAGCCTGCGTTCACGCGAGCGTGCACGCGCGATCATGCGCCATATGGCTTCCCTCGCCATCTGGACGCTCGCGTGAACGCAAGCTGGTCGCCAGCAAAAGCCACTGTTTGCACTTCCAAAACCCGCTTACTCACCAGTACTTTAACTTTCACGGCCGCGCAGCCGTGTCAGTTTCACGGCCGCGCGGCCAATGCTTGTAATTAAAGAAATCTACTTGGACGCTTCCTCCTTTGCACTCCCTCCCCCATCTATGCCTTTCATGCGTTTTTTTTTTAACCGGACACAGTGTCTGCTCCATTCCCCCTCCTCACCCACATCGGGGACGGCCACGAGCGGGCACATCTACTTAGCCGCTCGGACATTCTCTCCTCGCTTCAGCCCCCCAACCCCCAACACGGAGCACACGTAACTTTTTTTTTTTTACCATCACGCTATAACTTTGAAATACGCTCTAACACAGCTCTAACCGCCCACCCAGACAGGATCTCTTACTGGCAGGTTTACACGCTCTTCTTTAAAGGACAGTAAGCAGCTTTGAGCCCATTTCGTATAATAAATATGCCTCAAGCCATTTCCCCACTGCGAGGACGCCACACTTCATAGTTCAGGAAGCGGGCGCTCTGTTAATTAAACAAGGAATCGGCGGACGTTTCCGACATTGTTCCCCCTCCTACCCCATTCATGCTCTTTGTGTGGCTTTTACACGGAGGAGTTTTGCATACATACAGGGTCGGAATGGATTGGGATAAAAAATTAGCCTGGCGTCCTAAAAGGTGGCTCACATTTGGGATTATGCCTTTTCGCAAAACGCTGTTTTAGTGCTTTAAATATTATGGAAACAAGCATTGGCATAGCCAATAGGTCTCGCCTTTGGGACCTTATAAGTGTTTAGCCATGCAACAGATGATGTTGTTGCACCAAGGATATTGTACTGCATAACTAAATACTTATAAGGTTCCAAAGGCGAGACCTATTGGCTATGCCAATGCTTGTTCTATGGAGAAGTGGCGTGAGAGGCCCGCAGCCTTGAGATGGTTCATGACAAGATCCTCCACGAAGAGATCAGCTGCAGGCCTCTTTGCTTTCTCCAGCACGGCCAGGATTCAGACGTTGTTGCGCCTGGCCCTCCCTTCGTAGTCCTCGAGCCGGTCCTCCAGTCTCTGAGTGGTTAGTTGTAGCTCACTGACTTGCTTTTTAAGGGAGGCTGTATCCGACACTAGCGACTTGGTGGTGCTCTCCACTTCTTTGATTGTGGCGTTCGAGTTGCGAATATCCACTCTAATTAGGGCCACCTCAGAGGAGACCAAATCTATCCTGGCCTCCAGCGAGGTGCGCACCGTCGTGATTGCCACCATGATGTCTTGCAACGTCAGGTCATCTTTCTTCCCTTCTCGTGACGGTGGCGGGTCTTCGTTTTGAGCCTCCCCAGAACTTTTCGCTTAATTACCGGTCCCTTGCTGCCATGCGTATTTGTCTAGTTTTGTCTGCAGCGAGGCGCGGCCACTCCTTCCTCCCGCCATTGCTTCGTTGCTGGATTATTCACGGGGACACCCAGGGGTTCGGAGTTCACCACTTACTCACCGCCTCCTGCACGGGCCGAACCGGAGGGGCCCTACTCGGCCTGTCGGCTTGCACTGGCTCGCTCTACCCCGCTAGGCACGCTTCCTCCCTTCTTCAGCTATGGCAGTACTACTTATGTCGGAGCGCTGCGTCGGATCTCGCCCGGGAACCGGTCTCTGTCTCACCACCGGGGCCCGGGAGGAGAGGCTCAATTCCATCTCAATGGCCTCCACAACTGGACTCAGTCGTGTGCCTCTCCCCAGTTCCTCGTGGGCCCCGCACACACCCGTTCTGCAGCCGCTCAGTGCCGACCAATTTGCCTGGCCCGTTACCTGTACGTTTCTTCCCCAGCTGGGCCTTGGCAGCTAACACCAGCGTTGTGTCTTCGCGTCCGTCGGCCGGCTTCTACGTATACTTAGGGCCCACACTCCGGGCCCGCACTCCGCCAGCCGGACTCGCGTTACTTCTTGCGGCCCCTCGCGGCGGGGCGAGTCCGTAGGCCCACCGGGTGTTGCGCAGCAGCCCTAAGCTCTTTTATTCCGGGCTGTTTTTCGGCCCAGGCGGGACCCAGACGTACCCTGAGGTATCGGGCAGCTCGATATCAGCTCACTACTACGGATTGTCCTGCGGATGGATCACAATGCCAGGTTTGGGCACCAGAGCCGCGCTAGTGTGAGGCCATCTTGCTCGGCAGTTGGCCACGTCCCTCTTCTTTCCCCCTTTTGTGTTTTTCTCTCTCTTGCTCTGGATCGAAGTCTGTTGAGGAAAAATACGAGGCTGTTTCTACAAATTAGTGCTGGTAGGTTCCACCTGCAAACACTTGTTCAAATTAAGCACTGCTCTGAAGCCCATGTGGCACCTCGCCTCAAAATCCCAAGATACAAGAAAAAAAACCATGGGTGGCACATCCTTCTCGGTTCAAGCAGCCAAACTATGGAACTCTTTACCCCCAACATAAGATCCACGGACAACCACCTTATCTTCAGAAAACTACTCAAGAATTGGCTCTTCCCCCCATAAGCACCATACACAAACAGAAATATAAAGCATATCCCTCTGTATATAAGCATTTATTTGTACTATAGATATGTACCTATCTTCGTGTATTGCTTTGTATAAACATGTAGAATAATTATGTTGTTTAAAAATAAATAAAATACATTTTTAAGTACAACACTTGAAACCCAGAGTTTATCTAATGCAGCTTTAATCTACATATACTTACTTCCTTTATGCATCTATATACCTTCCATGTACTTGGATCTATATATTTATTACTTTTCTTCTAAAAAAGCATATTCAATGCACAACCCTATTTCTCATCCTATACCTCTATCAATATCTTTAATCTACATATACTTACCTCCTTTATGCATCTATATACTTTCCATGTACTTATGGATCTATATATTTATTACTTTCTTCTAATTCAGCATATCCAATGCACTACCCTATTTCTCACCCTATACCTCTCTCAATATATCTTCTACCCCAACTTTCTGACTCATCTCAAACTTCTTTCTACTACTCTTTCCAATGCACTACCCTATTTTCTCACCCTATACCTCTATCAATATATCCTCTACATCCACTCTCTCATTTATCCCAAACCCCATACAACTACTATGATCCCCAAAATAACCCTTTCTAGACTCTCCCCTACTCTACCCCTCCTTGCATCATCTGACACCTCTTTTACTAAACCAATCCCCCAAACAAGCCTTTCTAAAATCTTCCCTCTGACTCTTCCCCTCCACATCCCTTTTTACTCATCCCAAGCCTCCTCCTACTGCTATGACCTCCAAAACAAACAACAAAAAGTCTAAATCCTTCACTCTTCTATCCCTCCACTATCCTTTTCAATCAAAATAACAGACTAACATGTCCACTTCTCAAATTTCATATTCCACTATACTAATTCACCACTAATCCTTTATGGTTTCCAGAGTAGCGTGCTACTCGCCGAAAAAGCGCTTCAACACCTCATCTGGGGTAGCAAGCACTATATAAATGCAAACCTTTTTCCATCTTCTATCCTTCCGTTACCCTTCTCTATCCAAATAACGGAATAACATATCCACCACTCAAATTACTTTCATATTTCACTATACTAATTTTCAACACTAATCCTTTATGGGTTCCGGAGTAGCGTGCTACTCGCCGAAAAAGCGCTTCAACACCCCATCAGGGGTAACAAGCGCTATATAAATGCAAACCTCCTTCCCTCTTCTATCCTTCTGAATCCAAATAACTGACTAACCTATCCACCACTCAAATTACTTTCATATTTCACTATACTAATTCAACACTAATCCTTTATGGGTTCCGGAGTAGCGTGCTACTCGACGAAAAAGCGCTTTGACGCCTCGTCAGGGGTAGTAAGCGCTATATAAATGCAATTACAATACAATACAATGTGTGCCTGTAAAGAGACTGCTTAAATACATCTGGATCTAGTGATACCTGAGGAGATATCTACAGGAAGACATCCATCAGAACGACCATTTAAAGAGTACCAAAACTACTTGAGGTGCAGAGTGATGCGTAACGTGTGTTGCATACATCTTTTTGGCCTGTGTGGCGTAGGGGGGTGTCCCTGCTCAGTGTGTGTGATGCGTGCAGCTGAGCGAACTGGGATCGCCCAGCAGGTGGGCGTGCTAGCAGTGGGCTCAGCGAGGATCATCATGCTCCTGTCGCTGCACGAGTGTCTGTAACTTGAGAGTAACTGGACTGAAGAGGTTCGCGAATAAACCTTTTCTGGTGCATGTATGTAAACTACTCTGCACGGCAGTATACACAAGTTCCTGGGGCAATCACACTGCTGAGCTATTAATATCCCTAACCTCTTCAATGGAAGGACTACCGATAAGATGTTTAAAGAACTAAACGTCCAGCGTGAAAATACTTCTAATAAATTCTTCTTTGTCACCGGCCCCTAAGACGTTGCTATAAAACCTAAACACCTACAATAACAACCATAAATTCTAAACTAGCCTCCTTCCCGTCCCCGGCTCCCTTCTTCCATTTTTTACACTTCTCCATATTTTACCCTTTATTTCCCGAGCAGGGAGGGGCAGGATAATGAACGGCGTGCGTCAGGGAAGATGAATCTCGGATACTAGGGAGCAGCGCAGTAAAAAGATTAAAGTGTTATTATTGTTGTTTTCCCCCCTCCCGCGGTCCGTTGTGACAGCCTGGCCGTCATCTGTAAAAAATGTCTCCGCGAAAGATAATCATCGGAAACTCAATAAAGCGTCAGGGGGAGCCTCGCGCGCCATCCATCACCGGGTGCCTGGAACATTTCAGCCCTCCGTCTCCCCGTCCTGCCATCCATACAAATGTCTGTAATATATTTTGTGCGCAGCTCGCGTGTGTGCGTGCGCGCGCCGCCGCGCGTGGCACGGGCGAGGCCGCAAGATGGAGGCTCCTATGGAAATACATGTTTATATACAAAATATGCAAATAAGGCAGATCACTTCCTGAACATCGGTGAATTTATTCTTTTTAATAACACCTGTCACCCCGAGAGCGTGCAAGTTTTACTGGGATGAGTTTGTATTTCCAACACGGCTCTGGCGGCAGACAACAATTAACTGCATCGGATGACATATTGACCGTATGTTTACCAGTGAATAAAGTATACGGTTGAGCGATATACTGCTATTCCATCCAGCCACATAGTTAAATATTCTTTTGTTGTTTTTTTCTCTCCCACGCGGGTGAGGCTTGATTATGGGCATAACTGTTTACTAAGTGCCAAGAAGGATTTGCAAGCTCTATACAGTCTGACAAGTGTAACAAGTTGCGTCAGGACAGCAGCACTGCCATGAAGGCAGCTGGTATGGGTTCAGGTGTAAACAGGAACGGTTCAGCCCTCAATGACTATGCTTGGGCTGCACTGGAACCTGTACTTCTGCCAGCGGTACGTGTAGTGAAGCCAAAGATTTGGTGCGTTTTTCCAACGCCTTTCACAATTATGCTTCCCGTGTAATCCTCGCCTTATAGTATTAAGACGAAAGTCGGGATTATTTCAAGAAGAACTTTATTGAAGTAAAACGGCACACCAAGAAGGGAGGACTCCGCATTGACCACAAACGTGTCAACTCCCCAACGGCTTCTACAGAATGACAGCTTCCCAGCTGACGTTCTAGAACGTCAGCTGGTTCATAAGTAACAGGTGAGTGCACGAGGGGTACGGGTGCCCGCAGGGAGGGAAAGGTTCTAACGCTGAGAACACATCTTAACACATCTCCTTCCTAATGGAGGAAGAGAAGAGGGGGAAATGGGGGAAAGGAGGAAAAGGGCGGGGGAGGAAGACGAGGTAAGGGAAGAGAATAGGAGGATGCAAAGTAACACATTAGTAGCATTCAAAATCCTTATACCAACATGGTTTAACAATAACTCTCCCTCTACTGCTTGTACTGGGTACCTCTGTTCCACGATTTACAGATAGACCTCCTTGTCTGTCAGTCTTATTCAGAGACTCATCTACAGGTGTAGTTACTTGTGAATTAGACTGGCTTGAAGACTCCTCTTCGAGTCTGGTTGGACACGTTATGTTGTGACTTTGGGGTTGTGTGCCCACATTGTTTTCATCTGAATCGGATTCATCACACCACCCTCTTGTACCTCTTTTATCATATTCTAGATTTTCTTTTGCGGCAGGATCTCGTACCCGCGGAGTGATGGTTTCATCTGCCTCAATTAATTCACCACCTCTGTTCTTGCACACAGAAAGGGTAGACGCATGCCATACTTTGCCATCGCTGATGAGGGCTGAATTGCAAAACATTCTTTCAACCATCAATAGCTTCGTATAACGGCTTTTCCCCTTTTCAACGAAACCACTTTGTTTGACTCTTACGTAATCACCCGCTTTAAGAGTGACTGGCTTGGATTTGTGCTTCTGGTCATAGTTCTCCTTGCACTTGTTTTGTGCTAGTGACAACTTTTCTTTTACCTTTTTCGGTGACCAATCTGCCCGTTTTGCCGTAACCATCCACCCAATATTGTCTTTGGATATGGGGGTTCTCCCTCTCATAAGTTCAAAGGGACTGGCTGTGGTACACTCATTAGGGGTTACCTCCTTGTGGGTTCGTATCCCATCCTCGTCGCCAATTTATTAAGACGAAAGTCAAGATGATTTCAAGAATAACTTTATTGAAGTAAAACGGCACACCAAGAAGGGAGGACTCCGCATTGACCACAAACGTGTCAACTCCCCAACGGCTTCTACAGAATGACAGCTTCCCAGCTGACGTTCTAGAACGTCAGCTGGTTCATAAGTAACAAGTGAGTGCACGAGGGGTATGGGTGCCGGCAGGGAGGGAAAGGTTCTAACGCTGAGAACACATCTTAACATATAGTTTCTTATTATTCACGATAAGCAGTGCTTAATTTGTGCTGGTAATTGCAGGTGGGTTGGGTGGAAGGCTTAATCCATTATTTTTGGAGGTCTTTCTATGTATCTTCAGTGAGATTCTTTCGGATAGATATAACCGCTCCTGCAGATTCCTCCAGGTGGCGGTGCCAATGGACCCAGAATTTTCCTAAGCAGTACTACTTCACCTGTGCTACGCAGTGCTGCACCACAATGTTTGCCAACTCGATGAGACCGGAAGTGACACTGTGAGTCCCATATAGCGTAGCTGAAGCTGGTTATGTCAGTCATGCCTGTTTGTTCCTATACCCCAACAAGGGTTAAGGACAAAGAGAACAAAGCCAAAAATAAGGAAGGAAAGACCAGAATCTATTTCTAACCTCAACAGTGGAAGAGGGAGGGTTATAATCAATTCACAGGAGCTATCATGTCGAGCAGAAAGAACTCCAAATGGATATTAGAATAATGAGAATAAGCTGTCCACTGCGTGAATTCTGCAGATTTGTGTACATAGCGTTGAGGTCTCTACCATGGTCCAGTCTAAACAGTCTCTGAAATAAGCTAGCAGAGGAAAAACCTGTAAAAGATAGGAAGCACCTAATCTCGATGGAATGGGATATACTATTGGAACAATTTATAACTGCTAAACAAACATTATACTGAACACTGACTGTGTCTGATTTGTCGCTGTTATCCCAACCCCTAATATCCAATTAGTCCCAGTATTAACCCTGATAAGTCATTTATATATATGCTATAAACTGAAGCTTGGAAATGTATGATATGTCCACTGTCTTGGCGGAAAGTAACATCTGCTGATACCGCTATAATGAGTCTGGTGGGGAGGGTGGGAGAGTTGATAAGTTGTTATTAACAGAGTAGAGGGTAGGTATAGACTGTTCAGTAATTCATTGATACATACTCTGTATACGATGTGTAATTATAATACTGTGCAGTGCTATTATTTCAGAAGCCAATAAGATATGTTTAAAAAAAAAAAAAAAAAAGATGGTAATGCGTGGGACACACTTTTGGGCAAATAGCAAGGTTTCACCCTCAAGGCCACTTTATCCTTCACAAGCGGTGTGAAGGGAGAAGCCAATAGGGCTTGCAGCTCTCTCACCCTTTAAGTTGAAGTCATGGTCCTCAAAAGACCGTTTTCCATGGCAGGAACATGAGGGGACAAGCACGCAAAGGTTCAAAGAGATGCCCTATAAGGAACGGGAGAACTAGTTGAGGTCCTGCTGAGGCACCCCAACGTTACCAAAGGGAAAATGAAAGCTGGAAAAGCTGCCCAGAATCCCTTACCGGAGGCAGCACAGCCAAGACGGCAATGGAGTCAGACACTTACCCCATAGCTCCGCTGGCCCTCTGCAGCCCAGCCAAGTACCACACATCAGGCGTTAGACTAATGCATTTCAGTGTGGTGGTCCGCATCACCGCACTGAAATGCAAATTCACGCATAATAGGCATTGCATCTCCTCGTCTACCAGCGCTGCTAACCATGCACCAATGCTGGTGTAGTATTATCTCCATGTGTCCGCCATCTGTTTTCTAGTGCTTCCCCTGTCTCTGCTAAGCATAATCTGTAACCCTTGTTTTGCTTACAGCTGCCTCTGACAGTAATTATGTTATGAATGTGTGCGCCATGCACCCTCGTTCACAGACAGTGGATGAGTGCACTCTGGTTCACTGCACCTCACCCTCATTTCACACAGATGGCTCCAAAGTGCGTGCGCAAGGGCCACCTCTGCCGCACATGCGCAGTCTGATAATCCCATGCAGCCGTGGGTCTCGGGCTAGTAGCGTGGGCCCTGGGCAATGTTTGTATGGCTAACGTGCGCCCCCTCCTCCCAGTCTCTGGCTGGCCCTCTATGTGTTTGTAAGGGTTTTAAAGATGGCCGGCATGGAGGTGCCTGTGTACTGTATATGCCGGCACTAGCCCTACGATGTCAGCCGCTTCATGATCGAGTGCGACATCTGCAAGGACTGGTTCCACAGAGGGTGAGGACTTGGGGGAGCTAGGAGTTCGGGGAGGGTGCCGGAACTCTGGGGCTGCTGATTTGACCCAGGATAACTACCAGTGCTTAATTTTTAAAATATTAAGTGCCAGGGCTCTGACCAGGAGGCCACTGCAGCTTGCACCACCCATCGCCCTTGTCATCGCTGCCAAAACAACTACTAACCATCTCTCTCGCATGTAAATGCGACAGTTCAGATTATTCCAGGTCCCCAAAGCTAAAGGAATGGCTGGGGAGGCAGGTATTAGTAATTTTTTAATGTATATTGTTTTCCTAAACAACTGTTATACTGCTCATCTCTAAATTACATGAGCAGCGCCACCTTGTGGCAGACTGCCCTATGTGTGGTGTTGACAATTAGGTGCCGGTGCCGAGCACCGGAAACCAATTAAGTGCTGGTGCTCAGCACCGGAAAGCTCTGGCTCAAATTAAGCACTGATAACTATGACGACCCACAATTCTATCACGCCCTACACCTCAAATTATCACAACACACTCACATGCCTATACTGTGGGGCGGGGATTTTAATTGTATTCAGAATCCGGATCTGGATCGTTCCAGAGGCATGGCTAGGCCCCCATCCCCCGCGGCCAAGGCCATAGCTAGTATCGCGCATACCGAGGGTTTGAGGGATGTATGGCGTCATTTATCCCCCCTGGGAAGGGACTACTCCCACTACTCGGCGGCACATGATATCATCACACGGATAGATTATTGGTATGCCTCAGAAGTCCTGCTTCCTTTGATTCGCTCCGGCTCACACATGGCGCGCACCCTTTCCGATCATTCTCCGGTGCTCATGCGGGTCGAGCTGCCTGATGCTTTTTTACAGAAGCTAGTGTGGAGGTTCCCGCAGTACTCACTGCTGGACTCCGTGTTTCACGCGGAGATTGGTGCAGCGATAGATGAGTACTTTCTTACCAATCTGGGCAGTGTGACGACGATGAGTTCCATTTGGGAGGCTTTCAAGCTATATATCCGGGGTGTCACAATCTCAAAACACGCTGGCGTTCTTAAGTCTATCCGCACTCAACTAAGCAATACAGAACGCGCCTTGAAAGATTTGGAAGGCAAATTGCAGGATACCGGTGACCCTCAAATATTGGCTCGGATCAGAGTGAAAGTTAGCGAATACAAGAGGGGCGCTAGGTGGCGCACGAGCGGAATGGCCGCCACTGTGTGAAGCTCCCGCAGCCCGGCGCCGATATCCTGGCAATTATCCTGTTCCGCTGACGAGGCTCGCCCAAAGCAACATCGGAATGGGAAGCCTGAAACCTGGGGAATAAGCGACCCGAGGTTGGTGAAAGTCCGACGCGGATTGCGGCTGCAATTGCCGAGTATAAACGTGACCGCGATGTGTCACTGAACAGCGTGGAGCAGCCGCTGGGTGAACTATACACGCGAGCACCGCGGCCCCCATGAGGCTCGTAGGCCGGCCGGCTGAAATGGCGGCGGCTGTAGGGCGGTGAGTGCCTCAGTTATAGCACACACGCACCCACACGCTGGGACGCACACTGCAGCAGGCAAATACCTAACCTTTCTCCCCTGCGAATGCATGGCTGGCATATGGCAAAAAGGGTGATGACACACTGACTTTATGCTTTGTGTGGCTTGAGGAACAGCCATAAGTGGGAGCAGCGCCATACAGATACGCGGCAAGAGCGGCTGTCACGGAGCTGATGCGAGGTGCACAACACACCAGGGACGAATACACCTTGCGCATTGACAAGATTGGACCACATGAGACATTGCCCGCATGTCCTGATAGCCAACCCTGTTTCTTGCATACGCGACGAGAACAAAGCTACCTGCTGCCATATTGGAAAGCTGCTGACAGGCCGGCAGAGACACACGGTTTGCGGTAATAGAGCCGCACGACACTGAGGTCCAGCCATATACAAGGCCACGCAGGACGCATTAATCCCCCGCGACCGCTTTGGGGCTGTGCCTACTTTGGAACATCGACGGACTGTGCGCTACCTCCATAAGCGCCGTTACAGACGAATAACGGGCCTGGGAGGGTGCCCCCGGGACGGCCCCCTTTGGACACCACAACATCCATAAATCTTGCGACGCCTCTTGCATATCGAGGCGACGCACGATGGGGAAACCAGACGCGCGCCAACCGCGACTCACCTTCGACGCGAAGAAAAGCACCCGCTTGCAGACGGCGGAGGTGAACGATGGCGCTGAAGGGCAGCTGCAGGATACACAGCCCCCACAGGGCGACGACATGAAAACAATCCTTCTGGAGATGCGGCAGGGCTTCGCAAGCATTGCGGACAAAATGGACACTCTGACCACACGCATGGACTCGATAGTCCATAAAATAGATAGTCATGAAACGCGTATAAAGGACGCCGAACAACGCATATCAGAAGCGGAAGACACCACGACACATATGCAAAGCACAGTGCAGCAAATGGACAAGCTACTAAAGATAATAGCAGCCAAGAACGAAGATATCGAAGCGAGAAGCAGAAGGAACAACATACGCGTACTAGGAATACCGGAAAGCACAAACACGGGCAAAATGGAGGAGTATATTGAAAGACTGCTGCTGGCGGTGGTAGGAGCGGAAGCTCTCTCCCCTCACTTCATTGTTGAACGGGCCCATAGATCCCTTGGGCCGAGGCCACCCCCTGGAGGCACGCCTAGACCCATCATTGCGCGTCTTCTGAATTATAGGGACAGAGATATGGCCCTGAAGGTGGCGAGAGAGAAGAAACAACTGCATTTTGAAGGGGTGCCCTTTGCCATGTATCCTGACTTCACGGCACATGTCCAGGAAGAACGGCGCAAATTCCTCCCTGTAAAACAACAGCTAAGACAGGCCCAAGTCGATTATGCACTGCTATATCCTGCACGCCTCCGGGTCACGTACCAAGGTCAGCAAATGTTCTACACGAAGCCACAACAAGCCGAAGAATTCCTAAAAAAGCTTAAGAGACAAAAAACTGCGACCACCACACCAGAAGATTCGCCACGATCACGCTCACCGAACGTAGAATGATGGACCCTGTGATAGAAGACCGCCTGCGGTATGTTCCTCGCAGAGGAGAATGGACACAATAATGCTGTAGTGCGTCGGACACTAACACAACAGGATTTCACGCTCCCCAGGGACACATATGACGACGGGGGCGAGGCCACCTTTCTGGCGGGACACGAGGATCAAAGGCAGCCAGGCACCCTCGGAGCCCACTAGGGGGACTGGCTTGACAACACAGACAGCCCCTAAACGGCGAGAGGTACCCGTGGGCCACCCAGCGGAACTTCCCCCTCAGGGAGATCCCCTTATCAGGTCCACTCTGGTTCTAGACCAGAGAGGATCAACGTTATGGTTTGTTTAGCGGGTATTGGGGAGGTGGGAGGGATGAATGTAACTGGCATGATTGGGATGCTTCAGTGGGAGGGGGGTAGGGGTATGGGTTTATGAATACTTTGACAAGCGTAGCCTACAGCACTTCTATCGTACATGTGACTCTCTAAATGTTCGCTTACTACTGTATATAGGGTTGCTATGTAGTAGATACCGCATTACAAGAAGGGATGATGAACCCGGTGGATAAATCCCAATTGAGAATACTGTCCTGGAATGTCAGAGGCTTAGGGGACCCGAGAAAGCGACGACAGGTCCTAGCCTATCTGAATCGTCAACAAATAAGCATCGCTCTGCTTCAGGAAACCCATATTAATCCACATTCTCCAACCACGTTCGCTAACAAATGGGCGGACACCAGGCTATTTTCCTCCTATTCATCCTATGCCCGTGGTACGGCTATATTGATTAAAAAACAGACACCTTTTGCACTGGCAGGTGCGATAACAGACCCACAGGGGAGATATGTGATCGCATGGGGACGCTTGGGCAGGGATTCAGTCACGATAGCAAACTGTTATGGCCCTAATGTAGACACCCCTGAGTTCTTTACCAACCTCTGGGGGAAAATAGTGAACGTAGGATCCACCCATATACTATGGGGCGGGGACTTTAACGTAGCCCTTGACCCGGAACTGGATCGGTCCAACAAAGCCTCACACCATTATAACAACTCTTTAACAGTGTTGCAGGGAATTTTGGAGGAGGGGGGTCTGATAGATAGCTGGCGCTATACACACCCACAGGTCAAAGAAGGCACACATTTCACAACATACGCTGGGACGTGGGCTCGACTAGATTATTGCTTACTCTCAAGAGGCCTGGGTACGACTATCAGAGACGTTGTACATCCTGCCAGAACATTTTCAGATCATTGCCCCGTGAAGATAACGCTCATACCTCCAGGATATGATAAGCCCAGGCCTAGCTGGAGGTTACAGCCTACTGCCCTGCTGGATGCGGTTTTCCATTATGAACTGGGGGAGGAGATCCAGGATTTTTTTCTGAGGAACAAGGGGTCAGTAGATAATGTGGAAACGATCTGGGAGGCCTTCAAGGCCACAATCAGAGGGTTCTGTATCTCAAAGAGTTTTGGTGTGCTCCGGGATATACAGGGAACGCTCAGGAAACTGGAAAGTGACTTGAAGATGCTGGAGGTACGGATGGGGATGGGGGAAATAGGACAGGTGCAGGCGGATTTCCGGGAGAAAATATCAGAATATAGAGACACTGCGGCGCGAGAGGCGAAGTTCAGGGGACGATACTGGGTGGCCCGTAGATACGGTGAAGGTGAACGGCCAGGAAAGGCATTGGCTGAAGTAACTAGACGCCCCCGTTTTTCCACTCACATACTTGAAATCCAAGGACCGGGGGAGGTAGTACAGAGAGATACAACTGACATACTCGAAACGTTCACATCGCATTATAATACGCTATACACGACGCAGCGGGAGGGTCGGCGGACCTAGACAGTTTCTTGGGGGATGTAGCACTTGGGTGGCTTAGTGATACACAGAGGGAATTCCTATGCATCCCCTTCGAAATGGACAAAATTAGAGAGGCGATAATGCAGCTGAAAAATGGGAAGGCACCAGGCCTAGACGGCCTACCCGCTGAATTTTATAAAAATTACATCGACATCATGGCCCCAGTTCTTAAAGAAGTCTATGAGGAATCCTTTGAGAAGGGCGTGCTCCCCCCTTCCATAAGGGAAGCGCTAGTTACATCCCTCCTGAAACCCGGCAAGCCCCCTGATTCCTGTGACTCCTATAGGCCGCTGTCGCTTATCAACTGTGACACGAAAATATTAGCTAAGGTCCTGGCTAACCGGTTAACTCTTTTAATGGATAAACTTATCCTTCCTGATCAGTCGGGTTTTGTCCCCGGACGAGCCACCACCCATAATCTTCGTACCTTGTTCTCATTACTCCAGAATGTAGCACCAGACTTCCCACTAGCTGCAGTTTTTTAGATGCTACTAAGGCGTTTGACTCTGTGGAGTGGGACTATCTCTTCGGAGTGCTACAGCGTATGGGCTTTCCCCCTCTGTTCATCTCCTGGATCAGATTACTATACCAACGGCCTACTGCCAAAGTGTTGATTAATGGTCAACTTTCTCCCGCTTTTTCCATCATGAGAGGCACCCGACAGGGATGCCCACTCTCCCCACTTCTTTTTGCCATAGTGATTGAACCGCTGGCGTCTAAGCTTCGCCAGCACCACCAGGACAAGGCTTTCCGCTGCTGTCTGCGCCAAATTTTAATATCCCTTTACGCAGACGATGTCACACTCTATGTCAGAGATCCCCAACAAAACATCAACCCCCTATTACGGGAATTCATTGTCTTTGGTAGACTATCCGGGGTCAATATTAATTGGGGGAAGTCTCAAGTTTTTCCTCTGACACCTGCGGTCACTAGATTTGCACTCGATTTCCCGTTGGAATGGTGTGACGCTGACCTTCGGTACCTGGGTATAGTGCTGGCCGGAGACAGAGAAAACATCATATGTCTCAACTATGGCACGGCTATCACGCGACTCACCAGCAATGTCAAGCGCTGGATCTCTCTACCTCTCTCGCTCGCAGGCCGAGCCTCACTGATCAAAATGGTTGTCCTCCCGCAGTTCTTATACCTCTTCATGAATATACCTTACAATCCTGGCCCCCATTTTTTTAAAAATCTTCGCACTGAACTATTGAGATTGCTCTGGGGAGGTAAGCAGCCCAGGCTCAGATGGTCCATACTCACGAGACCCTATGCTCAAGGTGGCTTTGATATTCCGGACTTCGAAGTATATTTCATGAGCGCGCAAGCTCATTACGCTTATTATTGGATTCACCCCCCCCAGATACATGCCGCAGGTGGCTACGGAGGATTGGCTCGCTGACCCTGTACCCTTGGATGGCATCATACATGCCCCTATTCGAACCCGAGCAACGCCACCCACCACGATCACAGGCACGGTTGACGCATGGCACCGTATTACAGACCTTCTTGATTCCCCTTTATTATATTCATCGCGGCTCCCATTGTCCTATCATCCCTGCGTGCCGCTGTTGCAGGAAAAGGGATTTCATAAATTGTGTGAACGGATTAATATTAATAAATGGGGTGACCTCTTTCAAGATGGCATATTCCGCTCTTCAGACCAATTATTCCAAGGGATTCGACCCTCGCCTTTAGAGCTTTTCCTGTACATCCGACTCAGACAAGGAGTGCGGTCGGTTATCCCAGACTTCCCCGGGAGCCCACGAACCTTGCCCCACTACACCAAATGCTAGGATCCACGGATGGAAAACACCTAGTATCTAGACTATATACTAGCATACGCACACAACAAAAGGAAGCCACTAGCCCAGCTCGCATACACTGGAATGTGGAACTAGGGAGAGAGGTGACTGATGAACAATGGACATACTGTTGTCTCCAGACCTCACAGATCTCCGCCAGTTGTAGACTACGGGTCATACACTACAAATTCTTACATCGTCTGTATTACACGCCTGCCAAAAAGTATAGATTTAAACTGGCTGATAACGATCACTGTGAGAGATGTGGAAGGCCGGGGGCGGGATTCATACATTTGGCATGGGAATGTCCCAAGATACAGGAATTCTGGGAACGGGTCTTTGAGGCGCTTGAGAAAATGTCGCATAACACCCTGGAAAGAGATCCCCTGATGGCGCTTTTAGGCTATACAGCACAGATACCCAAGACATATCGCAGGTTCATTGCCGTATCATTCTTGCTAGCCTAACGCAGAGTGGCTTGTAGATGGGGCAGGGGGAGAGCTCCGAAATTCAAGGATTGGATGGAGGACATGCTCTATAGTCAGGAGCAACTAACGGCTTATGCTGAGACGCTTCCACGTGCTTCCAGACCCAGGGATATTTGGGGTCCCCTCCAGGGCTATCTCCTCTTGCAAGACCCGGATGGGATGGAAGCCCACCATTCGAGAAATGTTGCTTGACCAATATGTGAAACATGCTTTTCCTTGTCTCCCGCACTCCCTCCTCCGTGCTAAGGTACTATGAGGTGCCTCCTGTTACTATGGCTGGGTGCTCTGAGGTTGTTTTTTCCCTGTTTTTTTTTTTTTCCCTGCCTGTTCCGCCAGTGCTGTTTGGGGGTTTCATGAGGCACACTCTCCACGATATGTAAGTAATATGGCGATGCATGCCTGCTGCAATGTACCCTTGATGTTCCAAATGCATCTTTATCGTACTGATCTCGAACCATGTAGCTTTGCTATAACTGTATGCTAACTGGGATTCACCCATCTGACGTTTTTTGATGATGTACAGAAATAGGAGAGGTCACTAAGCTAGACAAACGCATGTCAACCCTATGGTTATCAGAAGCTGTACTGTTTGGTATATATGATGAAAATTATAAATAAAAAAATAAAAAAGTTAGCGAATACAACGATCTCACAGAAGACGAGGTTAAACATTTGGGGAAGTATGGTGTCGCCAGGGTGTAATCGGAGGGTGATAGACCTAGCGCTACCTTGGCAGCGACGATTAGACCGCACAGGGGTGATAACCACATTGCCGGTGTTTATAATGCTGAGCAGGAGTTAGTAGAGCATACTCCAGCTATCCTCGATGCGTTCGCTGATTATTACACAGGGCTCTACACCTCTAGGGGAACAGCCACTGCCGACTCCGATGATGAATATCTAGCCCACCTAACGATGTCTTGGCTGACAAATAGCGACAGGGAACGCCTTATAGGCCCGCTGAGACCCACGGAAATCAGTGCGGCACTGAAAGATATGCCTAACGAAAAGGCTCCTGGTGCTGACGGCCTAAAGGTGTCCTTCTATAAGGCGTATCAGGATAAACTTCTTCCGCATCCGGATCGGTCATTAGAGGGGTCCGACCTGCTCAGGATCGCGCTAAGAGGCTTGCCGCCTCCCTCATTGAATTTGAATTTAAAAATTGAACTTGAATTTTAAAAACTGTAATTGCTGCTATCACTCGTTTTTACTGGTTTTTAATCTGTCACTACTATCCTGTTGTGGAGCTGTGTTAATGCTCCGGGGGGGGAAGTGAGGGAATCTAGTGATTAGGGATTACGCTGGGTTGGCGCCGGGTCAGCGTTCTAGTTGCTGAACCCGACGCACAGCGGACGGCTTAAATACGCCTGATGGTGCGACCGCGCCGCTGGCGCGCCTAAGGCAAGCCCATCTGCGCCCGTCCGCGCCCAACCGGGTCCAGGGGCCAGAACCCCTGTATTTGGACCTCCAGAAAGGCTTTTCTACTCCAGCTCTGTGCTCACGCAACTAAACAAGACTCCAAGTCCCAGGTGTATGCACACCATCTCCATGGAGGAGTATCATGATAGGTGCCGCTACTGTGACTTCAGACCTTCCCCACGGGTCTCCCCCGCGGTCCCAACGGGGCCCACCTATCAGCTGCTTCTGCTTAATTGCAGATCCTTGCCCAAACATACGGCCGAGATTTACATGCTGCTAAATGATCTTGAACCGGAGGTTCTGTTCCTCATGGAGACATGGCTTAATCCTTGTTCAGAACCTGACACTGTCCAAGCACTCCCACCTGGTTATCTAATCCAGAGGAAAGATAGGATATCGGGGATGGGCGGTGGGATTGCTATAATCTACAAAGATCACTTGATCTGTAGATTAATAGAGAGTCCACTTTCAGATTGTGAGAATGTGCATTTTTCAATTGAATTTACTCCCTCCCTGTCATTCTCGGGGATTCTTATTTACCGCCCGCCTGGGTCAATAGGCCAATTTGGCAAATCCCTGATGAAGTCTGTCATGACCCTAGCAAGCACCTCGGCTAACTTTACTCTCCTGGAAGATTTCAATCTGCACTTTGACGATCCGTCAGCGTCATTAGTGACCGAACTAACACAAGACCTGATGGCATGTCAACTCCATCAGAAGATCTCCCAAGCAACTCACATCAAGGGCCACCTTTTGGATCCAATTTTTTCTAACTTGATGGACCTCAAAGCCAAAGCTCCCATACCCATACCATGGTCTGACCATTTTCTAATCTCCACAAGATGGGCCCCATCTACCCCCGTACTGCACCCACACTCAAATCGTACTCTGGCACGACCCTGGTCCAAACTCCCGTTGGAGGAGTGGATTCGGGTAATGGAAAATACTGTACCTCATTTAGAACTTAATCCTACCTCAGATTATCTGAAGTTCACACACTGGATCGAGCAATCACTGAACACAGTGCTTCCACATAAATTAATCCAGAAGAAAGTAGGCTGCAATAAGACCGCATGGTTCTCCCCTGAGCTGCGGGCACAAAAACAGAGATGCAAACGCCTAGAAAGGATATAGAGGAAAGATTTCTCTGTAGCTAAGAAACAGGAATATAGGATAGCTATTGGAAATTATAAGATGGAAATAAAACGAGCTCAAGCTTCCTACTATGCGGAAAAGATTTCCGGAGCAGCCAACTCCTCCAGAGAAACTTTTTTAATCGCAAAAAAACTTCTTAAAACCCCAGATCCCCCGGCAGCCCCGGATCCGTCAGGAGACCGCTGTAATGAAGTTGCAGAATTTTTTGCCACTAAGATTAACAACATTCTTAAGCATCTCCCACAAAAAGACAATGACTCTTCTCAGCCGATGGCCACGGGCCAGTCTGGAAATAAATATAATTTGGAGACCTTCGCACCACTGACGCAGGAATCTTTCCTAGCTACCTTAATCAAGGTAAAATCAGGGTCACCATTGGACCCTGCACCTCTTAATGTTCTAAAGTTAGCAGCATCTAGGGTGGCTCTCAGTATGACCAGCCTGATCAACTCGTCCCTCTTTTTAGGGATTGTCCCCCCCCCCCCCCCGAATGGAAGAAAGCTATGGTAAAAGCCCTGCTTAAAAAGCCAAACCTGGACCCGGCAGATTTGGGCAATTATCGCCCCATCTCGCTGCTTCCGGCAATCGGAAAAATTACAGAGAAAATTGTCAACCTTACTCTCTCCACGTTTCTTGAATCGAACCATCTGCTCCACCCCTCACAAACGGGCTTCCGCCCACGCCAAGGTACCGAGACCGCCTTATTGGTGGTTGTGGGGGAAGCAAGGAAGATTCTGGATTTGGGAGGCACAGCTGCCATAGTACTCCTTGACCTTAGTGCGGCCTTTGACATGGTGAACCACCAGATCCTGGTTCACCGTCTCAGGAATTTAGGAGCATCCGGCAAGGTGCTATCTTGGCTCCAATCCTTCCTGGAGGATAGGTGTTTCCAAGTGTTTTCAGGGGACACCCTATCTAAATCTGTCCCACTTAAGTGCGGAGTGCCACAGGGCTCATCACTAAGCCCAACCCTTTTCAATGTCTATATGCAACCACTGGCGGAGATTGTCGCCCCCTTTGGGATCCATATAGTCACCTACGCTGATGATACCCAGCTGGTGGTGGCCTTGACCCAGACCAACCAGACTCCCCGGGATCTCCATCACTGCCTTGAGGAAGTCACCAAGTGGATGAGTCTGTCTCACTTAAAACTCAACGGTGACAAAACAGAGCTTATGATACTTGGCAACCAGCTAAATTTCAAAGCCAACACTATGTGGCCAGCTTGCATGGCATCAGCACCCATCCCTAAAACAGAGATAAAAAGTCTGGGTATCTGGTTGGACCAAGATCTTTCATTTAAAGTCCAAGCCAGAAAAACCACCGCGCTCTGCTATGCCCTGTTGAGAATGACTCGCAAAGTCTTGCCACTTCTTCCTGATCAGTCAAAAAAAACTTTGGTCCAAGCGCTCATCTTATCAAGAATAGATTATGGTAATGCCCTTTATTTGGGCGCTCCCAACCATGTTATCTCAAAATTGCAGACCGTGCAGAACGCTGCGGCAAGACTGCTCACGGGAACCCAGAAACTATGTTCTGCTAAACCGGCTCTGCGCATGCTCCATTGGCTACCGGTGCAGGAAAGGATCAACTTTAAGGCCTTGTGCATCACCCACAAGTCACTAGGTGGAAATGGTCCTCCTATTATCAAGTCTCTGATCCACCCCTATAAGGCTAATAGAAGCCTTCGCTCAGACGAGATGTATCTTGCAGTGGTCCCAAGGATCAGGAGGGCCAGAAGTGGAGGCCGTCGCTTCGCGTACAATGCCCCCAAGCTCTGGAACAGCCTGCCGCTGCAACTGCGCAGACAACCCGACCACCTAGCTTTTCGTAAACAACTTAAAACTTGGCTCTTTCCATAGAGGGTAGGCCCTACTCTAGTGACCGCACAGCGCTGGGATGCTTTCGGGTAGCCATGCGCTATACAAAAATCCTTCTATTCTATTAAATTTATTTGAAGAAATGGCCGAGTCCGGGGTAATGCCACCGTCCATGAGGGAAGCAACGATCATTACGATGCTTAAGCCTGGTAAACCCCCCGAGCAATGTTCGTCCTACAGACCACTTTCATTACTGAATACAGATACCAAGCTGTTTGCTAAGGTTCTGGCCAACCGGCTGGCCCCGCTTCTCCCTACGCTTGTAGGCCCGGAGCAGTCAGGCTTTGTGCCGGGGCGTTCATTAACTAGTAATCTCCGTACCTTATTTGGCACTATAGCTCGCATTAGCCTGCAGGTTCGAGCAGCAGCGCTGTTTATTGATATTGAAAAAGCTTTTGATTCTGTGGAGTGGAGGTTTTTATACGCAGTCTTGCGCAAGGTAGAAGTCGGTGATATATTTATCCAACTGGTGGCGGTACTATATGCTCAACCGGTAGCCCAAGTAAGGATCAATGGTATGTACTCGAAGACGTTTAATATCACTAGAGGTACGAGACAGGGCTGTCCCCTCTCCCCACTTTTGTACGCCCTAGTGGCAGAGCCACTCATATG
The DNA here is from genome assembly GCA_963921515.1 of Calotriton arnoldi. Classification (NCBI taxonomy): domain Eukaryota; kingdom Metazoa; phylum Chordata; class Amphibia; order Caudata; family Salamandridae; genus Calotriton; species Calotriton arnoldi. The sequence goes on from CAWUFW010002537.1 coordinate 528,384, forward strand.
CGCAATGCGCGAATATCATGCCTTTAGAGGCATCCGATCCCTGAACTACAATCTCACCATATCGGCTTATGCCGACGATACGCTATTGTATATACGAAACCCAGAGCAGAATCTCACGCCTATGCTGCAAGAAGTCGAGCAATTTGGTCAGCACTCAGGGCTTCACATTAACTGGCACAAGTCCCTCATTTTCCCTCTTACCCCTTGCACGATCCCAGTACAGACCACCTATCCGCTGGAGTGGACGACTGAGCCGGTTAGGTATCTAGGGATTAAAATCCATACGGATGCCGAACTTGTGCTTTCTGAGAATTATGGCCGTGCAGTCCAGAAGCTGACCGAGGTAATAGAGACGTGGATTAAGCTTCCCTTGTCTATGGTGGGCTGGATAGCGCTGACTAAAATGGTGGTGCTCCCGCGTTTTTTATTTCTCTTTGCCAATATACCCATTAGTCTTCCTCAATCCTTTTTTCGTACTCTGCGAGGTTTGCTGACACGGTTGGTGTGGGCGGGCAAGCAGCCAAGGGTCCGTTGGGACATGTTGACTAGGCCATATGCGGAAGGCGGGTTGAATGCGCCCGACATGGAAAGGTACTATAGAGCCGCGCAGACTTTGCATGCACACACATGGATACACGGGCCTGGCAATTTACCACATCGACTCATTGAGCAAAACATGGTCTCTCCAGTCCCGCTCCCGAGGCTGCTGACGGTGTATCTCGACCCATCCCACGATCCATAGATCCTGTACACTGCACCGGGCATCAGCTAACGAAAGTAGCTAGCAAACACCAGATCAAAGTAGTTTACTCTGCTAAACTTCCCCTGCGTTGGTGTGATTGGCTCCCCCTCAAGGAAGACAGTGCTGTCCTGCATACCTTGTCCAAGTTAGGCATAGAGTTTATGGGAGATATTTTTCAGGAAGGCAAGGTTAAAACGTGGGACCAGTTGGTGGAACGGGACCGGGTGGTTACCTCGCTCGACGCATTCCAGCATCACAGATTCCGCTGCGCCATGCGCGAATTGCTGGGCCCAGACATGCTTGAGCCGGATAGTCTACAATCACTTACATACTTATTGACTGCACAATACCCACAGCATGGTATATCCATATTATATACTCTCTTCAGGGTCCGGGGCACACAGGATAAACTTAAATTCCAACTGGATTGGGAGGAGGAATTGGCCACTGAGCTCACGCCAGCACAATGGACATGGTGTTTTAATAAAACCAAGTCGATCTCCTTGAATGGCAGGCATAGATTGCTTCATTTTAAATACTTGCATAGATCGTACTATACCCCAGCGAGGATGTGTAGATTTGGCCTCAGAGAGGACAGCAAATGCATGAGATGTCCAGCTATGCACGCCCACTTCACTCACCTGGCCTGGGAATGTCCGGGCATACGTAAATTCTGGAGAGAGGTACTGGATGTCTTATCCAAAATGATAGACCACACTATAGCAGATTCACCGGTGGTAGCCCTGTTGGGGTTTGATAAGCAAATACCCAAGGGAGTGCGTAAGTTGGCGGCTATAGGACTCCTTTTAGCAAAACGCAGGGTTGCTATGAGGTGGATGAGGGGTCCCCTTCCCACTATAGCAGACTGGCATACTGACCTAGCGTACTGTTCTACCAACTCTGGCAATTACAATGCATTGATGCCAAAGAAATGCGCACCCAAAGACATATGGGGGCCTTTCAGACAATACTTGTTAGACACAGCTGCCTTGCAGGAGGAGCAAGATCGCACTGGAGTGGGGTAAAGGGTGGTGGATGAAGGGCAAATAGAGGTCGGCAAACACATGTAGTAAGTAGTTATACTGTGTTATGTTATGTAGCTTATAGAGCGCACGGCTACTCCCAACGGGAGTGTCCCGGCGCTTAAGACAGAAAGAGAGGAGGGGGGGATAGAAGTAGTGATTTCACAGGTGCTAAGGAAGACTGAAGAGCCATGTTTTCAAAAGTTTCCGGAAGCATAGCTCCGTGTTAGCCTTTCTGATGTATACAGGCAGAGAGTGCCACAAAGTTGTGGTTCTAACGGTAAAGGATCTTCCTCCTGTTCTAGCCTTAGCAAAACGAGGGATGGTAAGAAGTTCACGATGATTAGATCTTAGGTTTCTTGCTTGATAGGATTTATGAATTCTTTTCCGAAGATAGAGGGGGCCACTTCCGTTTATTGCCCGATAGGCAAGAGTGAGCGCCTTAAATTCTGTGCGTTTTTAAGGGCAGCCAATGAAGACTTAGTAAATGGGGAGAGATATGATGCCTTAAAGGAACATTTCTAATAAGCCTTGCGGCTGCGTTCTGTATTATCTGCAGTCTCATTAGCAGATACATTGGTATACCCAGATATAGACTATTGGCATAGTCTAATTTTGAGGTTATTAATGCATGTACAATAGTTTTCCTGCAATCCATTGGAAGAAAATGAAGAAATCTTCGTATTGCCTTCATTTTCCAGAAGCAGGATGATGTCACAAGACTTATCTGGGATTTGCATGAAAGAGTGTTATCCACCTTAAAGCCCAGATTTCTCGCTGAGGACACTGGCTGTGGAGGGGGATTGAGCAGTGAAGGCCACCAGAGATCAGAGTGGGGGGGAAGGCTGGTTAAAAAACAAAACCTCCGTTTTGTCAGCATTCAGCTGCAGACAATTCTTTGTCATCCAGGTAGATATGTCAATCAGACATTCCTTAAAATGTGTGAATGCGGCCTTTGAATGATCTTTAAAAGAGAACACTAGCTGGGTGTCATCAGCATATGAGATGACACCCACGCCATGTTGCTCTATAAGAGTAGCTAGGGGCGCAAGGTAAATGTTAAAAAGAGTGGGGCTGAGAGCCGACCCTTGAGGAACTCCACATTTCACCAATCGTGGTGATGAGACATAAGGGTGCAGCCTTACTTTCTGGGACCGCCCTTCAAGAAAAGAACTGAACCAGGCCAGAGTGGTCCCTATAACTCCCAGTTGTCTTAGCCTGTCAAGAAGGATCTTGTGTGACACAGTGTCAAATGCTGCTGACAGGTCTAACAGCACCAGCATTGCACAGTTGTTCTTGTCTAAGGTTTCCCGGATTGTTTCAGTTACCTCCAACAGAGCTGTCTCGGTGCTGTAGCCAGCTCTGAATCCAGACAGAGTCGTGTAGTAAATTATTAATTTCTAGGAAGTGGGATAACTGCTTTTGTGCTTCTTTCTCAAGGATTTTGGCAGGTGCTGGCAGGAGGGAGATCGGTCTAAACAATTTTAGTACGGTAGGATCTGCATTCTCCTTTTTGAGGATGGGTTGGACAATTGCAGTTTTCCAGATGGACGGGTAGGTGCCGGATGTAAAAGAAGTATTCCAGAGCTGATTCAGAGAAGGGTTAATCAAAGGGGCAAGTAGGTTAAAATACCTAGCGGGACAAGGATCCAAAGGGGATCCAGATTTTATTTTTTTCAATTGACTGAGAGAAGAGTCGGAGTCAAAAGGAATAAATTCCGACCAGGTATTTGTAGGGGATTTCAGAGGAGTATTGGAGGTATTAATCTCCGAAAATGAGGAGTAAATATCTTGAATTTTTTCCTGAAAGAAACTAGATAAATTCTCACAAAGAGTATCGGACAGAGTTATATTACTTTTCATGGTCTCTGGTTGCAAGAAGTCTTGAACAATTTTAAAGACTTCTTTGGTCGAACTATCTGATCGTCTAATTTGGTTGGCAATGAAATCCTTAATACAAATACGTTTCAGCCCATGAAAGTGCTTAACTGCTTTCCTATAGATGTTTTTCATCTCAGTGCAGTAAGTTTTGCGCCATATCCGTTCAAGCTTTTTACAGCGGCTTTTTTCTGCTTGTAATTCAGGTGTGAACCAGGGAGCTGAGGGTTTGTTCCTGGTTAATTTCATCACTTTCATAGGGGCTATTTTGTCTATGGCAGAGGTAACCCAATGATTAAAGGTTTCCGTATCCTTATTAGGTTCTCCAGTGAGTAGTAAGGGGTGTTAGATAACGCAGGGCCCATAGTTTCAGGGGTGATTTTCCTCCAGTTTCTACGGACATCGCGTTTAATTTCCCTATGATAGTAATTTGTAGTAAAAGTTAAATTAAAAGAAATTAGACTGTGGTCCGACCATGCAATAGGGATGGGGTTCTCTGTGGTAAGGGATGGGATGTTGGTAAAGATAAGGTCCAATATGTGACCTGCCACATGTGTAGGCATAGTGACCAGTTGGTTAAGGTTTAACCCTCTGAGAGTGTCCTCCAATTGAGAGGCCAGAGGACATAGTATGTTGTCCATATGGACGTTAAAGTCGCCCAGGACTATCAAATTTGCATATTTCAGTGAAAGGTCAGCAATCAGGTCACAAATATTCCATAATTCAATGGGTTTGGATCCTGTAGGTCTGTAAACCAACACTCCTGCAATGTAAAGAGTGGAGGAGATTATAACATTAAAAAACATTGCTTCTAGCAGGTCCATGGATTCAATCCTTTTATATAATATTTCCCATTCCTCTTTTATGATTATGGCAAGTCCACCACATAGTCTGTTGCCAATTCGATTTTCTATGACTATTTTATAGCCCTTGGGGATTGCCAGACTAATATCCGGGGTGGTGCTTTCTCTTAACCATGTTTCTGTGAGGAATATGATCTCCCAAGCTCCTGCTTCTAAAAGTAGCCAGATATCATCTGCGTGCTTGGGAAGAGACCTGCAGTTTATGGTATGGTATGGATTGCTCCTTTGTGGTTTAACACTGCTGGGGAAAGAAAGTTTCCACTAATGCAAAATGGTAAAATTTGTGGGCATGTCGTATGAGTCATTACGTTGTACTGCAGAGTTGATACGGAGCGGGTTCTCTGTTGTATATCACTTGTCTTAATGTTTGAACTGTCGAAATTGATTAGACCCATCAGTGGTCTTTGTGCATTGATTTTCATTTCTATGTTTTCTTATGTTTTGTCTGTATTGCAGTGTTAAAAAATGACAAATAAAGTTTACAAAAAAAAAAAGCACTGATAACTACCTTTCCCTGAGGGGAGCGACGTGCGAGCAGGCTGCACTGCATGGAGGAGCTGGGGACTGGGATTCGCACACAGGATGACACAACAACGCTGACGTGCTTGTTTTGATTGCGGTTTCGTTATTTTCGCCTCAAGGTGTTTCTTGTTCACGCTTCACCATGCCACACTACTGAGCACTGGATCTGTGCACCTATTTGTCCTCCAATTCTAATTTCTGAATGTAAGTTGTACCAGAGTGTGAGTTAAACTTGAGAATGTGGTCCAACATTACTCTTCTGTACGTCAGCGCAGTTCGCCCCGCAGGCGGCGGTATGTGAGCTCACGACGGACCTGACCCCACCGGCGCTGGTGACCTGCTGGCACATACTGGCAAAAATTAATATGGCATTGACTGCCAGAGCAGCTCGCCGGCGCTGCTCACTCGCCCCGTTAGCACACTTTAGTTCAGTGACTTCTTAGAATTTCTTGTTGCTCAAATGGGTGTCATTTCTGATATTTATGTGTTCCCCTATATGTTTCATTGCTTGATTTTGCTCCCAAGAAAGTGTCACTCATAGTCATTGAAATGTCACTCATAACTACACTAAAATTATGAAAATGTCACACATAGCAATCTAAAACCTCTGCAGCTATGCTGCTGGTGTAAGCATCCTGCTACATCTGCCCTGGCCCTGTCCCCCTGTCACTGCCAGGTGGTCGGAGGGCACTGGTGTTATTATCCTAACCTAGGCCTAAGTAGCAAAGTGACCTTTTACCTACATTTGTCCTACCTAGCTCTGCATAACGGTTTTAGCACTGACCTTTTACCCAGTTATGTGCTGAATAAATGTCGATTGATTTCCTTGAATCTAGCCTCATTTATTATGCATCAGGATTCTTAGTAAAATCCCCTGCACATGACATACATACCAGGATTAATATACTCTGTACAAAAGTCATCGCTATCTTCATCCTAGGGTGACAGGGCTACTTTGCATGATTATAATGATTGATTTAAGTTCATCTACATAATCGTACTCACAACATATCGATTGTGGTAGAACCCCAGAGGCTACCCTTTTGGTATAAAAACATACCTTCCCTAGGTAGGAAGAGGAGACACTTCTACACTGGCACTGACACGGAGGTCCCTACACGCTGAGGCTTTAACACGCAGCGGTCTGGCATCCCTTGCGGGGTGTCCAACTCGTGACCAAGACGGGGTCCTTCATGCTCTCCCATCAGGTAATGGGGTTGGCTCTTTCCTAGGGATTCTTGGCTTCACACCCACATACATGTTAGGTACATTTAGGTACACTTAGGTAGCGTACGCATAGTAGGAGTACGCTAAGATTACTGTCATGTTCATATGCCTGCGTATATTCGCTGTTTTAGCACCATGGTAGAATTCTACCTTCTATTTACGATTTTGGTGCTTGTAATCATTTACATTTGCTTCTGTCTATTGATTGTCGCAGCAAACATGTTTTATACTAGAATGACGCTGGTTCAATAAATGCTTATTGAAAATGTCAGTTTTTTCTGTGCATCTCTCTGAGACTAAGTGAGCACGATTGACTGAGCGAAAAGTACTGTACTGTTCCACGATCTCTGAAGGGTCAAGGGTTGTCATGTTCAATGGTTGCCAGAAACTATCGCTCCTTGGTAAGGTTCGGGGGCTTATGGTGGCACTGTGAGCTAGCTGGTCTATAGGCGGACATATCCTGTGGAGGTTTCCAGGATTACGTCTAGATACCAATCCCCTAGTTTATGTTGTCCAACAAACGCGCAGAACCTATGTATTTTTAGGAACTAAACGACACTGGGGGCTTCATTGTTTCTGCTTGGGGCCTGTAGTACCCGTTTTGGCGCTCCGGAGCAGGATTGGTAGTAGGTTGTGGCCTGCAACGAAGATGACAGGCGAGCGGAGCTGGAATGTGCTGGGCCCCCGTCTGGTTGCCGCTGCTGTTGCAACAAGTAAGGGCCGCAGAAGGGAGGAGTGAGGCTGACAGCAATCTGTAAAGAAGCGTGGAGGAGCCACGAGTGGAGAAAGGCTGGGCAGTGCCGGGATAGCCTGGCTGCCATTTTACGAGATTGCCGGAGGCAGCCTTTAGACAGCTCTGGCCGGGAGTGTCGCGGCCTGCCTATGGTGGCCCTTGCAGGGTTCCCTCACCCCTCCCCCCCACCCCCGGATGACTTTATGTGAACTGGGGCTGCTGGGGGACCCTTTTGGCTTGGTTTCCGCATTGTGGCCCAGTGGGGTGTGGGCCAACCTGAGGGGTGTCTGGGGGTGCGGGCCGGTGCCCATTTTTGGAGCCGAGGCCTCCTGTGACGGCATGGAGGCAGTCGAGGGGACCCCTCAGACGGCGGCCCGAGCAGTGGTCCTCGTGGCCTTGGGGTTGCCATGGAGCCTGGGGGATGCGGATTGGGCCCTGAAGTCCCTCCGTTGTGGCCTCTGAGGCAGGGAGTGCAAGCTGCAGCCGGTGCAGACCTGGTGGAAATGGTGAGCGCGAAAGAAGGCGCTGGCCAGGAGTTGGAGAAGTGCCTCCCAGACCAACCTGGGTGTCTCCCTTGGGAGAGTAGTGTGTACCGGGGGGTGCTCCATGACTGTGGGGTGCTAGGCCTCTTGCTCCTCAATTGGCCCGGAGAGTACGGCCCACTGGAGAGGAGGTTGGTGGCCGTGAGGACGGCTAGTGGGAGAGAACTGGTGGCAGTGTGCAGATATTCAGCAGCGGCATGTGTGACTGAGAGCGTGGCTGTAGCCGGAGCAGACCTAGTGGTAGAAGTGAGCTTGGAAGAGAACTCTGGGTAGGAGTTGGGGGGAGTGCTTCCTGAATTGGCCTGGCTGCCCTCCATTGATTTTGAAGCGAGCACTCGAGGGGGTGCTCAGTGACTTTGGGGAGCTAAGCCCCTTGGTTTGAAGAGGGCGGCCCCCCCTGGAGAGCCAGTTGGAGGCTACGAGGACTGTTGGTGTCTGGTGTGAGAACTGGTGGCTGTGTATGGGCCTGGACTGACTGCCCTTGGTCATGGTGCGCACTAAAAGAAGCAGCCCGAACCAGTGTAGGAAGTTGCGGCAACCCGTTAGCCGCCCAGCCAAGCTATGGACCTGGAAGCCCACACAGCCTCGATACTGGCAGCTATTCGTGATACGAAAGACGCGTTGAAGCACAAGATTGTTGAGGTGGTAATTGATGTGGACCTTCTGCAGGCGGACTACTCCAAATTGGATGAGAGGGTCACGGATGTGGAACTGACTATGGCTCGGCTGCACCCCGCGGTGGTGGATCATGAGGACAGTTTGGCACAGCTGCAGAAGGTAGTGGAGGATGTGGAGGGGCACTCTCGTGGGAACAATGTCCAACTGGTGGGGGTCCCAGAGAAGGCGGATGGCCCCTCGGCAGAACTGTTTGTTGAGCAGTGGTGAGCAGTGGTTGGCCTTTGAGGGGCCTCTTGGAGGGGGGGTGTCAAGGGGTGTGGGGGGGGCAGGGCAGATTTCTGGAGGGCCTTGAACCAGCGGGGCTAGCCACATCGCCCCTTACGGACTTGGAAGAACATGGGGGTAAGCAGTACATACAATTGAGGGGGGGTGACAGGCAGCTCTGGAGTTGGGGGGCAGGTAGTTCTACACCCGCATCACAAGGTGGAGGGGTGTGTGGGAAGGTACAGTTTAAGGGGGCTGCAGTGGGGTTAATCGCAATGGAGACCAGGTGGCAGATGGGGGGGGGTAGGAGAGCGGCACAGAGCACGTGCAGTCCATAGAGGGAACGGGTTCCCAACACACCGGGGGTGCTTCTCTTGGAGTCCTATCCTGGAATGTGAATGGGCTCGGTAACCAGCTGAAGAGGGGGTGTGGTGGAGCAGTACTTGGCGAGGCAGGCCCGGACATCTGATCCTACTGCAAGAAAAAACACGTCAAGGGTTCACATGGAGATTTGTTTGGGGAGGGGCAGGTTTCAGTCTTTGGTTCACGCGGGCTACTTGGTTGGGGGGTGGAGGGGGAAGGTATTTTGATACGTAGGTCCATGCTATTCCAGATGACACACACATGGACTGAGTCGTCAGGATGTTGGGCTGCGGTGGCTAACTAGTGGAAAGGAGAGCATCTGATTGTGGCTTCGTGTATTGTCCTCCGGGATTTCAAGGGCCTGTCTTGGACAGCATGGGGAAATGGATTGCAGATTGCCCAGAGGCTGTGTTGCTGGTTGGGGGAGGGGGAGGGGGGAACACCTCACTTGAACTTGCATGGTGTGGACAGAGGGGGCATAGAGGGATGACCCGAGACTTCGTTCTTTCCTGGAGTCAATGAGGCTGGAGTGTCTGAGGTGGGAGACGCAGCCGGGGGAGTAGTAATTCTCGGACGCGGCTAGTGCCTCTCGATCGCTGGCAACCTGGATTATTTTCTGGTACCGGGGTCACAATGTTTTAGATACAGGAACACTGTCTACTTGACTTGAGGTATTTCGCGTCACTCCCCGATCATTACAGAGTTGTGGGTTCCTGGGGCTCATCCCGGCCCGGGCTGGCGGTCGGACCCGTGGGAGCTGATGGACTGAGATACTCGTCACCATGTTTCGGAGGTGTTGGGCCAATACTTCCAGGAGAATGAGGGATCGGTGTCCTCGGGGTGGTAATTTGGGAGTCGTATAAGACTGTGGTCCAGGGTCAGTTAATTGTGCATGTGGCAGGCAAGAATAGAGGCAGACACCGTAAGGTGGCGAAGCTGGAGAGGGAGCTGTCAGAGGTGGCGGCTGTTTATGTGTAGTGGCCGGACCCAGATCGGGCTCGGTGTTTGCCCTAGCTGCAGGAGGGCTATTGGCGACTGGTCCACCAGGAGGCAAGGACCCTGTACCGGGCACAATAAGACTACTACTGAAGAAAGCATTATCATGCACTGCATTTACCATGATACTTTGGGGCTAATTGAGTGCTGGGATGTGAGGCAGTGTGCTCCCAGTCTCCTGTTTGAAGTTGACTTTTGTCAACATTGCAGCAAAACCTGTAATGATTGGAGAAGGTGAACAAGAGGGGTTCTGAGCAAAGACTGCAAACATTGCATTCTAAAAGTTTTCAATTTGCTGATAACCATTTTGCTAACCTGATTAATCTATCCAAGACACCAACAGGTAGAGTTGAAAGCACACTTCTCTAAATTCATGTGATGCTAGTTTGAGGACCACCGGGGTTCTTTCACCCTTATGCTACATTCTCCTCATTGTCTCCGTAAGACTACTCCTTTCACTTATCGGTGCCCATGGAGTCCTCCAGTGATATATAAATAACAAGCAAATGAATCCACTCAGTTCACCCAATAACTTGCTTCTTACAGATTGAATCGTGGATAGCCTAGAACTAATGGAGGTAAAATTAAATTAAATCTTCTAGAGATAAAGATCCATAGAGAAGAGTCACTACCATTTGCCAGTATCACCAATCTTTGAAGTCCACATTTTCTTGGCAAAAAAACAAACTGCAAATTGCCTTTGATAACATTATGGATACACAACAAGATAGACACAGAGATTCAAACTTGCAGTTTGCAAATTACAAGTTCCTTGTCTTTCACCCCCACTGAAAGTAAGGAAAAGGGACTGGGCTTCATAATTAACAGCAGACTTGACTACAGCAATTCTCGTCTCAGCCTACGCCGTACATCTCTTTATAGCATACAAAACTCTGCGACCAGACTGGGTTGGGGTTTGACACCCCCTTAATAAATGGATTCTGGTGTGTATAGTGGAGTCCAGGGGACTTTAATCGGGCTAGCAGTGTCTGTGGTCAGGTTTCCACTCGGATTAGCAGCCCTTGTAGCACAGACACACTTCTCTCTGAAACTTTGCAGAGCTTGTATGCACCCACCCCTCCTCTTACCTCTCACACAAAACAGGCCATGAATAAACAAAGGTCTGGATGGCTCTTATATGGTGAAGAGAAGCCTTTCAAATAAAATATTATTTTCATCCATTTTGCCATTTCAATAGTGATGGTTAGGAAATCTCTGCCCCCTCCCCCACCCTCCTTGTTATTTCCATAGCTCTACAATTACTGTAACCACTGGTAACAGTAATTTCAGCGGCATGGAAAAAACAAGGATTACGCTGGACTACTCGTAATAAGGGACCCTAGAAGTGATTTGTTTGCAGTGCGCGCAACTGATACCTCCATAAATAAACACGAGATTCAGAGTCCAATAGCCTCAATGGGGTGCCAAAACAACTTGCGTAGCCATACATACTGGTCCTGATATTCAAATAGGCACAGCTTCCATAAATGAACCAGTTACCTAATTTTTACAGATTTATGTATTTTGGGAAAATGTACTTGATAATACATTTCTCAAAAGTTTTAAATGTCGTAAAGATTGGCAAGACAGGTTTTTCAAAAATGTTTTTAAGCATACTGAATCTAACAAGGCGCACATTTTCTTCAGCACATGCCCCCTACACTTCTATTTGTTAAACAAAATTTGGCATTTTAACCAAACCCTGGGAGGACAGTAGCAAAGTAGTAAATACATATTTAATTTTAACGTAATTCTCTATATCATTAGATACGTTTTTTAAATGTAACAAATGTATTCCTTAGTGAACAGAGCATGACACGGGTGTTCAAACTGACTTCGAAAATCTAAGACAAATACAGTATGTAAACAATGACACCAGGCAAAACTTATCATGCAACTAAGCAGATAAAGACATCGAGTAATCAACAGAACAAACAGCAGAATCAACAATCATATTACCTTCCAAAGAATTGAGTGACTTCTCTTTGGCAGTCTGGTATACGTTACTAAAATCGTCTCCAAGGTTTGGGTCAGCTCCGGCCACAAGCAAAGCCTTCACTATGCTGTAGTGCAGACAGAGTTGATACAAGAGCAAAAGACCAGAGTTGATTTAATCCATTTTAGTCATTAAAATATTTCTGACAGCTTAAAAAGAAAATCATAAAATAACAATTTAACAATCAGCTTTTCTAAATTCCCAACCAAGCAAGCATGTCGAACTCTTTAACATCTCTTAAAAGCGGTTTATTTTTTAACAAGCATCCTTGGTATTATAAACAGATATTGAATCAAATAATGGCAAGGCAGATATGTGTCTGTCATATTTCTAAATGTGCTTCTATGTACATGTCTTAGTTCTCTGGTGATAGGCCCGACATTATTCTTCAAAACATGTTGGCTGTGACGTATTTTGACTCTGAAGTCACTATTGACAGTGCACACTTTTTTATGATCTGTAATTTGAAGTACTGACAATCTCTTTTTTATGACCTGGACATTAAAATATTCACATCATCTTTCCCAAATGTTTCCAGCCTTCCCTTCCATGTATAGATTCCTCCAAAACTTTGCTATAGCTGTATCCCACAGAGTTAGTGATAATATCAAAGGGATTCTGTTTACCAGTTCAGTCTTCAGTCATCAAAGTGCAACAAAAATCTAGGTGTGTATGTTCTTAACTCTATTTCATCCCCCGGTCCAAGGATCACTTGTTGAGTCCTCATTTCTACACTCCATCTCAACACTTCCGACCACCTTTGTAATCCATTCCATTTCAATAACTGCATATTTGTGAACAGCTTCAGATGGCACCAGTGCCCATTCGACTATGTAAGTAATTTACCATCTCACTTACAAAAACACAGTTATGGTCAAAATATGGAGTCCATGCCTAAGATGCTTCTTACTCAAGTTTGGGAATGTCGACGCTTTGATTATATAATTTTAAAGGTCAATGTGTAGTATGTCTTCATAAGTCCTAGTGCAAATTAATTAAACTATCACAAGACAAGAATTCAAGTCAAACCCATAAAGTTTTTTTCAAAAATGAGATTACAGAAGGCAAAAAGTAATTAATCATGAATCAAAATCTCAATAATAAGTCACAGTCAAATAATACAAGAGGATCAACATAAGGTCTACTTCGAAAGCAACAATCAGCCAAAACTAAGTATAGTTCAGCAAGAGGACAGGCACAAAAGCTACCTCCAAAGGAAAGCAAAGAAAGTCTGAGTATAAAGTGTATAAACAGACTAGTGTAGAGGGTGCTCAGTTTAAAGGCACAAGAAAGGCAAAGTATAAATCAATAGAAAGACTAACAGAGTCTGCTTCCAAAGAAGTAAGCTCAAGGCATGGCACATTTCCACAAAACATCACATTTTATAGGGGTTTCAGACAATGGAAATACACAAAATCATAGCATGACATTACGTAAATAGGATGTACAAATATGTTATTTTTACACAGCAACCAATCAAATCAGCAGATGCAGGGAACGTGACTCTACTCTTTAAATTGCTCCAGGGCAGAATTAGCATTTTCACCAAAAAGGATGAACCATCAAAAGGTATATCCATGAGAGAGGCTTGTACATCTCTGGAGAATCCTTTAGAACACATCCACCCATGTCGACGGAGCACAACACTTGTGCCAGCCGCCCTCCCCAGACAAGCCAACCACCCTCCCCAGACAATAAGTTGTATCTAGGACAGCGCAGATCACATATTTGGCCAAGTCTTGTTCATTATGGATTGTCTGAGCCAAAGAGGCCCTATGACCTTACAGGCAAGATCTCACTGAATGTGCTCCAGACGGCTTATGCATAGCAACCCAATAAACATATACATTTACTGACCAACCTGCCAGACTAGCAGAGGAAAACATACATATTCCAAATGCTCCATCCTCTTGGACCCCCTATCTGGTGGAGTCATGGGGAATGAACTGGAATTCAACTTACTGGTTGAAGCCTGAACCACAAGGCTCTCCGGGGTAGGATGTTTAGTGAGAAAATCAGGGTCACAAGGAGCCGATTTTGACACCTGTCACCCGCCTATTCACCAGTGGACAGGTATAGGGCTTTGACCAAGTGCCTGTGAAAATATTGGTGAGGGCCCTGTTAAAGGGGAGCAAGGGCTCAGACGTGGCTAGCCCAGGCTGCAGAATTTCTGTAAGGATGCTTGTTTTGGTCTCGACTGAAGGCAGCTATAAATCCAGGACCTCAGCTGTCTGCCGAACCACTACTGCAAATGATGCACTCTCTTCTGTTGGTGGCCCAAGTGGAGAGTCAAAACCTGCCTCTGGAGATGTTATCAAGCCTACTAGCCTCTAAATCCATACAAAAGTTGTCATCTTTGTAGTGAGGGGAGGGAAAACCATCTCCCTCGCCACTATCATCATGGCCAGCCTGGGGTGTCCCTTGCTCAGAATCAGAGCCAAAAGGATAATAGAGCCTCTGTTGACCTGTCCACCCTGGTAGAGGTGCTGGGTCAGAGTAAGGTTGTATGGTGACCGGTTGCACTTTTGTAATTTTGTAGCGTGAGATTTGGCCAAATTCGGTTAGTGTCTGACATTGGAATCAGCACTAGATCCATTTACGGCACCGGTGGTGTCACTATCGGCGTTGATGTGTGAGGGCTCAGTCTGGTCTTGGAGCCAGAATGGAAGCCTATACTGGAGTCAGTACAGGGGCCCGAATAGGGTCCCAGGGGTTCAGACCGCACCAAGGGCGGGTCCACCAGCAGTAAAATTACTGCGGGCCCTTGCAGATCCTTTAGGGCCCGAAGGCTCAAAAGGGGGAGGCAGTAGAGTGGCAAAAATCGGCAGCATTACCTCAATCTGCTGCAGCGCCACCACTGTCCAGGGAACTTTGGACACACCAGGGTGAGTTGGGGAATCAGCTCCTGGACCAGGGACCTAGAGGGAGACTGAGTGACATCATGGCACCATTGCGCCTTCTCTTTGGATACAGAGTGGCAGGATGGGGGTAGAGTCCTGTTTCGTTTTTTTATGTTGGCATTTAGACTTTGATTTAGACTTACCGGAAGACTTAAACCGCAAAGGTGATCAGTCGCAGGGCCGACCTCGAGACTGAGACTTAGCCCTTAACTATGACTTAAAGCAAACTTATGCAAGGGCTGTGTTCAGGGACATACAGCTTTTCTTCTCAGTCCCTGATCGCCTTTCGATGCATGGGAGTGTATTTATCGCACAACTTCAATGTTAATGTTAATGAGACTTATTAAGCGCACGAATACTCGGGGGTGTCTTGGCGCTATTGACTGCAGTAATTCCTCCTAGTTACTCAGTTCTGGAAAAGCCAAGTTTTTAGCTTTTTCCTAAAAATGGTGAGGGAGGCTGCTCCTCTCAGCTCGGCTGGTAGTGTATTCCACAGCTTTGCGGTACCATATGAAAGACTCCTGCCGCCCCAAGTCGTGGTGCGTATTCTGGGTACTTTCATCAGTCTTGTACCTGAGGACCGCAACTGTCTGGCCGGGTGGTACCAGGCAAATAGCCTTTTGAGCGATAGCGGTCCTGTATTATTCAAAGCCTTGAAAGCTAAGCAGAGGGCTTTAAACTCAATTTGTTTGGCCACTGGGAGCAAGTGGAGTCGGCGAATTTCCTTAGAGATGGATTCATATTTAAGGATGTTACCCAGCATTCGAGCAGCTGTATTTTGAATGGACTGGAGTTTAAGAAAATGCTTGCGTATGCCCAGGTAGAGGCTATTACAGTAGTCCAGTTTAGCCTGGACCAGTGCAGTAACTACCAGCTTTCTAGAGTCGGTAGGAATGTAAGGCATGATTTTCTTAAGTTTTTTTATCATAAAATGGGAGGCAGTGACAGTAGCATTAGTCTGATAGGATAGTGCTAACTTATTGTCAATCCACACGCCTAGATTTTTTGCCTTCAGCCCAGGTTTAGGTGCTTCGCCCAACTCAACTGGCCACCAAAGATTGTCCCATCTAGGTTTTAACTCACCGAAAATAATGATCTCGGTCTTTTCAGAGTTAAGCTTCAGGCAATGCAGTCCC
The DNA here is from genome assembly GCA_963921515.1 of Calotriton arnoldi. Classification (NCBI taxonomy): domain Eukaryota; kingdom Metazoa; phylum Chordata; class Amphibia; order Caudata; family Salamandridae; genus Calotriton; species Calotriton arnoldi. The sequence continues at coordinate 544,186 of CAWUFW010002537.1, forward strand.
ATCCATCTGTCAACTTCTCTCATACAGTTCTGAAACTGTAGAAAGGGGGCGGTTTGTTTATTGTATGCTGCCACAACTATCTGGGTGTCATCCGCGTAGGACGTCAAATTGAACCCAAACTTCTGAATCAGTGGGGCAAGTTCTGCAACATATATATTAAAAAGAGTTGGACTTAAGGATGATCCCTGGGGGACTCCACAGGGCAGAACATAAGGTTTAGAATGGAAACTGTCCATGGCGACTGTTAATCTCCTTTCTTTCAGGAAGGAGGCCAATAAGGTCAGAGCCGTTCCCCGGACCCCCGTCGCTTCCAGTCGTTGTTGCAGCAAATTGTGATCCACCGTATCAAAAGCGGCTGATAGATCGAGGAGGATCAGGGCTGCCGACCCTCCTCCATCCATCACCGTTCTGATTTCCTCAGTGGCATTAATCAATGCAGTCTCAGTACTGTGTTCCCTCCGAAATCCATACTGTGAGTGGTCAAGAAGATCATTATCTAAAACGAACTGAGATAGTTGCTTATTCATAACTTTTTCAACTATCTTAGCCGGGAGTTGCAGACGGGCAATGGGTCGGTAGTTAGCTGGATTAGTCGCGTCCAGGTTTGGTTGCTTCAACAGGGGAAGAATGGAACAATCTTTCCACATGGAAGGGAAAGTGCCACATTTAAACATAATGTTAAAAATCTGAGTAAGTATAGGGCTAACCAACTCCGTTATCTTTTTAAGGACAGCAGGAGGACAAGGATCGGTTGGCGAGCCGGATTTGGCTTCTATTATGTGCTTAGCTACCACATCAGAAGTAATTGGGGCAAATGAACATAAAAGGTTTCTCTGAGATTCATCATGTATGGGTGGTTCTATAGGATCAGGATCAGGCGTAGTTAAAAAGACATTATAAATATTCATAACTTTAGATTTAAAAGCTGCTGCAATGGAATCACAAAAGTTTTGGTCCCATTTTATTGCATCAGTCTTTGGCAGTGAAGCTAGATTGTTAACTATTTTGAACAGCTCTTTGGAGGTGTGTTTGGCTTTCTCAATTTGTTGAGTGAAGTTCAAGTCACGGCCCGAGCCCATACACTATAAGCACACCTTGTGCAGGTCCGTGACAGACATCTGTTTTCCACCATCACACCATGCTTTAAAACCTGTCGTTTTAAGAGGGGACATTGTTACTTAACACACTTGATCCGAGGGGAGGTTCCATGTTTGACCGCCATCTTGGTTTTCAACCACGGTCTAGTCTTTTCTCGAGTATGAAGACGTAACGTCCAAGCGCTCCAAACAGAACTTAACCAGCCGGCATGCACTGCGTCAGCAATATGCGGTCCCTGGTGGTGCACAAAGTAGGTGGCAAGGCAGAGGCTGAGCCTAGGAGTGGTAAGCGCGGCCCATAACGCTTGCTTTTCCTCATTTCTCGCTAGCTCTGAGCGCATGCTGACCTTACTAAAATCCCCCGTATTGACTACAAAATGTCTTTCTCCTAACACATTTTCTCCTTCGAGTGCGACTATAAGCTACCCACTCCCCGGAGGAACCATGATGCAAAATTTGAGTATCTTATATGTATGTGATGCGTTTTTATTGTATTATGTGTGTGTCTAAAGTGCTTTTGTCAAAATATAAAGGAGGTACCCTAATACTTGGAAAAGGGATGGGTATCTGAACGTAAAACACAAAAGTTCCCTTTTCCTCTGTTAATTGTGAGGTTTAGATCCAACTAGTATTAAATCCATTAACAGGCACTACTATTCACTCCCGTGATGCATAACAAAGCTATCAAAAAGAAAGATTTCCAGGTCGCTAAATCACAAATTCTTATACACACAAAAATAAAAAAACATTTATATTCAAATAACAAATTCTTATAGGGAATTTTTTTGTTTTACATAATTTTTAATAATATGTCTATGAATTTATAAAATGTTTTTATTCTGTGAATTAGCCAAATACTTGACATTCATGATATTTTTATGTATGATACATTGAAAATAAATTTGTTTTTAATATACATTCCCTATAAGAATTTGTTATTTGAATATACATGTTTTTTTATTTTTGTGTGTATAAGAATTTGTGATTTAGCGACCTGCAAATCTTTCTTTTTGATAGCTTTGTTATACATCACGGAGTGAATAGTAGTGCCTGTTAATGGATTTAATACTAGTTGGATCTAAACCTCACAATTAACAGAGGAAAAGGGAACTTTTGTGTTTTACGTCTAAAGTGCTTTTGACATTATATTTTGAGACCATAGATTGTTTGATTATAAAGCTCCATTTGAGCTACACTAGATGTGTCCACTCATGATATGATTTTATCTCACGTGTTTTCTTCACTTGGAGGTGCTCACTACAACGAGATTGATATTGCTACACATAAAAGAAGAAACATGCATACAGCCACAGGGCTGTATAGTCTAACTGTCTGCTTATATTTCCACAGAAATCGCCAAATAGGTGGCAAATGTATTTTCACCCTTTTCTTTAGCATGCAATGATTGAGCGTTCAGTGTAATACCGCAGGAGTGGTACCAGGGAGTTATTTACCCTAGGTCCTGATGAAAAGCCAATAGGGGTATGGCTTGAAAAATATCGACCTTTTAGGAAAGCAGGCACATAACATCCTCCTTTCCTATCTCTCCTGTTTTTAAATCATACCGACTAGAGGTCAGAATAAATAGGATACACCTACTACCAGGTATATTTAAGATATACTCCAGCACAGAAACCCCCCACCCCTTTTTTTTAACACCATCTCCTTTATCATTGTATAGCCACTTAAGTGCTCCAGTGTAGTCCGTAATTCGCAGTAAGCCCCGCTCCATAGTGGAATGGGATGGACCAGATGAGAACGCATGCAACCAAGGGGTAACCCTGGTGGGTGAGGGTTTTGTAAGAAAACTCAGTTTTCTCCAGGAGAGGGTTAGTCTCCTTAACATAGCTGGCTTCCCCTTTTGTGATGTAATACTTGTTGTGGAGGACAAACCTAGGATATCCTCTCACTCCCCTCCTTTTTTGATGCACCTATAAAAGAATGTACAACATTGGCCCTGGCTAAAGTTAAGTGCAGTGAGAAATTCAGTTGTCCACATCACTAATTTAATGTCATACCAAGCAATGGATTTACTGGGACAGGGATTGAGCATGGGCTCGGCTGGTGACATCACTAATTATGAGATAGTAGGATTGGAGGTTCTATTGGGAGTTTCAGGATGTATAGGAAATTCAGGACCATTCAGAACTTCAAGGGTTTGCTATTCCATGATTCTTCAAAATATGAATATCTAGTTAGACCTCAAGGCACACGGCTAAAGATATTACATTGCCTAGCTAATCAGGAATGCTCCTCCTGTAAAGTTCAGTTCATCAGCAGCTATGAGAAAAGGCTGTGTATCACATTGTCTCTGAAAACAAACAATCCGATAGTCTGACAACTCCAAATTCTGAAGAGCATCATGGACACTTAGCTGTTGTTGGTCATGGTAAACAGCAGTCTGCTAAGTCTGTCTGCCTTAGTACTGTAACCTGTGACCAAAAAGAACACCAAGATTTCTAACAGTGTTGGAGGAGATTATGGGTTTCTAAATAGCGGATGGTCACATGAAATGATTTAACAAGGCAAGGAGCCTTACATTACAGGGAATTCATTCCTGCCTGGGCTTAAAGCTGTCAGTTTATATTTATCCGAGCAAAGTAACACGTGTGAGACTCTCTCCTCCAAATTTATGACTGTCAAATGAGTCTCATCATCATCATACACCTTAAAGGCAAAGGTGATAGACTTGGATAATCACGAGAAAAGAATTAGGTAAATGTTGAAAAACATAGGATAGAATGGAATATTAAGAATATAAAGAGCCTCTAGACAGAAAGGAGGTGAACCAGTCCAGAGTTTTCCCCTCGACACAGCAAACATTTGTTTTGTTGGGGACAATCCCTTCCACAGATTTGCTGACCAACGGAGACAGGACATGATTCTAAAGCTGGAGGGAACTTTGGGGTAATACTTTTATTCTAAGTACTGCAACACAGTCCAGTCTACAAATGGTCTATTTATGATAGTAGTAAAAGCATGGGTCAATGATTTTTCTATTTAAAAATCTCAGCTGGACATGGGTCTAATACAGAGGATGAGAGGCTCACATTGATAATGGGGTTGGTGGTGTCAAACAGTGAGATCTGTAGTAGGCCTATGAAACGCGAGGGTATATGATTCTGGGGTCAAAGCTATGGGTGGGACCACTCCTATAGCTTGGATTCATCTCGAATGTGCTTGATTTAATTGATGAAGAATTTCTGAAGTTTGGGAGCAATATCTTTTGATGACTGATCTCTCAAACTGTAACATTAAAGATTGGTCTGTTTCTTGAAGCTTTGCAGAGTCATTGTCAGAACTCTTGATTAATATTTGTAAATTGGACTCGGCTGTTTGGGCATTAATGTTTACCTTAGGGAGTACTCTGTGGAATCTTCTGAAGGCAATCTGGTTGTAGTTGTAACAATTTCTTACATCAATGTTCAAGGTTTCTTATTTCAGCAGAATCTTGAGAGAACTAGGTGCACTTTTCTGGTATTCATGTGGTTCTATGTTCTTAAGTGACCTGCGATCTAAATGCTCAGGTGAGTCATTCACTGTGGAACAGAAATCTTTAGTAATGTCTTCAGTAGTTGCCTCAGCTTTAGTGCAGTTTCTCAAATTATTCAATGGCTATCCTCTTCCAAAACCAACTGCTTCCTGACTTAGAGATGGGAATGATGAAGGTTGATTATGTGGTTGTCAGAGCAGGATACAGGCAGCATGCCGAGGCTGTTAAAAGTGAAGATGCAAAGGGTGTGGCACAGCTTATAAATATCAGCTGCAAATAAATCCAGAGCTTTTGTATGTTGTCTAATGCAACGGGTGCAGGTTTGACATGGTGTCCGAAAGATATGAATGGTCTTTGATAAGTGGTTAGCTCCACAAGTGAGGCTAAGAAATTATCAACAAAGATGTAGGAGGTGTTGGGCAACCCATGTACTGTATGAGTGTCATGGTGGTTCTGAGATCAATGCAGTTTTAAATGTGACAAGGAGTGTATTGAGAAGGACCACTTTGCAGGAGAGTTGATAATGGAACAGTACACTGTCTTGAGGCTAGATTTGTTGGGAGTTCTTAGTTCTTGGCTGGGGTCGATGTAAGGATGTCCGGAATGGATTTACCTGGGCAGGTACAGTACCTTGTTTTCCTGGAAAGAATTGACTACAGATTAAGAGAGCGGTTGTCAACTTCAGGCAGCCCCTTACTTGTCAAAGGTTCCATTTTATGAGACAGAAGGCAGATTAGCAAAATTGCCAATACTAAAACTCTTAACTTTGTGCTTGGAGAGGGAGAATTTATAAGATGTTCAATTAAATATATGTGGAAAATGGTCTGGTGCCCGAGTCATAAAATTAATTAGTACTAGATAGTCAATGACAGTGAACTGCTAAATAGAATCAGGCTATCCTTGCAGATATTAGTTAGAACCCACTGATGAAATCCTGTTTGGGATACACAGATATGAGCAAAGCGAAGATTAGGAACTCGTTTCAAGGGGCTGAGAGACGGACTGTTTGGCTGGGTTTGGGAAAAGAGTTGCACACCAAGAAATGCTCACCACAGGACAATTATCACACTTCTCGAATGCTACACGGATTTTGGAGAGTCTGGGGCGGAAGCAGGCATCTGGTTACTGAAGAAGAATAGCTTAAGTTTAGTGGTAATATCTTTTGATAAGTGATCTCTCAAACTGAGACTTTAAAGATTGGTCACTTTCTTGAAGCCTTGCAGAGTCACTGTCAGAACACTTGATTAAGTTCTGGAAATTGGGCTGGGCTGTTGTTTAAGGCCCCAGTGTTTATCTTAGGGAGTACTCTTTGGAATCTTCTTGGTGCCAATGCCTTGAGGAGAAGTCAATAGCAGAATAACTCAATTCTTGGTCTACTGTAGTTGTCTGCCAAAAAGATACCACACTATCTTGGGCTGAGATCAACATATCGGCCTTTAGGTAACCTGCTGCATGTACACAAAAACGGATTCAACTGTAGTCTGAGGAATCCATCGTCAAGGAGATCTTGGGATCTGAAGAGATGAAAGGTGTCAGAGTTAGACTACGATTCTAGTTTTGATACTGCTTTGCAAGGAAAATGCTGTGGCTGCTGTGAAGTGCATGGTAAATCCTGAAGTGCTCCAGGGTCTACCTGGATGCAAGAGGCCCTCAATCCCTGAGTGGTCTGAAAATGGCATACAGTGAACCAGAACGAAGTTGGCAAGTAGCATCACGCACATCCGCCGACCTCTTCCACAACATCAAACGCCAAAATCCTGCATTCAACACAATCCCAATGAAAGAAATTTGTTTGGCAAATGAGCAGAAATTACTTAAGTTTATTGTTTGCTCTGTTAATTTCCAACATCTCATAACACCAGTGACGGGCAGCACTGGACACTATAGTGCTAATTCCATTTTAGGTGCTAACTACTGTTTGTACCTGAAATGGGATTTCAAAATGGGTATTATCTGGACTAGGGCTAAATGCACATGTGCTATTAACCCATCTGCAAATTATGTACTGTTTACTATTTTACAACCTGTCAAGGATATTGTTGGCAAATAGCATTACATTTTAATCTGAGCACTCCGGGGTGCGATTCTGATTTGTGCACCAAGCAACGGTCCACCAGTTCAAAATCCTGTTCCAGGCTAAAACAAGATTTCTCACCTGAAATAGATTTAGACCCTAAATCAAGCTCTAAAAAGAAAGTGACTGCGTTCAATGAAAACAGTCTTGAAATCTCGGACCAACTTTGACTCACATTTGGTGCCACACTTGCCAGGTAAATTTGGATCCAAGGTGTCTCTTCTTGGTCAGTGACAGCCCCTCTCCCTGTTCCTCTTTTGTTACTGGGCCAGCCCTTTTTCCAAGGTGCCCCCAGCAGCCCATTTCAGGAGGACAACCTACCACCCTACTTTACTGGGCCAGCCTTTTTTCCAAGGTTCCCCCTTTACATTCCCCAGCAGCCCATTCCAGGAGGACAACCTACCACTCTGCGTCCACATCATTTCACCATCGGGCCAGAGGGAGTGTAGCTAGCAAGCCACAACTAATAATAATAAGATGATTTATAGAGCGCCTGGTTACTCCATTCGGAGTGTCCCCGCACTACCCCCAGTATGACCAAGAACATCAGAACAGACCCGAACTAAAAAGCTAGACCAAACTATGGTTGTGTAAAAAGCCAAGTCTTCAGTTTCTTCCGGAAGATTGCTTCAGACTTCTCCTGTCTGTGGCATGCTTTTCCACAGATTAGAGGCCAGCAGGCCAAAAGACCCGCCGCCCATACAGATTTTTTTTTAACTCTGGGCGCAGCAGTAAGCGAGATCCCAGCAGATCTCAGGGTGATAGAATTTTTTCAGGGGATGCAAGTAGCAGGGTACCTTCCCGTTCAAGATTTTTTGGCAGATACACAATGCTTTAAAAGACACTCTCTTCCTCACTGGAAGCCAGTGTAACTTGGCAAGAGCTGTCCCAATGGATGTCCGCCTCTGGATATTAAGCAGCAGACGGGCCGCTGCGTTCTGAAAGCTCTGAAGTTTTGTCAATCTACCCTGTGAGATTCCTGGATATAACACATTACAGTAGTCCAGCCTGGACACTACCAGCGCCTGGGTTACTGATTTCCTGGTCGCCTCCGGGAGAAAACCCAAAACTTTGCTCAGCATTTTTAGGATACCGAAACACCTTCCCACTAGACACAAGATAGATCAGCCTTAAACCAGTCCCCGAGGTTTTGCACTTTCTGCTTGGGCGTTGGCACTGGCCCGAGTACATCCGGCCACCAGGCGGAGGTCCAAATAGATGGTTGTTTCCCTACTAGGAGGACCTCTGTTTTTCCAGCATTCAGCTTGAGGCAACTATGATTCACCCTTTCTGTCATATCAACCAGACAAGGGATTAATCTGGCTACAGATTCTCCATCATCTTGGTAGAGGGTGATAATCAGTTGCGGGTCATCGGCGCAAGATACGATGTTAAAGCCATGAAGCGCTATGACATTCGCAAGGGGGCGCATATAAATGTTGAACAAAGTGGGGCTCAAAGCTGAGCCCTGAGGTACCCCCTTGCTGCAATAAAACTGCCTCTGACCGAAAAGGTTGTTGTACCACCCGGAAAGTGCGATTTTGAAGAAAGGAGGCAAGCCAGCATAGGGCCATCTCACCGACACCACAATTCCATAAACGTTCCAGCAAAAGACCCTGGGATACAGTGTCAAATGCTGTGCTGAGGTCTAACATAATCAGTGCAGCAGTTTTACCCCATCCACTATCAGTCTCAAGGATTCAGATGCCAACAAAAGCCCCGACTCCGTGATGAACTCCGGGTGGAAGCCCGATTGGGTTTCCTTCAATATGTCTTGGGCCTCCACAAACCTCATCAGCTGATCATTTACATGTTTCTCGGCCACCTTGGCAAAAAAAGGAAGCAGAAGATGGGTCTAAGATTTTCGGGTTTTGTGGGGTCTAGCGTGGGTTTTTTCACTAGTGGCACAACTATCTTCTGAAGCACAAGCTGCCTCACTTTAACTGCTCGGTTACAATGGGAGTCACAGCAGACATTAGGCTACATATGGGCTGGATAGGTATTCGTGGAATGGAATGAGTTTTGAAACAACAGACCATCGGAGACATTGAATTGAGCAGCTTGGACATTTTCTAGTATAGTTCAGGAATTTCAAACTAGTTTATCATATTTGCGAGAGATCATTCACAACAGAGAAACTGTTTGACATTAGTTGTAGAGGTTTGTACCACAAGTACGGAACACAACCTAAGCTTCCTTCCAGCTGGTGACATCTTTTAGTTTGACAGGGTTACTTTTATGGTGTCTTCTCCGTCCCACCCTAACACTGACAGAAGCTCTGAAGGCTCATCAAGACCCCGGTGGTTTCAGGAGCATTGAAGAAAAGAGATCCTCTGGCAGGTTGCAGAATCCTGGACTTTACAAGAGTAGAAGGTTCCAATTCAATACATGCACACTCGCACACACACTTGTATTCACAAAAAAAGCGAAGGTTAAAGTGTTGTTATAGTTTAGTGATGAACTGATATAAAATTAACATAACTTGTGCCCCTACCATGCACTGCTTATGACCTCACATATTACACTCATGACATATTATGGTTTAACTCTGTTTTATTATTTTTAAGCCAAATAATACAACACAAATAATACATCAACCCACCTACATCCGCCGGCCGGTGGGTAAAAGAAATATCATTAATTAATTAAAGAAGAAAAAAATAGACAAAAAGGTAAGCGTAGAGACAAAAGGGAAGGGAATATATATACTCGAAAAGTTCAATTAATACTCATTAAAGAGGATGGCAGGTTCCGCACAGAGGTTGGTTAAGGAATAGTCAGGGGGGGGGGGGTCACTCATCTGAAGTGTCTGATTGTGTGAGGTGAAGTAGATGCAAGTATACGGGACATGTAAGCTTCATAAATTTGTTTGCTAAGTATCGAATACTAGTGCTCCATGTTTTATCAAACCTCAGGAGAGCATGTGTGACTGTTGCCGTCATCTATTCCATACCCAAGAGTTCCCATAGTTTAGGAAGCCAATCCAATTTTGTTGGGATAGCATCAGTACCACAACGGGATAACAGCATCTGCTTAGCTGCTCCAATCGTTAAGATAATGGCTCGCCCACGGTGTGATTTCAAGGGTTAGGTCAATGTGTTCAGGAGTCCTAGCAGTATATAGCTGAGCAACCTAGCCAATTCAGTGTTGTGAATTTCCTTAATAATTGCAGGGACTTCAATCCAAAAGTGTTGTATTTTTGGGCACTGCCATAGTAAATGTGTGAGGGTGCCCCCCAGGCCGCACTGTCTCCAGCAATGAGGGTCCCACCTGGGTTTCCATAGGGCTATTCTGGCCGGTGTATAGTACCAGTAGTGGGCTATCTTAAGGAGCATCTCCTTGCCCGCTGTACTACAAGCCGATGCCCTAGCCCTGTGTACTATGTCATACCACTCCTTAGATGTGAATTTGGCTTGCACTCTTCCTCCCACCTACGCTGTGCCGGTGTTTTGGCATGTGCAATGGGAGTGAGAAGAAAAGCGTAGATATCGGAGATGATGCGTTTATCAGACGGAAGCGTAATTAAGCATTTCTCACACTTTGTAAGGGGACGACTAGCATAGGGGCGAATATTAGGCTGGAGAATCCAGTGACGGAGAGCCAAATTTTGCCAATAAGTATTGGGAGGTAGGTCGTAGTTAGAGCAAAGTTGGGGGAAGTCCATCATACCATCTACATCGAAAAAGTCTCCCACTATTTTACGATTTGCTTCCTGCTATTTAAGGTAAAAGTCTCACTTTGCCACTGGAGGGAAGTCGGGATTTCCAATGAATGGAGTAATGGGTGAGATTCGCGAGGAAAGGAGATTTATCTGCTGCACCTTGTCCCTCACTCATACTGTGGCTCTAGTGACCGGTGAGACATAAAACCACGGTGGACGGAGTGTCTTGGGGAGCCACAGTACCTTCGTACATGAATTCCTGCAACTAACTGCCTGATCAATGAAACATCAGTGTTTCTCAGAGCAGGTCCTATTCCATTCTACCATGTAGTGCAGCTGCGCCGCCTGGTAGTACCTCTCAAGGTGTGGAATCCACAGCCCCCCCATCAGCTTGGTGCAGATACACCTGCTTTCAAACCATGCATGCCTTCTCTCCATCCTGCCCCCCAAAATAAAAACTGTGTATAAGGTGTTGCAATTTGCTTAAGACTTGTGCCGGGGGTTGAAGTGGCAGGGTTTGCATGATATAAAGAATGCTAGGGAGCAAGGTTATCTTAACTGCCGCCAGTCTGCCTAGCCATGACAACGTATACTGTTTCCAGGAGGAAAGTTCCGCACGAGTATTAAGGAGGAGTGTGGAGTAATTCTCTAGGGCTGTGCTGTCGGTCGTCGGGTATATTTGAAGCCCCAAGTAATTGACCCCTTGGGTAGCCTAGTCAAAGGGAAGTAAAGTTGCTAGGCGAACCTGGTCCTCTCTGGGGATAACAAACTAAGGGCCAGGGTTTTCTGTAAATTAATTTTAAACCCAGAGGCTCTCCCGAATTCCTCAACTTCTTGTAGGAGAGGGGATAGAGAGGTGAAAGGTTGAGTCAATGTTAGCATAACATCATCGGCGTATAGTGACACTTTATTCTCCCTGCCTCCCACAGTAATGCCCGCTATAGAGCCGTGTTAGCGTATCTTTTTAGATGAAGGGCTCTATATAAAGAGCACTCACAACATATTAAATGACATCACTGATGACATTAAATGACATCACTGTTGATGGGTAAAAGCTGTGCGCAGTGGTGGTTGAAAATAAAGTCAATCATAAAAAATTAAAAAATTAAATTCACTGTAAAAACACAGTTAAAAGTGATTTTGGCTCAAAAGCACAAAACTGCTCAAATTCAACAGTTATGGTAATGAACGCACAAACAACACACCATAACTCACAGTGTCCACCATGCATAAATTACGTATTTGCCAACAACACAGATACAAACACAGTTAACAGGAGAAAATCATAGCAGACGCTGTGTGTTATAGCGCGTGTTGTGTATGTTTATAACCATTACTAGTGAACGTCCTTGGTTTTATCTGCTTGAGCCAGAACCATAATTCAGTTTTTAACAGTGTTTTTTTCCAGTGAACTTTATAGGTTTTTTCATGATGTATGTAATTTGCACCCCCTCCTGCACATGGCATTTGGCTGTGCACAACAGGGGTTGAAGATTTATTTTTATTTATTTTATTTATTTATTTATTTTATTTATAAAGTTTTATATAAGCGCGAACATGACCCACGCAGGTATCAGAGCGCTTTACAATATATAGTTATTAAACATTAGATGGTTGAGGTAGTATACATACATTCGGTATTCGCCATTCAGTACAAAAGAGGTAGATAGTAGTATATGGGTAGCATAGGTGACTAGTAGTCAACATTTGAAAGGATTTATATAGCGCTGGCTAGACCCGGAGGTATCAGAGCGCTTTACATGAGAATCAGAACATAGTTGCAGGTTACATCGTTACAAAGGTTACACAGTTATTAGTGCATAGCTACATAATTACATGTTAGGTCGAGACAAAATAAGGACATATACGTAAGGGAAAAAGCAGGCAAGGGGAGAGATACAAGGGGAGAGGGGGTAGGAGCAGGGGAGTAGACATAGAATGAAGGGGGAAAGAGGAGGGGGAGGGTGAAAGACACAGCAAGAAAGAAGAGGGGGAGGGTGACGGGGCACAAACCGGTAAACGCGTAATAGCTGCGTCCAAAGTCCAGTAAACTGTGATCCCAGGGAAGTGGCATCATTCCCCCATCTCCGTTGCGAGAGGCTCCCTATTAAGCAGTGGACTCTCTCAGAGGGGTCTCTGAGACTCCAAGGTCTACCTACTGGATCCTTCCCCAAAAGGGGAGAGGGAGTGCTTTGGCAAGGGGCGCCATACCAAACCTCAACTGTGAGTGGCTCCCATAGCGCAGTGGACTCTCTCAGGGTAAACACTGAGACTCCAGAGTATAAATATTGGATCTTTCCCCAACAAGGGGAGAAGGAGTGCTTAGTCAAAGGGCACAGGGGGCTAGGCGGCGTAGCAGACAGGGGGAGAGATTCAGGGGAGAGGGGATAGGAGCAGAGGAGGAAGACAAAGAATGAAAGAGGGAAAGCGGTGGGGAGGGTGAGAGACAGAGCATGAAAGAGGAGGGGAGGGTGAAGGGGTACAAACCGGTAGACGAGTAAAAGCCGCGTCCAAGGTCCGGTAAGCTGTGCTCCCAGGGGAAGTGGTATCATTCCCACATCTCCGCTGCGTGAGGCTCCCTTTACCCAGTTGACTCTCTCAGAGGGGTCTCTGAGACTCCAAGGCCTACCTACTGGATCCTTCCCCAACAAGGGAGAGGGAGTGCTTTGGTAAGGGCGCCATACCAAACCTCAACTGTGCGTGGCTCCCTTGACACTGTTGACTCTCTCAGAGGGTCCCTGAGACTCCAGAGTATGAATATTGGATCTTCCCCCAACAAGAGGAGAAGGAGTGCTTAGTAAAAGGGCAACAAGGGACAGGGGGCTAGGAGGCGGGTCGGAACTGGCAGGTCAACAGAGGGGGAACAGACGGCAAAAGAAAAATCACATTAATACAAAAAGATAACACATTCAATACCAGGGTAAATTAGCGATCTAGAAAAAGACAGGATCCGCGAAAGGTCAGGGGCGACAGAGACAGCGAGTTGAAGAGTCCCACAAAGAAGAGAAACAGATAGCAGAAAAGGAAATGTATACATTGTAGAGTCACTTAGGAGAGAGATGCAAACGGGAGAGCTCAGAATCACAAAATAGTGATATTAAGTACAAAGAACTACTGCGTATACTAGTGGTTAGAGTTGTAACTATGCAAATAGTAAATTCACTCAGGGAGAGGGAGAGGACGAGGGGAGGAAGGAATAAGAGACAGAGGTAAAGTCAGCCCACAGACCGAATGGGTAGGTGACGGCCAGTGAGGTAGTCCGAGGCCAGTCTCCCTATAGCTCTCAAGGAAGCACCAACGGGGGTGGGAGAGGGGGAGGGTGGGCAAGACAGGGAGAAAGGGAGAAACTGTGCCCAAGGTCCGGCTGGGCAGGTGACGGTCAGGGGGTGAACCAAGTCCGATCTCCTCATTAGCTGAACAGAGCAGCTCCACCGGGCGTCGGACAAATCCTCGAACTCCGCTGTCAGGAAAGAGGTCATGTGTCCTCAGGGAATGTCAGAGTGTTGCGGGGGGCGCGGGGGGTTGGGAGGCCATGGTCAAAGAGATCTAGAAGTCCTCTTGAGGTCAGGCACAGTCCAGGAAGGGTTGAGTAGGTAAAAGTTCAGCAAGGGGGAAGAAGTCACCAATGTCGGCCATGTTGGGGTCAGGCATCCTGGGACCCTGATCACCTCTGTACCCCTTCACAGCCAGCAAGAAGAAACGAACACGGATAAAAACGCACTGATCACCGAAAACATCTGGGGCAGCTGGGTGGATGTGCTTGCTAAACACATCTGGGGCTCCTGGGTGGGAGGGCACGTCAGAGCCAAGCAGAGCGTGTCCTCGGTGAACTCACTGACTATTCCCAGAACTGCACAATCAACTTCTTGACCTTTAACCCCTGCCCTCCCTACAGCCATCGCACCCTCACCTTAGAGGTTCAGCTGGCCGGAGCCCCCACATACATGTTTCACTCCGTGATGCCTATATAGGGTAAGTGGCATTTCTTCAGGACCTAAACAGATAAAGGCTATTATCTATATGGGTAACCTAGCCTATGGTTTCTTCTATTGGTTTTTATAAAAAGTATAGGTCTGATATAGCTATTTTGTCGAAATGAACAATTTGCAGTAGTGAAAATTCATAAACGAGAAAAATTAAGGCAAACTGGATCTTAAACGCTATATTTATTGTGACATTTCATTGCAGTACATGAATCAACTTTCAATTTCATGTCTCACTACAATAAAAATGAAATGTGTCCCACAGAGAAGGATGAAGGCTTTCACAGACTGTTCTGAATAAAGTATACATATTCAAGGTACACCTGGCTGTCCCAGAAAAAGCCACATACTATGTAACCTTTTCTCTTGTATGTGCAGACGATTGCTCGTGAGAAGTTCTATGTAGTGGAATTATGAGAAACATCTTCAAGGTAGTCAGTAGTAATTGTTTCTATTGTGCTTTATTTCGATTTGTTTAGAACCTGTGAACCATGTACTACTGTAATGAATCTATGGAATTCTTAGTTGAGAACCCTATAAAAAGTGTGATTTCTTGATGCAAACAGAGCATTTGCAGAAGGAATGAATGGGGTTTGTGCGCCGACAGTATTCGGACAATACCATTTACACAACACATGGGTAGATCTGATTGATTAAATCGATGCTGGGCGCCCTACGGACACAGAATATTTGCAATTGTTACTTCTCTTTCTTCATGGGCTTCATATCCAGATATGACACAGTGTCTTTGGTTAATTGCACTTCTTCATTCAGTCACAGCTAAGGCAGCATTAACTGCTCTTCCACCACAGGCAAGGGAAGGATATCTTTCCCTCTTTTTCTCAGTTCTTCACCAATTCATTCAAGTTCTACTCTGCCCACTTTACTGCATACCCTTCCTAAAGGACTTCTGCCTTGGTGATGGTGGACACTTACAGAAGACGCTCCAGCGCTTAGATGATTGAAGCATTACATGTATTCGGTTTTCTTGCTTGCATTGCTTATGACATTATGAAATCGTTTGCCTTTCTGTGTTAGTCTAGGCCACTGCTGAAGAATAGTAATATGTACATAAAAAGGACATTTAAATTTGTTTTTTGTTGAATGTATGCATTCTCTTTATTCGGATACTGCTGATGAAAATTCTAATTAAGTCCCTATTATAAATGTAATGTAGTTGGCATGAACAGGTTGTGATTCACTTGAATAAGCGAACTTCACCCAAATGAATACATTTTGCTTCGATATTTTGGGATATTCCATTCGTCCTACACTCTTAGCGTGTGAAGCAATTATTATTTGCCTTGAGATCCTATCCATCATTGTATCCTTTCTGTTCACATATGGTGCCATTTTAATAATTGTTAATACTCCTCTTTGCACTGATGAAGGCCACTGTCAACAATAATGTGGGGTGAAACATATTCGAATCCTGTCTGCAATGGCTATGGTGTGGTGACATCTTAATTATTGTCAGTACCCTTTCCTGTCCTGTTGACGATTTCTCCAAACAATAATGTAGGCGGACACCTACGCTAAGATCTTGAAAAAGAAGCCCTCTTCCTGACTTTGAGTAAAACCTCTTAATAATGGATTGTGATGCTCAATGTACTCAATATATTGAAAATGTACCCTTTGCAGAGCTTGGTTGTCATTTAATGAAATGCAGTTTTCACTTCCTCATTCATATTCTGTGTAATTTTTCAAACCTTGTTTCCTACTAGAAGTACTTCCCGATCTGCTGTCAACACAAACCTTTTTACAAAGTAAAAAATATCCAGGTACTTTGGAAACCTGCTACATTCAATAAAGCATGTATTGTGATTCTATCGGTTCCTTTTTGGGGGCTTGTTGTTTGTTCATCTGCATGGATGCTCATTCTTATGCATATAATATAAATAACTAATTGTCTGTGAGAACATCCATTCAGCATTATAGCTCTGCTTTGGTTCAGCACCAATACTACTGCTAGTACTCAAAGTAAATAATGTATTCATCAACTTTCCTGTTTTTAACTCCAATGACGTTTGGGCAGTCAAATGGAAGCGCCTCTCAAACAATGTACAGCAGAAGGTTTTCAAGTCAGACCATTAGGTGGTCTTCACCAAACCTCAAATTATGGTCTAACCACAGTATCATTTTTCTGGAGTCCCTAAACAATTACTTGAATAGGTGAAACATACATAAGGCTCACAGTTTTACGCTTTCACTGATTTTTCTTGGATAAATACATACAGAAAACAATGTGTTTTCTCTATGTATTTATTTTCAAAAACGGATAAATACAGAATAGTGTGCATCCTGTGACCTTGTGAGTGACTCTCCATGCTTTCCTACATGAATTCCAGACCAACAGCTTAGAAGATAGACAGCACGGGGAGTCAAAAAACAGGATGAGATGACCTAAAATACAGGCATATGTTAACATATATTTGTATATAATGCTAATGTTACATGTAGGTGCTATTTGTCTGCTTAATTTGTTAAAATGCGATAGGCATCACAGTATGAGTGCATGTTTATCAGATAAATAAATGTAGAAATATATCATTTTAACAACTTCATTTATTCTCAAAACGCAAAAGACATACGGATAAATACCAATAAGATAGACAAAAAATAAATATGGATAAATACAGACAGAAATGTTGAAAAAATAAATACCATAAAACCAGGAGCCCTAAACATAAATAAGGGGGTGTGGCAAAGATGGTGGACAGGTAGGACACACACTCTTGTCCTTCCGTCCCCATAGCCGTGCGGGTTTGCTGTCTGCTTGCACTCAAGACTGCCTAAAGCCACAAAATAGCCTCCATATATGCCGAGCCCCTCCAGATGCCTGGAGATACATTACAAATTGAGAGGTGTTCCCTGGGGGCCGTGAACGAAGCCACACTGCGCTGCGGCCGACCACGACAGTCAAGATGGCAACGGCCGCGAGGTAGAAATGTACGGAGGGCAGCAGAAGCCATCAGACGCCTTTCCCAGTAGCCCACCTACCAGGCGCAGCACCCTACAGCAAAGAGGGGATCAGCGGGGGAGCCTCCCCCGGGAACCACAGCTGTAATAAAGCTACGGAACCAAGGCCCACCCATACTCCCAAAGATGCCAGCCGCAGCGAGGCCGCAGTGATAGTGCAGCTGTGTGGAGGTAGGTGCGACCTCCTGGAGTGAATTGCAGCTGTGCTGGGTGGGGGTTACCAGAGGAGTCCAGCACCCGACCGGCGACTGCTGGGGGGGGCCCGAGTACGGACGTGGAGTGTCACTCTGGACTCATATCAACTGCAGGGAGCCCGGAGTAGCCTTTGAACGACACCTGCATATATGAGCGACGCACCAGTTGGCACTTTGTAGGCCTGCTTTGAATCGAGAGTGGTCTGTGACCGAACGCTGGGCCCTCCATGCTGCCTCTTTAGACCAGCCGTGGACATGCTCATTGGTGCGCAGACCCCCGGACAGAACATTCACGACAGAGGGCCCCCATTTGACCCTGCTGCGCTACCCAAGGGAGCATTCTGGGGGCCTACCAGCCGAGCATTGCTAGACTTGGTCCTCACTGGGTACGCCCTAGGCCTTGCGGTATCCAACTGGAGGGATCAGACAGGGTGCGCTCAAGACTGGGGGAACCTGACTTCGCTTTCCTGACCAGGCACATTTGACAGAGACCGAAGAGCGGAGATGGGGGTGGAAAGCTCTCCGATCAGAAAGCCCTGCCCTGGGTGACATGATAAAGGCGCTAGGGGTTCATGAAGCGTCCTTGGCAGAGCCCTGCAGCGTATCAGCAAACACTGCCGCCACCTGAAGTATCGCCTCGCATGCGCCTAAATAACGGAAGAGAAAGTCCTCCCCACCAACCCTCGTGACGTGCGAGAGAGTGGTGCCTGCAGACCCGCCCCCCCCCCCCCTCAGCCAGGAGGCATGTGGCATAGGCTGGACATGGCCACTGCCTGGGCTCAGAAGGACCACTCCCTAAAGAAGATGTTGACCAAATCGACCGGGAGCCAGCCAGGAGACAAACCTACCCTCACCTGCTCAGAACAGCACACCGAGGGCGATGCAATGAGTTCCCGGTTAACCGCTCCTACCTGGAGGCCCTATTTGCTTCCCTCCGGGATGACCTCCAAACAGTTCAAATAAACCTATCGCATGATCTAAAAGAGGCCCTTCGGGAGCTGGTGGAGGTGGGGGACAGTGTCTCTACGCTGGAGGACCACAAACCCAGCCAGGATGAAGAGCTTGAGCAGCTACAACAAGAAGTCATCCGACTCAAAGAGCAGCATATTGACCTACAGGCCCATGCAGTAAACCTCGAAAACCGGTCGAGGCGCAACAATATACGGATTTGGGGAGCCCCAACCAACGCTGAGGAAGCCACCATAGAAACGTAAGTACGGGCCCTTTTTAACCAGATCTTGGAAATGCCACCCAAAAAGGAGATACAGCTCGGCAGAGTACATAGAGTGGGTTCCCTGCGACCAGAGAACAACTGCCCAGCCGACATCCTGGTCTGTGTCCATGATTTTCAGCTTAAAGTGGACATCATGCGTAAAGCCAGAGACTTAGACCCCTTGCGGTTCTGAGGACATATGCTGGTGCTCGATCAAACCGGCTCTTCTTGCACCGGACTCCGAATAGAAGCACCAATGTTGTATATCTCTACTTCTCTACATCAACATGACTAGGTATTAATATATGTAATTAATATTGAGGGCTTGTGTCTTCAAGTGTCTACATTCGAACGCTTCCAAAGGGTCTGGAAGGAAAATGACATGATGTTTTGACAAGGCACCCCATGATCCAGATGCCTAGAAGTCAAGGTCAAGTTTATAATTTTCTTTACAATGATAATTGAACGTTATAAGGGTTAACATAGCCAATAGCTATATAATCTCTTTCTGTTAGAAAATACATACCAGTTGCAATCATGCTAGTTATACTCTAGCAACTAGTTATACTCTAGCAACTAACAACTAGTTATACTCTAGCAACTAGTCTAGCAACTAGTTAGTTAGCACCTAGTTAGACACCTAACTGTTCGCAACATTAACATCTCCGTTCGCTTTTAGCTCTTCTCCTAGCTCTTCTCCTATTGGGAGACACATGTCAGTCATATAAATTCCTGTTATATACTCGCTAGGTCTACACCAGCCATTATGTTGCTTTAATGAAGTTATCAGTTCTATCAATGTTCATCAGTCTGTACCCCGAAGGAGCAGTCCTTCCTCTAATCGCCATGTCCGTAAGGTATGTTTGGGGGTGGGGGGGTGGGTAGAGGGTTTTGTAAGGGGTGGGGTTGGGGTTCTATGGGATCACAGTACATCTTTTCTAAGCTCTCTTGCTCTCTACTCCTCACTCTCTTTTTATTAGTTGTTACATCAAGAAGGAACAAAAACGACATGTCAATAACCACACTCAAGGTGATACCAAAAAGATCACCATCGCGATCACACACAACGTACAACAATGACTAGAGCAAACCAATCCATTAAAATAGTATCCTTAAATGTGAAAGGGTTCAATCATCCAGTCAAGAGAAGAAAGGTCCTTGATTACCTCAACAAACAAAGAGGAGATGTAATCCTCTTGCAAGAAACAAAACTTGACGATACACACTCCTTAAAATTCAAAAGTCATCAGTTTCCGGACATCGCCTGGTCGGCGGCAACTGGTAAAAAGGGTGGAGTCATAACCTTAATAACCAAAAACTCCAGAATCGCCTTAAGTTCATTCACATCGAACTCACGGGGAAGATGGTGTATCACAAAGTTAATCAAAAACAACTCTGAATTCTATATAGTTAATATATACGCCCCTACAAAAGATGACCCTTCCTTTTGGGAAGATATTTACAACCAACTAGAGAAAATCCCGGACACAGCAACTATCATACTAGCTGGCGACTTCAATCTACCGCTAGACCCACACTTAGATAAAAATTCTAGGTTTCCATTTCACCCGAACAAATCACACAAAATTCTTTAAAAATCTGTGCAAAGTTTAACCTAAAAGATGCTTGGAGAACTCAGAACCCCTCGGAAAGGGATTATACATTTTACTCTTTTCCCCATAAATCTTACTCCCGTATAGATTACATCCTGATCACAGGTAATGCCCTAAGGAATGTAGATCAGTCCACAATAGAGCCTAGAGTAATATCAGATCACTCATGCATCACACTTACCATTACTGACCATACACCGAAAAATAATCAACCATTATGGCTGTTTAATGATGAAATCATCTCTTCCCAAGAAAACATTAAAGCCATAACAGATTCTATTCAAAACTTTCTCTTAGAGAATAATGAATGCGAAACTTCAGACCTTATACGGTGGGAGGCTTTAAAAGCCACAGTGAGAGGTGACATTCTTAAGATAAGGTCCAACATGAACAAAGAAGCCAATTCCAAACTATCCCAACTGGAGAGAGAAATTGCAGACTTAGAAAAAATACATTCCATTAGCATTGACAACAATACCCTTAGCACACTCTTAAATAAAAAATACGAATACAACAAAATCATAAGTACACGGGCTGGAATCTGGATTAATAAACAAAAAAGCATTAAACTTTGCGACTCTAATAAGGCTGGCAAATCACTTGCGTCTTACCTAAAGTTCAAGCTTCAAAAATATGCCATCAATTCCATGAAAGACAAAGACGATAAGATCACTACCGATCCTGATAGAATATCTGAGATTTTTAAAGAGTCTTACCAGAAACTATATAAGGAAAACTCCGAGGTTAACCACTCAAAATGCAAAACTTTTTTAAACCGTATTATACTACCCTCGCACACAGAGGATGAAAAAACATCTATCAACGGTCTGATCACAGATGACGATATCCTTGTGGCAATTAAAGATCTTAAAACGGGTAAAGCACCTGGCCCTGATGGGTTCAATGCTACATTTTTTAAAACATTCTCTAGGTCAGTAATACCTCCGCTCACTAAATTATATTCACACTTCTCCAAATCAGGCCAAGTCACAGGCACCCCTGCCGAAGCATTCATAACAGTACTACCCAAGGAAGGGAAAGATCCTCTTCTACCGAAAAATTACAGGCAGATCTCGTTGATAAATTTGGACTGCAAGATCCATGCCTCAATTCTCTCCAAACGTCTCCAGCAACACATATCAAAACTGATACACCCATCACAAGTAGGCTTTCTAAAGCACAGACTATCCAGTGACAACACAAGACTACTGTGCCACACCATCGAAAAAGCTAAATTAATAAATTCACCCACTGTGGCGATCACATTAGACGCCGAAAAAGCTTTCGATAAGGTGGACTGGAGATATCTACGTGCAGTTCTAGAGCATTTTAAACTTGGGGACAACTTGATCAATATGATTATGGCCTTGTATTACAAACCAAATGCAAGAGTCAGAGCAGGTGGTATAATTTCTTCCTCTTTCAATCTAATGCAGGGTACTAGGCAGGGTTGCCCTCTTTCTCCTCCACTCTTTCTTCTGGCACTAGAACCTTTTCTCCAGCACATTCGAGAAAATCAGGACATCTCTGGGATCACCTTTGAAAACACTACTGTAAAACTAGCGGCGTATGCTGACGATGTACTTATCGTCACAGATAATGCCACCTCATCTATTTCAGCCCTAATGAGATCAATCCAACAATTTTCAGAAATCTCTGGATATTCCCTCAACAAAGATAAATCGGAAGTCAAACTTCTAAACCAAGCCGGTAATCAATACATCTTAGGCTCATCCGGACTAGCATGGCAACAGGGGTGCATTAAATATTTAGACCTAGAATTTACTAGCGATCTAATAACTACTCTCCACACCAACGAGGATACATTATATAAAAAATTAAGTCACTACTAGACTCATGGTCGCCTAAATTCCTCTCTTGGTGGGGCAGAGCAGAAACTCTAAAAATGATGGTTACACCACTAGTCAACTATCTTAGCAGTATGCTTCCGATGATGTTATCTGAAGACTTTTTAAACAAAATGGACAAATCTTTTAATAAGTTCCTATGGCAAGGGAAGAAACCCAGAATCTCACTAAAGAAACTAAAACTAGCTAAAAACAGAGGTGGAATCTGCTTGCCTAATTTTAGGAACTATCAAACTGCATATCTCTGTAAACAGGGATCCAACTGGTTCATTGACAATCCAGCATACGAACCAGCTTAGCTAGCCATAGAAAGATCGCTCATTAATAATGCACCTCTTGCAGCTTTTGGCAACTATGCATACTGTACACTTACCACATTCCAAGAACATAATACAAAACACAAAGTCTGCTCTCCTCCGGCTGGACTCGCTATCGGAAGTAAAGTTAAAAGATTCCAATCTCACATCCCTATGGAACAATCCTAACCTCAAAATCAATGGTTCCCCAATTTTTTGGACGGATTGGTCTAAATTTGGCATAAACCTACTAAAAGACATATACTCAGGTTCTGCACCACTACCGTTCTCAACACTGCAGAATCAATTCAAACTGAAAAACTTTGATTTTTATAAACTACTG
The DNA here is from genome assembly GCA_963921515.1 of Calotriton arnoldi. Lineage (NCBI taxonomy): Eukaryota > Metazoa > Chordata > Amphibia > Caudata > Salamandridae > Calotriton > Calotriton arnoldi. The sequence goes on from CAWUFW010002537.1 coordinate 567,000, forward strand.
CAACTCAAGGTCCAGATCTGTAAAAAAAAAAAAAAATCGCTTACACAGGGTTTGCCACATAACAGGCCGTGTCTGGGACTGCATGGCTTGGCTATTAGATGGGGTGACAGCTTGGAAGATGTTTTTCACTTCCAATTCCACATGATAGTCTAAAAGTCCTCACCCTCAATGTAAAGGGGCTTAATGACCCGATTAAACACTGAGCAATTATATCATTTCTGGAACAGTCGGGTGCAGATCTATGTCTTCTGCAGGAGACCCATCTGGTGGCTGGAGATTGTCACAGACTCAGATCCTGGGCCTTCCCACAACAATTTTTCTCATCTATGTCAACAAGACAGCGAGAGTCGCCCTTCTGGTCACTCACTCCTTTCGAAGGAAGGTGGGGGACAGAGTAGCAGAGATTAAGGGAAGGCTATTGATGTACAGAGTGAGTGAGTATGGGAGATCATAAGTTCGTCGTAGGTTCACTCTATGCCCCTAAGGACGGCCAAGAATCTTTTCTCAGGCGGGCAGTGGCAGATGTTATGTCCTCTCATGACAAGAAAGTGCTGATTGGGGGTTGGGGGTGGCGCTGAACCTTATGTTTCACAGCGACCTTTGCCAATCAGCACCCAGACAGAGATTTAGGTGCCCTTTCACAAGAGGGGTTACACTTGCTACGGGAGTTGGGGTTAAGAGACCTCTGGAGAGAACATCACCCCCAGACTCTGGATTTTACTGTTTATTTCCAAGCCCATAAGACCTATGCCCGCCTTGATCACTTTTTGGAGACCAGGGAGGTGCAGACCCTCCTCGCAATGATTGAGATAGAGCCCGCTCCCTTTCTGACCATGCAGCAGTTTCTCTCTCACTAGAGCTCCCACCCTCGCAACAAATACCCCGACCGTGGAAATTGAGGGAAACCCTACTGCAGAGACCTGAAGTGGTCAGGCCGGTCACTCAGGCACTCACTAATTATCTAAACATAAACAACATTGCAGACACTCCAATCTCTCTCCTTTGGAAGACTCTGAAAGCAGCCATTCGGGGGGAGTTAATAGCAATGTCTGTGGCGGATAATAAAATACGACATGAAAAATGGTAACACCTGAGCCAATAGGTGCAAGAGCTTGACTGAATACATAAACGCACTGGCACTCCGCAGATTTGGCAACAGCTGGAGGAGGCGGAAGCTCAGCTGGCGGGACTCGACTAGGATAAGGCGGAGTATGCACTGCTTAGACTCCGACATTCCTTCTATGTAGGGGAAATAAGTGAGGGCATCTGCTGGCCAACCGACTTAGAGCACAACGACAAACTACTGGGGTGGAGTCCCTTCTAGTACGGAACGGCACAGAGATCGCGGGAGATGCTCCCATTTCATCTACCTTCCATGACTTTTACAAGGAACTCTACTCAAAACAAACCCTCCCCACTGAAGGCCTGGCACTCTATTGTAGAGATGCACACACCTCACGGCTAACGGCAGAAAAAGCCGACTCGCTAGACCACCCGATCCGGATAGAGGAGGTGATTTCAGCCATTGCAAGACAGAAAATCCTTAAATCACTGGGGCCGGCCGGATTCCTGGCAGTGTTTTATAAAACATTCTTCACGACATTGGCTCAGATTCTGACCCGGCATTTTAATGCAATAACAGGTCTTGACACAGTCCTAGCCTCCATGATTGACCCCTCCATCGTAGTCATTCCCAAACCTGGAAAAGGTCCCAAATAATACGGGTCCTACTGCCTCATATCCCTCCTCAATGTGGATATTAAATTGCTTACCAGTATTTTAGCAGCACGCCTAAATCCCCTTATGCCGGGGCTTGTGGATCCCGAATAAGCAGGATTCGTTTTGCATAGACAATGTAGTGATAACACCAAGCGAGTCCTACATCTGCTCGACAAGGCTAAACACTCCAAACGAGAGATCATGCTTCTGGCCAAAGATGCCAAAAAGGCATTTGACTGGTTGCACTGGCCATACCTGGTGGCAACGCTTAGCCACTTTGGTTTTGGGCCCGGTTCTGCACTTGGGTACTCCGCAATTATGGCCAACCCTGCGCAACTATCCGGGTGAACAGTCCGAACTCGGCCCCATTTCCCATCTGCAGAGGGACAAGACTGGGGTGTCCACTTTCACCCCTACTCCTTGCTCTGTACATGGAGCCCTTTGCTCAAAAGGTGCGTGATAATCCGCATATCACTGGGGTTGCCTTTAGTGGGGAGGAGCACACAATCAGCCTCTATGCAGGCGATGTTATTGTAGCACTAGACAGCCCCAAGGAGGTCCTCCCAGCCTACGTTTTTGAGACGGAGGCCTTCAGTGGAGCTGCAGGATTTTGGATAAACATTGAGAAATCGCAGGCCCTGTACATCTCGATCTCTTCGGAGACAGGGGCTCTCCTGGACCAACGCTATCCGATCCAATGACAATCCATCTCTATCCCCTACTTAGGAATCCAAGAAGCTGCGACTGTTAAGGAGACTGTGACCCTAAAGTACCAAATACTCCTTCGGCAAATCAGGAGAGATCTGATGCAATGGAAACTATACTGCTTCTCATGGCTTGGTCGGGTAGAGGCATTGAAGATGACCGCTCTCCCGAGGATTCTCTTCCTCTTCCAGGCGATCCTACTTGAGCCTCCTGCAGGCATGATTCAATCCCTGCAGGGGGAGTTGCATCGATTTGTATGGGCAAAGGGGAGACCTCGCATGAGTATAGAGTTGAGCTGCCGAGGGGGCGAGGGGGCTCGTGGAAATCCCCAATTTCATGCAATATTATCAAGCAGCGTAGCTACGTTATATGTTGCAATGGCCCAGGGAAACCTTGGCTGCTCATGGATAGGGCCGTAGTGGGAATGTCTCTATGGAAGGTCTCCATTCGCAGAGAGCATGGGGACTTTATTTCTCCCCAGTTACTAAAGCTATCTTGAATGTGTGGGACCACGTAGCTACCCGCAGGGGTTTGATGGCATTCCCCTCCCCGCTGACACCGCCGGTAGGCAACACAGACTTCACACCTGGCCTTGACCAAGCTGCGTTCCAGGGCTGGCAGAGCGCTGGCTCTCGATCCATTGGCCACTTCTTCGAAGAAGAGGGCCCTCTCCCCTTTGAACAACTCCACGCAGACTACAGCCTACCAGAGTCTGAGAGGTTATGATACCTGCAGGCTCAGCACGGGGTAATGCATCCTATGGTGCGCCCAGGGGCGCAACGGCCTCTCACTACATTAAAAAAAATGGTTAATCACCAAAACCACAGACAAAAGCCTTATTACTGAACTATACAGTCTAGGGCAGAAACGCCGGGAACAAGAACTGGGACGGCAGTTAACGGCGAAGGACTGGGGGGAGGTATATTACAGAGCCCGCCACACAGCACGTAAGACAGCCAGCACTGAGATGACCACAAAAATAGCTACGTACTGGTATCTCACACCTGTGGGACTACATAAGGGCAAACCTACACAGAGCGCTGATTGCTGGAGACACTATGGGTTCCCTGGGACACTGGTATATCTGCTGTGGGAATACTTTAAACTCCGGCAATACTGGGACAGGGTCCTAAATAATATTGACACCCACCTTGACACTCAATTATCTCGATTCCCCGCATACATTGTCTTGGGTCTCCCTGAATCACTCACAATCCCACTCAAATCGCACATAGGCCTAGCGCTGGGAGCAGCCCTCCAAAATATTCTCACCCAATGGGACACAGCTAAACTCCCGACACACCTCAGAGGACTCCATTTGTTATGGCTTGTGTTGGGCCTGGAGAAACTTACCCTATTCCTAACTGCCCAGGGAGACTCCTACAGAGACCTTTGGTGCCCCTACATAGCCCTCCTCTCAGCGGAGCTCCGAGAACTGAACTTCCCCAAATATGTATGGAAGAGGTGTGGCACAGCAGCCAGGGTGCCTGACTCCGGACCACGAGGTTCACGGTTCAATCCCCAGGGCCGGCGGCAGGTTAGCCCAGCACCATGTGACTCTGGGCAATAGCTTGCTTAATCTTCCCGAGGGCCCCCAGCGCAGGGACACCTCTCCGGAGGTAGCTGTGCGCTTTACAAATGCTGGTATTTCATTTTTTCATTTATGCCTGCTGCGCTTGACAGAAGTTGATGACCCCTCATAGATAGCTCCAACCATCCAGACTAACCCTTGGCCATTGCTTAGTGTCTCCTGATGCCGAAACGTATGATGTGAGTGCTCCCTGGAAAGGCTAGTGTTGGCCCTTAGTTGTAACTGTTTTCTTCATTATTGTTGGAGCGCTGCAACACCCTCCTTGGCAGCTTGTTTTCTCTGAGCTCTCATAAAACTCCAATAACGAAATGTGAATAATAAACATAAATAAGAATGGGCTGCACTAAAGTGACTGCACTAGCTCCAGTAGAATTCAAATTCAAAAGTCCTTTACACCATGCAAAAGTCATCAGAGACACAAGCACTAGAAATTTGCAATCAGGCCAAAGTTAGATGATCCATGTGACTTCGAGCAAACACTGATGTAGATCTTCAAGGTCCAAGTACTCCAATTTACGAAAATCCGAGACTATATCTCAACTCACTGTCCTATAACTAGACATAAATACAAAGATTGAGCAATGTGAAACTACCGACCTCACACATCTATGGGAGGACATTCTCTTGCAAGCTATGGACTTACCTTAGTTACCACCTTTATATAAAGTTTAATTGTTCATTCTGTCTAATGTCTTGAAGTGTCTGGCAGTTTCTAATGGAAAGCTAACGAGTTCTATATAAGACATTATAAAAATGAATGTATATTTCTTTCACAATTGAAAAGGGAGGAAAAATGAAGCCTGTATAAAGCACAATACACAGAACAGAAATCCTCCACACACAGACCATCCTCAGTTCTCATCAGTCACTGTTTCTCAAAATCCTCAACAGGCTGGGATCGGAAAGGGCTTTAATTTGCTGATCAAGGTTTAATTCGATTAGAGGCAAACTATTCATCTGCAGAAGTATAAATCTAAATTCACCCCGACGATGATGACTCAGAGGGCACTGCTTAAGCAAAAATTCACCAGGCAGTTAAATCAATTGCTGCAAGTGCTTTCTGCTTTACAGTGCAGAAGCAGCTGAGGTACGATCCACTAAGGGAAAGAAATCTGGGGGTTTTATGGCAGCACCTGGCAGTGTCTTTGGGTGAAGGATACTAGTGATGTGCAGCAAGGCATCCAGCTTGAGGCGCCGAGCCATGGACAGCAGTCACCCCATCAATATGTTGTTGACATCAGTCACCCCATCGAGATGTTGTTGAACACAGTGTTGAGCTCCAAGGTGAGTGCTTCCAAGAGGGTACCAAGCAGTGAGGGTCTAATGAATGCGTCAACTCAAGCCATAAAGAGAATTCCCCAAGGCCACTAATTTTAACATTGTTCCCTACACTGGGGTGGTGAACAGGTGAACAAGGCTAAAGTCGATGGCCTGAAATCAGCCCTCAGACACTTGTGCATATCGGAGCTCTATGTTTATAGGCTTGGATTTGGACCCGGAGTCACTCGTGTGTAAAAAATTTAGCTTTTTGTTTCTGGATTCAGATCATCGGTCACTTGTTCACACAGTATGCAGCTATATCTTCACCGGCCAGGTCTAAGATCTTTGGTCTGCATACATTGTGCAAGTCACTGGTCACTGACCTGCATTCAGACTTTTGGTCACTCGTGAATACAGTACACAGCTCTCTGTTCATTGGCCTGAAAGTGGATCTTGGGTCCCTTGCACGTACAATATGTAGCTGTCCGTTCATCTACTCTGATTCGGGCTGTCAATATTAGGCCGCAGAGAACCTGCCAAACGCCAAACTACTTGTCTGAAATAGGAGCAACTCCTTTCTGTGGTTACCCTGATTCATCACACTATAATAACTTTGTGAAAACAGGTATTTCCATTACAGGGTCATTCTCAGGGGAAAAAGCAAAAAGGTAAAAAATTCTCAAGAATGATCTAAAGAACTGAAGTTAAGGCAGAAGGATCTGAAAAAGTCAAAGCGCTGAAAAGCCTAAACAAATAAGCTGAACAGGATCAATGACAATCAACTAGTGAGAGCTTCAAAAAGCAGAATCAAAGGTGACAGCACACTCTTGAAGAGAAAAAGGGGCAAAAATATTATTAGGGGTCAATAAACTTGACAAAAACTACTATTCGACTGCACCGACCCTGCGTGCAACTCAGCAAAGGTTTGGAATAGGGAAGGAAGGAGTAATTTTTTGCAAAAGCAGATAGTGCAGAGACAGCCTGGTACTAGCTATGTTCACAAGATCTTTAAAGGAGAGCCGAGTGTTATCATAAAAGACCAATGACTTGGTGCATCACTAGGTACATGGGACAAAGCAGTGTGGGCCAAGTTATCATGCCACAATTGGATTTAGGGGTCTGAGGTACAGCTGTGAAAGAAACTCAGTTTTGGTGGCATGTAGGTTTGGACAGCCTGTGGATGTCTATGTTCATATCCACCGAGGGCAAGAGCATATCAAGTGGACAAGAGGATATCGTTGCCGAGTTAGAGAGTTCTCGTCACTAACATACAGATGAATGACTGTGTCATGGATGGCAAGTAGGGCTACAATAAGTCCTACGCACAAGTTGAGGATGGGTCGCAAGAGGACAGACCTCTAAATTATGCTATATGTCTTGCAAAATTGGGGTGGACTGAAAGTTTCCTTACCCTCTTCTGTCTCCCTGTGAGAAATAAGGGGAACAATTTTACTACCTCTTGAAGAGAACAGAATATTAAAGACAGCCTGCTAAACTACTGCTTAAATGCTGCAGAAAGGTCAAGGACAATGAGAAGGCAGGGGTCTCCCTCGTGTCTAATTTGAAGAGTTTTATTGGTTACCGACATGTTGCTCCTTCAATACTGTACCTGATTTGGAGCTCTGATCATTTTGTCTAGAGAATGGTGAGTGATTGGTAGTGGATGCACAGGCCGTTTAGATGCAGATGAGGCTTCTTCAGGAGGAGTTGGCGCTTGACTAGCAAGAAGATACTAATAGGGAGTGAGGAGTTGAGTAAGCTGATCTGGAAAATGATTACTCTAAGGTAAAGACTTAATGATGTAGGAGAAAGATGATGTCCTCTTAAAGTGGTTTCCTTTCATGAGTAATTGATTTAGACAAAAATGTCTAGGGCCAGAGGCTTCAATGATGGTCAGCTGTACCGCAGGGGTGGGCTGTCTTGTTGTGGAAGACCCCTTTCTTAAAGATGGTGCTGATTTTTGATGAAAAGGTGAAGGACAAAAAGATTCCCAAAGACATAAAAAGAGAGAAGGAAAAAACATCAACTGTTGGATCAGGACATTTAAGAAGACAATCCCTAAGGGAACAGTAAATAATCTTCTTTTGGACTATGATGTGCTAGTACAGGGTTGCATGAACATGCTCCCTGTCTGCTCTGGCACTACTACTGCAGCTGTAACATCTGAATGAGGTGGAGGTCTGCTCTGCAGGAACAGATCTGAGGAGTGGAACTGATGATGCACATGCAGATGCTGGCTTCTTAATGTATGGTTACCACGCGATAAAAGAATCAAAGCTGGAGCCTTCCCTCATGCTAAACCCAATGGGTGATCTAAGATGTGCTCGTAAAGCCCTGTGGGAGGCCTGACCTCTTCCTGGTTTGGCCACGGGTGAGCTTATTGTGGGTGTAGTGGTGGAACAAGGAGTGAGTACAGAAGAGGTACCAGATCACTGAAGAGCTGCTATGTACCAGCACTGCTGCTGATTTGCCTATTGACTGTGCCATGGATTGGCTACATGCAGAGGAGGAAATCGTGCTTGGGAGCTGCAGCCGGGCAGGACTAGTGCCCTGGAACCCTGGTTGTATTGGGTGCCTATAAAGCAGCACAGGATATATTTTGGATGGGGTGGTGGTGGCACAGTGAATTCCCCTTTGTGTGGAGCTTTGCCCTGGAGCAGGTTTGAGAAGAACAACGGCACAGAGATTCAGCATGGCAGATGCTGAGGTATTACTCGGGAACAGTGGGAATGATGACATAGGAGATACACCTGACCCTGACACAATAGCCAGTTCAACCCCAGACAAATGGGATGCTGTATGTCCATAAAGAGTGGAAACCACAAGTTCATAGGCTGTGGATTGGTGTTTTTGAGGACAGCCCATGCTTATAGACTATGAAGTACTGCTATATGGGATGCCATATGTCCATAAAGAGTGGAGACAACAAGTCCACAGACTATGGACTAGTGCTGTTGAGGACAACGCATGCCCACAGACAATGAAGTACTGCTATCTGGGATGTCATATGTTCATAGAAACAGGACACCACAAATCCACAGACTATGGACTGATGCCACTGAGCTGCCGCATGTCCATGGAGAGACATCTGATGTGGCTAAGGACACTGCGAACCCATAAACAAAGAAAATAGACTAAGAAAAGTCGCTACCTATCATGGCCAAAATACTAAGCATGCACACAAAAGGGGGTCATAAAACACAAGATATATTTTTAGTCTGAAAATATATTTGCAAAAAGTTCCTTTTTAAAAATGGAACTTCAAGATAAAAATTTACCAAATGTTTTATGATAACAATTCTGTAGTCTTGCAACTAATGGACTTTTATTCAGCACAAAAACTGGAAAAAAATATTTTTTTCATACAGCACTCTTAGCGCATTTCTGCCAATTCTGGCCACTACAAATAACAAGTGCTACTGGTTCACAATTTACTCTAACTGAGTTTACAGAGATTGGAAAGAGGGAAGGATGAGAGGAGTCTGCTGATGGGGGCCCATCCGCCATTAGAGGATGCTTTGACTAGCGTGGGATGGTCAAAGATGAAGCATCACACCCAAGGAGTGTGTGAGGCCATCCGGTTCTTTTTAAACATATGCCTGTTGGGTCCCATTGGTGGAACGCTAAGATATTTGGTCCACCTGTAATAGAGGAATTTCTCATACGGCAGGTGGCTCAGCCCTAACTTAGAGCTGATCTGACGAGGGCATGGCTGTTTGGCTGTTGCAAGGGAGAGGAGAGCACGAACGCCTGCCCTACAAACCTCTCTCCTTCGCCTACTAAATTGAATGGATACGCGTGTTATGTGTCAATAAGTGATTGGTCACGGATATAGGTGTAAACTGGCTCAGGGACGAGCCATCAATGTTGATGACAAGAGACCCTAGACTCTTAAACAATCTCTAGCTGATGGAGCTTCGCTTGCTACAAGGCTTGATAATTCTGCCATCAGTTTCTGAATCCTTGGCTACAGCAGAAATACTTTTCCCAGTTCAGTCTTCAAAAGGGATCCTATAAACTGAAGTTCCAGTGTAGGAGTCACATGAAATTTGGCATTGTTTAGAAAAAATCTGTGATGTAGGATCAGCTCACAAGCTTCTTTGACATGTAGTTGTGCCTTTGAAAAAGAAGAACAAATAAGTTAGTCATCTAGGTAAGGACATAAATGAATTTTCTTAGCATGAATAAATCCCATCAAAGGAGCCAACACCTTGGTAAAAACCCTCAGGGAAGAATAAAGAGCAAAGTGAAGTACCTGGAACTGATAATTCTCTTGCTGGACACTGAACCATAGAAACATATGTGAAGTTGGGGCATCAGCACATTAAGATAAGCATTTAATAGATCCAACAATGCTGGAAAGTCTCCTTTGTTTATGAATGGAAGATTTGCCTAAAGTTTTAACATCTTGAACTTTACTGCCGAACTAAGACATTTGTTGACTTCAAATCCAACACGGGTCTGGATTCTCCGTTTGAGTTTCTCACCAGAAACACTACTGAATATGATCCTTCCTCCCACCCCCGTCCCCCTCAGATGATCACTTGAGCTTTGGTACCTCCTTCAACAATGCTGCCTCTTCTCTGGGTTGCTTGGAAGAGGTGTCACACAAAAACAGTTCATGGGAATGGACTGAAAGATTATTTGGTATCCATCTTGGATAACCTGCAGAACCCATTTGACCTTCACTGATGTCTTCCACACCTCCAAAAAGTACTTTAGCCGACCTTCTACCAGTAAAAGGCATGTTTATAAAGCATAGTAAGGACTTAGGAGCTGATTTTCCCTGGCTTGCCCTGCTGGACTGCTGTGACCGGGTATCTTCTGAGGTAGGGATACCCCAGTCACGTCTCCTTCCTCAAAAGGGCTAACTGATGACTCCAGATTGAAAAGTCAGTCCACAATACCGCCCTCTTAGTAATTGGTTTACTAGTGCAATCAATTTCTTATCTTCTATTGACTGCTTACTCATCGTATCCAGCTGGTTATGCAAAGGGTCACATTGCGACCCATCCTCTGAAATGATAAGTGCCACAAGTTGGTAGGCCTACCATAATAGTCAACCTTAACAACAGCTGGAAAGTCATCTGCAATACTCTGCATATAATAACTCTTGGAGAAAAAAACGTGGAAAGCTATGTTTAACCACATTCTTCCACTTAGAGTCCATGATCTTTTTAATAGTGCTATGCAGGGGCAAAGTCTTTGAATCTTTTTCTCTAATAATGACCAAATAAATTTTCATACTTCTCCAATATTGGAGCGTCGGGAAAGGCCATATTCGTTCTCATATGCTGCAAAACATCCTTACACTCCAACCTCTGAATACATCTCCCTCTGATTTCCTGTTAATCCAGATCCTGAACATTAGGGTCTGCAGGATCTATGCAAGACTTCCTGGAAGAAGGAGAGTTACTCTTGCCTTAAAGTTCGCTGCAACACCAATCTGAATCATGCGCTGTACGCCGCTCAATGAAGGAACCACTTCAGAAGAGCATACCCCCTCTGGATCAAAAGGGTTCTCTTCATAAACATGGTGACTCTTAGCAGCACACTTCTAGTGCTGGTCCATCAAAGGCCAAAACAACCACGGGCAGAACTGCCAACAAACACACCGATATGCCCAGATGAATTTGCACTATATAAAAGGCTACTTCCTGCTTGTGTTGCTAAGCAACACACTTACAAAGCTCGCAAAACGCTGCCATAACTACTCCAGGAACTTTGAGATAATCGAGAACTTCTCTCTTGTTACATGGTGCAAATGTTGTTTTCTTGACTTGGTGATTAGTTTGGTAACAGAAGCCTTCGCTCATAGAGTAAGGCATATCACGGGGAGGGCAGGCAAGGAGGTAATGAGGATGTTTCTCTCATCTTAAACGGATTTCGATGATGGCATAGCGGGGTCAGAGCAGGGCACAAGTCGGGGGTTCACGCAGGTACACGGCATCCACCCACTCTTTCCACAGGGTGGACGCCGTCCCCCCTGCCAAGAAGTTGGGCCCCACAGAAATATGCTGAACGTGTCCCAGTGTAATTTTCAGATACAAGGACACATTCAGCAGCGCCTGCACGTTATCTGCTTTCGATTCCCAGCAGCAACATGCAGGCGGTGAGGGAGTTTTTTTTCACCTACAGCTGGGCCGAAGTTAAGGGACCATCAGGCCTCCTTTTGTTTGAATATCCTGACTGGAGGCCGCCTGGAACCTTACACTTAAATGTAAATGCCACGGAGGGGAAACAAAGGCACACAGCTTGTTAAGAGACAGCTTTTGCCTTTGTTCAGTCCCTATATATAATAGATGCATGCACTGTAGGAATGTATGATGTGTTGGTCTGTCCCAGTATTTACACAAATAACAATTTCAATAGCACTATTTTATTTCTTTTATAGCGCTATGCAACTCAATGCAGGGTGTCAGAGCTCTTTATGGAACATACACATTATACATTGACAATAAATCATGTACAAGAGTAAATCAATGTACAAGATGTGTTACATAAGACAGTCAGTCTTACAAGGTGTAGGAGTCACATGTCCTTCATACCTCACTGTGGTCTTTTAGAAGGATTACAATTTATGAACTGCAGGTAACAAAAGGATCTCTGTGTTAAAAGCAGTAACCCACTTTACTATCTAAATAAAATAAAAATATGTCATCTGCGTGTTAGATGATGTGATTTGCAGGAGACACATTTACCTTTTCTACTACTTTGATTCAAATCTGGGACTTCACAAAACACAGATCTCTCCAGCAAGTGGATTAACTACCAGAGTTATCTCACCATTATTACTGTTCCCTGAGATTTACTGGGCACCTTCACAGCAGTTGCCTTAACTCAATCAAATATTTTAAAATGTAGACTTTGCAACCAATTAAGCATCACAGGTCTACTACCATGCTTCTCCTTGTTGCCAATTTCTTTGTGGCAGGGTTTAAAAAAATGAATGTATTAGTTGAGGCCCAGATTTTACATGCCGATTGCGCCACTTTTTTGGCACAACCCCAAATCTCATTTGCTAAATCTCATAATGCGCTTAAATGTACTCAGAAATATACCTGATAAACATATGTGTGAGGTCTTAATATCTGAGGTCACTTCCAGTGAGGTCACTTGCTGTGGTGTCTTGTGCAATGTCACGTGTCGTGACATCATGCGCTGTGATGGCACGCGTCATGATTTCACTTGCATACTGCCTAACCTGGTTAGTACCCCTACTTCTTTTTTTAGGACTTGTGCCCTGGGTCAGAGTGTTACAAACTGCTCTAACAGACAAGATGGACGCCAGGTAGATTACTTTCCGCACAGCATGCCTCAGAATTCTGCCCACACCGCCATCAACCTTCACCTTTTTGTTCACCTCAGTGATATTGAACTTTTCCTCCCTCAAGATCTGCAGGCTATTGTAGGAAAGTAGGATCTGCTTCTTATGGTTACCCCCACTTTTTGCTTGATGTTTCACAGTTTTTGACTAGTCTAACTGGGATCCTGCTAATCAGGACCCCAGTCTATCTGCTTTCTCCCTTAAATTGTCATACATGTACTTTGGTACACTCCAGATTGGATACTGGGGTACCCTTATCAGTCCCTAGTATATGGTATCCATGTACCCAGGGCATAGGTACCCCAGAGGCCTCCCATGGGCTGAAGCATGTATTATGCCAACCATAAGAGGCCATGCAAAATGGAACTCCAGGTCTGCTACAGCAGCCTGCGTAAGATGGTGCTTGCACCACTTACTTTAGATATAGGTTCACTATATCTATAGGTCACTACACTTAAAACTTATAAGTCACCCCTATAGCAGGCCTTGACAATCCTGAAGGCAGGGTGCTGGGTTTTTAGTGAGAGGGTGCCCCTGCATGAGCAGAGCCTCTCTGCAGCCTTCGGAGACCATTCTCCCGAGTTGTCTGTGACTCAGCCGGACATGTAGGTAGAGGTGCATTATAACCTCGCGGTAAATGCTATCTCGAAAACGGCTGCATAGAAACATATTGTGTTTGGTATCAAACACCTTGGAATCTTACCTCCACACCGGTAACCGGTGTGGGGGGTATGATTCCGCCCTTCTGAAGTGAGCTTTGAGGGGTCACTGGTCTATCCGGTGCCAGCCTTCTCAACGCGGTCAGCACAAAATGGATGCTGCCGACTAGAGACATTTCTGCCCTCCTGCTGCTGAGCCAAGCTCGAACAGAGGAAGGCAGCACAATAGGCATCCTGTCACAGGGAGGTGTGACCACCTCCCAGACAGGACTTCGTGTATTGGGGCTGGGTGGGTGCACTCAGAGTGCCTGAAAGTCTGCACCCAGGGCACATCTGGTGTCCCTATGCATAGTCCAGCTCAAACCAGTTCTGAGAGCCATTGGCTCCTGCTTGGCGCGAAACTGGACAAAGGACATGGGTGTAACCGCCCCTCTGTCCTGACCCTCCCCTAGGAGGGTCCCCCTAATCTGTCCAACCCTCTCCTGTGGGTACATAAGGGCTTACCTTGCTGTAAGACTTTAGATTTTACGTGGACAAAATTCTACAAGAAGAAACCACTGACCTTCGACCACCTGGACACTCTGGACTTCGACTGGGCCCGACTTCGTCAACCTCTCCGTCCCAAGCTTTGTCTGTGCCCTTGCTCTATACAGGCTCCGTGCAGGAACTGTGGTGCACTAAGGACAACTGAAGAATCTCCCTTGGAGTGAAGGAGTCACAACCCTGCCCTAGCAGGCACCTTAACGCAACTGACCGGTCTGCTGCTCCTGAGCTCCTGGGGACTCCGAAGATTTCAGCAACACAGGAGGTGGGTTTTTGAAGGTCCTCGAGGTCGATCTGCCCTCTCAGCAAGTTTGAGGCCAGTATCCCTCGTGGGGACTGCATAACCCGAACCCCTGTGCACCGCGTCCATTTGCAGTTGCATATGCTTCTTGGCGATTCCCGAGCTTGTGCATTGGACTCCATGCAGTCCTGACCCTGAGCAGTATTTGCACCAAAGAACTCCGGCCTCCTCGCACCGAGTGCTCCGTGGGCTGGTACTTTGCAATCTTGCTCGAGGTCCCCTCGCGACTCCTGGTCCTTCGGCCTGTGGGTCTCTCTGAGGGTCATCTTGATTTCTGTTGGGCTTTCCTGGTTGCTCCAGACGTGCTCTGACTCCCCATTGCTTGGTGAATCCCCTGGACATTGCTGGTCCACACCGTAACCTGCATGACCTTCCTTCGTGGGTTGCTTTTGCCAAGGCTTGTTGGTGCTCCAGCCGGACAACGACCCCTCAGCACTCGACATCCTTCGTGGCACAGCTCACCTCCAGCTCCTGGTCGTCCTCGACGTCTCCTGGTCCTCGTGGCTGCAGAGTCAAGCATCCCTTCTTCGCACCTGAAGCACCCGACATCAGTGGGCATTCGTCTACCGAGCCCCTGGTCACTCTGAAGTGACCCAGACTCTGTCCCCTGTGCTTTCAGGTTCCTTCCTTCCCGAATCCAGGCTTGGATTCCACTGGACCCTCTTCACCTTCACGGCAGCAGTACTTCTTCACAGCCCTCCATTGAGAATGACGGCAGTTTCCGACGCCACTTCAGACCTATGCACCCGGCTCCTCTGGGATAGGTAACTCGGGTACTTCGGTATCCACGGGTGGGTGGCTCTTCAAACTCTTAAGTTCCAAAGGGTTGGCTCGAAGTCCTCCTAGAAGGGTCCTAAAACTTTAAAAGTGTAACCGCGACTACCCATAGAATTGTACGGAGCCCGCGGTCGTGTTCACACACTGCACCCGTCCTCCGTGGGGTCCCTGCCTACTCACCTTGGGTGGTTCCTTGGGGTCCCAACGATTCTACATGCTCCAGACCTTGTCTTGATCTCAGTCGTGACTGTTATACCACTATTTTGGTATATTTTTTGGTCTCCCCCTGGAGCCTACTGTGTATAGTGCTACTTACAACTGTTCGATTGATCTCGTATTGTGTGCTTTGATTTCTATCCTCGTGTAGAGGATACTGGAGAGTGTTATATTAATAAATACATATTTTTATATAACTACTGTGTGGTTCTCCTTTAATTTAGTCGATATAAGAGGTGATATTCTGGTAAAACAAGCTGCTTTACATTCCTTCAAGATTAAGCCTGAAGGCTGCTCTCCACAGCTACCACTAGGATAGCTTTCTAAAGGTTATCTTTGACCTCATACATCATAAGGGTCGTTTGGACTGGTGCAAGGTGCCCACTTTAATTAATGGACAGCATATACCAGGCCAACTTCTCACAGCTATGGTTCTGGGCGTGGTGTGATGGTGAGAGGCCAGAGGTGTGCTGGTCTCCCGCGCCTGCACTCTGGTAATTTTTTCTCTACTGCCCTTTATGCAGATCTGCGCTGGAGGACACGTGTCCACTGGAGCTCTGTGCTTCCCTTGCTGGGGCTTCCCTCCTTCCCCATGCATACACGTCCTGCTGTCTGGGGGAGTGTGCACAGGTGGGGCTGCTGTGCTGGAGCTCCGTGCTTCCTCTACAGGGACTTCATGCCTTCTCCACAGCTGCACCTACTGCGGACGCCCGAGGGGGGGAGGGGGAGGAGTGGGGGAGGGCAGTGGGGGTGTACACAGATGGGGTTCCTGTGCTGGAGCCTTGTGCTTCCCCTGCTGGGACTGCTCTCCTTTCCCCCAGGTGCACCTCCTGCTAATCTCTGGGGGAGGAGTGTGGGGTGCAAAGGTGGGGCTACTGTGCTGGAGCTCTGTGCTTCCCCTGCTGGGACTTCTCTCCTTTCCCACTGTGGACATACGTGGGGGGTGCACTTCTCTCCTTTCCCCACTGGTGCACCTTCTGCTAATGTCTGGAGTTGCTGGGGTGCACAGGTGGGGCTCCTGTGCTGGAGCTCTGTGCTTCCCCTGCTGGGACTGCTCTCCTTTACCCAGGTGCACCTCCTGCTAATCTCTGGGGGAGGAGTGCGGGGTGCAAAGGTGGGGCTACTGTGCTGGAGCTCTGTGCTTCCCCTGCTGGGACTTCTCTCCTTTCCCCCAGGTGCACCTCCTGCTAATCTCTGGGGGAGGAGTGGGTGGTGCACAGGTGGTGCTGCTGTGCTGGAGCTCCGCGCTTCCTCTGCTGGGACTTCCCCTTCTTCCCCACTGGTGCACCTCCTGCTGATGTCTGGGGGAAGTGGGGGTGCACAGGTGTCGCTGCTGTGCTGGAGCTCTGTGCTTCCCCTGCTGGGACTTCTCTCCTTTCCCCCAGGTGCACCTCCTGCTAATGTCTGGGGGTGCGGGGGTGCACAGGTGGGGATCCTGTGCTGGAGCTCTGTGCTTCCCCTGCTGGGACTGCTCTCCTTTCCCCCAGGTGCACCTCCTATTCTCTGGGGGAGGAGTGAGGGGTGCACAAGTGGTGCTGCTGTGCTGTGTAGTGCCTTGGGCCCTAGGCCCACATGCGGGGTAAAGGACCACACAGACACAGTAGTGCGATACAGGAACTGGCCACGAGCACGTGCACCCGGGCCCTTTTATTGGCAGGGTCACGTCACCCGTGACGCCTGTGATGGATGGGTGTGGGGTGCATGTGTGTCCAGCCCTCGAGGAAGTGGCTGGAAATACCAGTGCCTGCTGAAACACTAGAACGTGTCCAGCAGGACACTACATGCTGGAGCTCCGTGCTTCTCCTGCTGGGCCTTCTCTCCTTTCCCACTGTGGACATACGTGGGGGGTGCACTTCTCTCCTTTCCCCCAGGTGCACCTCCTGCTAATGTCTGAGGGTGCGGGTGCACAGGTGGGGCTCCTGTGCTGGAGCTCTGAGCTTCCCCTGCTGGGACTTCTCTCCTTTCCCACAGGTGCACCTCCTGCTGCCTGGGAGTGCGGGGTGTACAGCTGGTGTTGCTGTACTGGAGCTCCGCGCTTCCCCTGTTGGTACTTCTCCTTCCCCACGGAGAAAAAATCCAGCCAAGGACAGTGGGGCGTGTGGGCATGTGTAGCTTGGGCAGCCTGGAGCTTCCACTCTTGACCTTTCCTCCTTTCCATCTCTCGCCTGCCCAGGAAGCGGCAGCTCATTGTGGGGCTTGTTATCCACACCCAGCTGGCATGCCCTTGTGAGCGAACAGTTCACCCACCGGTAAGGGGCACCGTAAAGAAACAGGGCACAGTACTGCCAGCTCTACATTGTCAGACTTGAAGGCCCAGTTTAAAATGCGATTAAAATGCGTACCTTGTAAAGCTGTAACTGCTTCTGAAGGGGCGGCACAATAAATAACATCACAGCCCTGGATTAGCTACTCTATCTTTTTACTAACAAGCATTTACAATGCAATAGGTCTCGCAATGACATTATTTTGAGCTATTGGCATTGTAAATTTCATTGTTTTTTTTCCTTCGTGAAGCATTAATCAAATGGTGTAATGCAAAATGGCAATAGCTCACTTTGTTGTAATTGCGAAATCTATTGCATTGCATTTGTACTAGTGTGAGTTTTGCATTGTAAATGGTACGGGCTTTTATTAATGTTTTTATTTTTTATCACATTAATCTAATGCATTAAAAATGTTAATACCCACTCACTTTGGAATAAGGACTCTCAGTGGATATTACATATACCCATGTATTGTTACTATGATTGCAGTTACAGGTGTGAGATCACTATCACTGCAGATATAGGTGTGATATTACTATCACTGCATATATATTCATGAACACTCGTATTCCTGGACAAGCTCCTTGTTGGACCCCAGTCTCAGCCTCTTCTGTAGCATTAAACCAGCCTCCACCACGCCTGCCATGCTTCACAGCAGCTCGAGCTCGCGCCTTGCAGGTGGAAGCCAGAATCTAGGGCCTCCAGTCTAATCAGTACACAGAGAAACTAGCAAAACAGATGGGCTGGGGGGTATTTTCCTACTGGGAGGCTCTCTTAGCTCCAGCCCTGTGGACATCCTTGTTTGTTCCGTGGTAAAGGAAGGGCATTCTTACCCCCAAAGATTGCTATCCATGGAGCGAATCTCTTGCACGGTGAAGCGCGTGTTAATCACGAGTCTCCATGTGCAGACACGCCGAGCGTGGCGACGTTGCTGCCAGGCCCTGCGCCGTGTGCTCTCACTGGCTCTCCCTCTCGCCTCCCCCCGTGTACGGCGCAGTGAGCTGGGGGCAGAATCAGAGAGATGGGTACGGCCCCTTCTGCCTCCGTTAACTGGTCGCTGCTTTTGTCTCTTGGAGTTATGGTTCATCCTTCAAACAGGGAGAAAGTAGGTTCTCCTGGCGCCCGCCTCGAAGTGGGACGGGGCGGGCTGTTCATATGCAGCGTGAACATGAGATCTTTTCCGCGTAAATGTAATCTACGCATCGACCCTGGCCCCAGGGGGTGAGACTATTAGAGGGTGACGCCGATAGTGCATCATTTCAGAGTGACTGTGGGAAAAGGGACGTAGGGCCAGTCGGTGACAGTTGTGTGAGGGAGACTGTGACTCCACAGTATAGCAGGCCAAAAAGAGAAGGTCGTGACAGGCAAGCAGCACATGGGCCGGACAGGACTTTCAGCGGGAGAGGCCCGCTACCCTTTTCAGTTCTTAAGGCTGGGGAGTTTGGGGAACGATGCACAGAGCTTCAGTGCTTGTTGTAACTAGGGCAAAAGGGCGCGCCCTGGCCTGGACATTTAATTCCACCTGAGTGTTCTGCCTCGTGACCGTCCACAATCGTGACCACGCTCAACCAGAAGCAGAATGGTTTCTGAGTAGTATTGAATTTACACGCGTACACTTCCTGTTCAAAAGATTGCCTGGGCTGAGCGCCTCGCTGTTTACTGAGGCTGGATCTGGCCTGGATGAACCGACTTAAGTGGCAACTAGAAGTTTCGAGAACGGAGTGTCTACTGTCGCCGCAGATGCGTGGAAAAAACACCCCCAAACACCCCTACCCCCGCAACGAAACAGGCGCCATTAAGAAGGGTCGAGACCATTCACAGCGTTTAACAGCTGGAGCTTCTCACGTAAAAATAAAGTCCCAAATCTAAAACTTTGCAGTTCCACAATCCAGCCATTCACAGCATTTCATTGGTGAACTTCCAGGACATTAAGATCGTCCCGGAGCAGGACAACAATGGGCAGGTACTCGCATATAGTTTTAGTAGCACACCGGTCGCCGGTGATAGTGGATACCTACACTTTTTAATTTCTATTTCTAGCGCTGGCAGTGAAAGATGGAGAGAGGCCGGCTCTATGAATATCTGCAGTGCACAGTTAGCTCATGCTCGGAAATTCCCGCAGCAGCCCAGCGACAACAACACGCTTAACATCATACAGTGTTTCCTCACGAAGCCGCCGCTGGACCCATCTTTCAGATCTCGTTAGCGAGCAGGCTGCTGGGCGATGAATAACAAGTAACATCGCGGACTGTCGCCTTCGGGAGGGGAGGTGGGCCCCTCGAGGCGGGTGGCGGTCGTTTTGTTGAACACGCGTGATCTGGGGAATTGCTAGCAAGGCAGGAACGTTCTTTGTTACCGCCCGGTCTCCTTTTGGGACGGCCCATCCGGACTGGATCACGGCTTGTTTAGATAACACGCCTCCTTTAGATAAGAAATTGCTTCATGACAGCCGTGAAGCAAACGATCCAGTCCGGATGGGCCGTCCCAAAAGGAGAAAGGGGGGTAACAAAGAAGCCTCATTTTCAATGGGAGACCACCGTTTACCATAAACGATGACGCCATCCAATGAAAATGAGGGGCGGGGATTCAAGCCCCCTTCTGAAATGTCCTCTCTCACAATGTGTCTCGCAGAGCGGGCAGCGCATGCGCGCTGCAACGCTAGGCGAGACCTAAAAAGGAACTGGAAAGAACATCACCAAAGAAAAGTAGGTGTCGCTGCGTGAAAGGTAGATGTCCTCCTCGCGAGTGACGCGTTCTTTTCCGATCCCTGCGCACACCACTGTTTGCACAGTGTGATCTTGAAGACCAGAGGTCTTTTTGGAGGTTACACTCTCCAGCCGTGTGCGAAGCTAGGATCCCGGGCATTCTGCCCATATTGAGTTGCGATTATGGTTATAAAACAGAGGCTGTGGATGAAAAACAGGAACATTGAAAATCTTACAACATGAAATCTTAAGGATTTAAGGAGGTAAGAATAAAGGTGAAAGAGTTACAATTATGTATTTGACAATTTAATGTCGTCCCGGCTCCCCATAACTCTAACACAAGTGTACACAGTCACTTTTATGCACACTCACACAAATACTGACAACCCACAGAGACACATCCAGTCAGAAACAAAGAGGGCTGCAGACAAAGACATATACTCACGGATTGAAAGGGGAAGACACATTTACAAACACAGGACCACTGCACAGAAATAGACGCAGCAACACATTCAATCAATCAGTCATCAATAAATCAGGGTTTTTATAGAGGGCGACTACTCACCTGTGAGGGTCTCAAGGCACTGGGGGGAGGGGGGTGTCTGCATTTCAGTCGAAGAGCCAGGTCTTGAGGTCCTTCCTGAATTGAGGCAGTGACGGTGATTGCCTGAGGGGCAGAGGTAGGGAGTTCCAGGGCTTCGCAGCAAGGTAGGAGAAGGATCTTCCTCCAGCCGAGGTCTTGTGGATCCATTGGATAGTGGCCAAGGCCAGATGGGCAGAGCAGAGATGTCTGGTCGGTGTGTAGATGGAGATGCAGTGGTTGAGGTATTCGGGTCCGGTGATGTGGAGGGCTTTTTAGGCATGCGTGACGAGCTTGAAGGGGATTCTTTTGTTGTCTGGGAGCCAGTGGAGGTCTCTCAGGTGACCAGAGATATGGATTCGGCTGGGTGTGTCCAGGATAAGTCTGGCGGAGGCATTCTGGATGCGCTGCAATTTCTTTTTGAGTTTTTGGGTCGTGCCGGTGTAGAGTGCGTTGCCATAGTGGAGCTTGCTGCTGATGATCGCCTGGGTGACCGTTCTCCTGGACTCTGTGGGGATCCATTTGAAGATCCTTCTAAGCAGGCGGAGTGTGAGGAAGCAGGAGGGTGATACAGTGTTGATTGTGTGGTTCATAGAGAGCGAAGAGTCAAGGATGATGCAGAGGTTGCGTGCGTGGTCGGTGGGTTGGGGGAGGGGGTTCCGAGTGCTACTGGCCACCAGGAGTCATCCAAAGTGGAGGGAGTTGAGCCCAGGATGAGGACTTCAGTTTTGTTGGAGTGGGCAACAATAGTGGACAACGAGAGCTGTCCCCAATGTGCAGGTATTTTCCTCAGAATTATATAGTCCATGTTTAACATAGACAGCGGTCTATAGGAGGACCCATTTGTAGAGCCTCTGCGGGTTTAGGCAACAAGACAACCATTGCCTCAGTGGAATTAGTCAGGTGAGGGCCCAATACCAACACAGTGGTATACAATGCCGCCAAATAGGCGCTAATAGGTCTGCAAACGTTACATAAAATTCCACCGGCATACTGTCTGAGCCCGTTATTTTTCAAGTCGCCGTATGTGTCACTGCTGCCTTTACCCTGAACTTCTGATATCAGTTGATTGAAAGCTTCTCATGTATATTGGTGAAGGCAGGGGAGTGCCGATCTGCCTAAATATGTTTTGATGTCTGCAGTAGACGCTGCACCATGGCTCCCATACAGTTCAGAATCATATTCAAGAGAGCAACATTTGTCACTTCTGTGGATGATATGCCTCCCCCACCATCTCCCACATGCAACACCACTGGCCAGCTGTTTTTTTAGGTGGAAGGGTCTCTGATTAGAGTGACGACGAGCATAATTAAGTCTGGCATGGAAAGTTCCCAGTTGCCAATCCATGTGTGTAAGCCCTTGGCCTCTCTCTCCACTGGCACAACCCCCCACCATGTAAACCACAGTGGAGAGTTATTTGTGCCACCCAAAGCCAGGGTAGGCGCACACAGTGTAGGTAAGGTCTGTCAAACTTTTGGAAGGAATGTATTTGGATTAATAACAAAGGGCAGAACAAAGGGCAGGACACAGGCCAAAACAGGGAGAACAGTACAGGAAGACGCAAGACTGCCACTGTAACCCTTAGAAGGACTTAACATTACCTCCTACACTGCCACTGTAACCCACGGAAGTGACTGAACATTCCAAACTACGCTTCCACTGTAAGTAATTGAAGGACAGAACTTTACCAGCTACACTGCCACTGTAGCCCATGGAAGTGACTGAAAATTCCAAACTACGTGGCCATCGTAAGCAATGGAAGGACAGAACTTTACCAGCTACACTGCCAATGTGACCCTTGGAAGGACTTAACATTACCAACTACACTTCCACTGTAACCCAGGGAAGTGACTGAAAATTTCACACTACACTGCCACTTAAACCCTTGGAAAGACTTAACATTACCAACTACACTGTAACCCATGGAAATGACTGAACATTCCAAACTACACTGTCACTGTAACCCAAGGAAGGGACTGAACATTCCAAACTACACTGTCACTGTAACCCAAGGAAGGGACTGAACTTTCCAAACTACACGGTCACTGTAACCCACGGATGTGACTGAACATTCCAAACTACACTGTCACTGTAACCCACAGAAGTGACTGAACATTCCAAATTACACTGCCACTGTAACCCACGGAAGTGACTG
Source organism: Calotriton arnoldi (assembly GCA_963921515.1). Taxonomy (NCBI): domain Eukaryota; kingdom Metazoa; phylum Chordata; class Amphibia; order Caudata; family Salamandridae; genus Calotriton; species Calotriton arnoldi. The sequence goes on from CAWUFW010002537.1 coordinate 589,802, forward strand.
AACCTTTCAAACTACACTGCCACCGTACGCAATGGAAGGACAGAACTTTGCCAGCTACACTGCTACTGTCACCTGCGAATGTGACTGCGCAGCACCAACTTTACTGCTGCTACTGTCACTTGCGAATGTGACTGCGCAGCACCAACTTTACTGCTGCTACTGTCACCTGAAAATATGACTGCGCAACACCAACTTTACCAATGCTACTGTCACCTGTGAATGTGACTGCGCAGCACCAACTTACTGCTGCTAGTGTCACCTGCGAAAGTGGCTGCGCAGCACCAACTTTACTGCTGCTATCAGTCATGAACACCACTGGAGTACTAACTACATTACCACTGTTACCCATGAATGTGATTGTGCAGCACCAACAACACTATCACCTCACTCTTGAAGGTGACTGCACAGTCCTAGCTTTGTCACGTCACCCAAGAATACAGTTGTGCAGCACCACTGACAGAGCGGCTGTTCCCCATGAAAGCGATTGTGAACCACGAACTACATTGCCACTGTCACCCATTAACACAATTGTGAATTACCAACTACACGGCCACTATCACCCGTGAGCACGACTGCACAGTCCCAACTACAGTGCCCAGGTCACCCAAGAATGGTACTGCGCAGGGCCCAACTACCGAGCCACTGTCACCAATGGAAGCACTTACACAGCACCAATGCCACAGCCGCCCATTAAACCTTCTTTGGGTGGGGTTGAACAAGTCATGGCAGCTCCGCGGTTTCATCTCTGCTCCTCCTCATGAGCTGGGCTTCACCTGAAGCACTTAAGTGATATTTTACTGCAGTCTGCTTAAGTCGAAAGATATCACAGCAGGAGAGGTTCAGCTTTTAGGAACTTTAGTCGTCTCTTTTTTCAGTTAAAATCGGCAGATCTGAGAGCTACTGTCAATGTTTTAACGGCATTTTTAGCAAACCACACTGAATAAAAAACACCCATAATATGCTGCACGGACATCACTGTTACTTATGATTTTCAAAGAGAGTATAGCGCCAACACCGTAGAAACGGAATGAGGACAGGGTTACTAGTTTAAGAACTAACTGTCTGCATATAAAACCAGAAGCATTACAACACGGATGATGCGGGACATCTGTTAATGGATGAAGCTGTTCGACTGATACAAGTAATTCAAAAAGGCTGATTTGAAAAGGCCACGTTGTGCCCTCTGGACTTGTAGCGTTAAACGGGGATGCTTTCCAAGGGATGTGGATGCCGCCAAACACAAGCCTGGCTCACTACACCAGTGCCCCTGGATTCTTCTGTTAGTGCTGCTGCGCCTCCCAAGCTTGGTTCTGCTCCACCAGCCACTTGGAAGGGTCAACACCGGTCACACTCCACTGCTGACCATTGTCCGCGGAGGCGGCCGGCGGGTCCCAGCCCACCCCTCTGCAGACGTGCAAACAAGAGCGCCCACGCCGCTCGGACATCAAAGTTCAACAAACAACCTGCTCTGGGCCTGCACAGCCAAGGGGCCGTGCAACTGGACGTCTTCAGGGGGTCAAGGCGCTTGGCACATCAAAGGTTGCACCACACACGAACTGGGCACATGGATGCCAATGGCGTCGGCTGAGAGGGGAGATTCGTCTTTTGTGCTGGGCTTCAATCCCGTGTTGGCCCAAGTAATTAGGACTTCTAGCTTATGAACTTGGGCCCAAGGAAAGCCTCTCCGAAGAGGTGGGGACATCAAAGCCTCTCCACCGTCTGGCGCCCATCTTGTAAAATTGGATTTCCTTCTCGCATACGAGGCTAATTGAATTTGGTTGTTGACTTGAATACATTTGGAAGTGCCTTTTAGGTGCGCCGGAGGAGCCGATGATCGTCCTGGGAAGAGGAAGGCCGAGGCCAGAAGAGTGCCTAGACATCAGCATGGACGCCATCATGAGGCCTCTGGAGTGAACAGAGGGGGGCTCCATCTTATCCACTAGTGAGCCTTCGCTTACGTTTGCCGCAATGGCCGCATTTTTGGTGATATGTGGTCGACTGGTGCATTCCTGCCCACAGCAGCAACTCCAGCTTGCTATTATAAAACTCTCACGAGGCCTGTTCTTTGCTTAACCAACCCCTACACATGACGCCCTAATCATACACTACAGCTACAAGGTGGATGGCCACGTCACCCGCAGGGGGACACTGAAGGGAACAGCCACATAGTGTTTCCTCGCTGCCCAGGGGTAGTATTTTGTCAGTGGCCACCAGGCTTAGTAAGGTAGCCATGGCCAGCGCCAGATTTCGCCTCCCACATGAACCCAGGTGGATGACGTCACTTCCCCTCCGGGGGTCGGGTCTGACAATCTGTTGGCATCCCTAGCTCTCAGGCTCTTACACTCGTGAGTATGTACTTCGCCGTCCAATTGCTTCTCTCAGGTCCAGGTTCTTTGCTTTGTGGTGAGTACAATATGCAGCCTACCCCATGTATGATTGCAGGTTTCCCACAATGCTCTCGACATGATACTGTGCAAAAGCAGGCCTCAGAGGAAAACTAAAGGGCAGGATAAGGACAACTGGCGTCATGTCTAAGATCTGTTAATGAATTTAATTACAGACGAGTTAAAAGGTAAGATGAGCAGCAATTGTGTGATGACCTGGCTGGATTTGTGGGTGATTGCCAATGATGTCACTGCACCTACATCTCTGATGCCACCTGAGAGCCTTCCTTGCAAGAGTGCTACAAGAGTCCTGCAGGACTCCTTTAAAAGTGCCCCACAGCGCTAAGAGGATGCTTCTGGATGGCACAGGTGCTGCTCAATAATATGTATACAGTGCAGACTATTAAGCAAGCCCATGAAATCAATTACATTTGTATTAATGTTTAGACACAAGTCTTTAAAACATAAATACATAGCGATTTATATTTACATTTACATTAAAATGAACAATTAAACTAATATAGGGATGGTCTTTAGACCAACCCCGGTTCTAGGCCTAGGTCACAAATACATGGTAGACTTTGTCAATAAAAGTAACAAGCATTTGCAATGCAATAGGTCTCGCATTTACGCGAGTTTAAGCTATTGGCATTGTAAATGACAATGCAAAACACACAAGATGATGGACGAAATGTTGCACATTGGCAAACATTCACCCCCAGTCAAAGATCTGGGTTTAATCCATCGTTATTTTGCTTCACCATGCCACCCCAGTTCAGACATAGCCATATGCAAATCAGTCTTGACCCTGTGCCTCATGGGAACAGTCCAGACCGAACTGACAAGCCATGTCTTCCCTGGACCGGAATCAAGCATCCTAGGACCGGTTTCGGGCTTTCAGCCCTCATCAGCCAGGATAGCTTGACTCCAGTGGCGTAGTGAGCACGGGACCCACGTCTGGGCATACCCTTCCCACTTAGGGCAAAATGCAAAACACACAAGATGATGGACGGAATGTTGCACATTGGCAAACATTCACCCCCAGTCACAGATCTGGGTTTAATCCATCGTTATTTTGCTTCACCACGCCACCCCAGTTCAGACATAGCTATATGCAAATCAGTCTTGACCCTGTGCCTCATGGGAACAGTCCAGACCGAACTGCCAAGCCATGTCTTCCCTGGACCGGAATCAAGCATCCTAGGACCGGTTTCGGGCTTTCAGCCCTCATCAGCCAGGATAGCTTGACTACAGTGGCGTAGTGAGCACGGGACCCACGTCTGGGCATACCCTTCCCACTTAGGGCAAAATGCAAAACACACAAGATGATGGACGGAATGTTGCACATTGGCAAACATTCACCCCCAGTCACGTGGCTTGGCAGTTCGGTCTGGACTGTTCGCATGAAGCACAGGGTCAAGACTGATTTGCATATGGCTGGGTCTGAACTGGGGTGGCGTGGTGAAGCAAAATAACGATGGATTAAACCCAGATCTGTGACTGGGGGTGAATGTTTGCCAATGTGCAACATTCCGTCCATCATCTTGTGTGTTTTGCATTTCGCCCTAAGTGGGAAGGGTATGCCCAGACGTGGGTCCCGTGCTCACTACGCCACTGGAGTCAAGCTATCCTGGCTGATGAAGACTGATAGCCTGAAACCGGTCCTAGGATGCTTGATTCCGGTCCAGGGAAGACGTGGCTTGGCAGTTCGGTCTGGACTGTTCCCATGAGGCACAGGGTCAAGACTGATTTGCATATGGCTATGTCTGAACTGGGGTGGCGTGGTGAAGCAAAATAACGATGGATTAAACCCAGATCTGTGACTGGGGGTGAATGTTTGCCAATGTGCAACATTCCGTCCATCATCTTGTGTGTTTTGCATTTCGCCCTAAGTGGGAAGGGTATGCCCAGACGTGGGTCCCGTGCTCACTACGCCACTGGAGTCAAGCTATCCTGGCTGATGAAGGCTGATAGCCTGAAACTGGTCCTACGATGCTTGATTCCGGTCCAGGAAGACGTGGCTTGGCAGTTCGGTCTGGACTGTTCCCATGAGGCACAGGGTCAAGACTGATTTGCATATGGCTATGTCTGAACTGGGGTGGCGTGGTGAAGCAAAATAACGATGGATTAAACCCAGATCTGTGACTGGGGGTGAATGTTTGCCAATGTGCAACATTCCGTCCATCATCTTGTGTGTTTTGCATTTCGCCCTAAGTGGGAAGGGTTTGCCCAGACGTGGGTCCCGTGCTCACTACGCCACTGGAGTCAAGCTATCCTGGCTGATGAAGGCTGATAGCCTGAAACCGGTCCTAGGATGCTTGATTCCGGTCCAGGGAAGACGTGGCTTGGCAGTTCGGTCTGGACTGTTCCCATGAGGCACAGGGTCAAGACTGATATGCATATGGCTATGTCTGAACTGGGGTGGCGTGGTGAAGCAAAATAACGATGGATTAAACCCAGATCTGTGACTGGGGGTGAATGTTTGCCAATGTGCAACATTCCGTCCATCATCTTGTGTGTTTTGCATTGTAAATGACAATGCCTTTTATTTATGCTTTAAAAACGTAAACAAAAATAAAAGCCATTGTCATTTGCAATGTCAATAGCTCAAACTCGCGTAAATGCGAGACCTATTGCATTGCAAATGCTTGTTGTAAAACGGCTTCCTGCACGAGTTTTATACAGCAAGGGCGTGTCCCTTGTACTTGATTAATATACGTTTATGCTGAAATTAACCCCAGTCTATCTGTCATGCGCTGTGATGAATAAAGATTTACTTTGCCTCTTATTCGATATAGATTTTTTTCTGGTCAGAGCCCGAAAAAACGGAAACGATTTTTCGATTAAAAATTAACAACTGCACCAGTTGCACCGGCCTTGCAGCAGTGCTCATAACGTTCTTTGCCTCTCATTCAGAGTGATTTATAGAAACATTCCCAAATGAGATACTTTGCTTTATCATGCAAATCTGTGGCTGGTGTTTAATAACAGGGCCTAGTGTGAAAAGGAAAGCATAATTAGCTGTCAAACACCCGAGATCTATGGCCGGCACCTTAACTGAAGAAATGCGCTTAGCAAAAACAAGAAACAAGATACCCAAACTTTCAAGAGCTGATCCCGGAGTTTGACCTCGGAAGTGGTGCTGCCTTGAGGGGTGAGGCCACTTCGCGGGTGGGAGACGGGGAGGGGCGAGGAAGGAACGTATAATGCGCTAATAAATACGCCAATTCTGTCACTTTTTTTTTTTTTTTTAAACCGGGAGGGTGGGGGTGGATATACGATCCCAGCTGTTGAGAACTACTGTACTTGCCTTTTTTTTAAATGAAATATTAACAAAAAGTAAGACTGCTACTCTATAGTTTTGTGTTTCCGTTTTAAGAGGGGTTCCGCTGTGCATCTTATGGCAGCAAGCCACGGACCGCAAAATTAAAAAAATGCTAACCCCACGTATTAAGTAAAGAAAACAACGATGGCTCAGCAATTAGCGGCATTATATATGTTAGCGCTAAGTAAGTCCAGATGTTACTGCTGGCGCCCAGTACATTCTTTGCGAGCCAGCAGAAACCAGAGCCTTTGACTCGCTACACATTAAAGTTATCTCGGATTTGTAGACGGGGGAAGCCTGTTAAACAGTGAAGTCTGCAGCTGGTTGGTGCCTTCTGAGGCTGTGGTATTAGAATACTTAGCTGCCTCGCATACCTCTTCTGCTCTTCAGAGGCCTCAGGCCGGCCGGCCGGCCGGCCCGGCTTTGCTAAAGACAAGAACTGTCCTCTCCGTGATTCATTAATGGGCCTGTGATGCTAAGCGGCCCCCGAAGGCGTCAGTGTCCTTCCGGGGCTGCGGAGCACCACAAACAAGCTGTCGCCATAAAGTGAATGTACACAAGTGAAGCGCCCTGCCTCTGAGGTGTGTAAACTTTTCCGTCATATCTGCAGGGGCTCTAGGGATGTCTGCAAGAGAACAGCTTCAACGTGACCATGTAGAGAAAGCGGCAGAAAATGTTAGAAGCAGCGGAACAACTGACAATCGGCGCACGGGCGCCATTGTAAAAGCGCTGCATTTTGCATCTTTTGAAAAGGAAAAAAAAAGTCTTTTTAAAAGTTGATTTATGCGAGCAGCGCAGAAGAAAACAAGAGAGGAGCGGGGGCGAGCGAGCGCGGCAGCCTGGGCTTTTGAAAGCTGACCAGACGCTCGTGCGGCATGGCCTTTTGCCCGCACGGCCGGCATGTGTTTCCAATTATCGCGCCCGCGTCTGGGCACGATAATTGGAAACAGATGTGTGCCGCGCGCATAACCGCAGGGAAAAGGCCATGACGCACGAGCGTCTGGTCAGCTTTGAAAACCCCACTACATAAAGTCTTCGCCAGAAGCAGCGCTTGCGCGCTACTCTAGGCTCGACCTAAAAACGCCTTCCTCCCACAATTCCTACGTTTCTAAACAATACAATCTTTTCAAAATCTTGCCATGGCGAAAGCGACTTCCAAGAATTCCATGTTCATCAAAAGTGCAAGTGCATTAGTACGGTGATTTATACCATACTTTAAGTAAAGCACTTTAAAAATGGAGCGATGAGGCCTATCGAAATGGTGACAATCAATAAAAACATGTACATTAAAAAAATTCGAATTTCAGTCCACATGTGCAATTATTCGCCATATCCAAAAAAGATTTGAATTTCTCCACTCAGAAACCGGACATTTAAAGCCACCTGAAATTTTAAGAGAAGTAAATGTAAATTGGCATCGGGGAAAGCATCTAAGTAAGGAAACGCTCTTCTGCTATCCCATGAATATAACATATATACTGCAGAGGGTCTCACCCCCACGTACTTCATATCGGCCAATCTAGATTCCCTTCTGCAGGCCATCTGTACCTCTGCTTTAGTGAGGAATGAAGCCTCAGTCACCTTCCATTTTTAAGGCCCCTGCGATGATGCCCAGTCGCTTCCTGACCTGCCCACCTTAGCTCACTTCTTCCTATTTCGGAAGCACAAAATCTCAGGGTTATTTTGTGCACCAGGAAATTCCAGCCCTGTAAATCGCATTCAAGTCTTATTGCTGGGCCCATGGCAGATTTGGGAAGGGCCAGGAGTCTTTTCAAGCACTTACTCTCGCATCTTTACCAACTTCCCGGCATACTTAAAGACAATACCTCGATCCCATAAAGAGATTGAGTGCGGACCATCGCACTGTATGTAGTTAAAAGGGGAGACCAAGAGGGACCTCCAAAACTATTCCTAAAGCGAACTAGGCCCCCTACGGTTGCAGCTGACCTAGTCTCACCCATTTCTTTATGTTGGGCCCAGTTCAACTGTTTTGTAAACATCATGCCTAAATATTTATATGACGACACCACCTCCACTATCTTGTTCCCCAAAGTCCACTTAAATTATTTAGTTTTTTTCCCAAATGGTATTATTTTTGTTTTACCCATATTCACCTTTAACTTATTTGCCTCACAATAATTGTTACATTTAGTCAATTTCCTCGGTAGGCTCAATTGGATCAAGTCGAGAATTGCTGGGCCATCTGCATAAAGTAAGCAAGGCACATGCCTTCCCCCATTTTCGTCGAGAATGGCTGTGTGTTGGCCAGTTCCCTTGGGAGGTCTGCGAGAAATAAGGAAAAGAACGTAGGGGCCAACACACAACACGGTCTTAACCCATTACCTAAAGATATTCTTTCTGAGAGGGCCTCGTCCATGTCAAGCTCCACCTGGGCCCAATTTTGGGAATGTCATTCATGCAGGATTGCCAATAAGCATAGGGGAATGCCCTGTTGACGGAGTTATGTCCAAAGCATATCACGATCTACCAAATCAAAAGCAGAACTAAAATCTATGAAACAGAACAAACTCCCTGTGGTTTCCATAGCCTTTTTGCCCAAGGCCCGCAAACTAAAGCAGTGATCTATCATAGAGTGCCTGCGTTTAACTCCCCCTTGTTCCATTGGTATTATATCATTACAATCAATATAATTCTTTAAGGAGACAAGTATGACTTTGGAATACAGTTTTGCACCCACATCTAGTAGGCTTATCAACCGATAATTACCAGGTGGATCCAACTCCCCTTTCTTATTAATCGGTTTGATTACTGCACCTTTCCAACTAAGCGGGAATATGTCAGATTTGAGAAGAAAGTTGCCCACTACAGAAGGTTATTCTTTATCACAATTGCTGGAAGATTATCTGGCCCAGCTGTTTTAGTCAGCTTTAAGGAGGAAATTAACTTGACCATCGATTGGACAGAGAAGGACTGCAATTCCTCTTCCTCCAATTCGGGCCAGTTCTCCCTCACAATATCCTCTCTGGGCTTGTAAATATTACTTAAAAAGTTTACCCAAACTGTTTCCGGAACCATGCATCTTGCTGAAGGTGACGCATTCCTGCATCCGTTCTTTACTAATTACCAAAATGTCCTCATACCCTTTCCCTGAAGGGTACTAATCATGAGGTTCCAATTGGATTGATAATTAGATCATTAATATGCCCTTTTTTAGAATTTTAACTCTCATGGGTAATTATAGGGTCCCTTGGGTGCCTAGCCCTTCCTGCATTCCTTAACTCCTTCCTAGCCTGCAAGCACTCCATATCAAACCACGGCTTCTTTGGGGACCAGCTAGGCTTTTCATCTCTTGCTGCATTGTTACAGTGCCTTACTATTGGGGTCAAATGCTTTACTACCTCCGTTATAGTCTTAGAGTACCATTCCAAAACTCCCAAGAAGCCCATGATCACTTTGTACCATTTGTAATCACGATTTGTAAAAGGTTTTAAAATATATCATTTTGTTATCCCAGCCCTGGCCATATTTAGGAAGAGGTATTACATCTCTATGAAATGCTGTGCCTTGTAGCTCAACTCTTGCCCAAGCTCCACACCTCTTTCTCACTCCTTCCTACCACTAATATCCATCTGTACCTAGGATCCCCTCTCCAGCCTCCCCAATCTAACCCATCCGTCTTGGCCTTCACTACCCTCTCCATGGCTACGCTCTCCCCAACCCTTGGCCCTCTAGACTCCCATACAAAGGTTGCGAGACAGAAGCTTCCCAGAGATCACAACCAAGGAAAAAGCAATATACATAAGGGAGGTGATATACTGTACTATGTGAAATGCCTCACTCCCACGTCCCGGGGTAATTGGGCAGCGTCATGTTGGTCAGTATCTATCATTCCCCTTTAGCATGCCAGTGGGATACTGGGCATGCGTCTTGTTCTAGAGTTGTGGGGTTACTGGGTTGTATCTATATTCCCTCTAACATGCGTCTTGTCCCAGAGTTCTCAGGTTTTTGGATGGTACATATGTTCCCTCCACCACGCTCCTTGTCCCCAAGTCCTGGACAGTATCTATTTTTCCTCCAACTTATATGCCTTGTCCCAAGTCTTTGGGTTACTGGGCAGTATAACTCTCTAACTTGTGCACCTTGTACCCAACTCCAGGGGTTACAGGCCACTTTCTATATTTCTTCTAATATGCACCTTTTTCCCAAGTCCAGGGGCCACTCGACACTCACTGTCAATGAGTTAAATGGAACTGCTAGTGCCCCTGCCATGCACAGTGTTATCCTCAATTATGTCATTTCAGATGTTGCAGGGATGTTATCAAAGATGCCATAGAACATGTCATAAGTCACAGAATATGGAAGGTAATTAGCAAAGCATTACAAAGGTGCGAGTTATAGTTACTTTAGGGCACGAGTAATAGTCACGTGAGATAACTATAACTGGTGAATATCAGTGGTTTTGTTAGTTTAAAATGGTATGTTTTATTTGACATATTCACTTAACTATAATGTCCCTTTAAGCTTTGTTTCTTTCAGTGAATTTCTAAGGTCTTTTAAATGTAAACTAAGACAGTCTCATAATACTTAACTATAATATCTCTTTAACCTTTAGTTTTTTTCAGTCAATTTCTATGTTTTAAAAAAAACGTAAATTAAGATGTTCATCGCCGTGCACAACGTGGGGCTGCGCACAGGGCCTCCCTCGCCTATGAGGCAAGGCCCTGCACCCAACCCCTGTGGGCATCCAACCTCTGGCATGCAGCCACTCCTCCTCATAAATAAATTATCTGACCCGGGGGATGGGGTCCCCGGGGCCTCTCTAGGTTCCGGGAGGTGGACCGCAACCCCCTCCCTAAAATGAATACTTTGGCCCTGGAGGATTGGGTCCCTGGGGCCTTACTGAGGCAGGGGGGCGCACGCCCTCATACTCATAATTAATGACGAGGCCCTGGGGGATGGGGTCCACGGGGCCTCCTAATAGCTTGGAGAAGGAGGCCGCATGACACTTTCCCTGAATTCTTTTTTTAAAAAGCACCCATCAGCAATGCCTCAGGTCCTAGCCCACCCTGAGTGGCTTATTTTTGAAAAGGCAGCCTTTTTTTTTTTTTAATGATGCCGCGAATCTTCTGTGGATCAGCGGTATGCTAAAAAAAAAAAAAGACATTTTTGGCCCCAGGTTCACAAATTTTCTTAAGACTTTACACAAAAAAGGGTTATCCACCTCAGCTCCTTCCCAGAAGGTTATTATGGGATGAATCGTCAAGTGGAGGACCAAGAAAAAGCGGGGTGTCAAAAAGCACTTTCCCCATGCAATTTCCCATAAGAAAATTGAATAGTGCTACAGCCAAAACGGCGTAATGGAATTACACCAAACTTGGCAGAAAGCTAGATCTTTACCATGAAATCGAACTTTTAGTGATTTGGTATAAATCTGTTCAATAGTTTTCGAAAAATTAACATTTAAACATATATGTATATATAGCATCGCTATACTACAGCGAAACGACCACCGAGTACTGCAGTGCTGCAAGCTCAAACCACTCAAACCATACCATCTGGTAGGCTGGCCAAAACATGAAGGGAAAGTTGTGGCTGCCATTTTATGACTTGTGGAACTTGGTCCTGTGTTGTCGAAAATAGATGAAAATAAGGAGGCAGGGTAGGGGGACCCTGGTTCCCTGGCTCTTAGGAAGGGCGGGGGGTGGGGGGGTCACAGAGGGCCACCTCCTGGTGTCAAATAAAAACAAAAAAAATGTTTTGGCACTGCGGTAGCGGGGTACTACTAAAAAAAACTCAGCACGGCCCCCATGTAATTTCATAGAAGCACAGGAAAAAAAAGTTGGGGCCTTGGGACGCTGCAAGACCATGGGTGTTGGTCAGCAACGGGGTCATGGCCACCTGGGAGTTAGCCATCCGCAGGGGGTTTGCTGCAGTGCCGCACAGGCCCTGCAGCCAACCCCAAACCATGCACGGCCAAAGGCCATATGCAGCACAGGGTAGGCCTAGTTAGGTATGGTTAAAACAAAAAAAAGAAATTAACTGAAAAAAACAGAAGTTAAAGGTACGTTATAGTTAGGTATGGTTATAATATCGTACTTTACATTTTTTTAAAAACCTAAGAAATTGACACAACCAAAGGTTAGAGTGACGTCATAGTTAGGAGAAAATGTTACTTAAAAAGTTACATTTTAAACGAAAAAATCCTGAAAATTACCATTTATAGTTATTACCTTACATATTGCATCACTCATGACATGTTCTATGCCACTGATCACATCAATGCGACATCTGAAATTATATAATTGATAACTACACTGTGCATGGCAAGGGTTTTTCTCGGCCATCGCTTGATGGATTACCCCAAAGTTTTGTAGAGAGGAGCTTAGGTGGATGAACTTTTTTTGGGAAAATTTAGTGAAGATTTGTCAAATGGCGCCAAATTTATAAACAAAACAATAAAAAAATGTATCTAACCATCTATCTGAATATATATATATATATTCAGATAGATATTCACTGAAAAAAACAAAGGTTAAAGTAACGTTATAGTTGGGTGAAATGTTTGGTAACAACTTCTGAGTTTCCATAGAGTGTTTTTTTATATAAAAAACATATACATATACATACATACATACATATACATACATACATATATATATATATATATATATATATATATATTCACTGAAAAAACCACAGGTTTCAGAGACGTTATAGTTAGTTGGACATTTCACTCATACAAAACCAGAGAAATTCAGCCGTTCTAGTTAGTAGAGCTAACTATAACTCGCTCCCCCGCAATGCACTGCTGATGAGGTCACATATTACATCACTCATGACATGGTCAGTGACATCACTGATGACATCTCAAATGACATCATTGATGACATCATCCAGTGACTGAGTGTTTCTAAAAAGTTCAAGAATGTTTATATATATATATATATATATATATATATATATATATATATATATATATGCCAAGGTGTATTGAAGAATGAGTGGGTGTATGAGTGTCTGAATGGATGATTTACTGGGTGCGTGACTGACTGTATAAGTGAGTGATTAAACGTGCCTTAGTGAATGCATGGGTGAATGATTAATCTGTGTGAATGTCTGTATCAGTCTGTCAGTTGGTGTGTAAGTGCATGGGTTGGTGAGTAGCTACATCAGTGTCTATATAGGTTAATGATTGGTTGTCTGAGTACCTGTATGGGTGCCCGAGTGTCTGTGTTAGTGGGGGGGGTGTGACTCCCTGCATGGATGTGGGTATATGCATTTATGAGTGCGTGTGTTAGGGACTGGATGGGTGAGTGATTGTACGTATAGCTGAGTTGGTTAGTGAATGGATGTCTTAGTGGTATATGTGTAAGTAACTACATATGTGAAAGGCAGTATATGTGAGTGTTGGAGTATATAAGTGAGTATATGCGACAGTGAGTGATTGTGACAGTGCCTGCATGGATAAGTGTGTGCTTATGTCAGTAATTGTTGAAGAGAGTACGTATATGGTACTATCTGTATGAATAAGTGAGGTGGTGTGTGTGTATAACTGTATAGGTGAGTAAATGGCAGTGTAATTTATTCTTTGGGTGACTGACTAGGTTTTTGAGTAATTCTTTGGGTAAGTGGCAGTGTGTGAGTGTCTATATGGGTGTATGAGTGGATATATCAGTGGCTGTATTGATGAATGACTGCGTGTATGAGTGACTGTATGAATTAGTGAGTGGATGTGTGTGTAGACGTATGAATCACTGAGCGGGTATGTACTAACTGCTATTGGTCTGTCTATGGTTTCGATATTGGTAGTCTATATTTTAGAGTGGGTGTATCAAAGGTTTTATTAGCGTGTGAGGAGGTGCATCAGATGATCACGTGGATGATGTCATCAGTGATGTCATTTGAGATGTCATCAGTGATGTCACTGACCATGTCATGAGTGATGTAAGATGTGACGTCATCAGCAGTGCATTGTGGGGGCGCGAGTTATAGTTAGCTCTAACTATAACGGCCGAATTTCTCTGGTTTTGTACGAGTGAAATGTCCAACTAACTATAACGTCCCTGAAACCTGTGGTTTTTTCAGTGAATTTCTAAGGATTTTTAAATGCTAATTTCTAAATATAACATAGTAGTCGCGTTTGCAGAGTGGTGCAGAAAGAGGTCTGGGCCTCCGACCAGCGCTCAGAAATTTTACTGCGTAGGACTTAAAGGAGCTACCAGGAGGGCTACTTGGCCGCCAAAGTCCCTCAGGAGTAAAGTGGACTTCAACCCCCAACCAGTACTGTGCCAGGAGGCACGTTTGCAGAGTGGTGGAGAAAGGTGAGCATGGCCTCCAAAGACCTCTTAGCAATCCCACTGTGTGGGACTTACTGGAGGTAACAGGAGGGGTAGTTGGCACCCAAGGTCAACCTTGGGGGCCAACTACCCCTCCTGTTACCTCCAGTAAGTCCCACACAGCAGGATTGCTAAGTTCTCATACCAGGCCACGCCCCCTTTCCCCACCACTCTGCAAACGCACTTCCTGGTGCGCTCTTGGATGGGGATTAAAGTCCCCTTCGCTGCTCGGGGTTCTTAGGGGCCAACTACCCTACCTGATACCTCCAGTATGCCCCAGATAGTGGGATAGCTGAGAGGTGGACACAGGCCACGCCCCTTTCTCCACCACTCTGCAAACGCACCTCCTGGCTGGATAAAGTCCACTTCAGTCCTGAGGTGTAAAACAGGAGGACAATCGACGAATGGAATAACCTTAAGTATTGCCCGGCGATGTCGCCTCTATTCCCCAAAATATGAATCAATGAAGAGGCAGGCGCTGGAGACTGGAAGGCAGGAAACAAAGGTTTATTCTCTCCGGAGGAGAACACGTCAGATCAGACCAACAGGGAATCTTCACGAGGTGCTCTACTGCATCTCTGAGGCCTGGCCTCTTATACACGCATTTATGGCAGGAAGACATTCTTTATTACAGTAAAGATACTTTGAAGTATGAAAGACATCCCTGGGATCTTCTGCTTCAGACCCGTTCCCACGCACCCTTACAGTGAGAATCCCCTCCCCATTCACCATACAGAATCGTCATCAGACGGCAGGATCAGCAGGGCATTCCGCCGGTTCCCGGAATGCATGTGGTGTGACGGATCTCATGGGGTGGGGGCCTTGATCTACTGTAACTCCTTTGAAGAGGGCGATTCCTTACAGTCGGGGCCATAAACTGTATCCGCAGGGCTAGGTGATAGCCTGGGACCGGCCTGGACAATCGGATACGGAGGAAGAGGGGTGTCAGAGGGTGTGATAGTGTATAGGAGGAAAGGGAGGTGTCGGGCAGGCCCGGGGTGAGATTCCCAGGGAAGTGCAGCGCAGTTGGAGGGGGTTAATGGCCCGTGCATGAGAGAGAGAGAGAGAGAGGGTGACCAGTGCGGGGGGGCTTGCGAGGATGTGGAGCCGCGCTGGGGATTAGCGGTGTGCAGAGAGTGGGTCTGATCAAGGTAGCTAAAATGGCCGCCGCGGACGACGAAAGTGTGGCATTGGGAAAAAGGGCAAGATGGCGCAGACAATGTTTATCGATACAAATTAATTTTCCACAGTCCCCCCTTTTAACATTTCTCGCCAACTTGTTAATTCGGGTCGATCCCCATAATGCCACGTATTTCTGTCTCATACAAAGTTTTCATGTGTTCAGCCTGTAAGTCCAAAGTCTTTGGGCAAATGCAATTTGAAAATAATGAACACAGAGGAGGCAGACATTGGATACTTAAGCAACACCCGCATAGCACCACAATCGGAATCAGAATGAATGTGAACAACCTCCACCCCCAGGCTTTCAGTAAGTCCCAGAACCAGCTCCCAAGCGACCATCCTTCTTGCTCCCGGTGTACTTCAGAGGACAGTCTATGGAGGTGTTCGATGGCTTTGTAAACAGAAGGTGAATTGTCTGGCACGTAGGTGCAACAGCTGGACCCAATGATGCGGCATGCTCCTCCTCGGTCTGCCAGAACCACGTCTAGAACAAGGCGGTTCTGCAGAGCCACCAGGCGGACTGCCTGAAGCTCTGCGGTGTTATTGGTCAAGATGCCAGCTGTGATGTTCATGGTGGTTTCAACTGCCTGGGTCAAGTGTCGGATGGCGCGGCTGTTCGTCATCGGACCCCAGAATGGCACAAGTCCTTTCGCGGCATCCAAGAACTGTGCTCCTGTCGAGTCGGCCTGGTCGATGTCCCTTGCACGCTTTTGCCGGTGATGGCTTGCTGGGGCCACATACGTAGGTGGGAGGATGAAGGCAATGTAGCATGTGCCCCCAACCTTTGGGGAGCCAGGTGTATGCTTTGGTGCCACAAACAAAGTACATATTTGGAGAAGCAACAAAGGAGGGAGGGTCGGATGAATCCAGTGTTCTGGTGATGACGCAGGCGCTGCGGCCCACCAGTTGCGTCCCCAGGCCTTCGATGCACACAAGACCCGAGACGTTGACAACAGACAAGGCCACTGTCAGAGTGGTGGCTGTTCGTTTCCGGAGGTAGGAGAAAGTGGGTCTGGCTGGGTTATGGAAAACTTGCATTTCCACTCGTTCTTTGGCAGGGATGTCCATGTGAATAGAGGTACCAGAGGTCAGAGGGTAAAAGGAGTAGCGGTTCGCCCAGTCTTATTCAGCCATGCCTCGTGGTAGAAATGCGAAACAGTTCTTTCTGATGTGGCATTGTCTTTAAAGCTTTCTTGCAGAAGAATCAGCCAGGCAAGACAGGAGCCGTGGATGGAAAAGGGCGAAGGAATGAACGGGATGGAGTGTCCGGCTGCATGGGGCAGCAGCCCGCAGATCCAGCAATTAGTGGCATTAGCGGCAAGGTTGTGTTGGTGCAGCAGTTGCACAAAAGAGTTATTCCAGAACTCCCTGCGTCTCTCTCGGAGCGGTGGAGAAAGGGCAATCAGGAAGTGTTCCTTGGTAGTTATCGGCAGTTCAGTGGGGAGCAATGTTTTGTGAGCGGGTGTGCTTTCTTCGATGATCCAGAAGGTTGTCATGAGGAGGAGGCAAAAGAGAAGGGTAATGAAAACGGCTATAGTCTTTGAGCTGTGCAGTTTGTTAGTCTTTGGGTTTCGGTAGGTCCTCTTCGGATATCCAGTTGCTTCCATCATTGGGGAGTCGGGCGCTTCCATCATCTTCAGAGTGCTCGGTAGCGGGCAGAACCACCGACTTTCTCTGACTTCTCTTCGGGCAACCTTGAGTGTGTTAGGCTACCGTTCTGAGATTTTACCCAGTCAGTGGTCTGCTTTGCCGAAGCTCCTCCCTTTTACGTAGGTTGTACCCTTCCCTGGACGGTACGGTGGGATCGGGAAACTCTGCCAGTTCAAGCGTTTCTGTGTCGGTGTGACAGCTCAACGATGGTTTGTCTTTTGTCAGGAGCTCTTCCTGAGTCGCGATGTCTTCTTCCGTCGTCAGAGTTGGGGGCGCGTTTACAATGGTGCGCATGCACCCAGTGGCGCTGCCTTCCACTCGAAGGGCCGTCCGTGTAGTGATCAGGACTTGCCAGGGGCCCGTCCACCGAGGTTCCAAGCTTTTGGCACGCTGGAAGTTGCGGATCAAGACGTGATCCCCTGGGTGAATGTCGTGTCCTGGGCCCCTGGAAGCGTCTGGGATGGCTTGTAGCACCTGTTGATGGATGACAGTTAAGGTTTTAGTGAGGGTGCACAGATAGTCAGACATTAGGACGTCTGGGACGTCATGGATCGAAGTTGGCCTAGGCGCGGCCCAAATATTCATTGGCCGCCCGAATACTACTTCGTAAGGGGTCAAGTGGTGCTTAGTGGGGGTGGAGCGCATTGATAGCAATGCCAATGGGAGGGCATCAGGCCACTTCAGTCCGGTGGAGGCAACAATCTTAGAGATTTTTAGCTTGAGTGTGGCGTTGTGTCGCTCGACCAGGCCTGCAGATTGGGGGTGGAAGACTGCGTGAAATTTCTGTTTTACACCCAATCCCTTTAAGATAAGTTGGATGACTTCAGCTATGAAGTGGGGGCCGTTGTCACTCCATAAAATCCGACAAAGGCCATATCGGGGGAAAAACTCTTTTAACAGGACTTTGGCAGTGGTCATGGCAGTGTTGTCGCGTGTGGGATAGGCCTCCACCCATTTGCTGAAGGCGCACACGACAACAAGGACGTACTTCAAACCCAGGCAACGGTCTAGCTGAATGTAATCCATCTGTAGGACTTCAAAGGGATGGTCGGGGACCCCGAACCCACCCCGAGGGACAACAGTTCCTTTCCCTGGGTTGTGTTGCAAGCAGATTAAGCATTGTTGAACTAGGCGTCTAGCAGAGTCGGGAATCTTGTCGTTGTGCCAGACTCGGGTGATGAGTTCAATCATGGGGGCAGATCCTATGTGTGCTGGGGAGTGTGCCATAGTCAGTATGGGGATCAAGTAGGAATTGGGTAGCAGCCATTTGTTCGTGTCTTTTGTCAACCAGCAGCCTTCATCATCTTTCAGTCCCACCCGTGCCCATTCAGTCAGTTCTTGGGGGAGCAGGCCATTTGTATGTCTCTAATGTGCTCTCTAGCGTCCTTCCATTTTTCCGTCTGTGACCTAGTCACGTACATGCGTGTCGTCGTCCTATTCTCAGCTGTGGTTCGAGCAGTGATGTCGGCTAGTGCATTTCCTTGTCCAATGATGTCTGTCACTTTCTTGTGTGCCTGGCATTTGATGACTGCAAGTCGTTCGGGGAGGAGGACTGCTTCGGTCAAGGTAGAGACTAGATCTCCGTGAAGGATGGGTGTACCATGCGAAGTCAGGAATCCCCTTTCCTTCCATAAGAGCCCAAAATGATGAACCACCCCGAAGGCATACTGGCTGTCGGTGTAGATGTTTGCGACTTTGCCTGTTGCTAGGACGCATGCACGTCTGAGGGCAATTAGTTCTGCCGCTTGTGCGGACCGTTGGGTGATGCGGGCCGTCTCAACTACCGTCCGGGCTGTGGTGACTGCATAGGCAGCCGAGGTCGTGCCGTCGGGGAGTTTAATGCACGAGCCGTCTACCCATAGCTCTCCATCAGGGTCTGGGATGGCAGTGTCACGGAGGTCAGCTCTACTTCTAGTTTGCTCGTCCGTGAGGGTCACACAGTCATGCATAGGGGACACATTGGGGTCGTCATCGGGGAGGGGCAACAGAGTGGCAGGGTTCAGAGTGGTACATCGTTTCAACGTGATGTGGGGTGTAAGCAGAGTTAACTCGTAACCAGTCAGTCGTGCGCTAGTCAGGTGCTGAGTCTTGGTCTGGTTCAGGAGTGTGTCGACAGCATGGGGGACCAGCACAGTGAGGGAATTCGAAAGTACGATCCCCTCACTTTGTCGGATAGAGACGGCAGCGGCAGCTACCGCTCGAAGGCAGGCGGGCAGAGCTCTGGCTACAGGGTCAAGAGTGGCAGAGAAGTAGGCACAAGGGCGTTGTTTGGGACCTATGGGTTGCGTTAGGACAGACAAAGCGCACCCCTCCCTCTCGTGGGTGAAGAGGAGAAGGGCTTGGTGTAGTCAGGGGTTCCTAGAACAGGGGCTGAGCAGAGGGCATCTCGTAGTTCTTGAAAGGAGGATTGGCATTCAGGGGTCCAAGGGAGTGGGAAGGGAACGTCTTTCGCTAACAGAGAGAGTAGAGGTCTGACTATGAGACTAAGGTTTGGCAACCACTGCCGACAGAAGGACGTGAGGCCTACTAAGGAGCGAACCTGCTTTTGAGTCTTGGGAACGGGGGTCTCTAGGATGGTCGTTACGGGTTTCTGCCCGGCTCCTCGTTGCTTGTCGAACTCATCGAGTTGTTTCCAGGTATGTCCGAACAGCTCAAGGTGGTCGACCTTGCGGATCTGCTTCCACACATCAGCTGGCAGACATAACCCGAAGAACAAATCGAGGTCCGTTAGGGTCATGATAGTGGAACCTAAGGCTGTACCTAGTTCAGTGTAGAAGGCGGTGGGGTTTTTTCGTAAATCGGGCAGAGATTTTCGGAACGTCAGAATATCCTGTCGATCCCATGGTTGGTAGACCCAGTTGTACACTATCCTCCCTTTTGCATCCGTATGGTTAACATCATTGTGTGTTCCCTGACCTCGTGGGGGACCCAATAGGGGGCGGCCTCTCTTATCGGCATCATGGTGCTAGGTTGCTCTATTCGTGGTTCGGCCGCTACGGATGTCGTAGGTTTAGCTTCCACCTCTGATTCAGTGAGGTGGCAGAAAACCCTAAGTGTACGCGCAAGGAGGTCCGTCACGTCACACTCGCCCTCATCCCCGATATCAATTTTTCTATACAGAGTCGTTAGGCTCTCGGGACCTCTATCTCGATATCGGTCCTCATAAGCGTTTAGGACATGATAACATAATCGTACGACAAAGTGTCGTCTGTGGCTTCCCGCATATGAGTTGAATATATCCATAACGTGTTCCTCCTTCTCCTTTCGTTCTACTAGTGTCCTGACTACCTTGTCAATCCTCTCTTGCTCGTTTTTGCCCAACCTGTTCGTCCTTGTGGGTTCTGTGTTTCGGGCCTCATGGTCATCTAATATTGCTGCTTGTTTTGTATCTGGTGCGAGGGATTCCGCAGGTGCGGAGGCCTTGGGGGCCGAGGCCCTGGCGCTACTCTCGTCTGTGCTTGGGGGTCGCGAGTGTTGCGCTGAAGGTTGGGAAGGGGCATATGGAGGGGGCATGTAGATGATCGGAGGACCTAATAAGAGATCATTGTTGGTTCGCTGTTTCGAAGGTAATTCAGGGTAGAGCGCAGAGGGTGTTCTAACAGGACACTGGCTCGGTGTTTCGATCTCTTGTTTTCGCTTAGCCTCCTCTCTCTTCTTTATTTCTTCCTCTAGTTTCTTTGCAGCTAGGTGGGCTGCTTTACGTAGCTCTTTGTCTAACCTAGCTTCCTCTTTCTTCTTTCGCTGTACAGTTTCTTTGCGCCACAGGCCAACGCTGTCTAGCATGGTCGGTGTCGTTCTACGAGTTTTTAGGGCTTCATCTAGTGCATCTAGTTTGCTTTCTTCAAAGGATCCTATCAGTGGCCACTGACTCTGGGGTTCCTTCTTCGTATACCTGTGCCATAATTTGCAATATGCTATAGCGACTAGTCCATGCTTTGTGAACATGTCTTTGTTAGGGGTGCCTTCCAGTGGGACTGGATGATCCACCTCTAACAAGCGGTCCGGGCTGAACCAGCTACCACTCAGTGGGGAGAAGATAGGCATGACAGATTACAAAGGGGGACAAAAGTCCGCGTTACCTACCCTTCACTACCTGCAAAAGACTAGGCAGAATATTGCTATTCCAGGTTGTTTGCAGACAATGAATGTTTCAAGAGAACTAGATCCAAATAAATAATCAGTGGGGAGAAGATAGGCACGACAGATTACAAAGGGGGACAAAGGTCCGCGTTACCCATCCTTCACTATCTGTAAAGGGAGAGAGAATATTCCTATCCCTCGCCGTTTGTAGACAGGGAATGCCTCAAAAGGAGCTACTCTGATACTCAAAGAAAAAGGGAGCTACCCTTGACAATCAATCAAACAAACAATCAGTGGGGAGAAAAGATAGGTACGACAGATTACAAGGGGGACAAAAGTCCGCGTTACCCACCCTTCACTGTTCACAAAGGAAGATAGAGTATTTGTACTCTTCCTCGTTTGTAAGCAGCAAATGTCTCAAAGAACCGTTATCGTTTCACAATTTGTAGTTTTGTACGACCTTACCCGGACCGCATGGGCTGTTTCCTGTCCTCCGAATCCAGCGCCCGATCGTCCTCTATCTTCTATCGCGGCACTCCTGATGGTTCCCAGTCAGGACCGTAGATCACTCGAGAGAGGTCTGTTCGGAACCAGTGAAGTTCGGATGATCGGCTGTCAGACGAGGGTCTATCGGACAGGAGCTCTCCCGATCGTTGCAGTCGTTCACTCTGTCGTCAGGACCTCTCCCACTGGATCCACGTGTCGCTGATGGGCCCCACGCTTGGGACGCCAATTGTAAAACAGGAGGACAATCGACGAATGGAATAACTTTAAGTATTGCCCGGCGATGTCGCCTCTATTCCCCAAAATATGAATCAATGAAGAGGCAGGCGCTGGAGACTGGAAGGCAGGAAACAAAGGTTTATTCTCTCCGGAGGAGAACACGTCAGATCAGACCAACAGGGAATCTTCACGAGGTGCTCTACTGCATCTCTGAGGCCTGGCCTCTTATACACGCATTTATGGCAGGAAGACATTCTTTATTACAGTAAAGATACTTTGAAGTATGAAAGACATCCCTGGGATCTTCTGCTTCAGACCCGTTCCCACGCACCCTTACAGTGAGAATCCCCTCCCCATTCACCATACAGAATCGTCATCAGACGGCAGGATCAGCAGGGCATTCCGCCGGTTCCCGGAATGCATGTGGTGTGACGGATCTCATGGGGTGGGGGCCTTGATCTACTGTAACTCCTTTGAAGAGGGGCGATTCCTTACAGTCGGGGCCATAAACTGTATCCGCAGGGCTAGGTGATAGCCTGGGACCGGCCTGGACAATCGGATACGGAGGAAGAGGGGTGTCAGAGGGTGTGATAGTGTATAGGAGGAAAGGGAGGTGTCGGGCAGGCCCGGGGTGAGATTCCCAGGGAAGTGCAGCGCAGTTGGAGGGGTTAATGGCCCGTGCATGAGAGAGAGAGAGAGAGGGTGACCAGTGCGGGGGGGGCTTGCGAGGATGTGGAGCCGCGCTGGGGATTAGCGGTGTGCAGAGAGTGGGTCTGATCAAGGTAGCTAAAATGGCCGCCGCGGACGACGAAAGTGTGGCATTGGGAAAAAGGGCAAGATGGCGCAGACAATGTTTATCGATACAAATTAATTTTCCACAGAGGTCCTCAGGACACAAGAGGACCTCATCGCCCCACCAGCAGTGCACCAAGAGGCGCGTTTGCAGAGTGGTGTAAAAAGGGGCATGGCCTCGGACCACCTCTCAGCAATCCCACTGTGTGGGGCTTACTGGAGGTACCTAGTGGGCTAGTTGCCCACAGGGACCCTCAGGATTCAAAGGGACTTAATCCCCCAACTTAGAACGTGCCAGGAGGCGCATTTGCAGAGTGGTGCAAGGAGGGGGGCGGGGCCTCCGACGAGATGCCGGCTTTTCCTTTTTTTAAATATTTTTTAGAAGGGGGGCTTTGTGGCCCCCCTTTGTTTTTTTTGGGCCCTGGGGACCCCATCTCCCAGGGCCTGAGCATTTTTTTCTTTAAAAAAAAAAAAACGGGAAGGGTGCCGCGTGGCCTCCCTTGCCTGGGCCACTATTGGCCCCGGGGACCCCATCCCCCGGGGCCTGGCCTTGTTTAAAAAAAAAAAATTTAATTTTAATTTTCCCGGGTAGGGGGGGGCCACGTGGCCTCCCTCCCCTGGGCCACTACTGTCCCTGGGGACCCCATCCCCCGGGGCTAGCCCTCAACGTTGGAGACCGCAGGGGGAGCCCCAATGCCCCGCGATCCCAGCCGGCTCCCCGCCTCCTGCGGGAGACGGCATTGCTTCTGGACAAGGGGAGCGGCTGCCATGCAGCTCCCTTTGCCCAAAAGCAATTCTGCTTCGCTTCTTGGAAGTGAGAGCAGTTTTCCTGCTCTCGCTTCCAAGAAGCAAAGCAGTGTTTGCTATGGCAGGGCGGGAGCCGTGCTCCTGCCCTGCCATAGCAAATGGCAATGTCCCGGGGGTGGGCACCCCGGGGCATTGCAGGAGCCGGCCCTGGGGGGTGGCGGTTCCCAGGGCCAAGGAGGGCTCCAGGAGGGGGGCCGCGCGGCCCCCCTCCCAACATTGACATAACC
This sequence comes from Calotriton arnoldi, assembly GCA_963921515.1. NCBI lineage: Eukaryota > Metazoa > Chordata > Amphibia > Caudata > Salamandridae > Calotriton > Calotriton arnoldi. The sequence goes on from CAWUFW010002537.1 coordinate 613,269, forward strand.
CTGGGGAGGAGGTGGTCCCCGGGGCCCCGCAACGGACCCCCACATTTAAATAAAGTGTGCCCCGGGGAGGTGGTGGTCCCCGGGGCAGTGTGGGGAGGGACAGGAGCCCCCCTCACACTAATTTAAATTATTGAAGCCCTGCGGAGGTGGCGGTCCCCGGGGCTTGAGGGGGCCCGCGAGGCCCCCGCCCTGAAATTCAGTATGGCCAGGGGAGGTGGCGGTACCCGGGGCAGTGTGGGGGGAGGAGCCCCCCCCACGCACTTGAATAAGAAAGCCCGGGGAGGTGGTGGTCCCAGGCCTGCGGGGGGGGCCGCGTGCCCCAGCGCATAATAAATTAAGGCCCGGGAGATGGCGGACCCCAGGGCTGCGGGGGCCTGCGAGGCCCCCGCACATTAATTAAACATTGTCCCTGGGACCTGGCCCGCCGAGGGGCTCAAAGAAACAAAGCACGGGAGCCCGCGCTTCGTTTGTTTTTTAATTTTTTCGGCCGGATCCGCGCACCCAGAGCGAATTCGTCCAAAAATATTTTTTTTAGAAATGCTTTTTTTGGCCCTGGGGGTCCTTGTGGGACCCCCCTGAGCAAGCCTAGGGGGTCAGGGTGTTTCTACCCTGCCCCCTTTTCTTGTATTTTATCTTTTTTTACTGTTTTCTTGTGACTCGGTTACCGAGTCACAAGATGGCGGCCAACACTTCCTGGTTTGGAGTGTTGGCAGCCAATAACAATGAAGCTCGTGCTCGGGAGGGTTCGCGAATCCTCCTCTGCCCTCAGATATCGCTATTTTTTATTTTCAAATTTCTCAGGAACTACTGAATGGATATACACCATTTAAAGCAAAGAGTGCACTCTGGAACAACAGTTACCTCTGTGCGAAATTTGGTGTAATTCCGTCTAGCAGTTCGGGCTGTAGCCGCGACAAAAGTTCCTATGGAAATTAACATGGGGAAAACGTGTTTTGGGACCCCCCTTTTTTCTTGGCCCCCGCTTCAATAATCACCCCGAAACTTTCAAGACAGGAGGTGACCGGAGCGCCCCATTAATTTTGAAAATTTCGCAGAGATTCGTCAAACGGCGCCAAAGATATTGGCAAATCAAAAAACGCTTATCCTATGGAAACTAGGTCCTAACTAACTGTAACTAAAAAAAATATATATATATATTTTTGTTGTTGTTTTTTTGAGGTGGGCGAGTCGTAGGGTTGGCCTTAGGGCCCGGGGACCAAACATCTATATTAAGGGGAGGGGGTGCACAGCCCTGCTCCCCTAAGCCTTAATAGGCTCTGGGTCTATCAACAAAAAAGGTGAGGGGGCAGCTGCCCCCCTCCCCAAGCCTTAATAGGTGCAGGGACCCATCCCCCGGGGCCGAATTCTAAGGGGGGGGCATCAGCCTCCCTCCCCAAGCCATATCAGGCCCCGGGGACCTCATCCCCCAGGGCCAAAGCCAATAAAGAGGGGAGGGTGACTGCGCAGCTCCCCTCCTTGAGCCTCATTAGGCCCGTGGACCCCCATTCCTGTGGCCAAATTAATTTTTAAAAAGGGGAGTGGGCCACAGGGACCCCTCCCAGAGCCTCATTAGGCCCCGGGGACTCCCTCCCCCTGGGCCAAATACAATTAAACAGGGGAGAGGGGCATGCAGCCCCCCCTCTTAAAGCCTTCTCGGGCCCCGGGGATCTCATTACCCGGGCCAAATATATTTAAAAAGGGGAGGGAGGCCACGCTGCCCCTCTCCCTGAGCCACATTAGGCCCCGGGGGAGGAGGCCACATGGCCTCCCTCCCCAAGACACATTAGGCACCGGGGACCATATAGCCTGCGGCTGCATGTTCTTATAGAGGAGAGGGGGGGGCAGAGCAATATGGATTCTGTTTCCCTGCCCTCACTCCTGCAGGCAGGGAAACAGAACACAAGTCTGCTCCCAGACTTGTATGTTTGCTCCCATTTGGCGGGAGATTTAAAAATGCTCCTGCCAGACGGGAGCAAACATAGATTTCCCTGCCCGCTGTAGTGCGGGCAAGGAAACTACTGTGTCCCGGGACAATGGGCTCCCCGGGACGCAGCCACTGAGCCAGGGATGTGGTCCCTGCGGCCTTTAAAGGCTCAGGGAGTGTGGCCATGTGGCACCACCTCCCTTTTTACTAAGTTTGACGGCCCCTTCTCCTTTTAGTTACATTTAGGCCCCAGGGGAGGGTCTCTCTTGCCTTGGGTTGCTAAAATCGCGGAGGCTCACACTAATAAAGTTCTTTCGAACTTTTTGAACAACAGCGGTATCTTGGACCACTCCCAGAATGGTTTCCGCTCCGGTCATAGCACCAAGACGGCGCTATTGGCAGTGAGTGAACACCTGCGGACCATTCTGGATGAGGGTCAAACGGCGGCTCTGATACTGCTTGATCTCAGCGCCGCGTTTGACACGGTCTCCCATCAGATCCTCCTGCGCCGTTTAGAGGAAGCAGGGGTAGTCGGCTGGGCACTGGAATGGTTTCGGTCCTTTCTGTCCGACAGATCTTTTCAGGTCTCCGCCCCCCCCTTTCTTTCTCATGCCCACTCCATCAAACAGGGGGTCCCCCAGGGCTCGGCGTTAAGCCCCACTCTTTTTAATCTCTATGTCCAACCTTTGGCAGGAGTGGCGCGGGACCATGGCTTGACCATGGTATCCTATGCTGAGGATACTCAGCTGGTGGTAGCCCTCTCCGATGACCAGCCTCGGGACGCCACACAGTTCCGGAATGGTCTAGAGGCGGTTGCACGCTGGATGACCACGAACTGCCTTCAGCTCAACGCCAGCAAATCTGAGGTGCTGTTGGTGGGGAATAATAAGGGGCTTTGGAGTATGCAGTGGTGGCCGGCATCCTTGGGCTGCGCCCCAAAACCTAAGTTGGTGGTAAAGAATCTAGGGATCTGGCTCGACTCCACTCTTGGTTTTCAGGATCACACTAAAAAGATCGCCGGCACCTGCTTCGGTCTCCTACGGGGTCTGAGGCCTATTTTGGGTTTTTTCGACCCAGCCACACGTCAACTGATAGTTCAGGTGACTATTTTATCAAGACTCGATTATGCCAACGTTTTATTGTTAGGTGCCAACAAGGCCGAAGTGAATCGTCTTCAACGAGTCCAGAACGCAGCCGCTCGAGTTCTGCTCAGGCTCCCCAGAACATGTTCTACGTCTGGCGCTTTACGCCGCCTCCACTGGCTGCCCGTCTCCAAGAGGATCGAATTTAAAACATTATGTCTGGCCTTCAAAATTCTAAAACTTTCTTCCCCTGAGATTTTATCTAATTTGCTGGTCTCCTATGTCCCTGCTCGTCAGCTACGTTCCGCGGAGCAACTTTTGGCCACTGTCCCACGAGTGAAACGCATCAGGGCGGGGGGCAGGTCCTTCCGCTGTTTGGCCGCTAAGCTGTGGAATTCCCTTCCCGTGCAGATCCGCCGTATAGACTGCCTGCTATCTTTCCGGAAGGCCATTAAAACTTACCTGTTTCCTACAGTCTAGTTCTTGCCCTCTTAGACTCTGCATTAGCGCCGGGACGCCCCTTTGCTGGGGCAGCTGTGCGCTTTATAAACTTAATTAACATAACATAATTAACATAATTAGGCTGATGGAGGGGGTGGCACTTGCCCGGAGGATTGGGATCCCTGGGGCTTTTTAGACTCTGGAAGGAGGGCCGCATGCCCCCCTCTCCTTTTGAAAGCATTTCTGCCCAGGTGGATGGGGACCACAGGGCCTTATTAGGCTCCAGGCGGGGGGGCTATGCGCTCTCCTTCCCTTAAGTACTACCTGCGGCACAGATCCTCTGCAAATTTGCAGCAAAATTATATTTAAAAAAAAAAAAGGGTTGTTGGCCCTAGGAGCAGTCCCCATCGCCAGGACTAGGGGGTGAGGGTATCCCTACCTTGCCCCTTATGTCTTTTTTGTGTGTTTTTTTTTTTAGGACAAAGGACTGAGCCCTGAGTCCTAAGATGGCTGCCGCCACTTCCTGGTTGATGTGGTGGCAACCAATCACATCATCTCAGCAGGAGATATGCCGGCTCCACGGAGGCTCAGCATAACTAGATATAAAAAAAAACTCCTATAGAAAAATAAATAGGGGAAATTCGTTATGTAGGGCCCCCCCCCCCCTTTATGGAATACTCCAAAATTTTCCATGAGCAAACTAGTCAAAAAGTAGCACTTTTTTGGGAACGTTTTGTGGAGATGCGTCAAACAGCACCAAATTTATTAGCAACACAAAAAAAAGCATTTTCGATGGAAACGCAATCCTAACTACAACTACCCAGTGGCGACTGCCACTGGAATTCACTAAAACACCAAATGTTACAGGGACTAAATAGTTAGGTTCAGATTTTAAAAGCACAAAACCATAAAAATTCAGCAGTTATCTCAAGTAACTATAACTCATGCCCTAAGGTAACTAAAACTCGCTCCCCGCCATGCACAGTATTCTCATCATTAATTTCACTGCAAATGTTGCAGTTATATTATCAATGATGTCATAGAAGATGTCATATGTGGGGTAATTAGCAGTGCATGGCGAGGGCGCATGAGTTATAGTTACCTTAGGGCACAAGTTATAGTTACTTAAGATACCTATAAGTACAACTACTGAATTTCTATGGTTTTTTGTGTGTAAAATCTGAACCTAACGATAACGTCCCTCTAACCTTTGGGTTTTAGACAATTTCTACGGTTTTTTAATGCTATTTCCTAACTATAAGGTACCTGTAACCTTCGTTTTTTTCAGTGAATTAATACTAATACGTCCTTGTAACCTGGGTGTGTAAGTGGTTGTGTGAGAATGAAAGTGGGTGTGTGAGTGTGTGGTGCGTGTGTGAGTGCGTGAGTGACTGGCTGTGTGGGTCTGTGAATGGGTGTGTGAGTGGCTGTGTGGGTCAGTGGGTGTGTGAGTGGCTGTATGGGTGTGTACGTGGGTGTGTACATGGGTGTTTGAGTGGGTGTGTGAGTGCCTGTGTGTGGGTGTGAGTGGGTGTGTGAGTGCCTCTGGGTTGGTGTGTGAGTGGCTGCATGGGTGTGTGAGTGTTTGCGTGGGTGTATAAGTGAGTGTGTGAGTTAGTGCGTGTGTGAGTGGCTGTGTGGGTCTAAGTGGGTGTGTGAGTGGTTTTGTGGGTCTCTGAGTGGGTGTGTGAGTGGCTGTTCAGTTGTGTGAGTGACCTTTTGGGTCTATGAGTGGGTGTGTGAGTAGCTGTATGGGTGTGTGAGTGGCTGTATGGATGTGTGAGTGGGTGAGTGTGTCTGTGATTGGGTGTATTTTTTTTAATTGGGATCTGGATCCGCAGAAACACACAGGGAGGCCGCGCTGAGCGCTGCGGTGCATCCGCAGATCCTCACGCGCCCCAAAAAAAAGTGCACCCATGGTATATGTCCTTGCGTTAAGTGCAGATATACAGATTTTGAAAATTCAAGAATTTACAGAAGTAGGCCAAGAAATAGTACTCCTGGAAAATATCTGTGAACTGTATTTTAGCATGAGCAAATGTGCATGTGTAGATTTGCTCATGCGAAAATCTGAGTGTTTGCAAGTTCACTTTCCCTCCAACCACTTTTTTCCCAACCCTGGAAGAAGTTTTACGTCTGCCACTGTCAGGAATACATTTCCAACCTTTCTTAGTATGGGAAAAGATTAAAGAATAATTGGTGAAAATCCTTAAAACATGCAAGTTAGTAGGTTTGCACAGACTCAAAAGGGTGATCCAACCGTGGAACTCTTGCTTACCACTACCTTCAGCCCCAATATGTAGATCTGCGGAACCGTGGCAACATAAGGGAATTGCTAGTATTCAAACCCTACTATGGTATGAGCCCTGGCATAATCAGAAAGGCTATACCAGACTCATTATATAATGAGATTGCTGCCATAATTTGTTTCTGCATTACATGGAACAAAAAGGACAAGTGGATTTTGTTACAGGATAAGTAGATTTATGAAGCAACCTGCCCCATGGACAAGTAGATATTTTATAATATTCCACACCCCTGATCTGTCCTTTTTGGAGGCTGAACTATGTTTATCTAGTTCTAACACTCTCCGACTTTATGTATGCTGCTTTTTGTGGGAGATAAAACAATTGAGAATAATAGGGGGACAATTGGTCCATTTGTGAAAGTGAAACTCAAGCGGAAATATGATCACACAGCTTATCTGCAAGGCAAGAACATATTGAGTGTAAAATGCACAAACTTTTTCACCAAAACAGATGTTTTTATCAGAATGTTTTTTTGTTTTAACCAGGCCATAGATGTCATGAATAATCACGTAGGAAATATTGTTTAAAACAAATATAATTTTGAAATGGATAGTGTAAATAGAGAAGGTTTGGCTTTGGATTTATGGTTTAGCAATATCTGTTAAAACAAGAAGTTGAAAAATTCTATGTAAAAAGCTACAGAGAAAAGAAAGAAATAACAAGGCATTGTGTATATATATATATATATATATATATATATATATATATATATATATATATATATATATTTTATGTCTATTCACTTACCTGATGCTATATAGATTCCATCAATGGCGCAGCCGCGTTAGTGTTCCAATACACCCGCGCAAGAATTGTTTCACCCTTCGATACAATTTACTGAGTAACTGGCTCCGTTCCACAGACCCCCCCCCACGTGGGCCTGCCGCATTCAGCAAACCGGGCTACTAGTCACCACGGTAGTCCCAACTTCAAGCGGATTCAGCAGTTGGCAGGCCCCCCCGCTACGGAAAGACACACCAGTGACAAGCAGAGGACGGCCGCAGTGAAGTCGGAGGACTCACGGGACCATCCACAGGCATTGTTCACAAGTAAGGAGGAAACACAGCGGGAGGAGTTTGCAAGCTTGTTTTTCTTCCACGAGGGATTCAGTGTAAATTCCGATAGTCAAAAGACATAATAGTTACATTGTTGCAGTACAATGTCGGCGGAAAAGCTGCGGGAGCGGGAAGCAGCAGCAGACAAGCTGTTTGACAATCAAGCCCCATCTACAAGTGAAACAAAAAAAATTTCAGCAAATTCCGGTCCCACAAATGCGGACATTAGAAATAAATGACGAACATGGGAGAAATACAAAAGCGCAGAACAAACAAAGTGGTGGGAACATAAAAGTCTCATCAATTATTTGGAAGTGGGCCGCGTGGACTGAGAATTTTTTTAGCCCCAAGTTTTGAAAATCCAAATCCAGGAATGCTCAAGTATGGGCTGAAAGTAATCTGAAGGCTTCATCCCGATTATTTAGAATTTTTGGTAAAATATGTGGAGATAGATCGCATGGAGCTTCAAAAACAAATTGAAGCACGTGAGGCCACCTTTAGTACAAATACACAACAAGAAGTTATGGAAAAGTTTAAAACAGAAGCTAATCAACGCCTTAAGAAGCAGGAGGAAATCATCAAGGAACACAAAGTGCATAAATTTCAGAGAGATAGAATCGATTACAAGCAGGTTCAAATTTTTACCTTTGCTCGAAGATTTGACAATTTAAAACAACAACGTCTAGTTAATACCAATAGATCACGTCAGGAAACAAATGTTAAAGATACTGAAACAGAACTTAGTTCATATCTGGACACTGACAATGAAACTAATAAGCAACAGGCCCTAGCGGCAATACTGGGACAAGAGCCACTTTAATTGAAGAATTGGATTTTTTACAACAGGATCGCCGCCAAACACTGCGCCCAAGAAATCCAAAAGCGCAAAGGGCGGTGAATCAAACAGAGAAATCGAGCCGCAGGAAAAGAATCCAAAACAACAAAATTTGAGAAGAAAGCAACAGCAGAAATAGATATTGATCGTACCATTGTGAACCTCACTCCATTAACCCTCAACAAAGCGGAACACATTTTAGCTCTAGGTTTATCATTTTGCTCTGAAAGGTCTTTTCAATATGATCAAACACGGATCAATGTATACAAGTTTATTAGAAAACTAAAACTAATGAAGTACCACGCTAACAAACAACCTAAATACAATGTGCTCAGTGCATCAGAGCCGATGCCAGCCCATCAAGTAGGTCTACAAGTATCAGACATGATGGTGTTAAAAGAGCTAACATTGTTACAAAATGAACATTTAGGCCTCTTAGCCCGATTGAGAAACAAGAACAGCAGGAAATATGGGGTGAGGACAAAACACCTTTTAAGCCAAGATCTAAGTTCTTACCGATTACCCCGCATGACGCCATTGACGTGTTCAGTGAGTTATTAATCAAGGACATCAAGGAAATCGGCAAACAACAAGCAAAACGACCAACGAGACATAATGGCTTACAACGGAGGTACTATGCACTGATGAATAAACTGCAAAAACAAAATGATATAGTAATATCCAATTCAGACAAAGGTGGAAACATTGTACTGTGGACATTAACAGCATATAAAGAAGAAGTTCAAAGACAATTACAAGACACCACTTGTTACACCAAGGTCACCAAAGAACAATGGATTAAAGTAAAAACTGTGTGAAAAACCAGAGAGGTGGCTCAAAGATCCAAGGGAACAGAGCACTCTATATCTATGAGATAAACCTAATTTCCCTTGAAGAAACGACGCACAAAGAATCTCATTCATTCAATAGTTGCACTCAAACACAAGCATAGCCCACACAGGAAATGAAACTTATCCAAGGCTTTTCTCTAACAATCAACCCAAAGTCAAATGTAGCGTTGTCTCAATTTAATTACATGTAACTGATAAAAAACAAGTTTCAGAATTAAAAATACACATAACAAGCTTTCAATTGGTACATACAAAGCATTTACATTTCTAAAATACCACGTTACCTAAGACAAAAAATACTCCCATAAAACACTCTATTAGTGCAAGGAAAAGTAGAAGTAAAGTAAAGTAAAACCCAAAAGGCACAATGATTTACACTGCTGCTAAAATGATCCAACACTAAGTTCTCAAACAGAAAAACTGGTGAGAGTCAAATTCTTATCCAAGTAGATCTGGTTTGTTGGATTCTCAAAAACTAGCGTCGACGTTTCGGTGGCATAACAACTCCTATACAATCACCTTCTTCAGGACTCAACATTAATGTGGGTTTATTCTCACGAAAAGTTGATTACTGTCTTGCATGCTCTATTTATCATGACTCCGCTTCTCATCTTTAACCGGAATGGTAGTTCTTTCAATATTCTTTGCAGTAACTGTTTTTCATATACCTAACTTTATTAAAAATTTTCAATATCAGGATAGAAAAGCAGTCCTTTATGTAGGGAGCTCACGACTCTTATGAATCTATCCTCCACTTAATCTTGTGTCTGTATCATCTATTTTTCGCCGCCATATATGATCAGCTCGTGGTTAATTCTTTTGTTTTCGTGACTTCGGTACCTCTCAGTGTCCTCGAGGAAAACAAAAAGAATTAACCACGCGCTGATCATATATGGCGGCGAAAAAATAGAGGATATAGACACAAGATTAAGTGGAGGATAGATTCATAAGAGTCGTGAGCTCCCTACATAAAGGACTGCTTTTCTATCCTGATATTGAATTTTTTTTAATAAAATTAGGTATATGAAAAACAGTTACTGCAAAGAATATTGAAAGAACTACCATTCCGGTTAAAGATGAGAAGCGGAGTCATGATAAATAGAGCATGCAAGACAGTAATCAACTTTTCGTGAGAATAAACCCACATTAATGTTGAGTCCTGAAGAAGGTGGTTGTATATAGGAGTTGTTATGCCACCGAAACGCGTCGACGCTAGTTTTTGAGAATCCAACAAACCAGATCTACTTGGATAAGAATTTGACTCTCACCAGTTTTTCTGTTTGAGAATTTAGTGTTGGATAATTTTTAGCAGCAGTGTAAATCATTGTGCCTTTTGGGTTTTACTTTTACTTTTACTTCTACTTTTCCTTGCACTAATAGAGTGTTTTATGGGAGTATTTTTTGTCTTAGGTAACATGGTATTTTTAGAAATGTAAATGCTTTGTATGTACCAATTGAAAGCTTGTTATGTGTATTTTTTAATTCTGAAACTTGTTTTTTTATCAATTACATGTAATTAAATTGAGACAACGCTACATTTGACTTTGGGTTGATTGTTAGAGAAAAGCCTTGGATAAGTTTCATTTCCTCTGTGGGCTATGCTTGTGTTTGAGTGCAATTATTGAATGAATGAGATTCTTTTGTGCGTCGTTTCTTCCAAGGGAAATTAGGTTTATCTCTTAAAGTAAAAACTGGCATTAAGGAACAGTTTATGGATTGGCGGAATGATGGACTGTTAACGCAGGAGGAATACAATTTCCTACGCAACGATCAACCTAGGATGCCAGTAATGTACTTCATCCCGAAAATCCACAAGGATCCCATTAAACCGCCAGGAAGGCCTATTATCTCGGCCATAGGGAGATTACACGAGAATATGTCAAAATATATTGACTATTTTTTGGAACCATATGTGCAAAAATTACCCTCCTATGTAAAAGCTATGGGCGAATTTCTTAAAGTTATCTATGATATGCCATGGGAAGATGATTTAATCTTGATGTCCTTGTTGGACATTACTTCACTATATACCAGTATTCAACATAGTGATGGTTTAAGAGCGATTGAACATTATCTGGGAAATACACCATTAGAATTACATCAACACACTACCATGCTAATGAAGATGGTTTGAGAATGCCTATACAATAATTATTTCCTATTTGATAACAGCATAAATCATCAAACCCGGGAGACCACGATGGGAGCCGGCTTCTCCCCCAGCTACGCGTGTCTTCACATGGGCTGGTGGGAGGAGCGGGTTCTCAAAGTGGGGTTCTCCACTGAATGGGATAACAATGTAGTATTCTGGTTGCGCTATTTGATGATCTTTTTATTATTTGGAAGGGGTCAGAAAAAGCGCCAAAGACTTCATAGAACGCATAAATGTAAACAATTTAAATTTGCATTTTCCAGGTGAAGTCAGCAAAAATGTGATACATTTTTTGGGATTTGGAAATATTTGGAAAAGATGCTAAACTTGAAACCCAACTTTATAGAAAAAGCACAGCATGCAACTCACTTCTGCATGCATCTAGCTTTCACCCTCGACATTTGATAGCAAGTATTCCTTACGGCAAATTAATACGCGCCAAAATAATTTGTAGTTTGCCACAACATAGTATGGCTTGTCAGAAAGATATGACACTAAGGTTTTTACAGAAAGGATACAACACAAAAATGATCAATACTGCTCAAGAAAAGATCAGTCACACTTCGAGGGAACACATTTTGTTTAGTCAACAAAAGAAAAAACTTCAATCAGAGAAAATGGTCAGGCAAATCACTACATATAGCAACAAACATCAGAAAATTACCTACGGCAGTTAATAAGAACTGGCATTTAACTCTCTCTAATTCGACCATAGGAAAGATGGTTCCAGCAAGACCAGAAAAAAAATATATATATATAATAAATAAAATAATCGGAGAGCCAGTTCAATGAGAGACAGTTTGATGAGATCTAGTCCTGAAACGAGAAGGACAAGTAATTGGATGACAGGAGCCAAAGGGTTCCACAAATGTTACAGATGCCAAACCTGTACCATAGGTATAAATACCAAGGAATATTGCACTCCCTTTGTATACAATCCAGTTCCCTTAAGAGGCAATTACAACTGTAAAAGTGATTTTGTCGTATATGTTTTGAAATGCAGTTGCAACCTAAGATATGTGGGCAGAACAGTGCTGCATGTCAACAAACGCATACTACAACATATGCGGGCCATTATGAACAAGGATTTAACATCCAGTGGCCAGGCAATGTGCTGAGCTTCATCAAAGTAATCCATCCCAGGTGTCATACTTTGTTATAGACACAATACCCCGTAACATCAGAGGAGGAGACAGGGTGAAAGCTTTAAGAAAATTAGAGAGTGAGTATATACTTCGGTTACATTCGAAGTCGCCCCAGGGCCTGAACATGGAAGAAGAACTATACAATTTCCAATGAGGAAGGAATAAAGTGATATCAGTCCTTTTTGGAGGCTGAACTATGTCCATCTAGTTCTAACACTCTGACTTTATGTATGCCGCTTTTTGTGGAAGATAAAAAAAATTGAGAATAATAGGGGGACAATTGGTCCATTTGTGGAAGTGAAACTCAAGCGGAAATATGATCACACAGCTTATCTGCAAGGCAAGAACATGTCAAGTGTAAAATACACAAACCTTTTTCACCAAAACAGATACTTTTATCAGAATATTTGTTTTTCTTTGTTTTAACCAGGCCATAGATGTCATGAATAATAACATAAGAAATATTGTTTAAAACAAATATAGTTTTGAAATGGATAAATAGTGTAAATAGAGATGGTTTGGCTTTGGATTTATGGTTTAGCATTATGTGTTAAAACAAGAAGTTGAAAAATTCTATGTAAAAAGCTACAGACAAAAGAAAGAAATAACAAGGCATTTTGTTTACTTTATATATATATTTTTTAATGTCTATTCACTTACCTGATGCTATATAGATTCCAGCAATTGCGCTGCCGCGTTAGTGTGATCAAGGTCGCGGGTGCGACCGAAACGCGTAACGGCGACTCAGCAACTACAATAAACATCGTTAAGCAGCATTTGAGGACTGTGTTCAATTCGGCGTTCCAATACGCCTGCACAAGAATTGTTTTATCCTTTGATATATATGTATATATCATCAGTGATGTAATATGTGAGGTCATCAGTGATGTCACTGACCATGTCATGAGTGATGTAATATGTGAGGTCATAAGTAGTGCATTGTGGGGTGTAAGTTATAGTTAGCTCACGTAACAATAACTGCTGAATTTCTATGGTTTTGTACGAGTGAAATCTGAGCCTAACTATAACGTCCCTGTAACCTTTGTTTTTTTTCCAGTGAATTTCTACGGTTTTTCAAATTCTATTTCCCAACTATAAACTCCCTGTAACCTTTGGTTTTTAAGTTAATTTCTCTGTTTTTTTAACTAGTAGTCACGTTTGCAGAGTGGTGAAGAAAGGGGGCGGGCCTCTGACCAGCTCTCAGCAATCGCGCTGTGTGGGACTTACTGGAGGTAACAGGAGGGGTTCTTGTACCCCAAGGACCCTCAACAGCCAAGGGGACTTCACCCCCAACCAGCCAGGAGGCGTGCTTGCCGAGTGGTGGTAAAAGGGAGCGGGCCTCCAGCGACTTGCCAGGGCCCGCTTTAAAATAAAAAAAAAATTATTAGGGAAGGGGGGCCACGCAGCCCCCCTTCCCTGGGCCCATTTTGGCCCTGGGGACCCCATCCTCTGGGGCCAGGCTTTTTTTTAAATGGAGAGGGGGGGCCATCAGGCCCCCCGTCCAGGGGCAAATTTGGCCCCGGGTCTCCATACCCCGGGGCCATGCCTTTTAAAACATGTTTTAAATAATACCAGGGGAGGGGGGCTGTGTGTCCCTCCTCCCCCGGCCTATGTCGGCCCCGGGCCAGTCATTTACAGATGGGGAGGGGGCTGTGCGGCCCACCTCCCCGGGCCCAATTTGGCCCCGGAGTATCCCATCCCCCAGGGCGTGTTCTTTTGTTGTGGGTGCACTCAGGGCACCCACTCTCCCCTGGGACCACAGTGGGAGCTTGAATGCCCCCGCAGTCCCTGCCGGCTCCCCACCTCCTGCGGGAGCCGGCATTGCTTTCACACCCAGGGATCTGCTGGAAACGCAGCTCCCTTTGTGTGTGAAAGCAATTTTGCTTTGCTTCCAGCAAGCGAGACCAGTTTTAATGTTCTTGCTTGCTGTAAGTGGAGCATTTGCTGTGGCTTGGCGGGAGCGGTAAAGCTCCCTCAAAGCCACAGCAAACAGCTATGTCCGGCAGGTGGGCACCCCGGGACATAGTAGGAGCCGGACCTGGGGGGTGGCGGTCCCCAGGGCCATCGATGGCTCCAGGAAGGAGTCCGCGCTGCCCTGTCCTTTCTTATTTGTAGGGCCTGCCCTGAGGAGTGGCTGTCCCCAGGGCAGAGTTCGGCCCAGGAGGGGTGGCGGGGGGGGTCGCACAGCCCCCCTCCTATATTTAAGAAAAGAAGATGGCCCAGGGAGGTTTTGGTCCCTGTGCACCCCCCCCTCCTTTATCGACAAAATGCCCCTGGGAATTGGCCCACCTAGGGGCTGATTTCCAAAAAGCGCTGCAGCCCATGCTTCGTTCTTTTCTTAATTTTCGGCTGGATCAGCGGATCCAACGTGACTGCTGCAGAAAAGTTTAAAAAAATGCTTTTTGGCCCTGCAGGGGTCCCTATAGGAACCCCCACCCCCAAAAGGCATAGGAGGTCAGAGAATTTCTACCCTGCCCCCTTTTCTTTAATGTTTTTTTCTGGGACTTGGCCCAAGTCTCAAGATGGCTACCAACACTTCCTGGTTTGAAGTGTTGGCAGCCAATCAGATCTCAGCACAAGATCGGGAGGGGTCGCAGATCCTCTGCGTCCCTATATATACAAATTTGTTTTTTCTTATATATTTCAAAAATTACTGAACGGATTTACTCCAAACCACAAAAAGGCACTTCCCTGAAGCAACATCAACCTTTCTGCCAAATTTTGTGTAAGTCCGTTCAGCAGTTCGGCCTGTAGCCGTGTCTAAAGTTCCTATGGGAATTAACATGGGGAAAACGCATTTTGGGACCCCCCTTTTTCTCGGCCCCTACTTGACAGATCACCCCGAAACTTTCAAGACAGCAGCTAAAGTGAGTGGCAAACTAATTTTGAAAGTATTGCGAGGATTCATCAAACGACACCAAAGTTACTGGCAAATGAAAAAACGGCCTTCATATGGAAATTCATTCCTAAGCCAGTAGTGCACACTGGGGTCTAGTTCAAAATTGCTTTATTTCATCACCTTTGCTCACAAACGCCTTTCGGCCATGACGGCCTTTGTCAATGTGCTACATAACACCACATGTTTTTAAACCTCATCTACTACACTATAACAAAGGATGGACTTTCGATATGAAAACCAATATAGGATCCTTTAGAAAAACAGTTCTGCCATCTTAGAATGGTCACGATTGTTCAAAAAAGGTCTTGTGAATTCATCATTACTTCCATTTCAGTCCGAACTACTTGTATTTCATTGTAAACACATTATTATTGTATTCAAATGAAACAGAACAATCATGACAACACACCTCATTTTTCTAATACAAAAAATTAATTAATTACATTGAAAGGGCATAATATATTGCCTACTTCTGTACCAGCTTCCATAAATATTATATACAAAATAGGATAAAATAGTCGATTTCATAAAGCCCTGAATGGGCAATGCTGGGGGATCCCTTTAAGCTGAATTGTTCATGATCCCAACTCCTATTATAAACAGTTCCAACAATATGAAACTGCTATTTATAAATAGGGCTCCCGGTTTTATGGTATTTATTTTTGTCTGTATTTATCCATATTTATTTTTTGCTAATTTTATCTGTATTTATCCATATCTATTTTGGGTTTTGTGGAAAAATTAAGCTGAAATAAGTATATTTCCACATTTATTTAACAAATAAATATGCACTCATGCTTGAATGTCTACCACGTTTCAATGCTGTGAACACCCGCAGAACATAAATCAGTGCACTTATATGAAAATATGAAAATTTCAGTATCAACCTTGTGCATATCTACTGCTGTTAAAGCCTCTTTACTAAAATTCCTTTCTTTTTTAACCCCCTTATCTATCAATCCACACATATATTGGCCTGGCAGTCATGGCAGACAGTATTGAGAATTACTCAAAAAGCAACCCAATTTCCGTTTTTATCCACATTTAAAAATAAATACAGACAAGAAAATGAATGTTTTCTGTCTGTATTTATCTGTAAAAAACAGTAAAAACGGAAAACAGGGAGCCTTATTTATAAATTACTCTCGTTAAACATGCATTTAGCCCAGAATGGGCAATAATAGATTTCACATGTACTTCAATTTACTAATCCAGCTGACTATGTCTGATTGCCCTATTAATCATTATCTAATGTAAAATGATCTAAATAAAGTGCGCGTGCTCAGTATGATTACATTAATTACATACTGTAGAACCAAATCTGCCCGTAGGCCTTATCACAAAATTGTTAGTCCGACCCAATAAGACAGGTATCACCTCACCCAAGTGTTTAATTCTAAACCTTATATTCCTTACTACAATCTATTCAAAACCTAAAAAGAGACCAGATATAAATGGAACTCAATTAGGACCAACAGGGAGGGAATTATCTCCCGGACTACAGATTTGATCTCCTAACCTATGTGGAACCACAATTCTTCTTCGCTGTTTAGCCCATATGGCACAAGGGTCCTCAGCTCAATAATATATTTAGATTCGAGCTGACGTAAAATCTTCACCCTGTCTCCTACTCTTTCTAAAATCGGCACCTGATCAACACAGTAAGAACTCAAAAGATTACTATTGCTCTGGCGGAAAGATGCAAAATGTCTGGCTACTGGATAACTATTGTCTAGTTTGGTTATTGCCAGCAAGTGCTCTAATACCCTCCTTTTAGCTTGTTGTACAGTACTACCAACGCACAACAAGTTGCATGGGCAGAGTAAACAATAGACAACAAAATCAGTATTGCAATTAAGCAACTTAGTAATAGGTTTTCTAGTTTCTCTGCCCGGGCCTGGATAGTGCTTTGTCTTGACACTTCTCTAAGCTTTGCATTTCATGCAGGGGTAGAAACCCATTACTTTCAATTTCTCTAAGCCTTTGTTCAAGAAGTGACTATGCACAAGTAGATCTTTTAGTGATGTGTTCTTCCTATAGGTAAAACTGGGATGTTGGGGAACTAAATGGGAATTACTCCATCTGTTTGTAGGATGTTCCAGTGTTTGGCCAAAATTCTCCGTATCTCATTAGAATCTTTTGAGAACGTGAAGATTAATCTAGTTACCTCATCCTCATCATCATAAGAGCTAGTCCTCCATCTCCCGGTGAGGACATGCAGGGGGAGCAGCGCCTCATCAGCTCCAGACACCAAGAGGCTGAGCACAGGCTGCAGAACAGAGAACTACAGGCACGTGGTGCAGGTCGGAGGGTTCAGGCGCCTGCTGCAGGGGCTGTGCGGAGGTGGACATACCTGCTGCAACAGAGGAGGGGCTGGGTAGAAGAACTGCAACGGAGGAAGGGCTGGGCAGAACTACAGGCCCCTGCTGCAACAGAGGAGGCTCTGGGCAGATCTACAGGGCAGAAAGGACTGGGCGAGTAGGCACCTACTGCTGGGCAAGAGGGGTTAGGCATGTGCTCCTGCTGCAGGGTGCAGGCGAAGTACATGCACCTGCTTCAGGACAGTAGGTTTGGGCAGAAGTGCAGGCACCTGGTTCAGGGCAGGAGGGGCAGGGTACAGATGCCAGCTTCAAGACAGGAAGGCTGGGCAGAGGTACAGGCACCAGTGTCATGGCATGAGGGGCTGGGTACAGATACAGGCTGCTGCTTCAGGACAGGAGGGGCTGGGTACATTTACAGGCACCAGCGTTAGGACAGGAGGGCTGCTCACAGGTATATAGGGTATATTCTGCTTTATGGAAGGGGAGTTCAGTGACTCCCAGCTTCGGCGCGGCTCCTGCTGGCAGTCTATACCTATCTATACCTGCACTGTTTTTCCTTACTCCAGGGTTTTTAGGTCGAGCCTGGGCAGCGCATGCGCTGCTCTGTTGGGCATGCTGTATTCATGTATGGACTTGAAGCTCCACCCACTCTCCGCCCATATTTTTCATTGGCTTGTGTCATTGTCTTTTGTAAACTGTGGCTTTTCATTGGTCAATAGACTCCTTACTGCAGCCTTGTCTCATCTTGTAACCTTCCATAAGGACTGGCCCACTTACGTGTGTTGTTACTTGGTAGGCTTTAATTACAGCCTCGAAGCACTATTTCGTTAAATTGTTTTGACCCGCTTGCTGTTGCAGGCAAGACAGCGCCTTCTGGTCTCCAGGTAGGTGTTCGAGGCCCTCCTCCACCCGCAGGCTCCTGCTTGTGCCTCAACCCTGGTTGAGCCTGCTCTTCTGCTGGTCCGCTCCGTCAGCCTTTTTCTGTTGCTGTCTATTCTGTCTTTTCTCTGCTTGTTTTTCTGTCTTTGCCTCTGTCTTTTGCCTATTGCTCTGTTTGCCCCTTTTTTCCTTTTGCCTGCTTCCTGCCGCTGCTGCCCCCGTGGCCCCCCCCAGCATGTTCCCGCTCCCGCCTACGGCCTCCCAGCTTCTCTCCCTTCCCCCGACCCCTACTTAATAGCGGCCGCTGCGCGACAAGGCGAAAAAGACCTCTGACCTCCTGGTCAGGGTAACTGCTCTCCCCTCGCGCAGCTCCGTCCTTAAGGCACTGCCCCCAGCGCCTTCTGGTCTCCAGGTAGGTGTTCGAGGCCCTCCTCCACCCGCATGCTCCTGCCTGCCCCTCATCCCTCATGGCCCAGTGGAAGAGCCTGCTCTGGTCCGCTCTGCCAGCCTTTTTCTGTTGCTGCCTATTCTGTCTTTTCTCTGCTTGTTTTTCTGTCTCTGCCTCTGTCTTTGCCTTTTTGCCTATTGCTCTGTTTGCCTCTCTGTTTTTCCTTTTGCCTACTTCCCGCCACTGCTGCCCCTGCGGCCTCTCCAACCTCCGCGTGTTCCCTCCTCCCGGCTGCTCTCCCTCCACATGACCCCTACTTAAGGGCGGCCGCTGGTGTGCCAAAGGCAAGCCCGTCTGCGACCCAAACAGCGCCAGGGACCCTGGTCCCCCGACCCCCACCGCTACGACTCCAGCACTCTGCACGCACTCAACGTGGACGCAACAACAACTGCCAGCTCTTGACGCCCAGCAACTCCCATGGCCCACTCTCCTGCTGACACTGCAGCCGCACCTTCACCCACCTCCGGACCCAGAAAGCTATCGCCAACCCACCGGACGCCAGGGCACTCAAACCCCTAAGCTGCATCCTCCTCAACGTACGCTCCCTGCACAGATACTCAGTAAAATTTTGGGACCTCCTCAACACCCTCTCGCCCGACGTCGCCTTTCTCACTGAGACCTGGACCAATGCCAGCTCCGCTCCAGACATCGCTACCGCCATCCCTGACGGATACAAGATCCTGAGGAAAGACCGCCCCAAGCGCACCGGAGGAGGCCTCGCCATCGTCCACAAAAGCTCTCTCCGACTGACAACCTCCATCTCGAACGACACCTCGCCCCCACCATGGAACACATCCACTTCCAGATCCAGTCCAACCCCAGACCGACACTCGGCGGAACTCTCGCCTACAGACCACCCGGACCCTGTTCCCCGTTCACCAACACCATCGCAGACTACATCGCTCCCCACACCCTCGCCTGCTCGGAGACCTGAATTTCCACCTAGACAACCTCAGCGACACCAACACCACCACCCTCTCAGAGAATGTCGCCAACATTGGACTGAAGCAAATGGTCTCCATCCCCACCCACACGGCGGGACACACTCTCGACCCCATCTTTGCTGGAGGAAACAACATTCGCTTCAGCCACACCACGGAACCTCTCTGGATGGACCACCACTGCGTCCATTTCTCCTTTTCGAAGCCCACCACACACAAGCCGACATCACGCCTCCCACGCAGAAACTGGAGCAAGATCACTGAAGATCAACTCACCGCCGCCCTCAGCCGCACTCCTCCCCCTACCACAACAGACGCCAACACTGCAGCCAATGACCTTCACCAATGGATCACCAACTGCACCAAAACTCTTGCCCCCCTCCAGAACTCCCACAGACGACAACACGAAACCCACCTGGTTCACCACAGACCTCCGAGAACCCAAGCGCTCGTGCCGACGACTGGAGAAAGAATGGAGAAACAGCAAAACCCTGGAAGCATGCACCGCCTACAGGGCCGCCACCACGGCACACCACCAACTCATCAGATCAACAAAGAGAAACTTCATTCAGGACAGAATCCTCTCCAACTCCCACAACTCCAAGGAACTCTTCACCATCATACAAGAATTCGCCAGACCCCACAGCGAAACAACCGACGTCCCTCCCTCCCAGGACCTCCGCAACAAACTCAGCTCCTTCTTTCACCACAAGATCAGGATGCTCTACGACAACTTCGACGACCAAGACCACTGCACCGACCCAACACCCTCCACCAGCGACGCCACCCAGCCGACCCTCCTCACCTGGACCCCTGTCACCACAGAAGACACTGCAAAGACTATGATAAGCATCAACTCCGCTGGACCTACTGACCCCTGCCCGCCGCACATCTTCCACAGGGCCGCCATCGCACCAGAACTACGACGGACAATCAACTGGGCCCTCGAAACAGGCACGTTCCCCGACAACTGGAAACGCGCCAAAGTCAAACCCCTCTTCAAAAAGCCCTCTGCAGACCCGACTGACCTCAAGAACTACAGGCCCATCTCTCTCCTCCCCTTCGTGGCCAAAGTCATCGAGAAAATCATCAACACCCAGCTAACGCACTTCATAGAATCAAACAACATCGTCGACTCATCTAAATCCGGATTCCGCAGCAACCACAGCACCAAGACCGCCCTCAAAGCCGCCACTGACGACATCCGCACCCTCCTCGATCAAGGCCACATTGCAGCCATCATACTACTAGACCTCTCAGCAGCCTTCAACACCATCTCCCACCACACACTAGCCGCCAGACTCCACGACGCCGGCATACAGGGAACTGCCTTAGACTGGATTCGCCCTTTTCTCTTTGGCAGAACACAAAGAATAAGACTCCCGCCCTTCCTCTCCGAACCCACAGAGATCAGATGCGGAGTACCCCAAGGATCCTCCCTCAGCCCCACACTCTTCAACATCTACATGCCCC
This sequence comes from Calotriton arnoldi, assembly GCA_963921515.1. Classification (NCBI taxonomy): domain Eukaryota; kingdom Metazoa; phylum Chordata; class Amphibia; order Caudata; family Salamandridae; genus Calotriton; species Calotriton arnoldi. The sequence continues at coordinate 634,024 of CAWUFW010002537.1, forward strand.
CCCCTTTCAACCATCGTCAGAAAACACGGACTCAGCATAGTATCTTACGCCGACGACATCCAGCTCATCCTCTCCCTCACCAAGGAACCCAACATCACCAGGCACAGTTTCCAGGAAGGAATGAAGGACGTCGCATCCTGGATAAGCTTACCGGAAAAACAACGGTTCCTGTGGACAATCAGTCAATGATACTTAATAAATATTAGCACAATCACAATAATTGAAGGCAAGGAGATGTCGGAAAGAGAAAGGGCATATAACACGAATTTGGTATGAAAATACGTTGCTTCATATAATGTAAACACATTATTTAAAATCCAGTGCATGGTGTCCCAAGTGATTGTGAAACCTATATTTCAAGGTTGTGACTTATTGTGACATAAAAACAAGGTTTCATCAAAAATGCACAAAAGCGACCATTAAATCAATACATAATGAATACTCGCAGCCTACTAATACAATAATAGTAGCTGACAAATGGTTCGCTTCACTTAGTCGACGACGTTTTGACCCACTTGACAATGTGGGGTTTCGTCAGGACCTAGCAATGAAGGGGCACCTGGGGATGACTGTCAGATAACGTGATGTGCACCGTGTGAAGGTGAAAAAGGAAAGAGGGTACTCACATAAGGCCAAGCCTGGCACCTATAGTGGGGAGGGTACTGGCAGTCAGGATGGTTTAAGGTGGAAAGCCTTAATAGGCTCAAAGGGGTGATAACTTGTTGTTAAGAATTTCTGTGGTAAAGGGGCTGGTTTTAAGCAAGCCTCATAAGAACATGACGCCAATCCGTCTATTAGATACCCGTTGTGGAGATGGTAATTGAATATGTTGGGCCTCCATGTTCAGCTGCGGAGATGAATCACGCTCACCTCGAGGAGAGAACTGCACCTGTCTGTCTCTCCTGGTACAATGACAAGCATCCTGGATAAGCAGTAGCTGCCTGAAGCTCAACTCGGAGAAAACGGAAGTCCTCATCCTCGGATCCACCCTCTCCGCATGGGATGACACCTGGTGGCCCCTCGCCCTTGGAAACCCACCCACCCCCACGGACCACGCCCGCAACCTTGGTATCATACTCTACTCCTCACTCACCATGTACCGCCAGATCAACGCCGTGTCCTCCACATGCTTCAACACCCTCTGCATACTCCCCAAGACTTTCAAATGGATTCCCAGACTCCAGGAAGACCGTCACCCACGCACTCACCACCAGCAGGCTGGACTACAGAAACGTGCTCTAAGCCGGAATCAACAAAAGGCTCCTTTAAAAAATCCAGACCGGCCAGAATGCTGCAGCCAGACTCGTCCTCAGCATCCACCGACATGACCACATCTCCCAGCACCTCTGCGACCTCCACTGGCTCCCTGTCGACAAGAGAGTAACCTTAAAACTGCTCACACAGGCCTACAAAGCCCTCCATAACACCGGACCCCAATACCTCAACGAAAGAATCTCTTTCCATGCTCCCAAGAGAAACCTCCGCTCCGCCGACCTAGCCCTTGCCGAGGTCCCCTGCATCCACAGAGCCAGAACGGGGAGGGCAGATCCTTCTCCTACATCGCAGCCAAGACCTGGAAGGAACTCCCCCTCAGCATCAGACGAAGCCCTACACTGCAAATCTTCAGAAAGGACCTCAAGACCTGGCTCTTCGGATGATCTCGGAGCTGCCCAGACCCCCTCTCCCTCCCCCCCCCAGTTCCTTGAGACGCTCACGGGTGAGTAGTGCGCTCTATAAATCCCTGATTGATCTTCTTTTTTAGACCTCTTCATTAGTAGTTGTCGTTTATCCTGCTGATTAACCCTATTCACAGCCGTTTGTAATGTCTTCTTGGGATATACTCTTCTTTGGAACCTAGATAGTGCCTCATTCTTTGCTACCGCATAGATGTCGTGGATATATAGATATATATATATATATATATATATATATCCATCAGTAGGCCACAAAATGGGCATTGATTCTGACACCTAAATGGTTGCTGATTTGACTCTATATCTAGGTATATGTATGTGTATATATATGTGTGTATGTATATATATATATACACACACACACACACACACACACACACACACACACATACACACAGGCACACATATACCTAGATATAGAGTCAAATCACCATTTTGTGGCTGACTCAAGTTTTATGACTCTCAAATCACTTCTATTCACAGAAAAACTACATAGCTAGGCCCCATGCCAAACCCCCAGCCATTACTTAACCTCTTTGGCCATGCACTACGGGTGTTCGATGCAGGCCTTGTCTGTGGCCGGGACAAGCACTTTCCTCTCTGCCTGTAGTCTACTCTCAAAGGTAGCCTACTCTCACAGTGCACAGACTTCGGACTGAGAAGGGCTTAGGTCCAAGGGCTTGCTTTTTGCTTGCGGTCATACACTTCTTAAAGCGTTTGCCTATTTTGTTTTAACAACAACTAAACTCTTGAGTCAGAAGTGATCTGAGTCATGAAATCTCTAGTCAGAAGGGATTTGAGAGTCAACCACAAAAGGAGTGTTGATTCCGGCACCTAAAATAGCCGCTCACAGGCCTCTAGAATCTTTGTAACTAAAGAATCAAGCATCGATTTCAGTGATTTTTTTCTGATGTGACACTTGAGATTGCCACGCCTATGGGCACAGATTAGCACTCCCTTGTGGGCAGCCATTTTTAACCCCCACCCCGCCCCCACCACCAACTCCCCCAGGGTGTGCAAATCTTTTTCCACAGAGAATAACATTAAACTGAAGAGTTTCAAGATGGCAGAAAAAAATTTAGTGTCCTTATACAGTCAATCGGGTCTTAAAAATTAAAAATGCGATTTGATAGGAATCACGAGTCACGACTTTCCAGTTAAAACTTCAGAGATATACAAAAGTGTTAACCCTTTAAAACCCACTCTGCAACTTCTGTAAACGTTAATATCTCAAAAACAGCTGATCAGAATTACACCAAACCACGACGAGTATGCTTTCTTAGTAAAGTTTTACTTTCACGCCAGGTTTGATGTAAATCCATTCAGCGGTTCTAACTGTAGGTGTGAGCTAAATCGGGAAATCCCTTTTATTAACTGTCCCCCCCCACCTCAATGTATGAAAATTGGCATGCCAGACCTTCACCTGACTAAGCTAGTGATCTGAAAAAGTTTGTGTAAATTTGTCCACAGGGTTAAAAGCTATAGGTATGTCAAAAAATACCTTTTCAATGGAAAGAGTGGTGAACCATGAATAAACAGTGGAGACCGCCAATCCAGCAATCATTCATTGCCAACAATATATTTTTATGCATTTGCAGCAGTAAAGTAATTCGAAGTATAATATGATGTGATGTAGCTATGTCAGTTAAAGTAGACTAGTTCACTATCTGCTGCCTGTCTGAACATGGGCTACAAACAGAGAGAAATGCCATGTCTCATTTTATGTGTCATTAATACAACTTATTGAAATATTATGGTGAGGGTTGGCAACACCCTTACTGTTTACTACAGTATTTCAGAAGAAATACATTCTATATATTAAAAGAACACTTATCTTTCAAGTTTTGAAGTAAAGACACTTCTGATGTAAAAACTTCTGATGGAAGGGTAGCAATTGATAGTCATAGAAATAGAAGCATAAGGATGTGGCCAGGGCAGGGACCCGTAAGATGCATCCCACTTGAGCTCCACTCTCAGAGCTCCCACCGAGGTCTCATGTTGGCATAATTTGCAGTGAAGGATGGTGGGCACCAGTGGGCTTAACTTCAAGAAGGTGGTGCACCCACTGCAGTAACTTCAGATCCCTGAATAAACAGAACACTGTCCAGGAATCTAGTGCAGTGCGGAAGCATAGTTGGGTGAATGCTAGATGGCCACCAAGCTTCTCCAACAAATGAATGGAGACCAGTGTCTCCCTTTAATCTGGGGCCAGTGCAATATGCCAATGCAAGAATTAAAGAATTAATGGGACCCCGTAACCTGGAGCATTGATGAGTGACAAGTGGGGGCCTCAAGTCCTTAAATAAATAGAGCGCTGTCTGGGAATCGTGCGTGGGATGGAGGTACAAATCCAAGATGACCACCACACTCTTTTAGCGAATGGTGGCAACTAAGCATCACATCAATCAGAGGTCAGTGCAGCATGCTAATACCCAAATTAATGGGAAATTAGCTGGGAGCACTGGTGAACAACATGTGGGGGCTCTACAGTTTGAAAAGGTGAGCAACTCTAGGTCTGTGTAATGAGGACCCAGAAATGTGCATTGACTACACCAAAAATCACAAATTGGTTGACAAGGGAGAGGAGGAGGCATCTAAGACAGGGCAGGGGTTTTACAAAGGAACTTTTGGGAGGGAATATTGCTTGTTGCCAGGAAAGTGTGAGTCTTCGCACCATTCTGTGTAACACATATTGTAGAACACAAGGAGGAACTCATGGTTCCTAAGAAGCTTCCCAGTTGTAAAAAAGGACTAGAAGGACCTGCCTACACAACCAGCACCTTAGCATTATCCTAAGTAACTAACAGCTACCAGAGATGGCAAAAGCAAAAACAACTAAAGCAGCCTCAATAAAAGACATCCTATGCTCTCAGGAACCTGAAAAGCCCCAAAACCAAGATGGTGCGGAACCTTTATCAACTAGCAAGCACATGTATAGACCCAGTCTGGATCTTCTAGCCCTGGCTACCAAAGGGATATTCAATTGCTCCTAACTGAATTCCACAAAGAAATGACCTCCTGCTGCCAGGACAGTGGCAAAGCATAAGCAGAACTTGTTAATTCGATCCAAAAAGCGGAAACATAGCGGGACTGCATTGAAAACAACCTGGCAGAAAATTCACATGAACAAGATGGCCATGCAATTAGACTGGATACCCTTGAAGCAGAACAAAAGGACCTGCTAGGCAAGATGGACAATATTGAAAATCGTTCATGACTAAACGTCCGAATAAGGGTAATTCATAATGACATTGTGTAGAGATGTCTTCATGCTGTAATGGAACATGGAACTTTCTGCATGAGTGGAATGTTATTTTTTGAAAGTAGAGGGTGGTTAAAGCTGTGAAGCTGAGGTGTAAGCTGGAGGTGTTCAACGTTATCTCTTACCAAATAAAGAACATATTGGAACCAAACTAACTTTCAGGATCTCATCCTTACATTGGCGACGATTTGAAGAACCCATACTGCGCAGGGGGCAGTCTACTTCACCTCCACCCCTGGATTTTATTTCTACAACAACTGTGAGTGTTCCAACAAAGTCTCCTGAAGTTTTGAGCGTGTGGAGCCTTGCAACTAACTTTACTAGCACTGTGAAGTGCAAACTGATGTATCTCGGCTACATTTTCACTAGCGCTGAATGTGTGACGGAGCGCTGTGATTAGATGCGATACGGAATGCTAGAATCCGTGGAAATTATTTCTTAAACTGACCGCTATCATTTTACTGCTTTCCACAATAGCGGAGTGGATACTATTGACTTATTACACTGCTTTCTTAGTGTCAACATGATGTGTGTGAGAGATTGAGAGACATTGAAGGGAAACGCATATCCGCAATTTGGAAGTCCGTTACTGGCGCTTACCTTCCCGAAGCCCTCGCGCACGTTTCGTCTCACCCTGCACGAGCTCTGATTGTGCTCACTTTCTCGTGGAGTCCTCGCGCGCAAGCTTTCGTCGATCCTGCTCACACGCACTGCCATACATAGCCCAAGCCTTCAAAGACTCCAACTTCCTACAGAAAATACACGTATTCCACGTTTTACAGAGGCCATCTTAACTCTTGGGACTACAACTTCCTTCACTACTCTGGCGGCCATCTTAGAGTGGATTCCACAATATTCATTCTCAAGTGTTTTCCATGCCTACAAGCAAATTCTTATTTCCTCCACAGAGGTTCTTGAACATGGCAATATCATAAAGAAAGGATGAAAAGAGGAACTGTTCATCATTCTACTTATTATTTCGTTGTTATTTTAATTTATTGTTTTAGTTGGTTGTTTTACTTAACAACATTTTCTTACAGGTACCGTGTTCATTTGTCAAACTAGAGTGTATTTTGCGTTAAGACATTTGTTTGTACGTAATTATTAATTGTAATTTATAATTATGGCTGACCAAAGTTTGTCTGCTCCACCTACTTTTCTTGCTACTCCTGGGGAGCCCCCTGTTCCATGGAAGGAGTGGAAAAATTGTTTCTTACTTATGTATTGGCAACAGGAGCTGACAAGTATGGTCCTGTGCGTAGACAAGCCATATTACTCCATCATTTAGGAATTGAAGGGAGGCGTTTATATGAGGACCTTCCAGAGATATCTTTAGGTATGGGGGATGGTCAACCTAATAATGTATATGAGATGACATTACAAATGCTTGAAATTCGTTTTAAGACAAAGATTAATACTGTTTTAGAAAGACATAAGTTTTTCTGTCGTATTCAGAAAGTTGATGAGGATATTGCAACGTATGTTGCTGCGCTCAGGGGACTTTCGTTAACATGTAAATTTGGAGAATTAGCTGATTCTCTTATTCGTGACCAGATTGTAAGGTGTACCAATAACAAAAGGGTTAGAGAGAAACTTCTAATCAAAGATCCCTCACTTGAAGAGGCTATTTAAATTGCTAAGGGGTTGGAGCACACGGATTTATGGATTAAAGAGATGGATAAATGCAATAGCTCAATCTTGTCTAGGGAAAATGTTTCAAAAGTACCAGAAGTACATTCGGTTGTTGATGAGAAGAAAAAGGAGAATCCTGTCACAAATTCCTTTCTTTCTAACAAACTTAATGAATCTAGAAACCAACTCCTTCTTTAACTCCTAGGTTTGATTCCAGAGTAGTTAAGTGTTACCGTTGCGGAGCTCCTGGCCATATCGCTTCTAGTACCATGTGTATGGCGAGGAATGCCACTTGCCGAGCTTGTGGTAGGAAAGGTCATCTCGCTAAGGCTTGTAGAACTAAAACTCACTTCTCTCGAGTACAAGAAGTTCAAGACACTTGTGAAAGTGTGCGTGAACTAATGTTGACCGTGGAGGTTTCGGAGAAATCTAAACATTCTAATGTTGAACCACATTTATCGATAGATGATGTTCCTAAAGAAAGCACAGACAAGTTAGTGAAACCTCATTGTGTTATAGACTTGGACAAATGTGGGATTGAAATGTTAGTGGATTCGGGAAGTTTATATACTTTACTCTCTAGTGAGACGTTTTCTAGAAAATGGACAGGAGAAGAGTTGGAGTGGAACAAGCCTGACATTAAAGCAGCTGGATATGGCGGGAAAATCATTGAAATTGTGGGGATGAGATGGATGGTGATTTCTTTTGATGATAACAAAGTTTTTGGACGTGTTTATTTGACTAAGCAGGGATCTGATCTTTTGGGGTGGCGTCATCAAAAAGATCTCAACATCATTTTGAATCCTAATGCCACCAAACCTGTTACTACTTCTGTTGTTCATAATATTGATACATATGAAATGTGTGTGATGGAGAAGTATTCCAAGGTGTTTTCTGATCAATTAGGTAAACTTAAAAAATTTTCTCACAAAATCATTTTGAAAAATAATTCTAAGCCAGTGGTTCACAAAGTGAGGAGTGTACCTCACCTCATGAGAGAACCTCTTCATGAAGAACTTAAAAAACTTCTAGCGCAAGGGATAATAGAACCCATTGAGGCCTCTGAGTGGTTGGCACCCATTGTGGTGGCACCTAAGGAAGGGGGCAAGATCCGCCTATGTGTGGACTTGCGCGATCTGAACAAAAATATTTGGGTCGATAGACAGCCGTTACCTAATATTTCAGAGATGCTGACTGCAATGGGTGGAGGAGATGTTTTTAGTGTGATAGATATGTCAGCTGCTTATCACCAGATAGATTTACACGAAGGATCTAGACATCTCACGTCTTTTGTGACACCGCTGGGGGCATTTCGTTACTGTAGAATGCCTTTTGGACTGGCATCTGCCTCAGCGGTGTTCCAAAGAGTAATGCAACAAATCTTTGAGGGGCTGAGTAATGTTCTCTGCTTTCAAGATGATGTGCTAGTTGTAGGAAAGAATGGTACGCATCATGATGATGTCTTGGATGAAGTGCTGAGAAGGATGGAGAGAAACGGATTGACGATAAAAAAAGAAAAATGTCAATTAAAGAAAGGATGTGTGACTTATTTGGGACACGAAATATCTAAAAATGGGATTAAACCAAAGAACAGTATTGTCTCTGCCGTGAAGAATGCTCCTATTCCTCTTACCAAAGATCAATTGAGATCTTTTCTTGGTTTAGCGGAATATTGTTCCAAGTTTGTGGAAGGTTTTACCGAGATTGTGGAACCCCTGAGGCAACTGATGAAAAAGGGGATTCTATTTGAATGGAATGAAGCTTGTGATGAGGCGTTTGATAAGGTGAAGAGTTGTATTGCTCGGGCTCCGACTCTTGGTCATTTCCATGTGAATGCCAAAACGATTATTACCACTGATGCAAGTGGCGTTGGAGTGGGAGCCGTGTTGACTCAAGTTCATGATGGTCAAGAGAGAGTCATCGGATTTGCGTCTCGTAGACTTCGAAATGCAGAAACATCTTACTCTGTTATTGAGAAAGAGGCCCTAGCGTGTTGTTGGGGCATAAATCATTTTAGGTATTTTGTGTGGGGTCTACCTTTTAAAGTCCGTACTGATCACAAACCCCTTATTCATTTGTTTAAAGGGGGAAGGGGTTTGGAAGGTAGTGCAACCCCTAGGATTTCTAGGTGGATGCTATCAGTTTTGGAGTACAATTTTGAAGTAGAATATGTGAAGGGTTTAAAAAATGTAGTTGCGGACTGTTTGTCTAGGATGCCTCTTGAGGCAGTGGAATCAGTGTTGAGTCAGGATGTAGTGGATGAAGAGATTGACGCAGTTGGGAGTGAGAATGTGGGATTGGCTCTCAGTGAAGAAGAATGGGGGTTGGCTATGTCTGAGGATAGTATCTTGCTACAGGTCATGAAATTTGTGTCCGAAGGTTGGGGTGATCATGAGAATGATGCCTGTTTTAAAGGTTATTATCATGTGCATGAGGAGTTGAGTGTCTGTCATGGAAGGTTGTTAAGGAGGAATCAATTTGTGCCACCAGTGGGAATTAGGAGGAGGATTATTGACATCGCCCATGAGGGTCACCTGGGAAGAAGCATGACAAAGAGGAGGATCCGCCAGTCGTTCTGGTGGCCAGGAATGGACATTGAGGGAGCCGTCAAGGAGTGTTATGCATGTGCGAACAGTGACAAGACTAAGGTTGTGAGACAGCCTCCTTTAAGTTGTAATGTTTTTCCCAAACGTCCCTGGGAGAGAGTAGCAATTGATTTCTTGGGTCCAATTTCAAAGCTTGGTTTTCGCAACAGGTTTGTGATGGTTTTGGTAGACTATCATTCCAAGTGGTTTGTTATTGAAACTACGGATTGCATAGACACTGACAAAGTTGTGGGATTTTTGGAGAGAGGGAATTCCAAAAATCTTGGTGTCTGACAATGGAGTGCAGTTGGTGTCGAGGAAGATGGTGGATTTCTTGAGTAAATTTGGAATCAAACATGAAAAAGTTGCATTGTTTAGGCCACAAGCTAATGGATTGGTGGAAAGGATAAATCGGTTGTTGATGGATAATATGCAGTTATCTCTGTCAAATGGATTGTCATGGTTGGAAGAATTGAAGAAGTTGGTGTGGTCATATAGGGTAACACCGCATTCTGTGACTGGTGTGTCACCATTTGTCTCTCTTAAAGGTCGTGAACCAGGTTTAAAGGAGGTACCTGGTTGGCTGAAGGACAAAGAGTGTGTGTGGGTTGATCGCACTGCTGTGGAGAGTGATGTTTGTCAGAAACAATTGGCAGCTGCTAGTGATTATAATGATAGAAAAGCTGTTAAGGAGACAGAAATAAAAGAGGGAGATTGGGTCGTAACCAGGAAGGGTGGAGTAGTAATCAAGGGTGAGAGCAAGTTTTCAAAACCTGTTCAGGTAAGAACTGTCAAGAAGAATATTCTCGTTTTGGCAGATGGCTCTGCTTGGAGTACAGGAAATGTCTGTAAATGCAATGCTCCTCAAACAGTTCTACATGATTGATGTATAATTGGATGTGACCTTGTTCTAAATGACTGATGTAGCTATTTTATCTATGTAGTATTGTACATTGAAATGTGGGCAGTTATTGAATTGTTATTGAATTGTTATTTTAATTTTGCATAAGGGGGAAGATGTGTAGAGATGTCTTCATGCTGTAATGGAACATGGAACTTTCTGCATGAGTGGAATGTTATTCTTTGAAAGTAGAGGGTGGTTAAAGCTGTGAAGCTGAGGTGTAAGCTGGAGGTGTTCAACGTTATCTCTTACCAAATAAAGAACATATTGGAACCAAACTAACTTTCAGGATCTCATCCTTACACATTGTCTATACGGATTTGGAGGCCCATGTGGAAGCTCTATTCAAACATCTCCTCCAAGACTCTGATGCAGTGGACATCCATTTGGATTGCGCTCAAAGTGTGTTCTCAACATACTAGCAGAGGAAAAATTCAGCCCCAGAGGTGGCCACTATGGTCTATTATTTCAATGGACATAGAAAGAATACTGTTATCGGCTCCTAAACCAGAGCCCATAACTTTCACAAGCGACACCATCACCCTATTCCAAGATGTTTCCAAATCAACATTGGCGAAATGCAGGGAAGTCAAGGAAATCACAGTCCACCTAGGGCATGAAAATATCTCTTACAGGTGGGAGCTCTCCATTCCTTCTTCCATTCCCATTAAAGGGCAAACGACACACAGTAAAGGAACTAGATGAAGCAAAGGACATCTTGGGTCTCTCCGAAAGTATAGAAACGCTACATGAAAATGAGACAACCCGTCAGAAGGGCATTCAAGGAAATTGGTGCACTCATAAAGGGGCAAGGATGGTAAAAAGAGCAGGAGATTAAGACGAAAGCAAGAAAAGAGGGTTCATCAAGCAACTTAAGAGGAGGACTCTTATTGTTCTAAGAAGCACACTCTCCTAAGGTAAGTTCACCTGATTGATTTAACCAGTTTCCCAGCTGGCATGATCGTTTCAGCATTTACACTTCTTTGAGTATACCGCAGTATTTCTGTTTCAACAATGGTTTCCAGTTCTTTGACTAAACCGTAGTATTTCTGTTTCAACAATGGTTTCCTCAACAACTGGACTGCCACACTAAGACAGAAAAGACCCCAATAGCTTCAGCGAAGGAGGCGGGGGCCCAGGTGTTCAGTCCAGAGGCAGTCTCATTAAGGATTATAAATGCTGGTTGGATGATCGCAGCATTGGCAGTAACTGAGCAAGAAAGGCAACAGTACTACTTGCCATGCATGAGACTGTTTTTGTTCAAGGTCTAAGGGTTGCAATGTTCTTTATTAATTTGATATCACTGCGTGAGGGGGTAAACCGCAGAATAGGAAGCAGAATGATTAGCTACATGGAACCTCTACAGGCCAGGGTAACATTCCTCCGAATCCAACACATGAAGTAGTAATTTCAGAAAGGGATGCAAATACTACATCATATGAAAGGGGATTCTACAACGCTCTTTAAGATACGCAAATGAACACACTAATGGTCATAACATTAAATCTTCAATGCCTTAATCCCCAATTAAGAGGCAAGCCCTCTTACTCTGTTTGAAAGAGAAAGATACAGATGTTGCTCTTTTGCAAGAAACTCATCTGGCAGAAAGGGATATACCATGACTACCCTCATACTGGTACCCCTCTCCAATTCATGCCACAAGTAACACCGAGGCAAAAGGCATAGCGATAATGTACTGACACGAGATATAGATAAAGAGGCCAGATATTGGGAGATTAAGGCACAGCTTGGTCGCTTAACCATTACAATATTTTCGCTATGTGAACCACCTGAGGAGAAAGAAAGATTTTTAAGACGACTTCTTCCCAAAGTGGGCCATTTTTTTTTTTTTACAAAAGACAGCTTACTCATAGGTGGAGACTTTAATGAAATTCTGCATTCCAAAGATGACCCATCCAGTGAGACCCACAACCCCATAGCCCCAAGCATCATCATCATTGTAAGGCATAATAGACCTAAATCTAAAAATTGTGTTTTTCTCTAATGTACATAGGTCATATACCCGTATTGACGTTTTCCTCATTTCAAAGATTTGACTTCCAAACACTATCTACTTCATTTGAGGTTAAGGCCTTATCCAATCACATATCAGTATGGATGACCATAGACCCAATTTTGCCACAAGCACTTCCGCGCAGCCCATGGCTGGTCAATGAAATAGCCCTGTGGGACCCAACACTAAGAAACAAGACAAGTGAGGTGACAGAACATTATTTTGATAAAAATTACAATGGAGTGCTGCCAAAGCCGTGCTTACGGGGAACTGATCTCTCAAACTGCAACCTTTCAATTAACAGCTAGACAAAAGAAGCTAGAGCAGGAAATGTATCTAAAGCAATTAGAATAGCAACATAAAATGCCAATTCTTTGCAAATTTACAGTGAACTGAGAAAGGGAATGAGAAGAACTTATGATGAGAGCACAGCCAAGAAAGTTGTATATAAAGCAATCATAGTGTGAGAAGAGAGGGGCAAGGCGGACAGACTATGGCTTATAGGATTAGAAAAACACAAAATCAGAAATCATATTAAAGAGGTAAAGACAAAATGGGTACGGCACATACCACGCCCAGGCATCCTCAATGCTTTTAACACCTTCTACACAGCTTTATTTGAAGAACAAAAAATGCAACAAGACACAACTCACTTTGAGGACTTTACTCCTCCAATACAACAGATAAACTGTGTACCCCTCGAGGATGAGACTTTGATAAAAGTGGTTAAAGCAGTCATAAAGAAACGCCTGGCGGCAAGGCACCTAGCTTAGAAGGCTTCCTTATATCATTTTACAAGACTTTTGCAGACCTATTAGCGGTCCTGTTCAATAAAGGCTTTAATCATATTTTAACAACAAGCGTAGTGACAGAAACCATGTTAAAATTGCACTGTACCTTATTAGTAAAGCCGGAGAAGGACCCTACGTCTTGCTCCTCATATGGGCCTGCTCTTCTTATGGACCCATAGCCCTCCTTAATTGCGATGTGAAGATTCTTACGGTATTACGGTTTACACATCTGCACACATCTGCTTGGTTTCCCCCCAACAATCAAGGTTAATAAGGATCGTCATGCCTATGAAAATACTAAGCTAGTGGTAACTCTTACGGAAGCGGTGGAGACTAATAAACAGCCAATGGTCAGTCTCTTGCTTGATGCCGAGAAGGCCTTTGACAGAGTTGACTTGCTTATAAAACACTTGGGCAGGACTCCCATGGGCTAATAATCAAGAAACTTATTGTGGACAATTATAAGAAGCAGTAACTAGATAAAGGTGAATGTGGAGTACTCCCCAAAAATTCCAATCATGACAGGAACTAGACAAGGCTGACCTTGGTCACCTTTTATATCTGCCTTGTCAACAGAGCCCTTCATTTATAGAGTTTAAATTAACCCGAACATAAAAGGGGCAGTCATAGAGAACTAAGAACACAAGCTGGCCCTATATGCCGGGGACATCCTCTGCTTCCTCACTGACTCGGCGGTGTCGTTTCTGGAGCTAAGGGAAGAACTGACCATCTTTTCAGTGGTTTACGGATTTAAAATAAATGATATGAAACCATATGGAATGGGTATTTTCAACTTGAATAACGATGTTCGCGAATCCCTAATAACCAACGGCTTCAACTGGTCAGAAGCTCTTATCAGATATTTAAGCATTAACCTACCCAGAAAACATTGAACATATATCAAAGCCATCATATCCTCCTGTGCTCAAGGCACTGTACAAAGATCTTTATTGCTGGGGGAAGTTGGAAAAATCATGGCTAGAAGGATTACAAGTATAAACAAGAAATTCCTCCCCCTCCCGATACATGCATCCCAGACCTCACCAATTAGGTTTCCAAATCAAGATGATTTATTAGATGAAATCAAGAAGAAACTGCTGGTTTGTCTGGAAGGATCGGACTCACAGGTCTCTAAGGTCACACTTTATCACAGCACTTCCGACGGTCAGTTGGAGTTCTCAAACATAAAAGCCTATAGTAAGGCAACTCAAATTCATCCAGCCATTGACTGGAATTATAACCGAGGTAGCAAAGGGTGGGTAAGGGTAGAGAGAGCTATTCATCAGTACCTCTAAATTATCTTCAAGGACTATCACAGAGGACAAGACTGAGAGGAGGAACACTCCTCGACGGGACAACAATACTAGAGTATTAGCAACAGACAGCAAGAGGAGAGAACAACCTTCCTCTCCCCAATGTCACCAATTATTCACAATTCAGATTTTCAATCGGGGATCTTAGTCTCAGAATTCAAAAGATTGAATGGAAACGACCCACCCCTTCTGGGAGACTTATTTCAGGGGGTGGGAGTTAAAATCAAGGGAAGAAATTCAAGACAGCTTAGGACTAAATAGAGAGCACAACTATCTGCTGACGCAACTGTTACACTGGTCGGACACACACAAGGTAGGAGAGTAGGTGGGAAGGGAAAAATACCCACTTGAAGCTATGTTCTCCAATACATGAATCCAGAAAGGCATCACCTTGGTCCATTGTCACATAAGCACCTACAACCTCAGCACAAACATGATTATGTACTCTACTGGGAGAGAGACTTGTGGATGGAGGTAAGAGAGCAAACATAGATTAAAATTTCATATCTCAGCCACAGACGTTGCAAGAACCTTGTTTTTTTTTGTTGTACAGGTTTATTTTTGTTGCACTATTATACTCAATTGTGAATCAACACATATTTTTAACAGCACTAACTGAACATTTGGTTGTGTGTCATAATGTGTCATACATACTGTACCTGGGAATTAAGCTTAGTGCCACTACTGGAGTAAGTTGTGATAACTCGACCTAACTACAACTGAAGAGTCAAGTATGTAAAGAGAATAAGTTGCCTATCCAAAAGGAGTGCAATAGAAGTTTTGGCCCAGCAGTGATAAACAACAGCACATACGGACTGCCACTAGCACCCAGTGAATAAGGTCTTCAACAGGAGGCTCAGGTAAGCCTCCATCATGGGGACTATGAGGGTGACCACCTCCATGATGGAGCTGTACAATGTTTCCAGCACAAAAGCCAAGTGTTTTGAAAATTACCTAATGAAAGGTGCAGTCCAACAATATGGCTTAACGGTCTTCTCTCTGGCAAATGCCGCTATTCCTTCAATGACATGATAGCATCTTGCAGTCCTTTCGGTTCAAAGCTAATTGAGGGTAAAGGAATTAGTTTGTCCATGCTACAAACTAAACTCACAGGATTAATGCTACAATTGCCCCATATCACGTTTCATGATTAAATATTATACAGTGTGACTCTGTGCATGAAATTTCTTAAGGATGTACTCTGGTTTGGAGGGGATTCGGAGATGATGGGGTTGTCCTACGTCTGAAGGTTACCTTTATTGAGGATAGTCACTGGGAGCACGGTCCATAGTCATGGTCCATTTCTAACTGGGAATGAAGGGACGCTTTACTAGAGGATCAATCCAAGCCTTTTGCCCTTGTTGCTGTGGGTGACTAACTCATCTAAAAAGAGGTCAGACGGATGGATGGAGGGTGTTTGTGATGCCTTTGTAGATGGTGAACAGTAGTTCCATTTTAGATCCATAAATTGTAACGCTCTTACCATCTACGATTGCGTGCCACACAAACAGGTTTCAAGGGACCAGTGTTGGTTTGCTTTTTGTTGCTATCGCTTCAGAAAAACACAATGGAGTACTAAAACACAGTGTGGAAAGGCAATGTGTGACTAGTGAAATAGTTAACACATTTGCTATGCAGATGCCTACAGCAGATTCTTACAAATATTCATTAGTTAAAACCTACCATTGATTCTTGCACATTGCTGCCACCATGAGAGGCGTCCAACCAAGTTTGTGCCTGTAGTTAACATCCACGCCGTCTGCAAGCAACCTGAAAAAAGGACTTGTTCAAATGGGAGTTTCAACAAAATAAGCATTACATTCTTTAAGATGTAATAATAACAATAATGCATATTTAAGCAAGACATACCCGAAATTGAACTGTCTTTCATTACTTGACTAAACAGGCATTATAATCACCCCGCCGACATTGTATTCCTTTTATCAGCTGCCTAGTGACTTGCACAGAATGTGTGTAGGGCAGGCACTCTGCCCAACGAGCATGGGAAAATGTGCCAATTCAAAATTGATTATAGTCGAATTTAATCAACTGTTTTGAGGTAGGCAGAACGTCTTCGTTTTAAAGAGACCTTTGTCACACTAGCATGCAAGTAAATCAGTCGCCAAAGAAGAAGTAACTTTATACCGTCAGGATACTGAATTGATGGATTCCGGCTTTCTTTGAAAATATTCACTGTTTGATGGCGATTTTGAGCATTGTGATAATTTGTTTTGTTAATATTCCGTTTTTATATTGGTATTGATACTGCAGTTTCACTGTTACTTGGCACTCCACCTAGCAGGTGTCACTATCACCAAACACATTGGTACTAAATTTATCAACTTCAGCAGAATGAAGAAACATTTGCACTGGAGAGCTATATTTCTGAATTACGGAAATAAACCAATTTAACTTATCTTCACATTACTTTCAGCTGTGCAAGATTTCATGCTGACTTGCAGATTTATTTTGCAATTGAAACACTTTTTGTGAGTTACTCGATTACCTCCTCATCCACTGCCTCTTCCCAGTCCTTACTATTGTCAGGTGACGATACTACAATACTGGATTACCTCCTCATCCACTGCCTCTTCCCACTCCTTACTATAGTCAGGTGACGACACTACAATACTGGATTACCTCCTCATCCACTGCCTCTTCCCAGTCCTTACTATTGTCTGGTGATGATACTACGATACTGGATTACCTCCTCATCCACTGCCCCATCCCAGTCCATACTATTGTCTGGTGACGATACTACAATACTGGATTACCTCCTCATCCACTGCCTCTTCCCAGTCCTTACTATTGTCTGGTGACGATACTACAATACTGGATTACCTCCTCATCCACTGCCCCATCCCAGTCCTTACTATTGTCTGGTGAAGATACTACAATACTGGATTACCTCCTCATCGACTGCCTCTTCCCAGTCCTTACTATTGTCTGGTGACGATACTACAATACTGGATTACCTCCTCATCCACTGCCTCTTCCCAGTCCTTACAATTGTCTGGTGACGGTACTACAATACTGGATTACCTCCTCATCCACTGCCTCTTCCCAGTCCTTACTATTGTCTGGTGACAATACTACAATACTGGATTACCTCCTCATCCACTGCCCCATCCCAGTCCTTACTATTGTCAGGTGACAATACTACAATACTGGATTACCTCCTCATCCACTGCCCCATCCCAGTCCTTACTATTGTCAGGTGACAATACTACAATACTGGATTACCTCCTCATCCACTGCCCCATCCCAGTCCTTACTATTGTCAGGTGACAATACTACAATACTGGATTACCTCCTCATCCACTGCCCCATCCCAGTCCTTACTATTGTCTGGTGAAGATACTACAATATTGGATTACCTCCTCATACTCAGCCTCTTCCCAGTCCTTACTATTGTCTGGTGAAGATACTACAATACTGGATTACCTCCTCATCCACTGCCCCCATCCCAGTCCTTACTATCGTCAGGTGACAATACTACAATACTGGATTACCTTCTCATCCACTGCCCCATCCCAGTCCTTACTATTGTCTGGTGAAGATACTACAATACTGGATTACCTCCTCATACTCAGCCTCTTCCCAGTCCTTACTATTGTCTGGTGAAGATACTACAATACTGGATTACCTCCTCATCCACTGCCCCCATCCCAGTCCTTACTATCGTCAGGTGACAATACTACAATACTGGATTACCTTCTCATCCACTGCCCCATCCCAGTCCTGACGATTGTCTGGTGACGATACTACAATACTGGATTACCTCCTCATACTCAGCCTCTTCCCAGTCCTTACTATTGTCTGGTGAAGATACTACAATACTGGATTACCTCCTCATACTCAGCCTCTTCCCAGTCCTTACTATTGTCTGGTGAAGATACTACAATACTGGATTACCTCCTCATCCACTGCCCCATCCCAGTCCTTACAATTGTCTGGTGACGATACTACAATACTGGATTACCTCCTCATCCACTGCCTCTTCCCAGTCCTTACTATCGTCAGGTGACAATACTACAATACTGGATTACCTTCTCATCCACTGCCCCATCCCAGTCCTGACGATTGTCTGGTGACGATACTACGATACTGGATTACCTCCTCATCCAAGCCCCATCCCAGTCCTTACGATTGTCAGGTGAAGATACTACAATACTGGATTACCTCCTCATCCACTGCCCCCATCCCAGTCCGTACTATTGTCAGGTGACAATACTACAATACTGGATTACCTTCTCATCCACTGCCCCATCCCAGTCCTTACTATTGTCAGGTGAAGATACTACAATACTGGATTACCTCCTCATCCTCTGCCTCTTCCCACTCCTTACTATTGTCTGGTAACGATACTACAATACTGGATTACCTCCTCATCCACTGCCTCTTCCCAGTCCTTACTATTGTCTGGTGATGATACTACAATACTGGATTACCTCCTCATCCACTGCCTCTTCCCAGTCCTTACTATCGTCAGGTGACAATACTACAATACTGGATTACCTCCTCATCCACTGCCCCATCCCAGTCCTTACTATTGTCTGGTGAAGATACTACAATACTAAATTACCTTCTCATCCACTGCCCCATCCCAGTCCTTACTATTGTCAGGTGACAATACTACAATACTGGATTACCTCCTCATCCACTGCCCCATCCCAGTCCTTACTATTGTCAGGTGACAATACTACAATATTGGATTACCTCCTCATCCACTGCCCCATCCCAGTTCTTACTATTGTCAGGTGACAATACTACAATATTGGATTACCTCCTCATCCACTGCCCCTTCTTCCCAGTCCTTACTATTGTCTGGTGAAGATACTACAATACTGGATTACCTCCTCATCCACTGCCCCATCCCAGTTCTTACTATTGTCAGGTGACAATACTACAATATTGGATTACCTCCTCATCCACTGCCCCTTCTTCCCAGTCCTTACTATTGTCAGGTGACGATACTACGATACTGGATTACCTCCTCATCCACTGCCCCTTCTTCCCAGTCCTTACTATTGTCTGGTGAAGATACTACAATACTGGATTACCTCCTCATCCACTGCCCCATCCCAGTCCTTACGATTGTCTGGTGATGATACTACGATACTGGATTACCTCCTCATCCACTGCCCCATCCCAGTCCTTACGATTGTCTGGTGATGATACTACAATACTGGATTACCTCCTCATCCACTGCCCCATCCCAGTCCTTACTATTGTCAGGTGACAATACTACAATACTGGATTACCTCCTCATCCACTGCCCCATCCCAGTCCTTACTATTGTCTGGTGATGATACTACAATACTGGATTACCTCCTCATCCACTGCCTCTTCCCAGTCCTTACTATTGTCTGGTGATGATACTACGATACTGGATTACCTCCTCATCCACTGCCCCATCCCAGTCCTTACTATTGTCTGGTGACGATACTACAATACTGGATTACCTCCTCATCCACTGCCCCATCCCAGTCCTTACGATTGTCTGGTGACGATACTACGATACTGGATTACCTCCTCAGCCAATGCCCCATCCCAGTCCTTACGATTGTCTGGTGACAATACTACAATACAGGATTACTTCCTCGTCCACAGCCTCTTCCCAGTCCATACTATTGTCTGGTGATGATACTACAATACTGGATTACCTCCTCATCCACTGCCCCATCCCAGTCCTTACTATTGTCTGGTGACGATACTACAATACTGGATTACCTCCTCATCCACTGCCCCATCCCAGTCCTTACTATTGTCAGGTGACAATACTACAATACTGGATTACCTCCTCATCCACTGCCCCATCCCAGTCCTTACTATTGTCTGGTGACGATACTACGATACTGGATTACCTCCTCATCCACTGCCCCATCCCAGTCCTTACTATTGTCAGGTGACAATACTACAATACTGGATTACCTCCTCATCCACTGCCCCATCCCAGTCCTTACTATTGTCTGGTGACGATACTACAATACTGGATTACCTCCTCATCCACTGCCCCATCCCAGTCCTTACTATTGTCTGGTGACAATACTACAATACTGGATTACCTCCTCATCCACTGCCCCACGATTGTCTGGTGACGATACTACGATACTGGATTACCTCCTCATCCAATGCCCCATCCCAGTCCTTACGTTTGTCTGGTGACAATACTACAATACAGGATTACTTCCTCGTCCACAGCCTCTTCCCAGTCCATACTATTGTCCGGTGACAATACTGGATTACCTCCTCATCGACTGCCCCATCCCAGTCCTTACTATTGTCTGGTGACGATACTACGATACTGGATTACCTCCTCATCCACTGCCCCATACCAGTCCTTACTATTGTCTGGTGACGATACTACGATACTGGATTACCTCCTCATCCAATGCCCCATCCCAGTCCTTACGTTTGTCTGGTGACAATACTACAATACAGGATTACTTCCTCGTCCACAGCCTCTTCCCAGTCCATACTATTGTCCGGTGACAATACTGGATTACCTCCTCATCGACTGCCCCATCCCAGTCCTTACTATTGTCTGGTGACGATACTACGATACTGGATTACCTCCTCATCCACTGCCCCATACCAGTCCTTACTATTGTCTGGTGACGATACTACGATACTGGATTACCTCCTCATCCACTGCCTCTTCCCACTCCTTACTATTGTCTGGTAACGATACTACAATACTGGATTACCTTCTCATCCACTGCCCCATCCCAGTCCTTACTATTGTCAGGTGACGATACTACGATACTGGATTACCTCCTCATCCACTGCCCCATACCAGTCCTTACTATTGTCTGGTGACGATACTACGATACTGGATTACCTCCTCATCCACTGCCTCTTCCCACTCCTTACTATTGTCTGGTAACGATACTACAATACTGGATTACCTCCTCATCCACTGCCTCTTCCCAGTCCTTACAATTGTCTGGTGACGGTACTACAATACTGGATTACCTCCTCATCCACTGCCTCTTCCCAGTCCTTACTATTGTCTGGTGACGATACTACAATACTGGATTACCTCCTCATCCACTGCCCCATCCCAGTCCTTACTATTGTCTGGTGAAGATACTACAATACTGGATTACCTCCTCATCGACTGCCTCTTCCCAGTCCTTACTATTGTCTGGTGACGATACTACAATACTGGATTACCTCCTCATCCACTGCCTCTTCCCAGTCCTTACAATTGTCTGGTGACGGTACTACAATACTGGATTACCTCCTCATCCACTGCCTCTTCCCAGTCCTTACTATTGTCTGGTGACGATACTACAATACAGGATTACCTCCTCATCCACTGCCCCATCCCAGTCCTTACTATTGTCTGGTGAAGATACTACAATACTGGATTACCTCCTCATCCACTGCCCCATCCCAGTCCTTACTATTGTCTGGTGAAGATACTACAATACTGGATTACCTTCTCATCCACTGCCTCTTCCCAGGAAGGGTTCTATATTTCTGGCCTTCATGGACTTGTCCAGTGCATTTGATACGGTAAATCGGGATAAATGTGGACACTGATGGGGAAAATGGGAGTTGAGGAAGCTTTAATTTCTCTTCTCCGCAGGCTCCACCCTTCCACATCTGTAACTATAAAATATGGCGCTCACGGGGAAAAAACTAGGCCTATTGCATTGACAGAAGGTGTCCGGCAGGGATGTATTTTAGCTCTTTTTCTTTTCATAATTTACACCAATGGCCTTGATGCTTTCTTGTCAGATAAAGAACTTGGCTGTCCACGTATTGGGGGCACTCGGGTTCCGCTTCTCTCTTATGCGGATGATACTGTTTTAATGGCCCTGACAGCAAATGGCCTCCAAAAATCACTTAATGCATTTGCTGATTTTATGTTGTCTCTTGATTTAAAGGTTAATTTTACTAAGTCATACGTTATGGTGTGTGGGCCAAAAATGACCAAAACTAGAAACTATGCTGTGGGAGCTAAGAGGATTGATAAAATGAATAATTTTAATTACCTAGGAAACCTTTCTAACAATAGGCTGAATTGGGATTTGCTTGTTATTTCAAGGATGCACAACGCAGGTAGATTTGTTGAGGGGCTTTTCCGTTTTGCCTACAAATTGGGACATAAACCGGTGACTGAGCTAGTTACACTCTACAAAGCCAAATGTGTGCCTGTGACAACATATGGAGCAGGTGTATGGGGATATCATAACAGCCGCCAGTTACAAATCATGGAAAACAAATTCATAAAAAGGCTATTGATGATTCCAAATAGTGCCCCCACAATTTTTTATCATGAGTTGGGGCTTGGCTTTGTAGAGGACTGTATAGACCTCGCCCCCTTGCTTTTATGGGCTAAAATTTGGTTATCGGAGGAGTTGGTGTTCTCCAGAGAGATCATAAAAGATTGTCTTAGTCTCGATGGAGCACTAACTATCCCTTGGCTTCGATTTGTCAGGGATAGCTTTTATAAGCTAGGCCTGGAACATTACTTTGATTGCCCAGCCAGTATTCATGAGAATGCGAAAAATATCATAAAAGAGGCGCATTCCATAGGGGCAAATACTCGCTGCTCTCAACCTGAGGTTGCAGGTTCTCCTGGTTTATTCCCTGCTCAGTAGCAATTTTATTTAACGTTCACCATAAATATCCAGACACGCTTTTACTTAACAAGATTCCGTTTACTCACCCTGCATTTTTTAGGGGCATTTCCGAAACAAACTGGGTGGGCAGACAATTTGGTGCCATGCCCTTGCGACAATTTGGCAGCTCAAACCACATAGCACTTTATGCTATTTTGCACTCTTTATAAAGAGCCTAGAAGAAAATTTATAGTCCCGATTTTAAAAGAAATTAGGCCATGTTCTTATATTGATGGTTTTAACTACTTGCACTCCTTGGCTACATTTGATATATGCACTAGGTTTTCCAACTACATTAAACTTGCAATGACTATTCGGAAACGGTACTAGTGTTTGTAGATGATTCAGGACTAGCTCAATTCATCAGCATACAGCCTAAGTGCCCCGTGAACCAAATGGCGTGTGCAGCTAAAGATTGAATTTTAAGGATTGTATACCTTTTATTCTATTTTATCTCTTTTTAATAATTGAATTGTATGAATTGCCTTCCACGCTGCTTTGTAAATAGGCTATTGGAATTATAATTTGTAATGTCGATTTTATGCACTTTTATGGTTCTTTTTTTGAAACCGAATAAAGTTACTTTGACTGATTACTACAATATTGGATTACCTTCTCATCCACTGCCCCATCCCAGTTCTTACTATTGTCTGGTGACGATACTACAATACTGGATTACCTCCTCATCCACTGCCTCTTCCCAGTCCTTACTATTGTCTGGTGACAATACTAAAATACTGGATTACTTCATCTTCCCAGTTCTTATTATTGGCAGGTGATGACACTAAAATACTGGATTACCTCCTCAAACACTGCCTCTTCCCAGTCCATACTATTGTCTGGTGACGATAAAAGAATACTGGATTACCTTCTCATCCACTGCCCCATCCCAGTCCGTACTATTGTCAGGTGACAATACTGGATTACCTCCTCATCCACTGCCCCATCCCAGTCCTTACTATTGTCTGGTGATGATACTACAATACTGGATTACCTCCTCATCCACTGCCTCTTCCCAGTCCTTACTATTGTCTGGTGATGATACTACGATACTGGATTACCTCCTCATCCACTGCCCCCATCCCAGTCCGTACTATTGTCAGGTGACAATACTACAATACTGGATTACCTCCTCATCCACTGCCCCATCCCAGTCCTTACTATTGTCTGGTGATGATACTACAATACTGGATTACCTCCTCATCCACTGCCTCTTCCCAGTCCTTACTATTGTCTGGTGATGATACTACGATACTGGATTACCTCCTCATCCACTGCCCCATCCCAGTCCTTACTATTGTCTGGTGACGATACTACAATACTGGATTACCTCCTCATCCACTGCCCCATCTCAGTCCTTACGATTGTCTGGTGACGATACTACGATACTGGATTACCTCCTCAGCCAATGCCCCATCCCAGTCCTTACGATTGTCTGGTGACGATACTACGATACTGGATTACCTCCTCATCCACTGCCCCATCCCAGTCCTTACTATTGTCAGGTGACAATACTACAATACTGGATTACCTCCTCATCCACTGCCCCATCCCAGTCCTTACTATTGTCTGGTGATGATACTACAATACTGGATTACCTCCTCATCCACTGCCTCTTCCCAGTCCTTACTATTGTCTGGTGATGATACTACAATACTAGATTACCACCTCATCCACTGCCCCATACCAGTCCTTACTATTGTCTGGTGACGATAAAAGAATACTGGATTACCTTCTCATCCACTGCCCCATCCCAGTCCGTACGATTGTCTGGTGACAATACTACAATACTGGATTACCTCCTCATCCACTGCCCCCATCCCAGTCCGTACTATTTTCTGGTGACGATACTACGATGCTAGATTACCTCCTCATTACCTGCCTCTTTTCAGTCCTTACTATCGTCAGGTGACAATACAAAAATACTGGATTACTTCCTCTTTCCAGTCCTTACTATTGTCTGGTAACATAGTGAATTACCTCCTCAACCACTGCCTCTTCCCAGTCCTTACTATAGTCAGGTGACGACACTACAATACTGAATTACCTCCTCATCCACTGCCTCTTCCCAGTCCTTACTATAGTCAGGTGACGACACTACAATACTAATTACCTCCTCATCCACTGTCCCATCCCAGTCCTTACTATTGTCTGGCGATGATACTACAATACTGGATTACCTCCTCATCCACTGCCTCTTCTTTCCCGCCCTTACTGGATTACCTCCTCATCCACTGCCTCTTCTTTCCCGTCCTTACTGGATTACCTCCTCATCCACTGCCTCTTCCCAATCCTTACTATTGTCTGGTAACATAGTGAATTACCTCCTCAACCACTGCCTCTTCCCAGTCCATACTATTGTCTGGTGACGATACTACAATACTAATTACCTCCTCATCCACTGTCCCATCCCAGTCCTTACTATTGTCTGGTGATGAAACTACAATACTGGATTACCTCCTCATCTACTGCCTCTTCTTTCCCGCCCTTACTGGATTACCTCCTCATCCACTGCCTGTTCTTTCCCGCCCTTACTGGATTACCTCCTCATCCACTGCCTCTTCTTTCCCGCCCTTACTGGATTACCTCCTCATCCACTGCCTCTTCTTTCCCGTCCTTACTGGATTACCTCCTCATCCACTGCCTCTTCCCAGTCCTTACTATTGTCTGGTGACGATACTACAATACTGGATTACCTCCTCATCCACTGCCTCTTCCCAGTCCTTACTATCTTCAGGTGACGATACTAAAATACTGGATTACCTCCTCATCCACTGCCTCTTCCCAGTCCTTACTATTGTCTGGTGAAGATACTACAATACTGGATTACCTTCTCATCCACTGCCCCCATCCCAGTCCTGACGATTGTCTGGTGATGATACTACAATACTGGATTACCTTCTCATCCACTGCCCCCATCCCAGTCCTGACGATTGTCTGGTGACGATACTACAATACTGGAGTACCTCCTCATCCACTGCCTCTTCCCAGTCCTTACTATTGTCTGGTGAAGATACTACAATACTGGATTACCTTCTCATCCACTGCCCCCATCCCAGTCCTGACGATTGTCTGGTGACGATACTACAATACTGGATTACCTCCTCATCCACTGCCCCATCCCAGTCCTTACTATTGTCTGGTGACGATACTACGATATTGGATTACCTCCTCATCCACTGCCCCTTCTTCCCAGTCCTCACTGGATTATCTTTTAATCCACCGCCTCTTCCCGTTTCTTACTATGGTAACTGCACCTCCCTGAAGCCTCATAATTTTGAGTGAGACTACATCTCGCCATCAACACATTGTCCCCAGCCTTAGCTGCATGTGGTAGTGTTTCCAACAGCTTCTACAACCTCTGGGCATGTCTTCGCTTGTTCACTGCCCTGGCCCTATCCAAACTATTGTAAGAAATGTTATAGAAAGCTGGGGGAGTATCTTTCGACACAGTTTGCATCTGTAGTAAACATCACTGATAAGGTCCATGACTAGGTGCATGTCAAGGAGACTATATGTGCTGGTAAAATGATTAAAGCAAGCTTGAATTGCTTTCACCATCACACACTTCCTGTGTTTCCGTACCACAGGGTGAAATTCTCGAACTATACTTCACCTGTGGCAGAAAGTAGGTGGTCAGTGCCCTCCTCACAGCAGTGTAGTCAGTGGCATTGCTGCTGTTGGCAAAAACACTGAATTTCTGATATAGCCATTCGCCTCCATAATTAAAAAAGACATGGCTGCTTATGTGCCATCCTGCTCTTTTGCAGCAGTGACGTCACTCTAGAGTTGCTCAAACCACAAACTCCACTGGCATCCAACATTGAGGATGCCTTGTTTAACGGTAAGGAGATGTGGGAGAAGCGAGGGGCGCGTGTTTCAGCACTACCCAATATCACAACACATAGAACTGTTTTCTGCAACCATGGCCGCCAGTTGTCACTCTTCACAGAGTTAAAAGAGAAACCGAAATAGCAGTCACACCAGTAAAGAAACACACAGCAGTCACACCAGTAAAGAAACACACAGATGCGTTCTGTGTAGGATCACCAGATGAATCATGTCACCCGGGCACCGTGCTCTACTTCAGGCGTTCAGATTAAAAACCAAGTGAATTCTGGGGGTTGTGATTCTAGCTCTTTTCAGCTGATCCACATGTACTAACACACATGAAAACAATGATTTGTAAAAACAAAAACAACAAAAATGCCCATGACTGGGCACTGCATGTTTGCTGACTTGGAGTCGACCAGTGACTTCATCTGTGTAGCCGGATACTAGAATGTCAGTAGGGTGTGACAGCACAAGAGTACCGAGGGAAACATAATTTCCACACTGTGAGGCTCCCATGACTTGTTCCCCTTACAGTTCCCTTATTAAGGTACAGGGTGAGGTGTGCTATAGGAAAGGACGGGCAGACCTATAGTCGGGTGTAGATAATGTATTTTCCAATAGGAACACGCATATGGATTGTCACTGCTGTGCCTTTAGCTAATAGACCCATAAAGGAGCATAAGACTTGCACCAGTCTCCAAATAGCTTAAATTGTGCAAGACTGGTACCCGCTGGCAGGCTAGGGCAGCTTGCAGAATACGCATGATCGTGTGTATGTAAGCAAAGCAAGATGTCAGATAAACAACAACAAACTGACACAAGCTACACATTATATAACAGCACCGCAGGAACGAAGCAGGCTGTGCTACAGACAGAGGCATTTCTTTTCATAAATTCTGAAAGTTAAAAAGGTGATACCAGGCAACTGCAGGTTGGAACCAGGGGGAACTATTTTTGAGGTTACCAAACTCATTTCTGGTTTTCTTAAAGTACCTTCTCATTCAGGGTTGTCACATGAACAGTAAGATCTACAAAGGGGGAGAACCTAAGGTCACCCTCATCCCAGTCAACGATAGTGAGAAAAAATATTTATGAGATTCAGGGCTTTAAGTGGGGCGAGGCCTGGCAGGTCTCAGTTCCGCCTGTAATTGCCAGTGGCTGTGATTAATTCAAGTATTCCATCCATCACTAGGTTTCTGATGCCCCAAGTGTGACAGATATGCCCAGATGTGGGTCCTGAGCTCACTCTGCATTGGAACCAAGCTATACTCGACTGATGACCCCTAATGAGAGCGAAACTGGTCTCGGATTGCTTGCATTCAGGTTCAGGGAGGACCTGGCTAGGGAGCTTGTGCTGGACTGTTCCCATTGGAGCAGGGTCAGTTCTGATTTTCATATAGCTGGGTCCAAACTGAGGTCGAATGGTGGGTGATACCGGATGGGCAGGGATGAGGCAGAGCGAATTGCCTGTGGCTGAGATTAATTCAAGCTCTCCATCCATCCTCTTGTTGTTGTTGCAAGTTATGCTCTAATGGCAGTTATGTTGCTTTGTGCATGTTATTTTGTTATGTTTAGTTGTTTACTTTAAATATGTCAACACATGTTGCTACATTTCCAGCCAAAGGCAGCACATGCCTTGAAAGATGATGTGACAAGCAAACAATTACCTCTTTCTAAGGTGGTTAAAATAGCACTGCTCCAGCTGTGCAACCACTTAAGACAACCCCAAAACTAGGGCCACCACCACAGTTTCTCACAGTGACGGTCAATGGTCCATACAATGTTCAGAATTAAAGCTCATCCACTCCCTGCAGGAGGCTGGCTTAGTATATGGTGCGCACTTATGTAAGTGTGGCACCCTGCACTAATCCAGACAACCCTTATGGTATTTTTAGTGGTCTCAGACAACCCTAGAAAGCTCTCCAAGTGGTAGCCGTGGAGACCAGCCTTCAGGCTTAGTCCTGAAAGAGTGTAAATCAGCTTGTTTTACCAGTACTTCATCTTATGGTATGAATTAAGTGAAAAAGAACCACACAGTGTAGTTATAAAAAAATATGTATTTATTATTAACACTCACTAACACAATGTATTATCTCCTACCTGGAGATATAACCCCATACACACAATACTTTGTCAATAGAATACATAAATTGCACAGAATACACAGTGGTCTCCAGGGGGAGGCCAAACCATATACTAAAATAGTGGAATGCGAACCACGACTCAAGTCAAGAGAGTACCCAGAAGACATAGAAGAGTCGGGGACCCGAGGAACCACCGAAGGTGAGTATCTAGGAACCCCACGGAGGTTGTGTGCAGTGTGGGAACATGACCGCGTACTCAATGGAAGTCTATGGGTAAGTCGCTGTTGCAATTTTAAAGAAGATGGACCCTTCCCAGCGGACCCTGAAGAAACCCTGTGGAGGACGGAAGGTTGGAGAACCACCCCACCCGTGGATACCCCAGGAACTAGGATGAAGACGGGTGCATAGGTGCGAAGTGACGTCGGAAACCGCCATAGACCACATTGGAGGACTTGCAGGAAGATGCCGCTGATGAAGAAGGTGAAAGTGTCCAGTGGAACCCAAAGGTGGATTCAAGATGAGAGGTACCTGCAAGCAGAGGGGACAGAGTCTATGCCACTCAGGAGTGACCAGGAGGCACAGGAGAAGGAATGACCACCGATGTTGGAGATGCAGGAGAGTTTAACAGTGCCCTTGAAGCTGCAGCTGTGCGGACCAGGCAACGCTGTAGAAGACCAGGAGCCGTTCATGAGCTGTCCCATGTCGGATGTCGAGAGCCAAGGCGTCAGTGTCCGGCAGAGGCACCAACAAGTCTTGGCAGCGGCAAACAACGTAGTCGACGAAAAACGTGCATTGTCAGGACCATCAAGGTCCAAGTGACTCACCACGAGCAGGTAAGTCAGAGCGGGACCTGAGCAAGCAGGGGAGCCCACTGGTGCCAAAGAGGCCCTCTAGAGGACCCACAGGCCTGAAGGGACAGGAGTCGCAAGAGGACCTCGAGCAGCTAACCAAAGGATGAAGGCCCACGGTGCAAAGGATGCGGTGCAGGCGAGGACCTTGGCTGCAGGAGATGCTTGAGGCTGGAGCTTCTTGGAGCCCAAACTCTGGAGAAGAGAGTCAACAAGCCTTTGCAACGGAAAGTTGACGCAGTGCACAGGGGTTCTGTTCCTGCAGTTCCGACGAGGGATACTGGCCTCAAACTCGGTAAGAAGACAGTGCAGGCCTCAAGGGAGTTGCAGACCCACCACCTGTGTTGCTGAGCCTTTCGGAGTCCGTGGGAGACCAGGATCAGCAGACCGGTCAGCTTCGTTGCGGTGCCTGCAGATGTAGGGAAGTAACTCATTCACTCCAAGGGAGATTCCTTCGGGTGTCTTGGATGTCCACAGGCCTTGTGAAGAACCTGTATGGAGCACAGGCACAGACGTTGCAGCAGACTTGCAGGACGCCGAGATCAGGAGCAGCAGGAGTCTTACCAGTTGCAGTCTCAGTTCCCAAGGCGAAGTCCAGCAGTGTCTAGAGTGCCCAGACAGTCGAAGTTGAAGTGCTGTTGGATCTGAATCTTGTCCCACGACGAATCTGGGGACCCACCCACAGGTAAGGCCTTAAGTACCCTGAGGAAAGGGTTGGAAAGATTCAGAGGTCCCTCACAGAGGAGGGGCTGGACAGTGGGGAGGATACTTCCATGTCCTTTGTCCAGTTTCGCGCCAGAGCGGGAGCCAACAGCTTCCTGAGCTGGTCTGAACTGGAGTATGCAAGGAGGGCACCAAATGTGCCCTTCAAGCAGTCTGAGTGGCGCTGTCAAGCGCCCCCACTCTGTTCCAACACACTATGTCCTGTCTGGGAGGTGGTCACATCTCCCTGTGACAGGATACCTATTTTCCTACCTTTCTCTGCTCGAGCTTGGCTCAGCAGGAGGGCAGAATCGTTTTTATGGTCGGAAGCAGCCATAGTTTGCTGTCCGGGTCCAGACTGTACTGGGAGCACTGAGAGCCTCCTGGAGGAGCTTTACAGTGCATGGAATCATACTGTGGGGGTATGATTCCAACATGTTTGATACCAAACACAACAGGGTTCATTACAGCCAGTTTAGAGATGGTCATCGCCTAACGACGCATGGCCACTCTATGTATCTTAACAGCTGATACACATACAACCCGGGAGAGTGGACTCTGAAAGTTGTAGGGGTGTCCTGCTCATGAGTGGGCACCCTCACACTTAGAACCGAGCACCCTGCCTTCAGGATTTTTTTTTTTTAACTGTTCTTTTTATTAAAGACAAGGTTGTACAGGTAAAAAAAAAAAACAATGGTCCATCGTTAATGCCAATGCAACATCTATGAAAGGTATACCCCCAAATACAAAAGCAAGCATCAATGTACAAACTCACACAATTTGTAAAATCTGGACCAGTCTATTCCGATCCGTGCCTGCGCCTTGGCAAAGGTGGTTAACAGATCTCGCCTCTGTAACAATTCCATTTAGTCCATATTTGTGTCCATTTATTGGGGCAGCCTCTGGATTCATATACGGTCTTCTCAGTGAACATACACCGGTCCATATCTTTTTCCCATAGACTCGGAGACGGTTTTTCTTGCACCACCCACAACCTGGCAATATTCCTTTTGGCAATCGTTATACCCAACGTCACCCATAGTCTCTCCTTAACATTTAAATCAGTGGGACCCCAAATATTTAAAAGGCACAGTTTGATATTACAGTCGATTTTGACACCCATTACTTCCTCCATGCTACCCGCCATCCCCTCCCAGGATTCTTGGAGAGCTTGACATTCCCAGAGCAAGTGCACAAAGGTACCTTCCTGCCCACACCCCTTCGCGCAGTCCGCGTTGGTCTTGTAGCCCATCTTCACCAGCGTTGGTCCCGAGAGGTAGGTTCTATGAAATATTTTAAGCTGCACTAGCCAGAGTCTGGAAGAAATAGCAGTTTCCTTGGGTGAGGCGAGAGCCTCTAACCATTCCTCGTCATCCAATCCCGCCACGTCGTGATCCCATTTAGCCCTGAGTCGAATTAGGGGATCCGGCATGTTGTTAATAAGTTTTTTGTATATCAGCGAAATTGTCTTCTCAGGGAGATTACCGTCTAGTATCCTGTCCTCTAGTGGGGACGACTCTGGTGGCATCTCTCCTTTTGGTATTGCCGCCTGTAGTGCGTGCCTAATCTGCAAGTACCTAAATCGTTCAGTACCGGCGAGGTCGTATTCCTCCTGCAATTGGGTGAAGGAAAGCACCCCCTCCGCCCTCCATGGGTCCCGAACCGTGGAGATGCCTATGAGATCCCATTGGTCAAAGCCTTTAGTGAATCGTAAATTACCTAACAGCGCAGTATCCCAAAGTGGGGTGGCCAACGTAATTTTATCCTTCCAGCCCAAACTTGTCTTAGCAGCCCGCCACACTTGGGCTGCGTGTCCAGTGGGTCCCGACAATTTCAATTTAGGAGGGTTTGCATAGAGTGCACCCAGAAAACTGCCTCCTGGGAGTAACCAACGATCCATATTGAATCCCGGATCTCCCTGCTGCCTGTACATACATTGATTTATGGCAGCGAGTTGCGCCGCCCAGTAATATCTTTTTATGTCCGGGAGGGCTATTCCCCCGTCGTACCAGCCTCTCGTAAGCTTTTGGACCGATATATGTGGTGGTTTCCCTTCCCACAGGAGGTCTCTCAGGGCACTGTCGATAGATTTAAAATATTCTGTTTTCACTGGGTGTGGCGTGTTCTGCAGGGCGTATACAAACCGCGGAAGGGACATCATTTTAAAGAGGGCCGCACGCCCTAGCAGGGACAATGGAAGGGACTTCCAGTGCAAGACATCACTCTTAAGTCTTTGCAGCGGGGGGAGAAGATTACGTTCGTAAAAGAAAGTCTGGTCCTTAGACACCTGGATCCCCAGGTATTTGAATCCTGAAGCGACTTCAGAAATGGTGAAGTCCTTGGGTAGGGTAGGTGATTTACCGCTAAGAACATAGAGAACTGACTTGGACCAATTAATTGTATATCCAGAGAACTTACCGAAGGCAATGAATATATGCAGCACCCTGTTGAAGGAGGCCGCCGGCGATGCCAAGTATAATAAAATGTCATCAGCGTACAACGATATGCGGTCTTCCCACTCCTCAGCCCATCGAAGCCCTCTAATAACCGGGTCTTTCCGTATCCACATCGCCAAGGGCTCTAGCACGAGGGCGAAGAGCAGTGGGGAGAGAGGGCAACCCTGCCTGGTTCCCCTGCCGAGCGTAAATGTGGGAGAAATGCGGTTATTGACCACTATTTGGGCCAAAGGCTCCGCATATAAAAGGCGTACCCATCGCAGGAAGCCCGGACCAAAACCTAGCTCTCTCAGTACTGCAAACATGTATGGCCACTCGATCATGTCGAACACCATGGCCGCGTCTAGCGACACCACCACCGCGTCTTCCAATATCGTATCAGCCCGATCTAGAACACCTTGCAATCTCCGCAGGTTAAGTGAGGTATTTCTGGCCGGCATAAAGCCAGACTGATCGGGGTGAACAAGCTTAGTAATGACTTGTAATAGGCGATTGGCAAGTATTTTTGCAAGGATCTTGGCTTCTGCATTGAGCAGGGAGATTGGTCTATAGGAGGAACATAGGTGCTTGGGTTTCCCACTCTTGTGGATGACCACTATAGTGGCCAGCCGTTGGTCCACCGGGAGCGACCCTGCTTCGGAGCTTTCGTCGAAGATATTAGTCAGGTGTGGGGCAATTGCCTTTGAAGCGATCTTATACAATTCAACAGGCAAGCCGTTCGGGCCCGACGCCTTGCCCGCG
The DNA here is from genome assembly GCA_963921515.1 of Calotriton arnoldi. Classification (NCBI taxonomy): domain Eukaryota; kingdom Metazoa; phylum Chordata; class Amphibia; order Caudata; family Salamandridae; genus Calotriton; species Calotriton arnoldi. The sequence continues at coordinate 667,517 of CAWUFW010002537.1, forward strand.
CGCGCAGATCCTGTATAGCTTTTTCTACCTCCTCACAGTCCAAGTCTTTCTCCAAGTCTAGTCGTTCGTCAGCGGAGAGCGTCGGCAAAGGGATGTCTTGCAGTAAGGAAAGTGCATCCATCTCAGTATACGCCGTCTGTGACGTGTACACCCTGCGGTAGTGATCCCCGAACGCATTTGTAATTTCTTGTGGGTCAGAGATCGTACGGCCAGACTCGGTCATAAGTCCTACTACCACTCTGTTGGCCTGTTCTCTACGGTCAAGCCATGCGAGCAGCTTCCCGGCTTTGTCGCCTACTTCATAGACTTTACAGAGTGTCGCCCTGTGTTGCGCCTTAGCCGCATCAGTGGCCAAGTCTCGGTATTCTTTAGTTTTTAGTCGCAACGCATGCCGTGTCTCTTCAAGATGAGCATCCTGGAGTTTCCCTTCCAGTTCCAAAATCGAAGCTTCCAAGCGCACTAGGTCCTTCTGTTTCTCTCTCTTAGTGCCGGCGATCTGGGAGAGAGCCGTCCCTCTTATGACGACCTTATAGGCCTCCCAAAGTGTCTGGGCAGAGTCAACCGAATGCTCATTTTCAAGGAAATAGTGTTCCGTGTCGTGCACAATCGTGTCGAGGATCTGGGGGATCTTGAGATACCAGGGGTTTATAGGGGCTGTCCTTCCTCTTTGTGGCTCCCCACCTCCACCCTGGCCCAAATAGGCGAATGGTCCGATATACCCCTTGCGAGGTGGTTCACCTCTCTAACGTTCCCCAATTGGTCCGCTGGAGCAACAATGTAATCTATTCTAGACATACTGCGGTGGGCCCCAGAGTAAAACGTGTACTGCTGCTCAGTGGGATGGAGCGCCCTCCAGGTGTCCACAAGGCCCATTGCTGACATAAAATTATGGATTTGTGTGCGAGCCAGCGGAAGGTCTCTAGGGGGCCAACGATCTAATCTGTCAGATACGATGGAGTTAAAGTCCCCCTCTACTACCTCAGGCAGGGAGAGTAAGAGGTTGCCTAGGTCCCTAAAGGCCAGGGCTTGAAGGCCAGGTGGAATGTATACACAAACCAGATTTAACGTATGTCCCTCCCAGCTCCCTGAGATGGCCACAAACCTACCCAGGTTGTCTGTCCAGACACAGTCGGTCGTCATCTGAAAATTTTTCCAGGTCAGTATCCCCACTCCCCGAGACCCAGATCCAAACGCCGAGTGTGCCACTAATTTGAACCCCCAACGTGTCAAAGCTTGGCATGCGTTCCCCAATAAGTGTGTTTCTTGAAGCAAAATCACGTCAGGTGAGTGCCTCTTGATATATTGAAGCACTATACCCAGTTTCAACTTGTCCCCCAAACAGTTGACATTAAAGGATAATAATTTAAATCCAAGTGGTAACGGAAGTCCCATGGCTATGCAGTGCGTCAGTCCAATCTTTTAGGGGAGGCCCAGCGGATACGTCACTTTCTCGACTAACTGTCCCCATACAGATTAGTGCTACTAATGTAAACATAGAATCTTTTAGTGCAGTTAGTGCATCGACATTAAGATACCCTGTCATTTCAACCTTGTCAAAACTTTGATTAAACATAGAAAAAGAAACCCCTCGCCTCATAGTGTCTTCGCTTGCGGCAAACTGTGCCCCATTGCAGTCGTACACGAATATAACACATGTTCTCAGTGTATTTAGTCCCTCCCCCCCCCCCCCCCAACATCCCAAAACTGTTCCCCCCTCTCTGCCTCCCTGCATGGCGGAATCGGAACCTCCATCCACCCCCAACATTGCAGAGTGCCTATCGCCCACCCCAAAACTGGTAGGTCACGTGCCAACCCCGCGCCCATTCTACCATAAGTATCATGAGATGTTGTAACATAAGTTGGAGTGACCGGAGTCCCCAATACATACACTTATTACCCAAAGACCAATGTCTAGTAAGAGTTAATCGACAGCCTCTCGCCTTGCAGGAGGTCCAAGGCCCCCATGGAGGCGAAGACCTGCAGCATTTCTGAAAAAGTTATACTGGGCAGTGGATCGCCCCCATAAAGGATACAGACCAGTTATTTTCTGTCGCCAGACTTTCACCTGGTGCGGGTCCCACGTCTTGGTCCAATCGACTCTGCTCCTGCCTCCCTCGCGAATTCTGGTGGTTCTTCTGCCCTGCGACTCGCCAGCCGTCGAGCCAGTCCCATGCCTCTTCAGAAGTGGTGAAGAACCATGTCTTTCCCTCTGCTTCCACTCGCAATTTGGCAGGGAAGAGCATGGCGTATTTGATGTCCTTCTCACGCAAGGCTCTCTTGATTTCAAGGAAGCTACGACGTTGTCGCTGGACCCTGATCGTAAAGTCAGGAAAGAAGGTCACCCTGCTGTTCTCAAGTTCTATTGGCGGTGCCGTTCGAGCCTTCTGTAAAATAATGTCTCTGTCCCTATAGTTGAAGACTTTTGCCACTATAGGTCTCGGGGGCTCCGGGCTTGGGTCTGCCCCCAAGCACTCTATGGGCTCGCTCGATCGTGAAAAATGTTGACAATCTCGTGGGTTGTAGATACTTTGTGACAAGGTCTTCCACGAACAGGTCCGCCGCCTGTCCTTCGGCACGTTCCGGAACCCCAAGAATTCTCACGTTGTTGCGCCGTGAACGCCCTTCATATTCGTCCAGGAGGTCCTCCATTCTGTCACTTCGGGTCTGTAACTCAGTCACCTTCTTTTGTAAGGCGGAGGTATCCTTGACCAGGGAGCCAGTGGTAGATTCGACTTCTTTGATTCTAGAGTTCATATTACGCATGTCTGCCCGTATGAGGGATACTTCAGAAGACGCAGAATCAATCCTGGTCTCCAGTGACGTCCTCACCGTCGTGATGGCTGTCAGTATGTCTTGGAGAGTAAGTTCCGACGACCCGTCGCCTCCTTGCTGCTTTTCCGGCGGGTCATCTGCTTCTTTGTCTCTTGGGCCCCCCCCTTAGTCCAGGCGTATTAGTCCATCTTGGCCTGTGTGGAGGCTTTAGAAGTTCTTCCGCCGGCCATCGTAGTTCTTCTGCCGTCTCTAGAGAAAAGTCTACGGGTGCCCAGTCGATAATTAACCGCTGCAAGTACTGGATAGTCTGGCTTTATCAACAGCCTAGTCGGCTCAGGTTAGCGGATATACAAGATTCACCACAGCGCAAGCCAATCTCTCGCCTGAGCTGTCCTGTCCGTGAGGAGCGAAGCACTGTGCACGCGGCACCGGGGCCTCCGGAGTATCACTCAGTCAGTCTCCACCCCCGATCACCAAGGTGAACAAGGTGGTATCAAAGAGGCAGGAGGACCGGTAGTCCCGATCGGCATAGAGGCCGCTTTTAAAGTTTCCCGCCGTGTCCATTAGGCCGTGGTGAAGGCGATGTAACAAGTAAACACCGTGTGGCTTACCCCTCAAAAAAGTTACATCTAGACTCCATCTGCTCCCTGTCCTTAGGCGAACTGTAAGCGGTAGCCAGTATATCTGCGTCGTTAGTGACGCACTCTTAATAGTGAGCCTGGGGTTTGGCTGCCAGTTCCCAAAGTACTTCCAGGCCTGAAGCAGTAAGCAACAGGGCTCTCCACTAAGCCCCCAGTTGACGCGGTGGCTCAATTGCACTGGGAACAGCACCGGCCCATTCACATGATGTTCTCCATCTGCATTTATAGCACACAATCAGGGCTCAGGAAACCCAATCTGCGCCGAGCGCAACCCCCTCCGCGCACCTGCCACCTTCAGCTTCTCTCAGCAGTAGGGGATGGGGCCCCGCCGGTGCACTGCGCACGTCGACGCTCACAAGCCTCCTCCGTCTCGATAGACTACTGACGAGGCTTTGATCCGGACACCAGCAGGAGCCGTCTCAGGGCTCGAGTCTTTTAATCAAGTGGAGCACTGCTCCAGTGCAACAGCTGATGTGGCCGCCCGAGCGGTTCAGGGCACAGCGTCCAGGGCAATTAAGCGGCGCTCATTCGAGGAAAGGATCGGGGCTCAGGTCAGGAGAACAGCCCCGCGCCGTGCACAGTCCTCACCACTGCTTCGGCGGCCGCCGCTCCCAGCCACAGTAGAAATCGGGAACGCAACCAGCTCACTATTAACACCCGCTGGGGCGGCGGCTCACTCACCGGCGGGCAGTATGTTGATGGTGCGATCGTTTAGCACCTTTGCCGACGGCCACGCGAGGAAGCTCGGGCGCCCTCCTCCACAGCCCAGCCCTCGCAGTCAAAATCGTTGTCGGGAAGAGTGCCTCATTCTCAGCTGGTACTTGGCCGATTTCGATCGCGTCTTCGACAAGGACACTCCAGGTGGGCTCCGGTCACCGAAAAGCTGTCAGAGTTGCACACTCTCAGGATAATGAGGCGGTTATTGCCGGAAAACGGGCGCGCTCGGACGGAGCCGCTCTAAGTCACGGCCATATTACACGGCGGTTGGGCACGCCCCCCCCCCTGCCTTCAGGATTGAAAGGCCTGCCTTAGGGGTGAGTTATAGGTTTTAAGTGCAGTGACCTCAGATATAAGGAAACTTATATCTGTCGTAAGTGGTGCTAGCACGAGCTTACACAGGCTGCAATCGCAGGCCTTTGGTCACAATTTGAGTGGTCTCTCATGGGTGGCATAATGCATGCTTCAGCCCATGGGAGACCCCTGTTGTACCTAGGCCCTGGGTACCTTAGTACCATATACTAGGGACTTACAAGGGTGCACCAGTGGCCAGTCTGGAGTGTACCTAAGTACTCACCATGTCCAATTTAGGGAAGAAGCACAGAGACTGGGGTCCTGGTTAGCAGGATCTCAGTCAGACTAGTCAGAAAACATAATGATACCAGCAAAAAGTGGGGGTGACCATGAAAGCAGATCCTACTTTTCTACACTCCCCATCTCCGTAGATCGCACACGAGAGCGAGAGAATGTGTAAGAGAGAACGAGACAGAGAGACAGGTGGTGAAGGGGAGGTGAGACAAGGAAGTACATGCAGGACAGTGAAAAGACCGGGATGAAGAGAAAAAATGATGTGCGAGATATGCAGATGAAAGATTTCAGAAAAATGTCTGGAGAAAAAGATTGTGTCTATCAGTGCAAGAAACTGTAGAGTGTAAGAGGAGTGACTGAGACCCTCCCAAGACCACTATCCCTTCCAGAGACCATAGTAATGTTTAAGTCACAGTCTCACATGTCTATAAGTGAAACAGTTTCAAGTCTAGCTATCCACAACAAAATCATTGCTGTAACTCATTTATCTGACTCAGCTAATGACTTGACAAAACTCAAATATTTTTCTTTTTTTAAAAATACGTTCCTTGTGTGCCAAGTCTGGATACAATAAGAGAAAACCCCACAGCAATACACCCAAATACTGGTCAGGTGGCATATCCGAAGCAGGGGATTTTAATTCATGTTCTAAGCCATAGGACGTGCCTTTCGGAAAGGGTTCCTTCCTACGTACTGCGCTCATGGGCCTCCCCTTCTCCCTCGCCCCACCTTTTCATTCAACTAGAACAGCCGAACAGATAGAAAGGCCTCACAGCGCAAATACAAGTCTCTAAAGCAGGAAGACCGAGTTGTGTTGCTTTCCCGGAAATGACATAAAAACAGACTACAGTACACCATCAGCTAATAATTCCCCTCCAGACTTGTACACAAGGCTGCCGTCACGGGGAACACAGCCTGGGTCGGGGCTGGTAACAAGCCGTTTTCCCGCCTCTACATCTGCCAGTCCCACAGACAGAAGGCGGCTTCTGAAGGCCCACAGCCGAGGGGCACCGGAAGCCCCTCAGAGGGGCAGACTGCGTCGACGGTGACACGATTTAGTGGCGTTTGCAAGTGAGCGGATTGTTTACACTCACAACACGGTAACAGTCCTTGGGTGGCTCCCGAGCACTTACCAAGTTAACTCACTCGGTCAAAGGGCACCGCCGGAGGCTGAAGGCCCTGCCCGTGTCCCATCTGTGGCACTTCATGCATCGATACAGCCCTACTCTCTTCAGAGAGGACCCCAAGAGGGGTGTTGTATGCACATTCCTCAACGTAAACACGGCATCAGCACGGGCAGAAAGATGAACACACGTTCACAGTCATTACAGGAGGCTGAGCTGTGGGTGTATTTGTTTAGAATGGAAATGTATTATTCTGTACGAGCATTTCAATAACATTAATTCAGAACCTGCAAGGAAACAACCTGGAAGGGGGGCTGCTGCCATTTCATTGTCACAGAGGCCTACTCTGCCCATTATAGAGTTTGTCACTTTGTGGAGTCCTGTTTTGTCCATTACAGAGCTTGTCATTGTCAGAGTTCTCCTTTCCTATTATAGAACTTGTCATTAATGCTGAGCTCTACCTTGTCCGTTACAGAGCTTCTCATTGATTCCGAGCCCTACTTTGACCACTACAGAGGTTGTAATTGGCACAGAGTTCTGCTTTTCTATTACAGAGCTTGTCACTGATGCCAACTCTGCTTTGTTCATTACAAAGCTTTTCATTGACCCTGAGCTCTGCCTTCTCTATGCAGATCTTCTTGTTAATTCGGAGGTCTGCTTCATCCATTACAGAGCTTGTCACTGACGCTGAGCTCTGCTTCGTCCATTGCAGAGCTTGTCACTGACGCTGAGCTCTGCTTCGTCCATTGCAGAGCTTGTCATTGACGCTGAGCTTGTCATAGACGCTGAGCTCTGCTTTGTCCACTGCAAAGCTGGTCATCAATGGTGAGCTCTGCTTCTTCGATTGCAGAGCTTGTAATTGACGCTGAGCTCTGCTTCATCGATTACAGAGCTTGTCATTGACGCTGAGCTCTGCTTCGTCCTGTCATTGACGGTGAGCTCTGCTTCTTTGATTGCAGAGTTTGTAATTGACGCTGAGCTCTGCTTCATCGATTACAGAGCTTGTCATTGACCTGAACTCTGCCTTCTCTATGCAGATATTCTTGTTAATTCGGAGCTCTGCTTCATCCATTACAGAGCTTGTCATTGACACGGAGCTCTGATTTGTCCATTGCAGAGCTTGTCATTGACGCTGAGCTCTGATTTGTCAATTACAGAGCTTGTCATCGACGCTGAGCTCTGCTTCGTCCACTGCAGAGCTTGACATTGACGGTGAGCTCTGCTTCTTCGATTGCAGAGCTTGTAATTGACGCTGAGCTCTGCTTTGTCAATTACAGAGCTTGTCATTGACACTGAGCTCTGCTTTGTCAATTAGAGCTTGTCACTGACGCTGAGCTCTGCTTTATCGATTAAGGGGCTTGTCATTGACGCTGAGCTCTGCTTTGTCCATTACAAAGCTTTTCATTGACGCTGAGCTCTGCTTTGTCGATTACAGAGCTTGCCATTGACCCTGAGCTCTGCTGTGTCCACTGCAGAGCTTGTCATTGATGCTGAGCTCTGCTTTATCGATTACAGAGCTTATCTTGGACGCTGAGCTCTGCTTTATCCAATGCAGACCATGTCATTGACGCTGAGCTTTGCTTTGTCCATTACAAAGGTTGTTTTTGATGCTGAGCTCTGCTTTGTCCATTGTAAAGCTACTTATTGATCCTGAGCTCTGCTTTGTCCCTTGCAGAGGTTGCCATTTCCATGGAAGCACGTTTGTCCATTGATCTCAGCTTTTTCCTTTCATTGTGGCAGAGGTCTGCTTCGTCCAATGCAGAGCTTCTCATTGACGCTGAGGTCTGCTGTGTCCATTGCAGAACTTGTCATTGACGCTGAAGTCTGCTGTGTCCATTGCAGAACTTGTCATTGACGCTGAACTCTGCTTTATCCATTGCAGAGCTGGTCACTGATGCTGAGCTATGCTTTGTCCAATACAGAGCTTGTCACTGACGCTGAACTCTGCTTTATCCATTGCAGAGCTCGTCATTGACGCTGAGCTCTGATTTGTCCATTGCAGAGCTTGTCATTGACGCTGAGCTCTGCTTTGTCCATTGCAGAGCTTGTCATTGACGCAGAGCTCTGCTTTATCCATTACAGAGCTATTCATTGACGCTGAGCTCTGCTTCATCCATTGCAGAGCTTGTCATTGACGCTGAGCTCTGCTTTATCGATTACAGTGCTTGTCATTGACGCTGAGCTCTGCTTTATCCATTGCAGAGCTTGCCATTGACGCCGAGCTCTGCTTTATCGATTACAGAGCTTGTCATTGACGTTGAGCTATGCTTTGTCCATTGCAGAGCTGGTCATTGACGCTGAGCTCTGCTTTATTCATTACAGAGCTTGTCATTGACGCTGAGCTCTGCTTCATCCATTGCAGAGCTTGTCAATGACGCCGAGCTCTGCTTTATCGATTACAGTGCTTGTCATTGACGATGAGCTCTGCTTTATCGATTACAAAGCTTGTCATTGACGCTGAGCTCTGCTTTGTCCATTACAAAGCTTGTCATTGACGCTGAGCTCTGCTTTATCGATTACAGAGCTTGTCATTGACGCTGAGCTCTGCTTTGTCCATTACAAAGCTTGTCATTGACGCTGAGCTCTGCTTTATCGATTACAGAGCTTGTCATTGACGCTGAGCTCTGCTGTGTCCACTGCAGAGCTTGCTATTGACGCTGAGCTCTGCTTTATCCATTGCAGAGCTTGTCATTGACGCGGAGCTCTGCTTCGTCCATTACAGATGTCATTGACGCTGAGCTCAGCTTTGTCCATTGCAGAGCTTGTCATTGACGCTGAGCTCTGCTTTATCCATTGCAGAGCTTGTCATGGACGCTGAGCTCTGCTTTATCCATTGCAGAGCTCGTCATTGACGCTGACCTCTGCTTCCTCGATTACAGAGCTTGTCTTGGACAGTGAGCTCTGGTTTATCCATTACAGAGCTTGTCATTGACGCTGAGCTCTGCTTCATCCATTGCAGAGCTTATCATTGACGCTGAGCTCTGCTTTATCGATTGCAGAGCTTGTCATTGACGCTGAGCTTTGCTTTGTCCATTATAAAGGTTGTTTTTGATGCTGAGCTCTGCTTTGTCCATTGTAAAGCTACTTATTGATTCTGAGCTCTGCTTTGTCCCTTGCAGAGGTTGCCATTTCCATGGAAGCCCGTTTGTCCATTGCAGCGCTTGTCATCGACACTGATCTCTACTTCTTCCTTCACAGTGCCTTTCATTGTGGCAGAGGTCTGCTTCGTCCAATGCAGAGCTTGTCATTGACGCTGAGCCCTGCTCAGTCCATTGCAGAACTTGTCATTGACGCTGAACTCTGCTTTATCCATTGCAGAGCTGGTCACTGATGCGGAGCTCTGCTTCAACCATTACAGAGCTTGTCACTGACGCTGAGCTCTGCTTTATCCATTGCAGAGCTTGTCATTGACGCAGAGCTGCTGCGTCCATTACAGATGTCATTGATGCTGAGCTTTGCTTTATCCATTGCAGAGCTCGTCATTGACGCTGAGCTCTGCTTCTTCCATTACAGAGTTTGTCATTGACACAGAGCTCTGCTTTGTCGATTACAGAGCTTGTCATTGACACAGAGCTCTGCTTTGTCGATTACAGAGCTTGTCATTGACGCTGACCTCTGCTTTGTCAATTACAGAGCTTGTCATTGATGCTGAGCTCTGCTTTGTGAATTACAGAGCTTGTCATTGACGCTGAGCTCTGCTTTATCAATTACAGAGCTTGGCATTGACGCTGAGCTCTGCTGTGTCCATTGCAGAGCTTGTCATTGACGCTGAACTCTGTATTAGCCATTGCAGAGCTTGTCATTGAGGCGGAGCTCTGCTTTATCCATTGCAGAGCTTGTCATTGACGCTGAGCTCTGCTTTGTCCATTACAAAGGTTGTTTTTGATGCTGAGCTCTGCTTTGTCCATTGTAAAGCTGGTCATTGACATTGAGCTCTGCTTCTTCCATTGCAGAGCTTGTCACTGACGGTGAGCTCTGCTTCGTCCATTGCAGAGCTTGTTTTTGACGCTGAACTCTGCTTCATCCATTACAGAGCTTGTCATTGGCGCTGAGCTCTGCTTTATCCATTGCAGAGCTTGTCATGGACGCTGAGCTCTGCTTCATCCATTACAGAGCTCGTCATTGACGCTGAGCTCTGATTTGTCAATTGCAGAGCTTGTCATTGACGCGGAGCTCTGCTTTATCCATTGCAGAGCTTGTCATTGACGCTGAGCTCTGCTTTATCCATTGCAGAGCTTGTCATTGACGCTGAACTCTGCTTTATCCATTGCAGAGCTTGTCATTGACGCGGAGCTATGCTTTGTCCATTGCAGAGCTTGTCATTGTCGCTGAGCTATGCTTCGTCCATTGCAGAGCTTGACATTGACGCCGAGCTCTGCTTCGTCCATTGCAGAGCTTGTCACTGACGCTGAGCTCTGCTTCATTCATTGCAGAGCTTGTCACCGACACGGAGCTCTGCTTCGTCCATTGCAGAGCTTGTCACCGACGCTGAGCTCTGCTTTGTCCATTACAGAGCCTGTCATTGACGCTGAGCTCTGCTTCGTCCATTGCAGAGCTTGTCATTGACGGTGAGCTCTGCTTCGTCCATTGCAGAGCTGGTCATTGACGCTGACCTCTGCTTCCTCGATTACAGAGCTTGTCTTTGACGGTAAGCTCTGGTTTATCCATTACAGAGCTTGTCATTGGCACTGAGCTCTGCTTCGTCCATTGCAGAGCTTGTCATTGGAGCCGAGCTCTGCTTTGTCCATTGCAGAGCTTGTCATTGACGCTGAGCTCCGCTTTATCAATTACAGAGCTTGTCATTGACGCTGAGCTCTGCTTGATCCATTGCAGAGCTTGTCATTGACGCTGCTCTCTGCTTCGTCCACTGCAGAGCTTGTCATTGACGGTGAGCTCTGCTTCTTCCATTGCAGAGCTTGTCATTGACACTGAGCTCTGCTTCATTCATTGCAGAGCTTGTCACCGACGCGGAGCTCTGCTTCGTCCATTGCATAGCTTGCCATTGATGCTGATCTCTGCTTTATTTATTGCAGAGCTTGTCATTGACGCTGAGCTCTGCTTGATCCATTACAGAGCTTGCCATTGACGCTGAGCTCTGCCTGATCCATTGCAGAGCTTACCACTGACGCTGAGCTCTGCTTTATCCATTGCAGAGCTTGCCATTGATGCTGATCTCTGCTTTATCTATTGCAGAGCTTGTCATTGACGCTGAGCTCTGCTTGATCCATTACAGAGCTTGCCATTGACGTTGAGCTCTGCTTTATCCATTGCAGAGCTTGACATTGATGCTGAGCTCTGCTTTGTCCATTGCAGAGCTGGTCATTGACGCTGAACTCTGCTTGATCCATTGCAGAGCTTGTCTTTGACGCTGAGCTCTGCTTTGTCCATTGCAAAGCTTGTCATTGACGCTGAACTCTGCTTGATCCATTGCAGAGCTTGTCATTGACGCTGAACTCTGCTTTGTCCATTGCAGAGCTTGTCACTGACACTGAGCTCTGCTCTGTCCATTATAAGCGTTGTCACTGATGCTGAGCTCTGCTCTGTCCATTGCAGAGCTTGTCATTGATGCGGAGCACTGCTCTGTTCATTACAAAGCTTGTCATTGACACCGAGCTATGCTCTGTCCATTCCAGAGTTTATCATGGATTCTGAGTTCTGCTTTGTGCCTTGCAGAGGGTACCATTTCCACAGAAGCCCGTTAGTCCATCGCAGAGCCTGTCACTGACAAACTCTGCTTTGTCCATTACAGACTCATGTCTTGTTGATTCCGAGCTCTTCTTTGTCCATTGTAGAGATTTGGATTGTGGCGGAGGCCTGCTCTGTTAATTGGAGAGCTTGCTACCGATGCTGAGCTCTGTCTTGTCAATTGAAGAGTTTCTTATTGATGTCGAGCTCTATTTTGCGCATTACAGAACTCCTCATTGATTCTGAGCTCTTCTTTGTCCACTGTAGAGCCTCTCACTGAGATGCAGGCCTGCTCTCTCCATTACATAGCTGATTTCTACAAGTTCTCTTGAAACAAGCCCTACCCCTGAAAATAACTAATATTAGTTCTCACAAACAGAACGATTTTCAGAATTTCACCTTGTGCGGCATACTATTTAGCGAGCAACTTCTAGCAAGCTCCTGGGACCACCAGTGGTGATAACGTTACAAACATAACAAAAACATGAGCAGTGTCTGTATATTAGTGAATACTGGTGTCTAGCCTGTCTTAAAGTACTTACAAAGTTAGTAGACAAGAGAACTGAGGCAAAAAGAAATAAAGTGATTTGCCGTGGATCACCAAACATAGGAATAAGGAATCAGAACTCCAGTAATTATACAAGATCACAGTTCCACCTGAGGGGACACCGCAAATCACTGAGTGTCAGTCAGTCACAATGTGATGATGGCGCCTAGATAGCAAACTGTGAAATCAAGCGTCCAGGGTTAATATACCAAAATAACATTTGGAGACTAAGAAACAAGATGAGGCTGGCTCAGAATCAAACTACAAGGATGGACTTTAATGGAATCCTGAGAAACTTTACCGTTATCCTACTTTCCTAAAGATAAAGACAGAGCTTTTCATTTACGTGATATACTAGCTACAACGAAGGCATGGATTACAACAAAAATACCAAAATCCCAAACTTGATTATACTATCCTAAAAATATCAGTCCTGTAGGAGATGTATATATTTTTTTTTTGTGGAGTTTTATATAGCGCGAACTAGACCCGAAGGTATCAGAGCACTTTACATGAGCACTAGTTACGTCACAGATGGACACATTCATTTTTGTTAGGCACGGGGAGATTAAGTGATTTGCCCAGAATCACAGAATGTTGAGCGTCCCTGCAGAGACTCGAACCCGGTTCCCCAGCTCAGAGGTCGACCGCCCTAGCCATTAGGCCACATTCTCTATATCTTTTACTCTATAAAACATGTTACTGATAACTTACCAAAACACAGATACAGTGTGCTTGAGCTCTGCTTAAAACCACAGTATTTCAAGCCAATTAGTGCCAAGATGATGGTAATTTAGGAGAAGTGGTCGTCTGAATTCTGGAAACCTGATTGATGCCCCATAGACATCCTCGAACAAGCAACCAGACAAAACGACATATGATAATGTAAAAACAAGCATACCTTTTCTAAACAGTCATGGACAAAGAAAAATAGTTTGGGGAAATTCATTGACTTGGTATGCTAAAGAGTGAATATGTTGCAGTATTGAAGGACAGACTGCAAGACATCATCCTGGGAGTGAATGTGCGATCTGTAAGTATGTTAACATCAATATCACAAAGCCTTTAAGAAAGTCAATAATTAAGCTGGGTGGTAGACACAACTGCATCTAACTTCCAACTGTGACATCATCTGTGCAAGTGACTTAAAGGACCACAGAAGCGGTATTCCTTCTTTTATGTCTGGCTCAAAGATTTTAGACGTCCTCGGTATCTTTCATTTGACATGTATCCACATTGACTGAGCAATGCATCATAAAAGTTACAAATAAAAAGACATTCAGCCTTTTTTTAGGTTGAAGCCTACCAGACAGTGCAGCTGTGTGGTTTGCTAACAACATCTTGGGGACATTCAGAAAGCTTCCTAGGAATACATTCCGCCCATTGCTTATCATAGGCTTTGTGGTTTGTAACTCACATTTTATTGCTTTCTAATTGCTGGATTTATTTGTTTTAGGCTGTCCAGCTTGAGTTTGTACTTTCCGCTGCCCAATCCTTGTTTACAGTATCCTTCCATGTGCTCCCTTTCTGTAAACAGGCCTTTAAATCTTGCTCTTATCTTGCTACATTTGCTGTGCATTCAAAGGCAGAGGTCAAATGTCGGGCTGTTTCTTTCAGGGAGAATAGCGTTTACTTTTCTTTCTCTGACTTCAAAGTGAGAAGATTTCTCTGACAATCATGCTGACTACTGGGGGTAATTAGGAAGTGTGGTGTAGTGTACCAATGTACTCTACACCACTTTACTCAAAACCAATTCACTCTACCCCACTCCACTCTATGCCAATGTACTCTGCACCACTTCACTCTGCGCCACTACACTCTACAACACTCTGTGCCACGGCACTCTACGCCACTGTAATCCACACCATTCTACTCTATGTCGCTGCACTCTACGCCACTCTGTTCTATTCTGTACCACTGTACTGTACACCACAATACTCTACACCACTGCACTCTACGCCAATCATTCTATGCCACTCTACTATACACCACTGTACTCTCACGACAGTCTATTCTGCAACACTGCACTCTATGCTACTGAACTCTATGCCATTGTACTCTGTTATGCACCACTCTACTCTACTCTACTACACTCCGTGCCAATGCACTATACTCCATTCTACTCTACACCACTGCACTCTAGGCTGCACCGCCCCACTCTACACCACTCTACTCTGCAACACTGCGCTCTTCGCCACTAAATTTTAAGCCACTCTACTCTGCACCACTGCACTCTATGCCACTGCACTCTACGTTGGTGTTTACTTTTCTTTCTCTGACTTCAAAGTGAAAGGATTTCGGTGACAATCATCCTGGCTACCAGGGGTAATTCTGGCAATTCTAATGTGTGGTGGAAACAAATATTTTAATACCATCAAAACAAATCAATATGCTAGGTGATGACATTTCTACACACTATTGTTTGTGCGCTGAATACTTTTATCAGTAAAATTGTATTTCTGTGCAAATGTAATGGACATTTCAATTGTAGATGTGTCTGTAATGCCAGTGCGCTACCACACCATGGATACTCCACTTTACCCCATTCCGCTCAACTCTGCCCCACACCACACCACTTCACTCTACTCTGCACCAGTCCACACTACGTCTCTCCACTTACGCCACTCTGCACTGCGTCACTGCACTCTACTCTATGCCACTTCACTTCTCGCCTCTCTACTCTGCATCACTCTACTGTATGCCAATGCACTGTACCCCACTCTACTCTGTTATGCACCACTGCACTCTACATCACTGCACTCTACGTCAGTCCACTCTATGCCACTCTGCCACTCCACTCTAGGCCTCTCCACCCTACACCTCTGCACTCTATGCCACTGCACTCTACTCTGTACCACACCACTCTACACCAGTACACTTTATGCCATCCACTCTAATCTACTCTGCACCACTGCACTCTACCCTGCACCCCTCCACTCTACCGTGCACCATTCCACTGTACGCCACTTCAATCTACTCTGAAACAATCTACTCT
The DNA here is from genome assembly GCA_963921515.1 of Calotriton arnoldi. Taxonomy (NCBI): domain Eukaryota; kingdom Metazoa; phylum Chordata; class Amphibia; order Caudata; family Salamandridae; genus Calotriton; species Calotriton arnoldi. The sequence goes on from CAWUFW010002537.1 coordinate 682,586, forward strand.
GCTCCACTCAACAAGAATGCAATATACGCTCCACCACTCCAATCTGCGCCGCTCTGCTCTACTATGTACCACTCTACTCTACACCACTGCACTCTATGCCAATGCACTCTACACCACTTTACTCAAAACCAATGAACTCTGTCTCAGTCTACTCTGCACCACTGCATTCTATGCCACTATACTCTATTCTGCAACACTCTGTGCCACGGCACTCTACGCCACTGCAATCTACACCATTGTACTCTACTTCACTGCACTCCATGCCACTCTGTTCTACTCTGCACCACTCTACTCTACACAACTGCACTCTACACTACTCTCCTATACACCACTGCACTCTACGATAGTCTATTCTGCAACACTGCACTCTGCCATTGAACTCTATGCAACTCTACTTTATGCCACTGCATCCACGCCACTGTACTCTATTCTGTACCGCTCTACTCTAAGCCACTCCATGCCAGTGGAGGCAGAGTGTTCCATAGGGCTGGAGCGAGCACACGAAAAGGGCATCCTCCCATTCTGGCTCTTTTAATACATGGTACAAGGCCCGATTTGCATCGGTCGAGTGAGGGGCTCTACTGGCCAGATACAGTTGCATCAAAGCTGCCACAACACTATATGTCACACCACTCTACGCCACTCCATGACACTCTGCTTCACTCCACTCCACTCTACTCAACTCCACACCACTCCACATCAATCGATTATACTTCACTCTACTCCAAGACACTCTACTTTACGACACAAAACTCCACTCTCCTTTACACCACTAACATTTAGCCATGCTGAACAGCAGCCAAGGTGGTGTACAACATGGCTAAAACATATTGCAATTTTTACGACCCTACCATGTCGCACCCCCCAAGACAAGCAGTCGGGTAGAGGTAAGGAGTGCTTCATTTGACAGCGCTTGCAGGTGGGGCCCACAACACTAATTTTTCCTGAACAGACTTTGAGCCAGAAGAACAAAAAGAAAAACACAAAAAAAGGGAAAGAAGGAGGAAGAGAAAGGTGGAAAAACAGTGACATTGCGAGAAAGCGGGGAAGAAAAATAACATTAAGGAGTGAGATAAAGAGGTGGGTAGTGCCCTGTGGTGGATTAAAGAGCATGAGGTGGAATCAAAACTATGCAGTTATATATGGAGCAAAACATTCTTTTATAAATTAAGCACTGGAGGTATGGCAAGGCAGGCTACGAGACAGAATGTCAAACTGAATCACAGTCTTGCCCCGAAGATGCCCACGCCACCTTGCTTTCATTATCTCACAATCAATAAAAAGCTGTCCACTAGTCGGACTCTAGAAAGCTAAATGCATTAACAAGACTTCACTTCTAAATGAACAATCCTCAAATCAATTTTCAGAACGTTTGCGTGCCACATGGAATTAAACAAAGTGCTGAGTATTTTTTCAGGACATGAAAATCTTCAAATAAACCTCTCAACTTAAAGTCCTACTAGCTGTGTTCTAGAATGCTGGCTACGCTAGAACACATTTTGCTTCACTCCTTGTATGGACGATGAAAATCAACATCAAACAATATACAAATCAAAGAATGCTTTACTTAGAAAACACAAGACAGAGCTAAAACTCCACTTGGAGGCATTGTTTCCATGAAGCACTGAGAGGTTAATGAAACCCACTGCCAGTCCTCGAGGTGTCTCCTGAGGTCTACATTGGCCAGTGAGAAGAACACTGCCTGTATTTGGCTCGGACTCAACCCTCCCATCATGATGTGTAACGTATGCTCAACTTCCACCTTTCATACCTACTGTCATAGGTAGCAGCTTCGGAACAGGGGAAAAAAATCTCAATTTTTTTTACACATGAACTTAAGTCCAAAGAAGGTATCACTACGAACTTCTCTGGGCCAGGAGGTGGACAGGCACATGTGTCCGCTTTGTCAATCGGCCTAGCGTAACCCGTCTCATATGCAGGCAGGGAATCTCCCTGGTAGAGGTTAGGGCAGCTATTTCCACAGATATCTTTCTTGTACCTTGAAAAAATCCTATCTCCAAGGTATGTGGATATGGAATATATATATATATATATATATATATATATATATATATATTCACTGAAAAAACCATAGGTTTCAGACACGTTATAGTTACAAATTAGCATTTAAAAAACCTTTGAAATTCACTGAAAAACCATAGGTTTTAGGGACAGTTATAGTTACTTGGACATTGCACTCGTACAAAACCCGTGAAATTCCCCGTTATAGTTAGTTCAGCTAACTATAACTCGCGCCCCGCAATGCACTGCTGATGACGCCACATATTACATCACTCATGACATGGTCAGTGACATCACTGATGACATCACTGATGACATCTCAAATGACATCACTGATGACATCACTGATGACATCACTGATGACATCATCCAGTGACTGTGTGTTTCTGTAAAGTTTAAATATTTTTAATATATATAGGAAAAGACGTATTGAAGAATGAGTGGGTGTGTAAGTGTCTGTATGGATGATTTAGTAGGTGCGTGACTGACTCTATAAGTGAGTGATTTAACGTATCTTACTGAATGCATGGGTTAGTGACTAAACTGGATGAATGTCTGTATCCGTCTGTCTGTTGCTGTGTAAGTGGCTGCATGTGTTTGTGAATAGCTACATGAGTGTCTATATGAGTTATTGAATGCTTGTCTGAGTATCTGTATGGGTGCCTGAGTGTTTGTGTGGGAGGGGTGTGTGCAACTCTGTGCATAGATGTGTGAGTGGGTGATTCACTGGGTGGATGGTTTCAAGAGTGCATCTGTGATAGACTGTATGGGTGGGTAAGTGTGTGTAAGAGTGTGTTAGTGAGTGAATGTATGTCCCAGTGGTACATGTGTGAGTAACTACATATGTGAAAGGCAGTATATATGTGTGTTGGAGTATATAAATAGCTATAAGCAAGAGTGAGTGATTGTGATAGTGGCTGTATGGATGAGTGTGTGCTTGTATCAGTGATTGTATAAGAGCGTAACAATGTGCTACTATTTGTATGAGTAAGTGAGCTGGTGTGTGTATAACTGTATAGGTGAGTAAATGGCAGTGTGTTTAATTATTTGCATGACTGACTAGGTGTGTGAGTATCTCTATGGATGAGTGGCGTTGTTTGAGTGTCTATATAGGAGTAAGAGTGCATATGATAGTCCTGTACTGAGTGACCGTAAGTATGAGTGACTGTACGGGTGAGTGAGTGGATGTGTGTGTGTAGACCTAAGAATCAGTGAGTGGGTATGTAGTTATTGGTGTTGGAGTGTCTATGGTTTTGCGAATGGCAGTCTGTAATTTAGAGTGGGTGTATCAAAGGTTATATTAGGGTGTGAGGAGGTGCATCAGATTATCACGTGGATGATGTCATCAGTGATGTCATTTGAGATGTCATCAGTGATGTCATCAGTGATGTCACTGACCATGTCATGAGTGATGTAATATGTGACGTCATCAGCAGTGCATTATGGGGCGCGAGTTATAGTTAGCTGAACTAACTATAACGGGGAATTTCACGGGTTTTGTACGAGTGCAATGTCCAAGTAACTATAACTGTCCCTAAAACCTATGGTTTTTTCAGTGAATTTCAAAGGTTTTTTAAATGCTAATTTGTAACTATAAAGTGTCTGAAACCTATGGTTTTTTCAGTGAATTTCAAAGGTTTTTTAAATGCTAATTTGTAACTATAACGTGTCTGAAACCTATGGTTTTTTCAGTAAATTTCAAAGGTTTTTAAATGCTAATTTCTAACTATAACGTGCCTGAAACCTACGTTTTTTTCAGTGAATTTCAAAGGTTTTGTAAATGACAATTTTTAAATGTATTAATTGTTATATTAATTTTTTCATACTGATTTACTACATTTTTAGAAACAATTTTTATTTACATATTTTATTTTTTAAATTACATTGTAATTACATTATACATTACATTACAAAAAATACTTTCTCAGAATGAATTACTTTAGTTTAAATACTTTGCAGATAGGCAATAGACTTTTAAGTACAGTAGTTACAGTTGTTGCAATGGGCAACACATTTTCAAACACAATGCAACATTCAGCTCAATGTGAATTTCTAGTTAAATGCAATTAGTTACTTTATGGATTACTTTTGTAACCACAGGACTGGATCCTAGATTCAGTCCTGGTACATCTCCTGTAAACAGTTGAGTAAAAGCGTTTTGGTTACAGTCGTGATTTTTAAGGAATATTATTGTATTTTAAAAGTTGACACTTAGAAACTTTTTCTCATAGAATCACCAATGTTATCCTATGGAAGGAAATTCACTTAGCAGGTAAAAACTGTTATCGTTACTTTTTCTTACTCAGTGTTGGATCCTGGATCCAGCACTGGTGCATCTCCTGTAAACAGTTGAAAGAATGCGTTTAAGTCATACAGGCGATTTTTAAGGAATATTTGTATTTTGTGAAAATCAACACTTTGAAACTTTTGCTGAAAACCAGTCAATCTTAGCCTATGAAGGAAATTCAAGCTACCGGTAAGTACGGTTAAAATTACTTTTCAGGACCAGTACTGGGCTGAAAGATGCAGCACTGAGGTCTCTCCTGATAACAGGTGAGTAAATCGGAATTCGTATTTCGGCTGATTTTAGAGGAATATTTTAAAGTTCCAAAACTCCACACTTAGAAGAATTTCCAAGTGAAACCAGTCAATGTTAGCCTATGGAAGGAAATTCAAGTTACTGGTAAGTACGGTTAAAATTACTTTTCAGGACCAGTACTGGGCTGAAAGATACAGCACTGAGGTCTCTCCTTATAACAGGTGAGTAAATCGGAATTCGTATTTCGGCTGATTTTACAGGAATATTTTAAAGTTCCAAAACTCCACACTTAGAAGAATTTCCAAGTGAAACCAGTCAATGTTAGCCTATGGAAGGAAATTCAAGTTACTGGTAAGTATGGTTAGAATTACTTTTCAGGACCAGTACTGGGCTGAAAGATACAGCACTGAGGTCTCTCCTGATAACAGGTGAGTAAATCGAATTCGTATTTCGGCTGATTTTAGAGGAATATTTGCACAATGGTGAAGGGAGGGGGCGGGGCCTGAGGTGACATCTCAGTGCAAACGCGCCCGTGGCGCGCTTTAAGTTGGGGGATTAAGTCCCCTTGAATCCTGAGGGTCCCTAGGGGCCAACTAGCCCACCAGGAACCTCCAATATGCGCCAGGAGGCTGCGTTGCAGAGACGTGTAGAGAGGCCACACCCCTTTACACCTCTCTGCAACGCAGCTCTGTGGCGCTTCTGGATGTACCTGTTGGGCTAGTTGGCCCCCAGGGACCCTCAGGATTGAAGGGGATTTAATTCCCCATCTTAAAACGCGCCACGGGGCCTGTTTGCACACATGTCACCTGAAGCCCCGCCCTCGCTTCACCACTGTGCAAACATGCCCCGTGGCGCGTTTTAAGTTGGGGATTAAGTCCCCTTGAATCCTGAGGGTCTCCGGAGTCCAACTAGCCCACCATATACCTTCAAAAAGCGCCACAGAGCTGCGTTGCAGAGAGGTGTAAAAGAGGTGTGGCCTCTCTACACGTCTCTGCAACGCAGCCCCTGGCGCATATTGGAGGTTCCTGGTGGGCTAGTTGGCCCCCAGGGACCCCCAGTATTCAAGGGAATTCGTCCCCCTCTGCAAACGCGCGAGTGGTGAAGGAAGGGTGCGGGCCTGCGGGCCCGATCGTTTTAAAAAAAAAAAATGTTTTGTCTCTGAAGGGGGCTGTGTGGCCCCCTTCCTTTTTCCTGTTTTTATGCCCTGGGGACCCCATCCCCTAGGGCCTTACCCCTTTTTTTAATTTTTAATTACAAAAACGGGAAGGGGGCCGCGTGGCCCCCTTCCCTGGGCCTGTATTGGCCCCGGGACCCCATCCCCGGGGCATGGCCTTTTATTTTTATTCTTTGGAGGGGGCTGCGTGGCTCCCCTCCTCTGGCTATTTAAGGCCCCGGGGACCCCATCCCCCGGGGCCGGCCTTTCCATTTTTTTAATTTTTTAATTTTTCTTTTTGGGGAGGGGAGCCGCGTGGCCCCCCTCCTGGGCCACTACTTGCCCCGGGGACCCCATCCCCCGGGGCTGGCCTTCTCCGTTGGGGACTGTGGGGGGGTCCCCAATCCCAGTCCCCACGTCCCTATATATATATATATATATATATATATATATATATATATATCGATCTCCTCTGAATGAAGGAAAGAGTTGACTTCCAGATTAGGTGTTTTAACAACCTTTATTTTCGTTTCATCAGATGTTCAAAAAGCTGCACCTTTTGAACATCTGATGAAACGAAAATAAAGGATTGTTAAAACACCTAATCTGGAAGTGCGACCCTTTTTCCTTCATTCCGAGGGATTTGGAAAATGTAATTTGGCGTGGTTCAGCCAAGGGTCACGCACCGAGGGAGAAGCGCCTCATGGAGTCTTACTTGACAATATTATGGTAATCAATATTTTGGCTGCGATAGTCTTATAGGCTAATATTAACATTCACAATATTTTGGCATACAACTCATGTGACCTGGTGATACTTGTTTAGGGATGTGTGAATATCAGCCCTCTATGACAGGGGTTCTTTGGAGGGCATGTCTTCATGGATACTATATTTGAAACAATTGAGGCAATATATTCCAACAAGTGAAAAAAAATAGAACACCTCTGTACATCTATCATAGTCTCAAGGTTAGGTAAAGGAAAAGCTATGGGTGCTGGATGAACAATGCCAGCTGCAGTCATATCTTACGTAAGAATACTAGTTGCAGGTGTGTATAGGCAGTTGTAAGCAGCTACAGATAAACCACAGCATACAAAGCAGGGTGATGCCTTGAGAGTCTCAGGTTAGTCCGCTTTGCTGATTCACGAGATTGTTTGTGGTCAATATCCAACAGTCACTATTGTATTTAAGGGACCAGGAAAGGTGTCGACATAGCTTCTTTAGTCTTCATTGCTGCCACATCCGAATTCGGTATTCAATGGTATTGCTGCTGCTTCGGAGATAAAAAGATGCTCCTCAAATTAATTGGCGTTTTACTGATGGTCTATCTAACTACAGTCACGTTGTGAGTCGCTTAACAGGTGGTAATGTAACTGGAAGAGTTGTATGGCCAAGGGGTGACAGTTACTCAAATGTCATGGATGTCTGGATCCATTCCAAATTTGATATCAGCAGAATTGGTTCATCGTAAGATATCCACAATGTTAAAGTCGTAAGTAACGTAATCTAATGGCCGTAATTTCTCTAACAGTTGTAATTTTTATTTTTCCCCAAAGCTATTTCTTGAAATATTATCATCATACAGAGAAGAAAAATCACAAAATAAACACCAAGAAGTAAAATACAATAACTGAAGTACAAGATAAGTTTGCATCCTGCTGGTTCACCTACTCTCAACCCCAACCACTCCCACAGAAGAACAGGAAGCCACCACAGTAAGCAGCAAATAGGGCATATAATGTGTGACTAACAATCAGGTTCAGTTGAATTCTGAATACTCAACAATCCTTCTGAGATGTCACCAACTCGGCGACCCAAATTAATTCACAGTCATTCGGGTAACTGAGCTATTCCAGTTCCAGAAATCCTTCTCTTAACATAAGTAATAGGGGTTGCCCTTTCTTCTACAAATTCTCATATGAATCTTGCACCACATGAGATAACAACTCCATCACCATCATTCCAAAGCCTCATTGCTCATACTCCCAATGAAGGGGGATCTTTCTCATCTTAAGGCTTAGTAGCCAGCACACATATGTGATAATAATATTCTATCAAGTCTAGCTCTGCCTTCCGAAGAACCCATAAAACTATCACCAGGTTGTGAGTGATCGGATAACCCTTGACACTTTTCACCTGGGCCACAACCTTGGTCGAAAAGTGTTTCCAGACAAAACAAGAGCACTAGCATTGCCTTCCTAGCCACAGTTGCTTCAGCATGTGCCACTCGTGTTTGGTAATTTTCAGTTTTCATGCACCAGTTGGACATTATTTTAAATAGAGGTTCTTGATGTTGGCCACATCCTAAGGCTTTGGGAAGTCCTCACATAAATGTAACCATTCGTTCTTGGTATCCTTGGTACCTAGAGCTCCATCCTGTATCTTCATTTAGAGCCACTTCATCACTGGTTGTGACCTAGCCAACGTCTTATAAAAATCAAATATCCCACTATCATTCCTGTCACTGGCATGTCCACATGCACCCACATTTTTTCAAAGTTCTGCAATGACAATTCAAATATTAATCTTAATTGGGGAACCCTGTACATTTCTTGAAATTTGGCAAGCCCAATGCACGTCATCTGTAGTCTCGCCATCAACATACAGCAAGATAATGGCTGCAGGGAATGGGCAGGTGTGCTAGCATTGAAAAAACAACATATTTGGCATGTTGCTGCCCACACAAGCATGGGAACATTTTTCGCCCTTGGATCTCTCACTTTGGTCTAAGCGTATGACGAATATGTGAGACAATGTAAATAAGACCAGTACTTACTGGTGCAATGTCTGCTGTGCTGACGTGTGGCACAAGGAAATGCCTGTGTAACCTGTGTTAAATGCAGTTAATGTTTTATTTTTAGAAAACCCAATAACATACACATACAAAACATACAATACAAACAAGCCTAGCTGTCTTCTATACAAAGTGACTACACATATGCCTTATATCACCCCCTAACTTGGGGGCAGAGCCACTGACAAAACCTGAAGGAGGTATAAGAGTCTTGGATTGGAAAAATATTCATTTTTAAAACAGCTCCTTGTTGAGCAGTGATATAAATTAAGATCATCATCAGTACATGCCCCACTACAAATCCTCCATCAACAAATGAAAATTCGCCTTTCCTAACTCCTGGATGAAAGGAGTGACCGAATATATATCCAAGTGTGATACCTTTATGTTTTGCCCATCAAAACAAAGAATCTTGCTAATGCGGACCCAGTTGCAACTCTCCTAACTGTATTGGTGAAGGCCTGTCCACAGACATAAGGCGGTTCATCTTCGGGGCACGGTGTCTTCCAGTGAGCCTATCAACTGAGATGAGGCCAGTGGTTTTCTGGCATAGAGGAACAACATCGTATCTGTGAGTTGCTAGGACAGAGCTGGTGATAGACCTACTTCTTTGGCTGATGGGAGGTGTCGATGATTCTTGGTACAGATGCTGTGGCTTGTAGGGTAGCTGGTGCCGGAATGTGCTCCACTGAAAAACATATTTCTTGAGACATTTTGCGCCAGGTGCTGACTTCCTTCAGTACCCAAGAATCCTTAGGTTTATAGCATATGATACATGGGATTTTTAAATGGTGGTTGTGAATATCTTGGAGAAAAGACTAAAGGAGTTATTTAGAGTTTGACAGATGCTGGGCACCTGCCAAAAATGGACAGATCTCCAATCTGCATTTGTTGGAGTGTATAGTAACATATATACTCTAAACAAAGTGGACAGAAGATCACAAAAAAAATGGTGATAAAGTAAGAAAATATTACCTTCATGACTATTAAGATATATTGTGGGATACTGAGAGTTTGGCAGATGTGCAACACCTGACAAAATTGGCAGATGTCCTGTTCATCCTACTTAAAGTGTATACCGATGTATGGGCCAGGTGATATTTTACAAACAGCCCAATAGGTAGGCTTGCAAAATACGAAATCATGGTGGGTCGCAATTTGACCTATCTGATGAATATTAATGCGGTAGGCCGAAAATTGCAACCCACTACGATTTGCTGCCATCACAGGGATGGTAGCCTAGATCACCATGTCTGTGATTGCTTTTAAACAAAGCAATATTTTTTTAATGCAGCCAGTTTACTTTAAAGGAAACGGGGTGTGTTTAAAAAAAAAAAGTTTAACAAACACTTTAAGACTAGGCAGTGGTCTATGGCACCACTGCTTACCATTAAAAAATGTTTTTCTCAACGTTACTAAAGGGAAGGGTTCCCTTTGGAACCCCTTCCTGTTTGCGAATGAGTTACCACTACTTTTGTGTAGTTGGTAAAATATTAATGTTTTGCAACCGGATTTCAGTCACAATATAAATCACATTCTGAACCGCTATTTGGAAAGACCCGCTATATAAGGCCATTTCATTCATATTGATTCAGCACGTAGACTCCAACCCAAATTGCGATTCGGTAACGTGTTCCTGAATCGCAATGTGTGCTTGGTACCTACCAAAACGCAATTCTGTTGTTGCAAACGGTCTGATTTTGCGAATCAGACTCTTTACGACTGCAAAAAGCCTTAGTATGTCTGACCCGAAATACTCTAAATACGGCAGCTGGAACGCCTGCCAAAAATTGGCAGATGTCCCGCTCGCCCTCTTTACAGTGAAACTTAAAATTGAAAAAGCGTAACTTAGGTTCGCAATCCTGGATCTCGATTCCAAAAATGAGGATCTGGATATATTTCCTAGGAGAGATCCCAATTATAGTACGTGATGTTAGTATTGAACACCAGTGATGTGTGTTCAAGAAGGCTGTGCCCTGGGAGCGGGCAATGCACATGCCAAGACCCACAAAAGGTGTGCTCACAAACATGTGCAATGTTATTCCCACACTAACTGCACTCATACTAAGCAAAGCTTCTGGGGCTTTGGAAAGGGGAGAAGGTAAAGCTCCGACCCTGTCCTCTAGGGATAACACTGGAAAGAGAGAATGGTGGACTCTGCTCCAGTAAGACTCTAGGATGTGGCAAAAGGGGCCGCTGGCCAACTCTCAGAGAGATAAAAGAACTTTTGATGGCAGAATGCGGTAAGTGGCTGGAGTGAGGTGGTGAAATAAGCATCTTGAAACAATCAGAAAAACCAAGAATATCACTAATAAAGAGAAATCTTAAACCTGGATGTTTTAAGTGACCCATCAAAATGGTACCTTTAGACTACTGGTTATGAAGCTCCAATGAAAAGAGGAAATGCACAATGTGTTCACAGTTTTTATTTCCTCTCGCCTGCACTTTTGGTTAAAAAGTGCGCGGCCCCGGCTGTGGCGTGTCAGGCTCATATAACAGCAACAAAAGCATATTTCTGAGGAGTAACACAAGATGACACCTCGCATGCAACCAGACCCGGCTCCTCGGTGTCCTCACACTTTCTCCCATCCCTTGCACCGGCGACAGAGCCCTAATGTGCGGGGCAGGTCGGAGTGCTGCATGAGGGCTCCCTTCGACAGATGTGCGGGGTATTCACCCGCCTCGCCTCCAGTTCTGGGTGAGTGACTCGGTCGCTTCGAGCCGGAGCCCGGGGGCCATGTTTGAGTTTCTGCTCAGCTGCAGACAGCGCGCCCAAAAACACTGAGATGGAAGAGGAAACTTGAACTTTCAACAAAACAATGGCTTCTGTTCCCGGACGGGCTGTTAAACATTTCTCCATTCTGGCCCAATATGTTACTGTTTAACTGCTGGGCATCTAACACACTGAGAAAGCCCCCTCCCTGGGGAGCAGCTCAGGGGTTCAGCGCTCATTGCAACCCTGAGCCCAAGCTATCCAAGTCTCGTTTAAACAGCTAATCGTCTGTCGTCAGAAAGGATTACCGAGCCCGCTGCGACCGCACCTCATTACACACCAGGCTCGGACTTAAGAAGCCAATGGTAACAACTTTACCCCGGTAATGCAAACAGGCAACCACTGCACGACAATGCAAACGAAGCGCAGACACATGCTCTAGATAGAAGAAGGCTTTACCCCCAAAATGGCAACATCGTGTCTGCCAATTAATGCCACATAATACTAATTACCCTAAGCCTCACAATGCCAACAGAGGGGTCCTCCTTCACCATGTACCAGGAAGCACTTGACACAAATAATCACACATTACAACAGAGCAGAACTCACCCATGTGCTTACCCGCACTGTGCCAAAGGCGGGATCAACAAGCAAACAATGTAATGCACTGTAGGACACATTGGGCCACAAAGAAAACACTTCAACCAGCAAACAATGTACAGTAGGGCACATTGGGACACAAAAAAAAGCACTTTTAGCAAAACTGCATCCACCCACACAATGACTTATGGATAGACTGCATCCACCCGCAGACTTATAGGAATACCACATCCATCCACACAATGACTTATAGGAAGACAGCATCCACCAACACAGTCACTTATAGGAAGACCGCATCCACCAACACAGCGACTTATAGGAAGACTGCATCCACCAACACAGTGACTTATAGGAAGACTGCATCCACCCGCAGACTTATAGGAATACCACATCCATCCACACAATGACTTATAGGAAGACAGCATCCACCAACACAGTCACTTATAGGAAGACCGCATCCACCAACACAGCGACTTATAGGAAGACCACATTCACCCACACAGTGACTTACAGGAAGAGTGCATCCACCCACACAATGACTTCTGGATAGACCGCATCCACCCGCAGACTTATAGTAAGACCACATCCATCCACACAATGACTTATAGGAAGACCGCATCCACCAACACAGTGACTTATAGGAAGACTGCATCCACCCACACAGACTTGTAAGAAGACCACATTCACCCACACAGTGACTTACAGGAAGAGTGCATCCACCCACACAATGACTTATGGATAGACCGCATCCACCCGCAGACTTATAGGAAGACAACATCCATCCACACAATGACTTATAGGAAGACCGCATCCACCAACACAGTGACTTATAGGAAGACCGCATCCACCAAATACAGTGACTTATAGGAAGACCGCATCCACCAACACAGTGACTTATAGGAAGACCGCATCCACCAACACAGTGACTTATAGGAAGACCGCATCCACCAACACAGTGACTTATAGGAAGACCGCATCCACCCACACAGACTTGTAAGACGACCACATTCACCCACACAGTGACTTACAGGAAGACTGCATCCACCCACGCAGTGCCTTATGGGAAGACCGCATCCACCCACACAATGACTTATTGGAAGAGTGCATCAGCCAACACAGTGACTTATACGAAGACCGCATCAGCTCACACAATGACTTACAGGAAGACCACATTCACCCACACAGTGACTTAGAGAGACTGCATCAACTAACACAATGACTTGTAGTAAGGCCACATCCACCCACACAACGACTAATACGAAGACTGCACACACACACACACAACAACTTATATGAAGAAAGCATTCACCCTCACAGTGACTGATAAGATTGCATCCACTCACACAATGACTTACAGGAAGACCAGACTCTCACAATGACTTGTACGAAGACTGTATCCAGTCAAACAATGACTTATATAAACAACTGATCCATCCACACAATGAATTATAGGAAGACCGCATACATCTAAACAATGACTATTGGGAAGACCGCATCCAGTCTCACAATCTATTGGAAGCTCACAGCAACTAGCACAAATATTTACAGGAAGGCCACCTCCACCCACACATACACACTCACTTGTTAGAAGGCATCATCCAGCCACACTATGGCTTCTATGAAGACCGCATCCACTCACACAATGATTTTTGGAAGCCTGCCTTTCGCCACACAATGACTTATTGAAAAGCAGCATTCATCCACACAATGACTTATAGGAAGGCCTCATCCACCCCTCAATAATTTATTGGAAGGCTGCATCCAGCCATTCTATGACTTACAGGAGGAACACATTGTGCACACTATTTATTCGAAGTCTGCATCTAGCCACACAATGACTTACTGGAATGCCTCATCAAGTCACACAATGATACATAGAAAGGCATGCATCTACTCACACAATGATATCCAGGAAGGCTACATCCACTCACACATGAATTATAAGAAAACTCCACCCAGCAACATTTTGATATATTGGAAGGCCTCATCCAACAACATAATGACTTACAGGAAGGTCGCATCTGCCCACGCAATGATTTATTGGAAAGTCACGTCCAGACACACAACTTATTTAACGGCTGCATTCACACACACAATACATTATAGGAAGGCCTCATGCAACCACACTAGCACTTATTGGAAAACCTCTTCCACTCATCCAGTTCCTTATAGGAAGGATACATCCACCCATACAATGATATATTGGAAGGCTGCATCCAGCCACACAACTTATTTAAAGGCTGCATTCCTACACATAATGACTTATAGGAAGACTTCATTCACCACAGTGTGACTTCTAGGAAGACCCATCCACCCACACACGGACTAATAGAAAGGCCTCACCCATCCATACAATGACTTATATAGAGGCCACATCCAGCTACACCATGACTTTTAGGAAGGTCACATAAACCCCCACAATGACTTACTGGAAGGCCTCATCCAACCACACAACCGCTTACAGTAAGGCCGCATCCATTCACACTATGACTTACAGGAGCCCTGGGCACCAGTGACTAGGCTTCTCATTCACTAGACACCAAGAAGGCACCCAAAGCAATTTGCCTGTTTTCCAAACAAAGGGTGGACCCTTTTTCTTTGGGTGTAGGGTTTGATTGAATCAGGTCTGCAAACTTTGTAGCAGGTGCATTTAACCTAAACTGGTACACACTGAAATCTCAATGAAACCTCAATACAAGCTATTGAAAGCAAATCACTGTAAGTGAAACTTACTTGAGCTGAACACTTAACAGACCTCTGAATACACTGGCCTCAACCCTAGGGAACTCTGCATCTTTCTGCTCATGGAATGCACGATCAGTCTGCAATAAAACCTCAGTCCTAACCAATCAGTTGGATACCCATAGCCCACTGCTGCACTTCATTGCATTCCCTGAGACATGGATTAACCCTAATGATTCCGCCACTCTAGAACTCTTCACTCCATCATTCTACTTTGTGACTTCAACCTTAATTACACCATCAACAGCAGGAGACCTTCTTCAAGCTACTCATTACTGAACATAACTAAACACCTATACACAAAAGGGCAAAGCACTGGACTCTTATGCTTATAGCTGACAAACTATCGTCTCAGCCAATCATTGATCACTCCCCCACTGACCATGACCTAACATACACTGTGGTGAATATCCCTCTTCACTATATTCCATCTGCTATCTGAATAAGAAAACATGCCCCATGTTTCATCTACCTGCTTTCTTACATCAAATTAACAATGATCTTACACCACTGCAGCACAACACATAGTTTGATATTTTCAACAAAACAACTGAGCAGCCTTTTGTTGCACACTATCCCCTGCATACATTGTCTCCAATGACTCCACATCCACTATTCTGGGTCACACCTGACAACCGATACAAAAAAACAAGTTTGGGGAACTCCGCAAATGGTGTAAACATAAGACCTCAGTAAACCCTAACACAAAGAGGCGTGCCCTAAACATACTCTTAACTCTTGACAATTTCAAAGCTGCATACTTTCAAAACATCAACCCATAACTACGTCCACATCCAAGACACTCGGGTATGATCAGCAATCCCCCTACCATGTCAAGAATCAATCCTCCTTTTCTTCTCTAAAACACTGGAGTGTTAGTCATCGACTGACACACTATATCTCCTGTACAACTACCTTCTCAACCTCTTCTAATATGGCTTCCGTGGCCTTCATTCAATGGAAATTGCACTCTCTCATGTTGTAAATTTGATCTCCTCTGCTCCCCACAATTACTATCTTCCATCCTCATTCTTCTTGACCTACCTGCAGCTTTTGACATTCTGGTTCACCCCACACTACTTTGTTCCCTCCGAACCACTGGTAGCAACGTTGTTTTACTTTTACCTATTTAACCACTCATTCTCAGTGGAGTGGAACTCCAATGGATCCCCACCAGCACCTTGTCCTGTGTCCCAGACCCCCTTCCCCTCCCGCCACAAAGGGTCAGTTTTCGGGGCTCCCTCTAAACCACCTCACTTGGTGACATCATCTCCTCTTTTGGTTTCCAATAGCATCTGTAATGAGGATGACACACAAATTTTCACTTTCCTCTTTAACTTCATTCCATATCACCAATCACGCGCCTCTGACTGTCTCACTGCAATTTGACATTGGATGCCTATCCAGTCTCATATGCTCAGCTCTTCCAAGACGCAATTCAGATGTAACTCTCCCTCTTCCTCTACTCCCATCAGACCTCCAACCTCTATCCACTTCCCCGTCAACAACTTGACCTGTGCCTCATCGGATAGAAATCTATATGTTCAACCCTTTAATGAGAAGCTGAAAGAATTAATTGCCACCAGTGCCACATCAGCATGTTATTAGGTCATGAACATATACAAAATACAACCCTGCATATCATTCCACAACACTAAGGTACTATTTATTTCCCTAGTACTTCGAAATAAAACTAAGCTATTGCAACAGCCTGCTACCAAGCCTCTTTCAGTATTACTTTATCCCATTATAGAAGGAGCTTAACTTCACAACCAGGAACGTATTTAACCTGGCCAGGCACACACCCATCTTCCCTTTCATCTTAAAGTTGGGGGCCTTCTACAAGCTGCTGACTACTGTAGTCAAACTGGTTCATGGTATTTCTCCACACTACTTCACTGAGATCATGATCTGCTACACTCCCTACAGAAATCTGTATTTCTGATTACTAATCACACCTAAACTCCCACGTGCAACCTCTAGATTCTGGTCTCTTGATCTCCAAGGCCCTTCAGCATTGAATGCCCCGCTTCCAGACATCCATGTCTTTCATACACTTAAAGATTTCACAACAAGTGTAAAGAGCAATATTACAGAGAGGAAGAATGCGTAAAGCCGCACATCACATCCAAAAGGAAACACATCCACTGTGGGATGTAGATTGTAACCTGTCTTTCTGTACAAAAGCTTCAATCAACTTCTCCGTTATATGCTCCTTATACTAACTACAGTTCATATGTGGTCTTGTGTACGACATGTCTGTGTAAAATGTCAATGTGCTCACACCATATCGATAAATAAATAAATATAACTTCAAAGTGTAGCTTTTGAAATCTGCCAAGTATTTCAGGGTTTAATTATAATACCTCCAAAACCTTGGATAAGGTTACACTGCAAGGTCTCTTGCCCCTCCCCCCCCCCCCTCTGTTTTTCCACAGAATAACATGAGCCATAGGGCACACGGCTAAATGGTTTTCTAGCCTGGTGAGGCTATATTAATACTGTACATCTGATCTCCAGATCATATGAATGTGTCCGTCTGTAACGTAACTGGTGCTCATGTAAAGCGCTCGGATACCTTCGGGCCTAGTTCGCGCTATATAAAACTCCACAAAAAAAAATATAAGGTGTAGGAACCTCTTGTTTTCACTGTTTTTAAGTGTATATCTTTCTTTTCTGTGCACCATATTATTTTCATGTTTTATTGGAGTTCTTCTCTTTTAAAATAAAAAATCTGATAGGACCATGACCTTATTGTGACTAATGGATGAACTGCAATCTGGGTATCTAGCTTACACCGCCTCCTTTAGTAAGCCATGGGGGCTCCACCTCACTACCTTTGAGAGTTAAGTGCTAAAGAGGAGTAAATACTAAGCCATCCAGGTACAGTGCATTAGTATTGTTACCCCACTACACAAGTGGTAAACAATATCAGCTGTTACACTGGGGACCCAGTAACCTACTGTTATGAGGTCCACGAGAAAATATCTCATAGTCATGTAGAGCCCTGGCACTATTGCAGCAAACAAAACTTCACCACTGACAAATGGGGACTAAAGCACATATTCCTTGATAAAATATTCAGAGGGTGGCATAGTCAACAGACAAACTCACCAGGAACAGGGTAGCATTGTCAATATCCATGTCTGTGCTAACTAAAACCAATATCACTTTCCCTTGCATATCAGTGCATGGATTTGAATGTTTTCCAACATGAACAACCTAGCTCTACACATGATGAATTTATAGCACTAAATTGCAACCGTAGCTGAGATTATGTTTACATGTAAAGCACATGGGTATAAAGAATTTAGATGCAAGTGTTTCAGATATGTTTTGCTCCTAGTGCAAAACAGCACTGAGCTAGAAGATCTGCAGATATCCTGAAAAGAAGACTGAAACTAGAGGGAGCATTGAATATCATGAGATCCGAGAACAGCAATGCAGTTGAAAGAATAATATCAGCACATACGATTGACCTGTTCTGCACTAGTTAAACTGCTTTAACAATCCAATCGAAGGCTTTGCCTATTGAATATTTCTGTATCAGAGATGGCGTGGCCATATCACAGATTGGCATGAATCAGGGCAAAGTCTGCGGAGAACTGAGGGGGAAAAGAATAGAATGTTCTAAATACGTATGGACCTGTAAATGTTTGATAATCAGCTAGGGGGGGGGCTTCCACCTTTACAAACTCAGCCAGATCCTTGTTAAGCTACAATCCGCTCTTCAGCAGATCTGTGGCAAGAACGACAGCACATGACTGATTCGTCTCTCTTGGCTATTGAAAAGCACTTCTGATGGTACAGTTCAGGAAGTGTTGAGACTAGTCTCTACCTTTCTCATGATTACACACCTCTTTAATATGTTTCTGTGGTTATTATTACTGCCTTATAAATCAGAATTTAATGTGAGGGTACTGGATGTCTATTCCCTGCTGTTATAGATTTTCATTTTAGTAAAGTTACTGGACATTATTAGATTGTCTTGGGTCCAACCCTGAGATTTGTGAGTAAGGGGATACTTGCAAAGCCTGCATAAACCCAAGATACTTAATCAGCTTACACTTTTTAACAATCCACCAGTCTCAGGTCATTACCCGTGCGGTTCATGTGTGGTTTGCCCCCTTACGGAACACACCAAACAAATTGATCTTGGTATGGCATCTCCTTGGGAACAGCGCTCACATACCAATTGTAATAGTGAAAACGTTGTATATGTTATCAAGTGCCCATGCCAACTTCTGTATATAGGCATGACTAGCAGAAAAATAAAAACACGGATAGGTGAACATAGAAGCACGATTAGGAGGGCCATTACAGCCACCAAGCTTACTGCTCACTATCTTGAACATAAACATAGTGACACAGATATTAAATGGACTGTTATAGAGAAAGTAAGTGGCACAGGTAACCTTAACAGGAGACTCCTGGAACGTGAACAACGTTGGGTTTATCGTTTGAAGACACACGAATGTGGCCTGAATGATTCCATTCCGTGGAATCAAATACAGAGGAGGTGAACAAAACTTCCCCTCCACACACCCGCCCCCCCCCTTTTTCAACTCCTGCGGGTGCTGGTTTAACATTCTTCAAACACTATTATGGTTATCCCCTCCACACGGTCTGTATAAGTATTTGTAATACTAACAGCTCTCAACTATAAGATAAGCTATATTGCTCATCCTAATGGAGCTCCCCAGTGTTTTGGATATTGAACTGCCAGAGAGTATATAATGGTGAACGAGAGTCATTATCCTTGAGCAGGTCTGTGAAGTGGATTCCCTTCATAGATGCCCGTTTTTCATCCGCTTTTTAATCCGTGTATTAGCTGCCAGGCACTGTGATTAATATCGTGTTAACAACTGCGACTAATATCGTGTTAATAGATTTGACGTCTGTATACTCGATGAGAGCAGTCTTTGGGTTTTCAATCGCATGGTTTGTGGCTGTTGTGTTGTTGGTGTGGAGCATGACGGCATCTTTTGGATGACGCGCGTTAAGGTTAGCGTGCTACTCCTCACAAGTATAACACATATGTAAAGACAATAAACTATTACTCCCAGTATCCGTTTCGAAATTAGTGACGTGTTTAGTTTTGCGCTTTACCCCACAGAGTTTAACACATGTGTAAGAGACTGGTTAGGAAAAACTACTACTCCCAGCATCCTCTTCGAAAGTGGTGACGTTGGGCGACGGCGCCTTGTCCGAAAACACATGCACGTGACTATACCAATTAGTGCGCAGAATGAGTATTGGCGCGCCCACTAGGGTTATTTAAACTCCTGACATTTGGCGTTTATACACAAAGGCCCACGGGACCCGCACCAAGTAGGTGTGAGAGCGGGGTAGGACTCTTGATGATGTGAGTAATCCTTATGCCCGTTGGTATTGCAGGTATGTGCGCGTCTATGTTCAAACTGGTGAGTCTAGCAGTCTAGCAGTACCTTGCGCTCATAAGCTTTGTTGTTTTTATCTTCCCCCTTTTTTGCGCCATTTCTTGCAATAAACAGTGTCTGACTACAGGGCTACCCCTTACTCTGCGAGGTGCCCGGAGAAGAGTTCCCTCGCCCATGTCTGGGTAAGGGTAATAGTGTGATTTTGGAGTGTGGTGTATGAGAGTTTTTAACCCTTTGATTGATAGCAGCCTGGGCTGTTGAGTGAGAGTGACACGGGTGTATACACTTTGAGAACACGTAACACGTGGATGTGGATATCGGTAGAATGCGACAAGATATCGCCACTACACCATATTTTGCCACCTACGTGAGTGTGGTTAAAATAAAATTATATGTATGTCATAACCACGCACCTTTGTGGTTATAAGAGTTGATGGATATGTTGACACCGTGCCAATTACACTGGTGTATTGGTCAGCACATCACTATTGGGAAGCGATTACATGTACTCCAGGAGTAATACATGTTTTTGGCCCTGTTTTGTTTGTCTTTACAGATGGAGCGATGACAGGATCATTGAGATAAATTATCTTCAAGTCATACTAAGGAGCAGCTATCTGCCCTTAGATAAACAGCAGCGTAGGGAGTTGTCTCTTGCGTTGTCCAGGGAGGTGGTATTGTTGCCCTGAAGAAAGTCCGGGACCTTCATGGCCCTAGTAGGACTGAAACATGTCGGCTGAAGGGTCATAGGACCATAAATACTCCTATCCTGACCCCTGTTTACACTTTTTAATAACCCTAACAAAACCAATATTAAAGGGATACTGGGATTTGTTGGTGTTTTTTAATTAACGTTCCCCCTGGTCTTATTATTTCTAAGAGCTCCCTGAAAAAACGGTCGAGCCCACCCTGACTTTTAGGCGTCAGGATGACCCGATGATGAAGCATGACACCACTAGGGTGTGTGAGGGTAATTAAAACAAAAGGAATTGTTTCCTTCCCCACTTCTTAGTGGTGCTATTCATCTTAGGACTTCCCACCTGTACCTTTCTAGGGTTATTACGTTCAAGACGCGGTTATCATCCTCGCATCCAAGGAGTACTTTTTGTGATATAGTGATACTTGCAAAGCAACAGCATAAGCCAAACGAGTTTCAGGGAATATCTGAATGGTAATCTTGATCAACATTCAATGGTAACTGGTTTGCTTGGTACTGTATTTAATTTGTTAAAAACATAAGTGCCAGGGCTCTCGTCGGGAGGCCACGGCAGCTTGCACCACACATTGCCGCTGCCAGCGCTGCCAATGATAGTAACAACACAACTACTAACCATCACACTCCTACAAGTGTGACAATACGTTCTATTTCAGGTCCCCCAAAGCTATAAGAATGGTTTGGGCAGCAGAAAATAGTAATTTTTAATGTATATTGAATTAATAATTAACTGCTGTTGTGGTCATCTCTAAATTGACTTAGAGTGCTGATGAGACTTAAATTGACTACTGTACTGGCCCTTGCACACCACGGTTCATGTTGGATATTCATTCCCGTAATTACATATAAACAAATACAGGAATTCTTTAAATGTCCTACCTGTTGACTTCCTGTGCATTATTAGTCCTGGCTGCGTCAAGCAGTGCCTCATCTACGAGAAAAGTGAGAGACAAAAACAGGCAGGTAAAAACGACAAGAAAAGGACACAAAGCATGTACTATTCTCATACAGAGTGCTTTCACACGGCCTTTGGTGCCCTTACAAGTCAATCAACGGTAGGCAATGCTTACCAGCGCACAAGCATCTACTACCAATAATAACCTTGAATCAAACATTGGCATGATGTTACTAACTTAGAGGCATACAGAAGCCTCCTTGTTCGCAAAAACACACTACCTGCGCACAGTCGACATAGCATTTAAAGCCACTTGGAGATGTTTTTCACTTAGCAACTTAGGATAAAAAATACAAATGCTTTTTACCATGGTTATTTGGGGTTGGTTTCAGCAAGTATTGTGTAAGATTCTAATCAGATTTTCTGGTAACCTATAGGAAGCACTGCTTGTAAATCTGGAAGTAAACAGAACTAACACCAGATTATGTAGATACAACATTGTAGGCCTTCTCCAGTTTTACTGTATGTGAGTTCACAAGAATAGGTGCAACGACGCGAACAAGAGACACGCCTGGATCACCGTACACAGTTTCAATAGTTTTCCCAGGGGATGTACAGCTGACTCGCACTGTTTTAGCAAATGGCTGCCAAAGTCAATGGTAGCACTAGTAGTCATGAGTTATGTATCAAATTGATGAAGCAGTTTGGATCGCATATGCTACTGAAGTAGATAGGGGGAATGAGACAAGCCATGTTTGACCTTGAGCAATAACATCCTTGTCACAGCATATATTAACTAACTATTTGGCTTATTTCAATTCCAGAACAACCAAGCATTGGCAAAGCCAATAGGTCTGGCGTCATCCGCCAGCCTTTTGGCAATTCTTGTTTTGTCATGGCTTTTGCAAAACGTTATTGATTGGGAAACTGCCGGGAGTTTATCAATCTAAAAAAAATATATTGACCAAAGATGCCATAACCCCAGTGAAGTGGGGTGCTGCGTTGCCTCTTGATGCATGCTCGAGTGGATTCGAGAATAATGCGAATGACACAAGTACAGACAAATGGATGAAATGTGGTTGAAAACCCCTATAAGTAAATATGTAATACACATACTTTTAGTAAAATAAAAAGGTGTTGGCTAACACAGACCTAAAAAAGCCAATTGTTGTACCATTGGCTGTCAGCCTCTTGCTTTTAAGAAAGAAAGAAGCAAAAAAAATGAAAGATGAAAGCAGGAAAGAAAGAAATAGAAAGAAGGAAGGAAATAAGGCAAGAAGGAAAGAAAGAAGGAAGGCAAGAAGGAAGGCAAGAAGGAAAGAAAGGAAGGAAAGAAAAAAGGTAATAAGGAAGGCAAGAAGGGAGGGAAGAAAGAATGCAAAAAAGAAGGATAGAAAGACAGGTACAAAAAGGAATTAAAGCAAGAAAAAAGGAATGACAGCAAAAGAGAAAGAAAGAAAGGAGAAAAAGAGAGAGAAAGCAAGAAAGAAGAAGGAAGACTATAAGAAAACGAAGAGGGAAAAGAAAGAAAGAAAGAAATGAACCAAGAAAGAAGGAAAGAAATGAGGCAAGAGAGAAACAGCAGGAATGATAGAATGAAAGAAAAAAAAGCAAGAAAGAATGAAAGGAAAAAGAAAAGAAAAGAAAGAAGGACTGAAAGAATGAATGAAAAAGGGAAAGAAGGAATGTAAGCAGAAAGGAAAGCAGGAAAGAAGGAATGAGTAAAAAGAAAAGCAAGAAAGAAGAAATAAAAGAAAAAAGTAAAGCAAAAAAGAACGAAAGAACGAAAAAAGAACGAAAGGAAGGAATGACAGAATGAATGAAAAAACAATTAAAGAAAAAAGTAAAGGAATGAAACAAAGAATGAAAGACAAACAAAGAAACAAGGAAGAAGAAAAGAAAGAAGTCAATAAAAAAGTGTTACAAATGCTGAAACTTAAAACACGTTAAAGGCTAATTTCCTTCCTGGGCAAAGTTTATTAACCGCTTCGCCGCGATCGGAATTCCGCCCAGGTGCTGGACATTCCGATCGCGGGTGCGGTCGTGACGAGCTCAACTGGTCATGCGCACACGCCCACCGCGCAGCATGACGAGCTCAGCTCGTCATGAGCATCGAAGGGGTTAAAGAACCATTGGTGAATTGGAGTCCAGAATAAACGTGTTCTGAAGAATTGTCCGCTTATGAATTCACATGTATAATATTGAAGCTTTCGATAACTTAATACAGAACAGTTTCAAATGAATGCAATCTGTTATGCTGTGAAATACCAGCAGTCAAACAGTAAACAAAGGACACTCCATAAGGAATTTACAACAGCATTGGCAGGAGTGTGGCCTGTGCTCACATCTGGTATAGTGTCCTGCTGTCACATCAGACTCTAAACACAAAGGCAACTGTAAGTAATGCATTAAAAAACACCGGCACAGAACAGAGATAGCTTGTGTGCAGATGTGCTTCTTGTGAAGCAGCAAAATGCAGTCACTCAAAGTGAAGTTATCCAGTGGCTGAAATGGGCTGACCCTCTGCCCCATGCTGTACGCTGTAGTGGGCGGAAGCAAAACGTGAATGACACACCAACAAACCAATGGATGAAGAAAGCCGACTGATAGCTCTTTAAATAAGTATATTGTACATATATTGTTTTTTAAATCATAAAGGTCTTGGCTAACGCCAGACCTAAAAATTATGCTCACAGGGGGCATGGCCGGGCTGCCAAGAAGGTGGATGTGTCATGCTGAGGCTCTGGACATCTGAGCTGCACATACCGGCAAGAAGAGCAATGAAGCAGGAGAAGAAATGAGGAGGGACGCTACTAGAAAGAACAGATTCGAGCAAGGATCTCCCGATTGAGAACAACGTGGAGAAGAGGCCTACAAAATGAGACAGCATGCATGATGGCAATGGGATAAGGAAAAGCACAGAGAAACAAGCCATGAAAGTCCAAGGATAAGAGATCAGGATGTGACGCCGCAGCGCAGAAAGACTTATGCTTATGTAAATGACATTACAACAAAGATTGAATGGTTGCCCTACAGACATTGTCACCTAAGTGACGTCATATCAGCAAAAAGAGCAAATAATTACATTGGCCAGAAAGAAAGGCTCTTTCAGCTTCCAAGACAGAATGTCCTACTGTGCAAGACCTAGTCCACACCACACCGACTAAAAGGAAACACTTCCGCCTGTTAATAACAGAATTAGATAAGTGAAAAATATGCTTCCACTGGACATTTCCGTGTGGAATACAACTCCACTATGAGGGAAAAGACTGACTAATTAATGAGGTAAAAGAGGCTCTCAGTACTGGGCGTTAATGAGGATTCAGATGAACATCCAAGAACAGGGTGTGGTCCTCTATTCACCACCACCACAGTTGAATAGAGGACCTAGGGACACAAAGCTGCAATGAGAGAAAAGTCAACGGAGTGCAAGAGTCTGAACTAGTCTTTTAATTGTTACATGAATATCCACGATTAAAAATTCTTTTTAAAAGAATATTTAATCTGTAAATCACCCAGAGCATTTCAGGTGCTCACAAGTCCTTCATCATGAGAAAACTACTCTATATACTTTCATAATAAACTGAAACAACTGAATGCAACAAATTATTTGGAGAGTCAATATATTCTAGAATATACTCAAGTTTAAGTGAATGTCCAATACAAGTTGTCATTTTCGGTCAAGAAATTGCTCTTCATGGAATATACATTCACATCCCAAGATGTGGCATGCCTGAGAGAAGAAGACCATGCTTGCAGCGCTACTCTCCACTGCAGCCTTCCTTGCACTTTGTTGTGACTTTCCAACCCTCCAATCCCTTGTGGAAGAGCAGGCAGGTGACCCTTACAAGGCTCTCCATCTCGGTGGTATAGCTTTCTTTCTTCATATTTTCTTTGAATGCAGTTCAGCAAGTGCCAGGTATTCAATGAAGATCTCGCCTTGTGTGAAGCGCTGTCCAATTATCAGTCACTTTTTCTATATCAGACGAGGATCTTGGTTATAGAAGATCTGGCCATGTGTGTCTCTAGGGGGGCCTGGATAGACCCAGTACATTAGGCTAAAGAGAAGCAGTCAAAGCTGTAGCAGTGTGGACGATAGTCTTAAGGCCCTCAAGTTTCCTTGGTTTCTGCAGAATTTTTCCAGAGAGAAGACAATTTACAACCTGCGATGATCTGCTAAGTTGAGTGCTTCCTTTTAGCTTTGCTTGTCAAATTTGCGGTCTTTCATGCACGCTTTCATGTGCGGAAAAAACGGATCGTCTTTCTAGAATTCTGGTGATCAGAATGGAATATATATCGCTCACAATCCACACGATTTTTTAGCACAAATAATTTCAGCAAGCAGTCCTTTAAACCTGCAGAGGTGTCAATATCAGTTTCTCTGAGCTCAATAATATTGTCTTAAGTATTATGCCCCAGAAAATACTACAAAAGTTATGTGTTATGTTCGTCATCTTCGACACCTAAGACAGTCATCAGGATTTCAAACTCCTTTATCCATCTGACTGACCAGAGATCGATGTTCCTGGATTCAGCCGCACCAAAGTGCTGCGGCACAACCAGCCCTATGGCATCTGTGGAGGCAGCTGCACTCACAGCACTGGCACTTGGTGAATCTATCTGTCTTGTGGGTGGGTTTACTCATCACCGGGGAGTGTTGCAGGAAGACATCAAAGCTGGATGTGGGCAAACGGGTGGATACCCCATCTCGAAGGGCACTGCCTGTGGATTGAAGACTGTCTTGTAGCCAGTCTACTGTCTCCATGGTCATTGACATAGATGTTTATGCAGGAACACTTTACAGATAACAAAACTGAGTTTTAGAAGAAGTAGTTTTCATGCGGCTGAAAACAGCGATGGAGTGCTACTGCGCCCGCACTGTTACCTCCTTGCTTCCAGATGGCATGTGTTAGACCTGTCGGCCTTAGGATGGTCTTCCCCCCAAAAAGTTTTGCCTTACTCCTTGTTGGAAATGGACCTTTTTGCAGGGTTATCCCCAAACTTTTTGCTTCTTCCTCCTATTTTTTCCTGACCTGTCTTTGTTGGTTTTAGGACTCTGGGAACTTTACCACTGCTGATCAGTGCTAAAGTGCATGTGCTCTCTGTGTAAATTGTATTATGGATTAGTGTTTCCATGATTGGCATATTTTATTTACTGGTAAGTCCCTAGGAAAGTGCACTGAGAGTGCCAGGGCCTGTAAATCAAATGCTACAAGTGGGCCTGCAGCACTGATTGTGCCACCTACAGAAGTAGCCCTGTAAAGGTAACTCAGACCTGCCACTGCAGTGTCTGCGCGCAGTTGTGATTGCCATGTCGACTTGGCAAGTGCACCCACTTGCCAGGTCCTAACCTTCACTTTTCTTACATGTGAGTCACCCTAAGGTAGGCCCAAGGTACCCCTGTGGGCAGGGTGCAGTGTATGTGAAAGGTAGGACATGACCTGGTGTGTGTGGCATGTCCTGATAGTGAAATACTGCCAATTTCGTTTTTCACTATTGCAAGGCTACCTGTTCCCATAGGATAGAATGGGGAGTTTGCTTATAACATCTTATAAACATAACTACCCATTGGAACAAGGTAGGAAAATAAAGTTTAGTATGCCTGAACTCGGAATGTTAAAATGCATATTTTAGTGAGGGTGATTTTTGAATTCTGTGTTTGAAAATACCCCTTTTAGAAAGTAGGTATTTTCTTGCTCAACCATCCAGTGTGCCTCTGCTTGGTTTGTGGATTGACTGTCTGGCTTTGGAGTGGCAGGGGCTGGGGATGTGCAATGGCTCCAGAGAGTCTAGATGGGTCAGGGCTGGGCTGAATAGATCTGGGCTGCATCTAGAGTAGGGGGAAGAGATTTCCTCTCACCTGAATGGGCCTGGTCTGCCTCGGACAATGCTGTCTCCACCTCCTGCCAGGAAGCTGCACCAGGGAGGACAGAACTGGTTCTGGCTGGGCAAAGACACTCTCTGCCTCCAGAGAACAAAGGATTTTGGGTTATAAAAAGTGGGGCCCAAACCCCTAAACTTTAGAACTCGTTGGAATCAAGGAACCTGCCAAGAAGAAGGAATGCAGGAAGTGCTGCCCGGTGGACTACTGCCCCTTTGCTGTGTTGTTGCTTTGTTGGGTTGGCCTGCAGTTGCTGCTTCTGCCTTGGGCAGTGAAAGGACTGGACTGAACTTTTTTTTACTTGTGCTGAGCTGAGTATCTCCAAGGGCTTGAGGTAGAGCTTGCCTCCTGTTCTGAAGTCTCAGGGACTGCAAAGACTTCACCAACCTCTGGGTACCGCTTCTGGAACAGCTGTTTCAGTTGCCACAGAGAAGGGAAAGGCAACCGACTTCGTCACCGACTCAGTCGCTGGCTCTGTGTCCTGACGGCACCGCAGAAAGCATCGTCCGCATCTCGCACTGCAACCCTGGTCTCACCGACGACGACCGACGCTGCCGCCACCGAGCCGCTGCTTGCACCGTGACCTGTGGGCAACGCCTCGTTTCACTTCACCATCCTGGTCTCATCGACGCTGTCGCTGCTGCTGATTTCGACACCCGTGACCGCATCGTGGCTGGGGGCACCGCTCGTAAGTTTCACGACGCACTGCCTTGTCCCACACAGCCGTCTGGGCCAACCAACGCCAGCTCCCGCTAACTGGCTCTGTCGCCTGCACCACAGCCTGCCAGCACTGCATCGAGCACCGCCTCGCCCTGCGCCGTAAGCCTTGGCCTCCCCGACGCTGTCTGGACGATTGTCACTGAGCCACTGCCTGCACCGCATCGAGTGGGCACCGCACCCTGCACCGCTTCCATTTTGCAACTCAATCGCGACGGTTGCCACGACTGGCTCGCACCAACGTGCCAGCCGCAACGAGAAAGGTACTGTTAACGAGTCTGTCCAGGCTTTCGCTGGCCCGTACCGACGCGGTCGGCTGGAACGGTTAGACTCCGTTTTCAGCATCGCGGTAGCCGCGGACGGAGCTACTGACTCGTACGAACTGTGTTTTTGAGGTATTTCTGCAATTTTAATGATATCTTGTAAAGTATATATTTTTAAAGTACTGTATTTTGGATTTTTATTGTTTTGGTCTTGTTTTGGATATACAAAAATATTGGATATTTTTCTAAACTGGTGTGGTGTCATTTTGTAGTGCTTTCACTGTATTACTGTTGGTTATGTGCAAATGATTTACACACTGCCTCTAAGATAAGCCTGACTGCTCGTGCCAAGCTACCAAGGGGGTGAGCAGGGGTTACTTTAGGAGTGTAACTCCCTTTAGCCTGACTAGAAGGAAGGGTCCCTACTTGGACAAAGGTGCAAACCCTTGCCAACTAGAGACCCCCATTTCTAACACTCCTCCATTTTTGTTGATCTTGTTTTTGAAGGCTTTAGGCCTCTGTGCACTTTACCACTGCTGACCAGTGTTAAAGTGCATGTGCTCACTCACTAAAACATGGTAACATTGGTTTGCACCCAATTGGTACATTTAATGTACTTATAAGTCCCTAATACAGTGGTACTACCTGTGCCCAGGGGCTGTAAATTAAATACTTCTAGTGGGCCTGCAGCACTTATGTGCCACCCACAAAAGTAACCTTTCAAACAGGTCTCAGATCTGCCACTGCAGCCTGTGTGCGCAGTTTTAGACTGCCATTTCGACCTGGCAAAATAACCCTTTTTACCAGGCATAAACCTTTCTTTTCAATACATATAAGTTATCCCAAATATAGGCCCTAAACAGCTCATAGGGCAGGGTGAGGTATTTAAAAAGTTGGACATGTATTTTTAACTTTTACATGTCCTGACAAACTCTTAAATTCTTTTTTCACTACTGCAAGGCCTGCCTCTCTCATTGGATAGCACTGGGTTATCTTATTACATTTAATAAGTGATAACTTTTAATTGGGAGCAGGTAGGAATATCAAGTTTGATGTCTAAAGAATTGAATTGTAAATTAAAACCCTCCTTAGTGGTAAAGTTGGATTTTAAGTCAAAATTATGAAAATGCCACTTTTAGAAAGTTTGCATTTTCTTGTCCCAACCATTTGATGCCTGTATCCTGGGTCACATTCTTGGTGTAGCTGGCTGTTGGTTTTTGCCTATTGCTCCCAGACTGTGAGACAAAGGGGGAATAGTTGTTGGCAAGATGGTCCATCAGACTTGATACATTGGAGGAGCTATCACCTACCACACCGGCACATCACAAAAGCCCTGCCTCAGCACACTCACAAAGGGTTTCACACTAGTCTTCTGTGCCCCTAGAGAAGCTGGGGCCAGGCCAGGGAGGCAAGAAATCCCAATCACCTCTGTGAGTGGAAACTCCAGAACCTTCTCCTACTTCAAGACTGGCACCAATGTATAAATACTGGACCCCCTGACCCCACTCTTCAGTACAGCTCGGGACCTGTGAAAGCCTCCGGACTGCTGTGCTGCTCTGTGGCAAGAAGGATTGCTGCTCTGCTGCCCTGCTGTATGAGGAAGGACTGGACCTGCATCTTCAACCTAGGACCACCAGAGTAACTCCAAGGGCTTTTTGGCTGGCCTCCTGATCAGAATCTCAGGGGCAAAAAAGGTTCTAAACACCTTGAACCCAGCTTCTAGACTCTGTCTGCTATGAATCCTGCCCCCTAAGTGGTGCCAACCCAGTCCTGGACCCTTGGAAGTGGGCCTGAGGTACTCTGCCAGACCAGCTGTGGTCTGTTGGGCTGAACCGATGTGGCACGACACATTTCCTTGCAGCTCTGCATCAAAACCGCCACTGCGCAACGCATCCCCTACGCAGGACCTCGCAGCACCTCGAAACTGCTGCTGTGCGACGCATCCCTGACACAGGACTTCACATCGCAGGCCTCCGCCAACGGCATCCTTGCCGACGACGCAAGACTTTGCATTGCAAATCTCATCGACGGTTCTATTGGAACTGCCGCTGTACCATGCATTTTCAACGCAGGACCTCGCATCACAGCCCACAGCTTCCTCGGAATTGCAGCTGCGCAACGCATCCTTGGCACAGGATCTAACAAATCTTTGAAACTGCATATTTCTCGTTCTACTGATTGCATTTTTGTTGTATTGGTCTCAAATAATTTATTACATTTTACTCTATTTTTCTAAATTGGTGTGGGATTTTTCTTGTGTTGTGTTTTCACTTTATTACTATTTGAAGTGCTGCCTAAATACTTAACACATTGCCTCTAAGTGAAGCCTGACTGCTTTTGTGACAAAATTCTTATAAAGCGCACGTACACCGATTGGTTTCATGGCGCTGCTCTAAGAGGCGCCGGAGCCCTGTACAATTACTCGTATGCTTGTCTAAACAGCCAAGTCTTGAGAAGTTTCCTGAAGCTCAAGAGGTCGGTGCAGGATCTAATTTCGGAGGGAAGGGAATTCCAGTATCTGGGTGCAAGTATTGCGAACCTACAGCCGCCCTGACGCTTCAGTTTGAAGGAGGGTATTGTCAGGAAGTGCATATGAGCAGAGTGCAGGTTACGCGAGGGCGTGTGCCTTTGAATAAGGCTATCGATGAACTTGAAACTCCTGCCATTCAAGGATTTAAAAATAAGGCAGCCTACCTTAAAGGCGCATCGCTGT
This sequence comes from Calotriton arnoldi, assembly GCA_963921515.1. Classification (NCBI taxonomy): domain Eukaryota; kingdom Metazoa; phylum Chordata; class Amphibia; order Caudata; family Salamandridae; genus Calotriton; species Calotriton arnoldi. The sequence goes on from CAWUFW010002537.1 coordinate 713,732, forward strand.
AGGATGGGGAGCCAGTGCAGCTTCCTCATGAGAGAGGTGACATGTTGCCACCTAGGTTGCTGAAAGATCAGTCTAGCCGCCTGGTTCTGCACCAGTTGTAATTGTTTGGTTAAATATAGTGGGATGCCAAAGTATAGAGAGTTGGCATAGTCTATATGAGACATGACCATGGCTAGAACAACCTGTATCAGTGCTTCCTGAGTGAGAAATCTGCTGATCTTTCTTATCTTCCTTAACTGGAAGAAGCAAGTTGAAATTACTGAACCAATTTGAGTCTTCATTGTGAGGTCACAATTAATTGTTACCCCAAGACTTTTAGCAGAGGAGGATGGGGTGGGGGAGGACCCCAGTTCAGTTGGCCAAAAGTGTGGTCTCAAGGGATTATGGGTGCCCCGCTAGGACCAGTTCAGTCTTGTCTGGGTTGAGTTTTAAATGGTTGCTGTCCATCCAGTGGCGGATGTGTAGCATAGTAGTCTGAAATTCGAGGACCGATTCAGAAGAGTTGCTAATGGTGAACATAAGTTGAAGGTCATCTTCATAGTTGAAGGTGCACATCTTTCTCTCTTTCAAGGACCGGATCAATGGGAGGAGGTAGAGGTTAAACAAATGAGGGGATAGTGAAGAACCCTGTGGGACTCCACATGTGGTCCTTATCTTTGGTGCCGTAAACTGGGCTATGCGGACCGACTGGGAGCGGTCTTCCAGGAATGAACTAATCCAGCTAAGAGCCGATCCCTGGATCAATCAATCAATCATGTCACTTATAAAGCGCACTACATACCCGCGAGGGTCTCAAGGCGCTGGGGGAAGAGGGGGGGTGGTGCTGCTACTGATCGAAGAGCCAGGTCTTGAGGAGTCTTCTGAAGGCCAGTAGGTCTTGGGTCTGTCGGAGGTTGGTGGGGAGGGTGTTCCAGGTCTTGGCGGCGAGGTGGGAGAAGGATCTGCCGCCGGCGGTCGTTTTCCGGATGCGGGGGACTGTGGCGAGGGCAAGGCTGGTCGAGCGGAGCTGGCGGGTGGGGGTGTAGAAGCTGAGTCGTCTGTTGAGGTAGGCTGGTCCGGAGTTGTGGAGTGCTTTGTGTGCGTGGGTGAGGAGCTTGAAGGTTATCCTCTTGTTGACAGGGAGCCAGTGCAGGTCTCTCAGGTGGGGTGTGATGTGGGTGCGTCGGGGGATGTCGAGGATAAGACGTGCAGAGGCGTTCTGGATGCGTTGCAGCCGTCTCAGGAGCTTACCTGCATCCCTGGCACGGTCGACCAAGATGCCATGGTCGACCGTGTCAAAAACCGCAGAGAGATCCAGCAGTACCAAGGCACCGTCAATATCACAGCCTCTGTTGAGTGTGCAGGGCGGAACCCTGCTTGATGAGGGTCAAGATATTCGGACTGTTCAATAAAAGCGGAGAGGCATTTAGCCACGTGAGCTTCCAATACCTTGGCCAAGTATGGGAGCAAGGAGATCGGACGATAATTCATCAGAATCTGGGGATCAACCCCTTGTTTCTTCAAGAGGGGGACAACAATTGCCTCTTTAAAGGCCCTGGTGACACAACCCTGAGATAGTGACTCATTCAAGAGGAAGAGGGCTGGCCCAGGGAGAGCAGTGAAAGCTTCCTTTAAAATGTGGGGCGGACAGCAGTCGCTGGGTGATCCAGATTTTACCTTGGACAATACCAGTTTACTTATTGCCGAGAATTGTTCGAGAGAGTAAGGGTTTTTCGGCGTTATAGGAAATACCTCTGGGGTGAAGCATATGGGAATGCTAGCTTTAATTGTGGTGATCTTATCAATGAAAAAGGTATTCAAGGAGTTGCATAACGTTTGAGAGAGCGTAGGTTTTATTGTGACTCTGTCAGGGTTGGACAGTTTGTTAACGATCGAGAAGATTTCCTTTGATCTGTTGTTGGAAGTCAGAATTTTTAAGAGAAATAAGCGGCTTTGGAGGTCAAAATAGCTTTTTTGTAATCTTTCATAGCCGCTAAGTAGATCCGTTTTTCCTCAGGCAAGTAATTACGTCTCCACTTCCTTTCAGATTGGCGAAGGACTCGTTTTTGAGCTTTTAGGTCAGTGGAGAACCATCTCTGTGCTTCGTGGCGCCGGGCTAGATTTATTTTCCTAAGGGGTGCATGTTTATTACTAGCTGCTAATAGTCAAGCTGTAAGATTTTCCTCGTTGAGATTAATGGATGATTGATTGGATGGGGCTGTGTTGGCCAGTGTGTCGTGGAAAAGATTTTTATTAATGCCATTCCAGCTCCTTGCCATCCCCCCTTCAATAGTGGGGATTTTGGCCATAGTAATATTATTGATGGTGAACTTTATTAAATAGTGGTCAGACCATGTGGAGGGAGAGACCGACAATGCGGACACGACAAGATTGGCTGTCCATACCTGATCAAGTGTGTGCCCTTTGATATGTGTGGCAGAGGATACCTGCTGATTGAAGTTTAACCCAGAGAGTAGGTCGGTTATCTCAGCGGAATGGGGCCCGCCCAGTGTGTCATTTGCCCAGTGGTATAGAGTGGTGTAGAGTATAGTGATGCAGAGTAGAGTGCAGTGGCACAGAGTGCAGTTGTGTAGGGTGCATTGGCGTAGAGTGCAGTGGTTAAGAGTAGAGTGGCGTAGAGTGCAATGGCAGAGTACATTATTCCAGAGTAGAGTGAAGTGGCGTAGAGTGAAGTGGCGTAGAGTGGAGTGGTGCAGGGTAGAGTGCAGTTGCGTAGAGTGGCATAGAGTGTAACGGCGTAGTGTAAAGTAGTGTAGAGTGGCATAGAGTGTAATGGCGTAGAGCAAAGTGGTGTAGTGTGCAGTGACAGAGTGCAGTGGTGCAGAGTAGATTAGAGTGAGGTATAGTGGATTGGCATAGAGTTGAGTGTTACAGAGTAAAGTGCAGTGGCGTAGAGTGCAGTGGTGTAGAATGGAGTTGTGCAGAGTAGACTGGAGTGGTGTAGAGTGCAGTGGCGAAGAGTGGTGAACAGTGCACTGGCATAGAGTAGAGGGGTACAGTGTAGAGTAGAGAGGAATAGCATGACATGGCATAGAGTGCAGGGGCCTAAAATGTAGTGGTGCAAAGTGCAATGGCGTGGATTGGTGCAGATTAGAGTGGAGTGGCATAGAGCGAAGTATCCATTGTATGGTAGCCCACTGCCATTACAGACAACACATTTTCCATTGAAATGACCACTACATTTGCACAGACATATAGTTTTACTAATAAAACTATACTGTGCACAACTGAAAATGTGTGGAAACTGCATGACCTAGTGCAATGATTTGTTTTGATCATATTAAAGTATCTGTTTCCAAAGCACTTCAGAAATAACAAAAAATGTGCTTCATTTGTGTTCCTAATTCTGATATATTCTGAAATACTTACACAGTTCATTTAAATGTTGCCGTGTGAAAGAAAAAACCTCTGTTCTACCCCCAGTATCCAGCAACATTGTCAAATAAATCCTCTCTCTTTGAAGTCAGAGAAAGAAAAGCAAACAATCGCCGTTGGAAGACAGCGCCTGACATTTGACTTCGATCTTTGAATGCACAGCAAATGTGAAAAGATAAAAACAAGATTTAGGGGCATGGCTACGTGGCGCAGCAAGATGGCCGCGTGATCCAGTAGCTCCGTCGATACTGTCTCCCCCGCATATATCCGGCCCACTAATCCGCCACCCAAGAGGAAGAGAACTTAGCGGAAGGCAGGCGGAACCATTTCCAGGAACTCCCAGGTCCGGCGATCGTCTGTAGCCGGAGTTACGGGTCCGTTCAACTGAGGCCTGTGAGGGCGCCCGAACCGGGGACTGGCGTGCCGGCTGAGGCCGCGGAGGGAGCTACGAGGTGCGGCCCGACCCTGCTGCGAGCCCCGGGTCCTGGCAGAAGCGCCCGGCGTAGGCGTCATCGGGGCTGATTGCCTCCGACGGACCCGCGCAACACCACGAAGGCCGACGGGGTGGCAGAAACGACGCCACGAGTGGAGCCCAGCTGGTGCCAGGCCAGATGCGGAGGGAGTGAGGCCTGTGCGGCAGAGTGACGGTGCTCAGGCCTCCAGTGCGCACCGGGAGAGACGGTGAGGAGCGGCAGTGTGTCGGTGTTGGGGTAGGGGGGCAGGACGGCACCCTCTCCCCCCCCCCCCCATCTCTTTTCCGACCTTTTCTGCCCTCACCACTATTGAACCGGCGGAGGAAAAGTAACAGACTCCCCCCATGGTGAAAGCGCCAAACGGCGTGTGACGGAGCCCGTGATTGTTGAGGGGCCCTGAAGAACGATCGACGGTGACCGGGGTACCTTAGAGTAGCCCAGACTCGGAACCTTAGGGGTGTGGGACCACTGGGTCAAACTGCACCACTGTGAATACGCGTTTTCACCCGCCGTGTGAGACAGCGCCAGCCACCCAGGACTATCCACCGAATTAGAGGGCACACACTTGAGGAGCGGAGTTTCCCGTCCTCTCCTCCCACAGATCCTTCACCACGCAGTCCTGCCAGCTCGTGGCGGTCAGAGGTGGAGACACGGCTCCAAACCGCTCAGCACACTAGTGGAGTCGGTGTCCCGGGCCTACTGGGAAGTAAAAATGGAGAAGACCAAAGTAACAGGAGCGAAGGGCCCCAAAAATGTCCAAACAAACAAGCTAGATCGTTACACCTTTCCTAAAGACATGCTACCAGAGCTCCATGCCAGAGGCAAATCCATAGGCGACCCGGGAGGGGAGAACCAGGAGTTGACATTGAAAGACGTCATGGAAGCGATAACTGGGGTCAAGACCTCACTAGAGCATAAGATGGACTCAATCTCGATCGAAGTAAACCTCATTCGAGCAGACCTCACCAAAATCAATGAAAAAGTCAAACAAGTAGAAATCACTACGGCGAGCCTAGTTGATGACGTCACGCAACTCCAAGGGGCTGTTCATGACCTACAAACATTCCGGAAGTTCACTGAGCTTAAGCTGGATGATTATGAGGGGCGCCTTCGGCGGAACAACATCCGCATACTGGGGGTGCCTGAGAAGGCAGAGGGACAAGCACCGGACCTCTTTGTGGAGGACCTTATCCTGAGTCATCTGCAGCCCAAAGGCCTCAGCAAATTCTTTGTCATTGAAAGGGCGCACAGGGTGCCAGGAGGGCGACCAAAGCCGGGGGCTCCCCCACGCCCGATGTTAGCACGAGTGCTGAATTTCCGGGACAGAGATGTGATCCTTCAGAACGCCAGAACAGCTCCCCCTTTTCGCTACAATAACGCCGAAATCACCTTTTTCCCCGGACTTCACACAACTGGTGCAGAAGCAGAGAAGAAACTTCCTGGTGGTGAAAAAGAAGCTCAGAGAGAGAGGGTTTAAATATGCAATGCTGTTCCCAGCGCGACTTCGTGTGGAGGCGGAGGGTCGAGCCTGGTTCTTCGAACAACCGGAAGCGGCTTCCGACTGGCTTGAGAGCCGGACAGACCGGAACTCTAACCATCGTGACACTGGGGACAAGTCGGACTCCCAGCCAAAGGGATGAGGGGGCCTAGGATGAAGATGGGGCCTCTTCTGACCAAAATGAGTCTGTGGACGTGCTGGGACAGGTACCGGAGACCTATCAGTGTTGAAATTTGAAGTGGATCTTCTCCCAGCTATTTAAATTGGGATCAGTGGGACATGACTCTTTTTGGGAACTATATTGCAACACTAGGGCGGGGGGGCACAGGGGGACGGAGCATGGCACCCCATTTATACCTACTTTTAGTTACTTAACAGGGCGACAGGCACTCTGCAAGTTTTAAATGGGCAGTTCTTCGCCCAGAGTGCAGGGAAGCAGGGAGGGGGGTTGTTGGGTTGGGGGTTCGTGTTTGTTCCAAGTTATGGTTTTAACATCGACAGAATATATTGGCATAGCTACAGAGGATACAAAGACTTGCTCAGGATCCAATGAGTACACAGTGGGACAAAAGTGCTAAAATACTGAGCTGGAATGTCAATGGGCTTGGAGATAAGATCAAACGAAGTGTTGTCCTTCAGTATATTAAAAGGCAGGCCCCTGACATTGTCATGCTTCAGGAAACACACCTGGTAGGAAACTCCTGTAAGGCGATGCACAGATGGGGATACAAAATGGTGGCACATGCGGGGTTCACAACTAGCTCACGGGGAGTTGGTATTATGATGAAAAACTCATTCCCGCTCACCGTGAATTCCTCTTGGGCGGACGATCGGGGCAGGTATATAGGAGTCACGGGTACATGGGAAGGGCGCACCATAACACTCATGTCAGTCTGCATACCGCCTGGCCTGCAGACTACCACATTTAAAGACCTGGGCGCTATCTTACTTTCGCTACCGGAAGGTCTGCTAGTGATTGGGGGGGGGGGGACTTCAACTCTGTGGTCTCGGGCACGTTGGACCGTCACCCCCCACGTGAGATAGGGCCATCTTTACGTTGGCTGCCGGACTTTCTTGAGGCCCTGGGGCTAGTTGATGGGTGGAGAACGTGCAACCCAGGGAAAATCCAACATACTTTCCACTCCGGGGCTCACCACAGTCTTTCCCGCATAGACTATATCCTACTCCCCGCCTCACAAGCTGCTCACATCCATGAAATCAGGCACTTAGCCAGAGGCATCTCTGATCATTTCCCGGTGTGGGTGCACTTAGTCCTTAGCCAAGAAAGGGTGGGGAGAATTGCCCCCATTAGCCCGTGGTACCTCCGGGATCCGGTAATCCGTAAGGACCTTGTCAAAGCCATAGATAACTACTTTCAGGAGAACGAGGGGACGGTGGACTCTTCCCAGACTCTATGGGAAGCCTTCAAGTCAGTAATCCGGGGCCAAGCCCTGTCTCTAATAACTGGAATGAAGAAAGAGACAGAAAGGGATTTCGGAGGCGGAGGCAGAGATCTACCGGTTAGAAAGGGAATTGGAAACTGGGACCACACCTGAGATACTCCACTCACTACGCCTCAAACAAGACGACTAATAAGGCACTAGTGACTGACAGGGCTAAAAGTCTGGGGAGAGAAAAACTAGGCAGAATATATGACCTGGGAGACAAGGCGAGGCAACTCATAGCTTGGCTCGATAAAATGGAGTGGGCGAGCAGACTGGCTCCAGAACTCACGGGTACAGGTCTTATTTCCATAACAGACCCGCAGGATATCGCAAACCAATTTGCCAGTCACTTTAGTGCTGTGTACACAGCAGTGGCGCCTTCTACTGAGGAAGACTCTCAGGAGTTGTTGCGATACATAGAGCTCCCCACGCTCTCTGAAGCAGACCGTAACTATTTGGACAGTGACTTGACAACAGACGAAATAGCGCAAGCAATTAGATCGCTAAACTCAGGGAAGGCCCTCGGTCCCAATGGCATTCCCATTGAGCTGTACAAACTCAGGCCTGACAAAGTAGCCCCATATTTAAAAGCCATGTTTGATGAAAGCAAGGAGCGGGGGATATTGCCTATTGACCAAAAGGTGGCCACACTAGTCACCATTCACAAAGAGGGTAAACCCAAAACTGACTGTGCCTCATACAGGCCAATCTCACTCCTAAACGCAGAGCCCAAAATTCTGGCCAAGCTCCTGGCCAACCGCCTAGTAAAAATGATTGGGGGCCTAGTGCACCCGGATCAGTCAGGATTCATGCCGCATCGAAACACAGCGCTGAACCTGGGCAGAGTCCACGGGGTGCTAGGAAGAGCGGCCACAATCCAAGAACCAGCTATAATTGTATCCTTGGATGTGACCATGGCATTTGATACTATCGAATGGCCATACCTCTTGGCAGTGCTCGCGAAAATGGGGTTTGGTCCAGGCTTCACTCAATGGGTGCGTCTCTTGTATCATGAACCCATGGCGCAAGTCGTGGTCAACAACAAAAAATCAGACACATTTACATTGAGTCGAGGGACCCGTCAGGGGTGCCCGCTTTCCCCTCTCCTGTTTGCCCTAGCCTTGGAACCATTAGCAGCATGGATTAGGAGGAACCCGGTGATACGAGGGTTGCGTTGGTCCCCAGATTGGGAGGACCGCATTTCACTCTATGCAGATGACATACTATTGTACCTGGCCTCACCTTGGAAGTCCCTGGTAGCGGTCCTGGATATCCTGGCAATTTTTGGCAGATATTCGGGGTTCTCCGTAAACTGGAATAAGTCCCTCCTATACGTCCTCAAGGGAGACCCTCCACCTCCACCACGAGACTGCCCAATACAAATTAGCACAGTGGGCTTCAAATATTTGGGAATATTTATCTCCTTGGACCAAACACTCCGCTACAATCGCAATCTTCTCCCACCGCTACAAAGGCTTAAACGAGATATAGCTAGTTGGAAGACACTTCCCCTCTCGCTATTGGGCAAAGCGGCCCTTTTTAAAATGATGTTGTTGCCCCGTTTTCTGTATGCCTTGCAAAATTCACTAGATCCTGTCCCGATGACATATTTTAAGGAAATCGAGGGCCTACAGAGGGATCTGTTGTGGGACGGGAAGCCACGCATCGCACTGAACAAGCTCACATTGAACTGGTATGATGGGGGAATTGGCCTTCCAGATATCAAAAAATACTACTGTGCAGCTCATCTCGCGGCCATCAATCATGGTACCTATGGTCGCCCTGATGACCCCGGATACAACATGGACAGATGGCTCCTCTCGGGGAGCTATTATAACAGGGCACTCTACTCAAAACCTGACCGATACCCACTGACGGGCCCTACTAAACACTCAGTAAATATCTGGCATATCGCCACTAAAACCCTCGGATGGGGGCATAAACTGACTTTAGCAACTCCCTGATGGGACTCCGAAAAGCTGGGTAATCTATGGAGGTCGAAGGGATTCAATAGGTGGGAACTAATTGGGATCTCACAAATTAAAGACATGTGGGAGAAGGGCGAAGTGAAGACATTTGCCTCTCTACAACACCAACACGAGTTAGCCGACACAGAGAGATTTCGCTACACACAAATCCGCCATGCACTGCAATCACTCCTCCCGAGCGGCTCCTCCCCACCTGAGTCCTCTCCGTTGGAAGATAGAGTGCTGGATGGTCACCTGCCCGAAAAAGCTATCTCACTAATATATAAGAAATTGATCAATAATATGGCAGATCCCCTCCAGCCACTGCGGGAGAAATGGGTAAGGGATGGCATCGAATTGGGTGATGAAGAATGGCAGGAGGCAGTATCCTCCCCAAGAGTGGTTGCAATCTCAGCACGACTTAGGCTTGTACAGCTCAAAATCCTTCACAGAGTGTATGTTACGGGGCCCCGACTGGTGCAGATGGGGAGGGCTGAGGGGGAGAGTGTAGGAGACGGTGCTGCCAATTAGGTACATTCATGCACATAATATGGGAATGCGAACACATACAATCCTATTGGCGAAAAATCCACGACATATTAAGTGACGTACTCACCTTAGTCCTTCACCCAGAGGCGCGTCGGTGCCTCCTGAACGTATGGGAACCTACTGACCTGAATAGTCATCAAACACAGTGGGCTACACTGGGGTTGATGTTGGCAAAGAGGAACATTGCACAACTATGGGGAGCGGCGCAATCACCCTCAGTAGAGACCTGGGAAAAAGACCTTGACTGGTGCATGCATAGAGAAAAGACGGTCTACACGGCCCGGGTCTGCCCTAAAAAATGGTCCCGAATATGGGGCCCATGGAACTCATTCCGAGGGGATATATGTATTCCGCCACGTAGCATTGACCCTGATGATGCCCTTACCCCGTAACTTGCCACAAAATATAATGTCGCCAAGAACTGTTGCTTATTATCTTCACCAAGTAAAATCATATTGCTTCCTCTGTATTATATATCTGATGTCAATGAATGTTAATAAAAATTTAAAAAAACAGAATAAAAACTAGCAAATAAACGCTCTGCATAAATGGAAGCCAAACAAAAACAACAAAAAAAAACCAAGGATTAAAAGGCCTTTTTACAGAAAGGGTGTTTGTGGAAGAATACAGTAAGCACAGTTTAGGCAACGGGAGGGACAAACTGAACCTGAAGTCAAAGCTGAAGTCAAACCCATACTCAAGAAACCGTCCGCCGACCCAGAGTTCAAAAACTACCAGCCCATCTCCCTGTTCCCCTTTCCCGCCGAAGTTCTCGAATAGGAAATCAACTGCCAACTCACGGAATACCTTAAGAACAAAGATCCGATTGGGATGTATGCAGAAGGATTCCACACGAACCACAGCACCGAAACAACCCTGATTGTAGCTACTGACAACATCCGATCCCTCCTAGACTGGGGAGAAGTGGTTGCCCTGATCGACCTCTCAGCTGCCTTCGACACAGTGTCCCACCACACCCTGATCAAGAGGCTTCAACAGATCGGAGTCCAAGACGATGCCCTCAAATGGATCGCATCTTTCCTCAACGGACAAAACACAGAGAATCTGCCTTCCACCATTCACCTCGGAGGCCAAGAACATCATCTGCGGCGTCCCTCAAGGTTCATCCCTCAGCCCCACGCTGTTCAACGTCTACATGACCCCAATGGTCAACATCGTCCGAAAACACAGACAGAACATTATCTCCTACGCAGCAGACTCCCAGCTCATCCTCTCTCTAGCCGAAGACCCATCCACCACGAGGGCCAACGTCCACCTGTGCATGACTAGCGTCACCGACTGGATGCAAAACAAATGCCTCAAACTCAAGACAGAAGTACTGATCTTTGGGGACAACACCTCCACGTGGAACGACTCCTGGTGGCCTGCTGAACTGGGACCCTCTACCACCCACACAAACCACGCCTGGAACCTCAGCATCATCTCAGACAGCAAACTCACCATGCAGAACCAGATCAACGCAGTCTCCTCTGCCTGCTTCCTCACACTGCGAATGCTCTGAAAGATCTTCAAATGGCTCCCAGTCTCCACCAGACGCACCGTTACTCAAGCCCTCATCACCAGCCACTTGGACTACAGCAACACACTCTACATAGGAATTATCACGCATCTCCTGAAGAGACTGCCGGCCATTCAGAACTCAGTTTCCAGACTGTTAGAAATGGGATCTCTAGTTGGCAAGGGCTTGCACCTTTGTCCAAGTAGGGACCCTTCTTCCTAGTCAGGGTAAGGGTGTTACACTCGTGAAGTAACCCCTGCTCACCCTCGTGGTAGCTTGGCACGAGCAGTCGGGCTTAATTCAGAGGCAGTGTGTAAAGCATTTGCACATAACCAACAGTAATACAGTGTAAGCACTACAAACGGACACCACACCAGTTTAGAAAAATAACCAATATTTTATATACTCAAGACAAGACCAATTACGACAAAAATCCACAATACTATACTTTACGAATGAATGCTTGATTCGGTAACTTCTTCTTTGCAGGAATAGTCCAAAAACAAAGTTCGTACGAGTCGGTAGCTCCGTCTGAGCCTACCGCGATGCTGGAAACCCCAGAGTCTAACAGTTCCAGCCGACCGCGTCGATACGGGCCAGCAGAGTCGTGAACAGACTCGGTTACAGTACCTTTCTCGTTTTGGCTGGTACGGAGTGTACGAGCCGGTCGGCGTTCGTCGCGGTTGCGTTGCAAGACGGAGCGATGCAAGGTGCGGTGTCCCTCGATGCGGTGCAGGCAGCGGCTCGATGAGCGTCGTGCAGACGGGGTCGGTGAGTCCAAGGCGGGCGATGCAGGGGGAGACGATGCTCGATGCGGTGCTGACAGGTTGCGATGCAGGCGACCAAGCCGGAGTGCGGGAGCTGGCGTCGGACAGCGGTGCGAGTCGGAGCAGTGCGTCGCAGACGTGCGAGTGGTGCCCCAAATGCGGTGCGGTCTCGACTCTTGAGCCAGTGGCAGCGACCGCGTCGGTCGGGTCCGGTTGGTTCAGTGAAGCGATGCGATGCGAACTGCGGTGCCCACAGGTCACGGTGCAAGCAGCGGCTCGATGTTGGCGGCGTCGGACGTCGCCCACGGTAAGACCAGGGTTGCGATGCGAAGCGGGGCAATGCGGTCTGCGGTGCAAACAGGTCACCGGCCAGGGATGGATTCGGTTGACGGAGTCGGTTGCGGTTCCCTTCCTCTGTGGCAACTGAAACAGCGTTCCAGAAGCGGTACCCAGAGGCTTGTGAAGTCTTTGCAGTCCCTGAGACTTCTTAACAGGAGGCCAGCTCGGTTCCAGGCCCTTGGAGATACTCAGCACAAGTTTGTAGAAAGTTCAGTCCAGTCCTTTCACTGCCCAAGGCAGAAGCAGCAGCTGCAGGCCAACCCAACAAAGCAACAAGACAGCAAAGGGGCAGTACTCCTCCTGGCAGCTCTTCCAGCTCTTCGTCTTGGCAGGTTCCTTGATTCCAGCGAGATCTAAATTCATGGGGTCAGGGCCCCAATATTTATATCCCAAATTCCTTTGTTCTCTGAAGGCAGAGAGGCCTTTGCCTAGTCCAAACCAGTTCTGGAGCACTTTGTTGACAAGTCTCCGTCCCTTCTTCCAGTGAGTAGGCCAGGGACATCAGACGCACCACAGGAGGTGGAGCCAGCATTGTGGAGGGAAGGCACTGTCCTATTCAGGGCCCAGGTGCGACCCCTCCCACCCATCTACAGGTAGATCTTGCTATTCAGCCCTGCGCTGACTCACCCTGTCTCCTGGCATCCCCAAGCCCCTGTCACTCACACTCCAGACAAGGAATACACAACTCGCAGAGGCAGGCTTGGATGGTTAGACAAGAAAATACCCACTTTCTAAAAGTGGTATTTTCAAACACAGAATGTTAAAACCAACTTCACTAAAAGCTGCATTTTATCATTCTGAGTCCAGGCATACTAAACTCGAATTTCTACCATGTTCCCGGGGTCAGTTAGGATTATAAACTGTAATAATCAAAACTGCCCGTTCTGGCCTAGGGGAACCGGTAGCCTTGCAATAGTGAAAAACGAACTAGGCTGTAATTCACTATCAGGACATGCCGCACACACCAGGGCATGTCCTACCTTTCGCGTACAACGCACCCTGCCCACAGGGGTACCTTGGGCCTACCTTAGGGGTGGCTAACATGTAGCAAAGGGAAGGTTTAGGGACTTGCAAGTGTGTGCACTTGCCAAGTCGACATGGCAGCCCCAGGCTGCGCACAGGCTCTGCAATGGCAAGCCCGAGTTACACTTTACGGGCTGTTTGCGTGGGTGGCACAATCCAGTGCTGCAGCCCACCAACAGCATTTGGTCTATAGGCCCTGGCACTCGCAGTGCACTTTACAAGGGACTGACACATAAACCAAATAGGCCAATCATGGAAACGCCAATCCATAACACATTTTATAAAGGAGCACTTGCACTTTCCCACTGGACAGCAGTGAGGAAAGTGTGCAGAATCATTGCACCAGCAAAATCAGAGTCAAAACCGGGAGGTCAGAAAGCAAAAAGTCAGGGGAAACACGCCAAAAGATGCCAAGTCTAACACATGTCCCCTCCAGCTGAAAGTAGGGAGAACTACCCAACCCCATTGGAGTTCTCTTCACTAAGGCGGAAGAACCTGGACAGACCATCTGCGTTGGCGTGTTCTGTACCAGGACGGTGTTCCACCGTAAAGTCCATTCCCTGTAGGGAGATGGACCACCTCAGCAGTTTTGGATTCTCACCCTCATTTGCATCAACCATCTGAGGGGCCTGTGGTCTGTCTGAACCCGGAAGTGAGTCCCAAACAGGTATGGTCTCAACTTCTTCAGCGCCCAGACCACAGCAAAAGCTTCCCTTTCTATGGCACTCCACCTCTGTTCCCTGGGAAGTAGTCTCCTGCTAAGGAAGACTACAGGCTGATCCAGGCCCTCTTCGTTCAGTTGTGAGAGCACCGCTCCCACACCATGCTCTGAAGCGTCAGTCTGCACGACGAATTCCTTGGAGAAGTCAGGTGCCTTGAGCACGGGCGCCGTGCACATGGCTGCCTTCAGGGCATCAAAAGCTTTCTGGCAGGACTCAGTCCAGATCACTTTCCTGGGCTGCCTCTTAGAGGTCAGCTCTGTTAAGGGGGCAACGATGGTGCCATAGCCCTTAACAAATCTCCGATAGTAACCGGTGAGACCTAAGAAGGCTCTCACCTCTGTCTGGGTCTTGGGGGTTCCCAAGCCAGAATGGTGTCAATCTTGGGTTGTAGGGGCGCCACCTGGCCGCTTCCTACCTGGTGTCCCAAGTACACCACAGAACCCTGCCCGATCTGGCACTTACTGGCCTTGATCGTGAGGCCTGCACCTTGCAGAGCCCTCAACACTTTCTCAAGGTGCTGTAAATGTTCTTCCCAGCTGGAACTGAACACAGCAATGTCATCCAGGTAGGCGGCACTGAAATCCTCCAGCCCAGCCAACACCTGATTGACCAACCTCTGAAAGGTGGCAGGGGCATTCTTCAACCCAAAGGGCATCACCCGGAATTGGTAATGACCTTCTGGGGTTGAGAATGCTGATCTCTCCTTGGCCCCATCGGTTAAGGCAATCTGCCAGTACCCAGACGTCAAATCAAACGTGCTGAGGAACCGGGCAGCTCCCAACCGATCAATGAGCTCATCAGCTCTGGGGATGGGGTGCGCGTCAGTCCTGGTGACGGCATTGAGCCCACGGTAGTCCACACAAAACCGGAGTTCTGGAGTGGCACCGGGCGCAGCAGCCTTTGGGACCAAGACCACTGGGCTGGCCCAAGGGCTGTGGGAGGGCTCAATCACCCCTAACGCCAACATCTTAGAGACCTCCTCCTTGATGCTGGCTCTGACCCGGTCAGTCAACCTGTAAATCTTGTGCTTCACAGGATGGCTGTCACCAGTGTCCACGTCATGGGTACACCAGTGAGTAACACCGGGGTCAGAGAGAACAGTGGGGCGAACTGTCCCAACAACTGGCGACAGTCCCCCTGCTGCTCCTGAGTCAGAGTAGGGGAGAGGATCACACCCTCTACTGACCCATCATGCTCCTTGGTAGACAGGAGGTCAGGGAGAGGCTCACTCTCCTCTTCCACCCCATCATCTGTCGCCAAGAGCATACTCACTTCGGACCTCTCGAAGTGGGGCTTGAGGCGGTTCACGTGTAGGACCCTCAAAGGGTTCCTTGGAGCCTGCAAATCCACCAGGTAGGTGACGTCACTTTTGCGCTCCTTTACCTCATATGGCCCAGTCCACTTGTCCTGCAAGGCACAAGGTGCCACTGGGGCCATGACCCACACTTTTTGCCCAGGTTGAAATTCGACCAGAGTGGCATTCTGGTCATACCATCTCTTCATTTCCTCCTGGCTTGCTTCTAGGTTCGCCTGAGCGAGTTTCCTGAAGCGGGCAGTTTGGTTTCTAAAGGCCAGCATGTAGCTAAATACATCCTGGGGAGTTTTCCTGGGAGCCGCCTCCCAGCCTTCCTTTACCAAACTCAGAGGTCCTCTGACAGGGTGGCCATACAGGAGCTCAAAGGGGCTGTACCCAAGAGACTTCTGAGGCACCTCCCTGTATGCAAAGAGTAGGCATGGCAAGAGGACGTCCCACTTACGCCTCATGGGTTCTGTTAGACCCTTGATCATGCCTTTCAAGGTCTGGTTGAATCTCTCCACCAGACCGTTTCCTTGTGGGTGGTAAGGAGTGGTGAACTTGTAGGTTACCCCACACTCCTTCCACAGGGATGTCATATACTTCGATATGAAATTGGTCCCCCTATCAGAAACCACCTCTCTGGGGAATCCCACACGGGAAAAGATCCCCATTAACGCCCGGCCCACCACTGGCGCCGTCGTTGTCCTGAGAGGGATTGCCTCCGGGTACCGGGTGGCATGGTCCACCAAGACCAGGATGTACCTGTTGCCCATGGCTGTCTTGGGATCCAGTGGCCCCACAATATCCATCCCTACCCTTTCAAAGGGTGTTCCAACAACAGGAAAAGGTTGGAGAGGAGCTTTGACCTTCCTCCCACTCTTACCACTTGCTGCCTGGCAAGACCTACAGTGTGCATCTGACTGCCTTCGCATTTGGGGCCAAAAGAAGTGGGTGACAAGCCTGTCAAAGGTCTTGTCCTGCCCCAAATGTCCTGCCAAAGGCACGACATGAGCCAGACCCAGTAGGAAGGTCCTGAAGCGCTGGGGTAACACCAGCACACGGGCTGACCCAGGCTCAGCAACCTTAGGCTCACTGTATAGGAGACCACTCTCCCAGTAGATCAGATGTGACCCGGACTGATTACCAGCTGCCTGGTCTGCAGCCTGCCGCCGCAGACCCTCCAGAGTAGGGCACTCGTTCTGCTCCCTGCAGAACTCCTCCCTGGTGGGACCCCCTTCTTGCTGCCAATGGGTCAGCTCAGAGATGTCTCCCAGTTCGGCTACCTGCTCCCCTGTAGGCACCGGGCGTCCCCTCGAGGTCCGCCTCCTCCCGGTCCGTGGGAACTTCGGGGGCCGGTTTCCCGCGCCCCTGCCCTTTCTCTTGGCAGGGACTTGGGCCACTGTTTCAGGCTCCAAGTCCTCTTGATCACCCTTTTGGCTGCCATTGACCGAGTAGACACGCATGCCCACTCTGGCAACCCAAGCATCTCCAAGTGAGACCTGAGCTCAACCTCCTTCCATGAGGACTGCTCCAGGTCGTTTCCTAGCAGACAATCTACAGGCATGGTAGGGCTCACAACCACCCTCAAGGGACCTGAGACCCCCCCATTCAAAGGGAACCTGCGCCACCATACATTGGCGCTCTGAGTTGTCTACAGCAACTACTTGGTGGAATGCTCCTGGGACTACTTGCTTCTCAGACACCAGGTGACACCGGACTGAGGTCACACTGGCTCCAGTGTCTCTGAGAGCCTCTACCCTGTTCCCATTAATGGTCACCCAGGTGCTATATTTCTTTGTGTTAGGGGGCACCTGGTTTCCTGGGACCATCTCACTGTCCCCTAGTGAGACAAGGGTCATTTCTGCGGGATCCCCACCCTCCTGTGGGCACCCCTCCTCCCCAAGCGCTACACTAGCCAACACTTTGGACTGTCCACCGGTGGGTGGCTGTGTCCCCTTCGGGCACTTGGGGTCCTCCTTAAAGTGACCTACCTGGTCACATGCATAACACTTGCTGGGGCCGGTCTCAACAGGCTTCCTGTAGAGACCCCTTTCTTCTTATCACCGGGGGCTGGGAACCTTTACCCTGGGTACTAGTTTGGGGCCCTTTAGAGAACTCCTGTGCTTTACCCTTGTCCCCCCACCTTTCTGCTGGGGACCCTGCCCACCTTTGGCTGAGTCTCCCCAAACGCTTTCTTGTGGACCCTGGTACTCACCCAGCGGTCCGCTTCCATAGCAAGCTTCCTGGGGTCAGTTAGCTTACTATCAACTATGTGCTGGCGCAGATCTGCAAAACATAGACTAGACAAGTGCTCCCATGCAATCAAGTTGTAGAGCCCCTGAAAATCTGTTACGCTAGTGCCCTTCACCCAACCATCCAGAGACCTGCAGAACACATCCACACATTCCAACCAAGTGTTGGCATCAGACTTCTTACTGGACCTGAACTGATCCCTGTACTTTTCAGGAGTAAGACCATACTTCGTGAGAAGGGCATCCTTCATGTCAGCATAGGTGAGGTGATACCCCTTACCCAAAGCTATCAGAGCATCCCTTGCTTCTTCCGGGAAAAGTGGCCACAATCCTGCTCCCCAATTCTCCTCAGGGACCCCATTCATGTGTATGGCTGCCTCATAACCCTGAAACCACCTTTGTATGTCATCCCCCTTCTTGAACTCCTTGCCTACGTTCTTGGGAATGTGCACAATCCTGTCTGCCTTTCTGGACGAATTGCTGCCACCATCTGAGCCTGACTTACTCCTAAGTTCTAGCTCCTTCAGTTCTCTCTCATGCTCTAAGAGCATCTTCCTCTCCTCTATGGCCAATCTCTTCTCCTCCCGCTCACTCTCCAGCCTGAGCTTCTGCAGCTCAAACTGCCTTGCCTCCCGCCTGTCCTCCAGCTCCTCTGGGGACAGACTGCTGCTGCCTGACCTGGCGGGTTCCCCCTACCCAAAAGCACATCCACCCTGGAAATAGGCTCCTCCACCTCCTCACTGAGATTACCAGGCTGCCCATTGGCATGTCTGGCTGCTACCCAGGCCCTCATCGCCTTCTGTAGCTCCTCCTTCCTTGTGAGGCCTTTAAATTGGACTTTCAGGGTTTTACAAATCGCTCGTAACTCCTTTACGGCGTAGGATTCCAACCTATCCTCCTCAAAGATAACTTCCAGAGATGCAACGGATGATGCAATTGATTCAGGCATGACAAAAGTAGTGAGTTGAAAACTGGCAAGATCAAAAATAGGCCAAACGAAAAAGAACCAGTATGTGGTACGTAATGGTCTGCGATATGGTAGTAGTGCACACCATTCACTGTAAGTCAAGTGCAAACACAAGTCCTATCCTCACCGCTGACAACCAATGTTAGCAATGGGATCTCTAGTTGGCAAGGGCTTGCACCTTTGTCCAAGTAGGGACCCTTCTTCCTAGTCAGGGTAAGGGTGTTACACTCGTGAAGTAACCCCTGATCACCCTCGTGGTAGCTTGGCACGAGCAGTCGGGCTTAATTCAGAGGCAGTGTGTAAAGCATTTGCACATAACCAACAGTAATACAGTGTAAGCACTACAAACGGACACCACACCAGTTTAGAAAAATAACCAATATTTTATATACTCAAGACAAGACCAATTACGACAAAAATCCACAATACTATACTTTACGAATGAATGCTTGATTCGGTAACTTCTTTGCAGGAATAGTCCAAAAACAAAGTTCGTACGAGTCGGTAGCTCCGTCTGAGCCTACCGCGATGCTGGAAACCCCAGAGTCTAACAGTTCCAGCCGACCGCGTCGATACGGGCCAGCAGAGTCGTGAACAGACTCGGTTACAGTACCTTTCTCGTTGTGGCTGGTACGGAGTGTACGAGCCGGTCGGCGTTCGTCGCGGTTGCGGTGCAAGACGGAGCGATGCAAGGTGCGGTGTCCCTCGATGTGGTGCAGGCAGCGGCTCGATGAGCGTCGTGCAGACGGGGTCGGTGAGTCCAAGGCGTGCGATGCAGGGGGAGACTATGCTCGATGCGGTGCTGACAGGTTGCGATGCAGGCGACCAAGCCGGAGTGCGGGAGCTGGCGTCGGACAGCGGTGCGAGTCGGAGCGGTGCGTCGCAGACGTGCGAGCGGTGCCCCAAATGCGGTGCGGTCTCGACTCTTGAGCCAGTGGCAGCGACCGCGTCGGTCGGGTCCGGTTGGTTCAGTGAAGCGATGCGATGCGAACTGCGGTGCCCACAGGTCACGGTGCAAGCAGCGGCTCGATGTTGGCGGCGTCGGACGTCGCCCACGGTGAGACCAGGGTTGCGATGCGAAGCGGGGCGATGCGGTCTGCGGTGCAAACAGGTCACCGGCCAGGGATGGATTCGGTTGACGGAGTCGGTTGCGGTTCCCTTCCTCTGTGGCAACTGAAACAGCGTTCCAGAAGCGGTACCCAGAGGCTTGTGAAGTCTTTGCAGTCCCTGAGACTTCTTAACAGGAGGCCAGCTCGGTTCCAGGCCCTTGGAGATACTCAGCACAAGTTTGTAGAAAGTTCAGTCCAGTCCTTTCACTGCCCAAGGCAGAAGCAGCAGCTGCAGGCCAACCCAACAAAGCAACAACACAGCAAAGGGGCAGTACTCCTCCTGGCAGCTCTTCCAGCTCTTCGTCTTGGCAGGTTCCTTGATTCCAGCGAGATCTAAATTCATGGGGTCAGGGCCCCAATATTTATATCCCAAATTCCTTTGTTCTCTGAAGGCAGAGAGGCCTTTGCCTAGTCCAAACCAGTTCTGGAGCACTTTGTTGACAAGTCTCCGTCCCTTCTTCCAGTGAGTAGGCCAGGGACATCAGACGCACCACAGGAGGTGGAGCCAGCATTGTGGAGGGAAGGCACTGTCCTATTCAGGGCCCAGGTGCGACCCCTCCCACCCATCTACAGGTAGATCTTGCTATTCAGCCCTGCGCTGACTCACCCTGTCTCCTGGCATCCCCAAGCCCCTGTCACTCACACTCCAGACAAGGAATACACAACCTCGCAGAGGCAGGCTTGGATGGTTAGACAAGAAAATACCCACTTTCTAAAAGTGGTATTTTCAAACACAGAATGTTAAAACCAACTTCACTAAAAGCTGCATTTTATCATTCTGAGTCCAGGCATACTAAACTCGAATTTCTACCATGTTCCCGGGGTCAGTTAGGATTATAAACTGTAATAATCAAAACTGCCCGTTCTGGCCTAGGGGAACCGGTAGCCTTGCAATAGTGAAAACGAACTAGGCTGTAATTCACTATCAGGACATGCCGCACACACCAGGGCATGTCCTACCTTTCGCGTACAACGCACCCTGCCCACAGGGGTACCTTGGGCCTACCTTAGGGGTGGCTAACATGTAGCAAAGGGAAGGTTTAGGGACTTGCAAGTGTGTGCACTTGCCAAGTCGACATGGCAGCCCCAGGCTGCGCACAGGCTCTGCAATGGCAGGCCCGAGTTACACTTTACGGGCTGTTTGCGTGGGTGGCACAATCCAGTGCTGCAGCCCACCAACAGCATTTGGTCTATAGGCCCTGGCACTCGCAGTGCACTTTACAAGGGACTGACACATAAACCAAATAGGCCAATCATGGAAACGCCAATCCATAACACATTTTATACAGGAGCACTTGCACTTTCCCACTGGACAGCAGTGAGGAAAGTGCGCAGAATCATTGCACCAGCAAAATCAGAGTCAAAACCGGGAGGTCAGAAAGCAAAAAGTCAGGGGAAACACGCCAAAAGATGCCAAGTCTAACACAGACTTATCCTCGACCTCCTCAGACAGACCCACATCACCCCTCACCTGAAGGAACTCCATTGGCTTCCCGTCTAGAAGAGATGCCAATTCAATTTTCTGACCCGCGCCTACAAAGCCCTGTACAACCAAGGATCAGAACACATCAACCACCGCCTGAGCTTCCACCAACCCTCCAGACTCCTGCAATCCGCTTCCCTCTTCCTCGCTCACACCTCCCGCATCCGCCGAAGCAACAGTGGAGGGCACTCCTTCATCACAGCGAAGTCCTGGAACAGCACCCCCTCCATCTCCGGAATTCACACTTTCTTCAGGAATTCAGAAGGGGACTCAAGACCTGGTGATTTAACTGATGCCACCTGAGAAGCTTGGATCTCAGGGCCTGGATACACTCACGAGTGATAAGCTGCGCTTTATAAATTAGATTTGATTGATTCAATGAGAGCCTAAAGCAAATAAAGCCAGCAAATAGAAAGCCAGAAAATGTGTTACAAACCACAAAGCTTAGGGCAAGCAACAGGCGGAATGCATTTCTAGATCAACTTTTTGAAATCCCCAAGATGTCTTTAGCTTAGGCTGCGACCTAAAAATCACATCACATGTGTACATCCAGCACGGTCTAATTGTTCCCGCTTTAAATAGAAACTAAATATGTACAAAATTTGCTATAATAGTCCATCTTTTTCACGATCCCATTCTCTTCTAAAACAACACCCACGCCACGCTTAAGTTTCATGCCTTCATTTTCTTGTCTATGTTAATCACCCCAATAGACTTTTGACCTTTGAACCGTGATTGCTGTTTTGTACAAATTTTCTGATCGAAACGCGCTGGCTTCTCAATGTAAATGAGTAAACAGGCTCATCCTTGTTACTGGCAGGAATAATGAGTCCAAAAGAGGGGACACACGAAAGGCAAAAGAAGACATTGTACGTTTAAATGAAGACAAGCACAAGTCGGTTTTGTGTAATGTTACAGAGCTGAACCTAAAATTATTCTCGCCCACAGAGTTTATTTAGGGCCAGCATGCAAATTAGGATTACAAACTGCACATTTTACAAAAGAATAATACCGACTCTGCACATGCTTTCAGCCGAGACTCGCACAGATCATGCTAGGAGGACAGCAGGCCCCTCTAATTCAATTTTCAACTCTCTGAATAAGGAAGAAGTCTGGATGCTAATGACACCACCAGGCAAACAGGAATCCCAGAGGCAAGGCCTCCGACCATGAGGGCGCGTGCTGGCTAAGAGCGCCATCTATCAACTAAATGAGGAAAGTCAAATTACAGTATTTAAGTATGGGGCCGTACTGCAGAACATTTGGACTGCGGCCGTAACAGGGAAAGTCGGGTTTGCCCCATTTTTCTGCTTCTACAGCGGGTAATGGAACAGGCAGATTTTGCTCCAGTGCATATTACAGAAACTTTTTTTTTTTTTTAATAGTTCACAAAATGGACCACATAGATTTTGGCAACATTGCTAAACATATATAACATATTTTTTACTTATATTTAATTGTATGTGTTAAATAAATATCTTAAGTCAAGACTAGTGGCCCCCATTATGCACCACCTTCTTGCTACTTAATCTCTTTCTAGCCAGAAAAGAACAATAGGAATAATAACACAAATTATTTGAAGAAACAGACTGCAACTCCCAGCAACCATTGAGCTGGAACTACTAAATACCACTGCACAGGTGTAAATGTGTTATGTCCTCTTTCTTTCCCGGGGTGGCAGTCATTTACCCTCCATTAGGTGAATACATCCGTGTACTCGCAGTGGAACTTTTACCCATGCGGCCTTATGACTAGTTTTGAGTTGTGACTAGTTTTGAGTTCTCGCTCGCTCTTCACCAGGGCCACCGTACAGGTATCTCCTTGTGCTCACAGTTTGGCCACAGCGTAAAAGTTTCCTCTGCTTAAGGGGTGTGTGTGCTCCAATTAATCATTTTGCTCTCAAGGAAACTAGGGAGTTTCCGTCTTCGACGACCTCACACCCATTTGCAAAGGAGCCTCAGTCGCCCTCTCAGAGCATCCCTTTTTCAAATTCACCACAATTCCCCCCCCCCCCATTTCACCTCTCAGCTACGGCTTTCACTGTTTTTAATAACAAACTTTATTGCTCATTCGCCTGCAAGGAACATTTATCAGTGTTAAATTTAATACATTATTAAAAGTTACTTCTATTTAAACAGTGAGTGTTCCTATTCACTATTCTTCACAAGATATGTCAGTGAAGAAGATGTTTAAAACAAATAGAGACAATTCATAAAAGATTATGTTTAAGCTGCTATTTCAGTTTGGATGGGAGCGATTGTGGTGACAGTGGAAAAGAAACTGAAGGAGCTCATTAAGGCACAGAGCCAACCTGCTAGTAGTAGTAGGTCTTCTTTAAGTATACAGGAAAGCGCGGAAAGAGTACATTGTTAACATTCTTACAAAACCATTAAAAGAACAACTGTTCAAAGGAACTTGCACATCTAAGCAAGCGCCTTCTAGTAATGGAAGTATCTCTGCCGTTTTGGTCTTGCCATGGATGCTGCTGTCAGCCTGATATCCGACCCTCTTCTATAGAAGAAAACTGATCCTCAAGAGAGGGACTACATACAGTTATTGGTCATGTTATTTAAACAATGATTCACAAACCCTGCTATCCAAGATGGGATGGATTTAAATTGGTTTGATCCACACAAAAACAGACTGAGGCAAGTCTCAATGTTTTCCAATAAAACAGCTCTCCACTAGCACATTCTAAAATATTAGGTTCAGTTTAAGAACCCGTTTGATGTGTCTTTGCTATATCATCCACTATTTTCCATTCACATAAATTGTTTATAGCTCCTTGTAAGATCCTTTGTGATCCAAATTTCCCCCAAAAATGTGGCCATTGCTCCATCCTACTAAGAATGGACAACTTCAATCACTCAGGGGAAACCCGTTCTAAGGTCCTTGCAAATCCAGCCAAACAGTTTTGATAACTGTATCTCTTATCACATTAGTTGCAGCAGAATATCTATCGGCCAGTCATAGCAATACAGTAGCAGCTACGTACTGCAGTCATCTGAAGGATTACAGAGATTAGAAACTTCACATTCCAGTCTTTCAATACCTACACGATCTGTGGAGGTCCGTTTTCAATAGACCTCTTCACCACCAGACTCAATCAATTTACACTCTTTTTCAGTTTCAGACTGGATCCACGTACTCTGATTCTTCAATCCGGCTTCCTTCAATCCTGGAATCAGTGTTTCCCTTACACTTTTGTCCCCTTCCTGATGATTTCCTGTTGTCAACTCCCTCTTGTCCTTGGAGTGCCATCTCTAGTAATAGTAAAATCATTTCTGACAGTCTCGAATTTTCCAGATTTGCTACAAACGCCAGAATATTCTCCAATACGTCTTCGTAATCTCAACAATCTACTTCGGAATCAGTTAGTACATTATTACAAAATGATTCTATTGGGCAATCTTGGTCTTGTGGAATGGAAGGCGTTGGGCTTTCCTGGACTATTGAACAATTTTTGGCAGAGTCTATCCGACTCATCAAGAATTCCTGAGCTCCAGGTACCACCAAGATTTATAAATCTGCATGGGCATCCTGGCCACGGTAGGGTCTAGAATGAAATATGAATCTCTTTACATCAGATGTTTCTTGAGTAGAAAATTTCTTGGCTTCTTCAGCAAGTCAGGCAACTTTTTTGACTTAATTGTCACATTGGCGATAAGCTGATTAGTGGATAATCAATGGATATTCACCAATGTGCAGATTACATTGAAGAATTAAAAAGAGAAATCCTTCTCCTGCCAAATAATCATTATGGAATGTATGTTTGAATCTTGGCAGGATAATCCTCTACTCAGATTGAAAACTGTATCAACAAAGCGTACCATACTTCTTTATTTAGTTTATTTTAGAAGAGTTTCTGATGTGAGAGAACTGCATAAATCTGATCTCAGAATGTCTTTAGCTCAATTGCTTATTTCTTTTAGAAAACCCCATTTGCCTTTTTCTTCAGCCACTTTTCTAGATGGGTTTAAATGGATTATATCCCAGGCTGGAAATGGCACTTCGGTGCTCATAATTCCAAAGCAACTATAGTTCCCACAAACTTTTGGTCAGGAGTCATTTTAGAGAACATTCTGAGACCAGTGGATTGGTATTTGCTTCAACTTTTAAAGATGTTGCATTGTAAACTTGTTATTTATGTTTCATTTTCTTAGTGAATACACTTTTAATATAATTATAGGAGCCTCTTGTCTTGACATAAAATGCAGATTTTAAAAGTTTTAATGTAGGAAAGTCCCAATTTTATTAAAGACACTGAGGTGATTATTAGCCCGTCTCTTAGTTATCTTTGGGGTTACTAATTACCACCCTATAATTGTTCACAACTTTCCTTTTTATTTTGTAGTTGCACAGTGCCTCAGATACTCTGATTATTCTTCCAAAGATAAAAAGTGGTTAGAAGTTTTCCTGCTCTTCATCATCTGTTTTTTCTTCATTTTATCTATTCCTAAACCAACAAATTGGGTTAGCAAAATTGCATCAAAAAGAGGAAGTAAGGGCAGAGCATAATCTATACCTGCTGTAATAATGATACACCTTTGACACATTATTCAGAGGTTCTAGAAGTCCTAGTGCGTTCTTTAATTTGTTCATTTTGTCATTATTTCTTTCTGACCGCTGCAAGATTAAATAACAAGAAAGTGAAGCATAACACTAGCCTCCATGCCTTCAATAAAATTACGACTTTCCTACACTGAAGCTTGGAAACACCACACTTTAACAAATCAAACCTAGCTTATCTTAAAATTTTACTTATTTTGCTCTTACCTATGTAATAAAATGGTACAAACTGATTTTGCTTCAAACTTCACAGAGTGAAATCAGTTTGGTCTATGCTTTGTTTGCTTTATTTGGCTGAAAACACTGCTTGCTCCACTATCAATCACAAAAGGCATCAGAATTGTGCAAAAATGAATTTGCCCTGTTCTTAGCATCACTGAAACGTTTTGTAATATGACCCCAATCAGTTATGACATCAGAAGCTTTATTAACAGCGCGTCCAAATCCTGGAATCAGCTTCCTTTCCAACTGAGGAACGCTACAGACCTCCTCTCTTTCAGGAAGGGGCTCAAGACCTGGCTTTTTAACCAATAAACCTTCTGGCCACCTTTCTAGCAGGCAGTGCATAGCGCCAGGACACCCTAGGGTAACAGCGCGCTGTACAAATTCGATTAACATAACATAACATAAGTTAGACTTCATATTTGCATCACAAGTGATGCAGGTATGTGAGTACCAATATTCTACATCAATCACTCAGCCCAACAGTTTATTAAAATGACACAAAGCTCATGGACGTCGATTCACCAAAATGCCATATATCCTTTGACCATAATGAGGTCACTGGACACCTACTCTTGTGCACTCACTCTTACCCTGAATCACTAATTCGCACTCTCTCACTCCCGCTTACTCTGACTTACATACATGCTCACACATATACACGCTCTTTCACCCAAACTCACTCTCGCCCATATGGACGCACACAACATACATTAAAACCATTTTGTTTTTCTTATCTACGATGCCAGTGAAGGTCCAGATCTTGCTGCTCCACTTTTTACTACACTAATAGTAAATAATAAGTTGTTATTCACTATTAATGTAATAAAAATGAGCAGAAAACGAGGTTAGAGCCTAACTCTCATAATGCGAGATGCTGCTGCGTTCTTGCCACTGATTTTGCCACCTCTGAGGCCAGGGGTCGCAAAAGCAGCGCCAGGGGTAGCAACTGCAACCCAGTCGACCCCTAAATGACGTCCATGACAAAGCTCCAGGATACACTGTACACAGAACTTGCAGAAAAGTTTAGATGTCACATGGACAAATTTAACAGTATCAAAAGCATCTGCCATTGGACAGAAAGAGCACCTAAGCTCCCTGCATCAGGATCGCAATGTGAGGTAAAGAAGGCATGAATTTACATTATATACCAGATTCACAAGGTTTTTCAGCAGTTGAGTCTTAACCCAGGCTTAATTGTGAGTATAGTCATGTATATTCAAGAGTGAGTCATGCTAAGCATTGGAAAAAAGCTTTGTGAATAAAGAGCCATGAGGAAGGTACACCTAAGCCTGGAGTAAGACAATTACAGAAAATGGTTTGTAAATAGTTGTATGTCAGAATATTGTTACATACTGTAGTCTGACTCCTATATTGTGTCCTTAATATAGTTTACAAAACTATTGTCCGATTGGGTGTAGAATTTCTATTACTAACTTCAAGAGGGCAATATTTTTGTAAACAGTTTTTAGAGTACAATATCTATGTCAGAGGATATTCTGGTACCATACATTGTGGCTCAAGCATGTACGTTCAAGTGTGATATACATCTAAGAGAGGTGTAAGACGCAACAACTCACAGAAGACAATTTACAAATTAAGCCCTATATTTGCAAAAGGATGCATGTGCTCAAGTCAGCTTCCAAATTACAGGCAATATTGTACAATAGGCTGGAAAGCCTTTATATTTTTTTAAACGAAGACATTTGATTGTTTTTTCCTTGCCGGTTATTTTCTTTCAGCACAGCATTGTAAAATCAGTGGAAAGCCTAATCTGCCAAATATAATTGTTTTTAATGGGTGTGTTTTTATATTTGACATATTTATTGGGGTCCTTCTTGTATTAATATAGCTGCAGTTCGCCTCTCCTAAGGGAGAGAATAGATCGCTTCACACCTTGATAAAATCACTGTTCATAAATAATAGGTCTTTAAGCTCAGTTTGTGACGCAATAAGCATACTGAGCCCAACAATATGCCATCTCACAATCTTCTAACTTAATTTCGAACTGATTTGAATTTTTGACTGCAATGCCATTTTGCTTCACTCAACATAAAACATAAGATTGCCTAGGCAATTGAGCATACTGCATACTATCCACTGAGCTTATAAGTACCTCTCATACCAGCTTAAGTTGGGGTTCTAAGACTTCATCTTTGAAATGAAAAATTACATAACCCTACATAAAGCACTGCTTCAAGAGAAAAAAACATGGCAGTCAAGGATATATCTCTTGTTGTGAAGTGGTTGACATCTACTTAGTAGATTACACATGCAAATGTTTTTTCCCATTGTAAACTGTTACATCTTTATGGGAAGATCTTGCTCGTCTATGGATAACCAGTGCTCTTGGTCATCTAAACAGTATTGTCCATGGTTTTCAGTTGCAGGGACCAAGAAAGAAAATGTTGCTGGATCAAATAAGAAACCAAAGAAAGATTCTACATCACCTTCTAGATCAACCACACTACTTACTTTAGAAGACTTCCTGGAGGAAATTAAAGCGTTTAAACCTTCTATAATCAATACTAACAATACAGTACAAAGAACTGAAGAAAAGTGGTCCAATATAGATAGAATAGTCACCGACGCAGACGAGAGAATTATTGATGAAACTGATGTAATGGGAAAGGGGAAGGCACTGATTAAACATACTGGCTTCATTAAAAAAAATAGACTGAGAAGCTGGAAAACAGGAACAGGAGGACTAATCCGAGGCCATATGGTATCCCACCATCTGCTGAAGGTTATAACGTGTCTGCATTATGTAAACTGACTATCCCAAAAAATTGTTCGTTTACAGGACTCTTCAAACTGCAATGAAGGAAGAGCTCATTGGATTGGTCAGAAATGTTTGGGATTTCACAATTATTCTAAATTGATTATTATTCTTATTTGTCCTATGCACAAGCGTTATCACAGTTTTTTTTCCTCACAGAATGACCCTCAACTTACTGCCAACAGAAGGGAGGAATTTTTAGAAATAGGTCTGGAGTTCAGAGTGATGAACACTAGATTTGGCAGTTACATATGTTTGTGTTAGGATACTGTACAAAGACAAAACAACTACATTTGAGGATCCTGCCAAGCTGAATGAATGTATTCATAATCATAACGGAGAGGAAATGGGTTTTGGCAATAGCAATGATTTGTGGTGCCATTTTCTCTGTGTTCATATAGTTTGATTTTTCTCTTCCTTTCATGTTATTTGGGAGATTTTACTTGTGAGTTGGGCTTTTGCTTATTTATAATAATGTGAGCCAACATCTGAAATGTAAATATGGTCTACATATATTTTTCCTCTTTGTTTTAAAAGTTGTTTGCCTTTGTAATAATGTTTCTGATGAGTTCACGTTTGTAGCTAAATCTTGAGTCCTAGTGCAGTACCAAGGCAATACAGTGGCGTAACGAAAGTTGAGGGGGCCCCCCTGCAAGGTACACGGTCGGGGCCCCGCTCCAGATTTAATCCAGAGCTCTCAGGCCTGAGTACTGTGTGTTGAGGGGGCCCCCTGCAGCTCGGGGGCCTCCGCACAGCGGGGGCTGCTGGGGCCTGTGTTACGCCCCTGAGGCAATATGTTATGATGCCCATCATGTTCGCTTTTTTTGAATGGGAACATTTTCTCTTGTTTTTGGCTTAGAGTTATGTTGTAGATGTTATGCTTTAATATCTTTATGGCTGTCTTTTGGAATCATATTATACATTTCTGCTAGGTTTTTATTTTGTTTTGTGCAGTGGGCTGGGTGGCTTTATCTTCCAGTTGTGGCTTTTCACTGCACCTCTTTTCCAGTTTTTTTGTTGGACTGTTGGTTAATGCTTGTGGCCATTTCGGCTTCTTCCCATGTTTTGTGTGTTAATGAATGGAGATCTCATTTGATTGCCTTATTCTTATATTTTTCTAATTTATACAAGTGTTTTTCTTGGTGTTCTAGTTATATTCATCCTTTCTGAGTTCCAAATTTCTTCTCAACTCATTATACAGTCTATGGTGCAGACAAATAGACTTATGTATTAGTTGCATATGTGCAAAGGTTACACATAATCAGATGGAATATGCAGGGTTTACATAATTTTGTCGAGAGAGAAAGTTTTAACTCATTTCGCCCTTTTACAAGAAACCGATTGATAGCATCAAGAAAAAAGTGATATGAGGAAATAGTGTGTTAGAGAAACGTAATATTTGCCAGTGGTGGATAACAAGAATAGCACTGTCACTCTCTGCCACAAATCTTTCAATTTGGATCTGGTATCAAGGTAACATGACTGTGAAGCTAGATGGGTGTAAACTAATTTAAAACTTGGCAGCATTCCAATACGTATTCTTAACTTGTATGGCCCTAATAATTCTGACACTTCTTTTTGGTAAAAACATCCACGATTTTGCTTTATCCCCATGATAATTTCATTGGAGGTTGTGACTGTAATCAGTTGTTGGATTGATTTATGAATAGGAATTCCCCCAAAAATGTTCCAGATTCAGTGCAAAATATATTTCAGAGAGTTATTTTATAGACAGCGCTGGTTAATCCTAGGGGGGAAGGGTCTTTAAAGCTTTAGAAGAAACAGAGAGATCTAAAACGTTTGTTCATTATTTTGAGGATTTATATACTGCCGAGGATCCATTCTGTAAGGAGTTATTAAACTATTACGTTTCATCTCTACAAAATGATTTAGAGAGTAGACTTGATATGTCATCTTCAAAAAACGATATAGGGTTGAAAGAGGTATACAAATCCTCAATAGAATTTGTAAGTGTAAGGCTACAAGTCCATGTGCATTTTCAATGGAACTTTTTTTTTTTTTTTTACAATTTTTAAAGATTTTATTCCTCAAATATTGTTGCTTTTTAATTATTCTGTTACCATTGATAAAACTGAGTGATTTGTTTCAGATGCAATGCCTTGCTTGATTCCTAAAAAGACTGGGATCCTTAATTATGCAAGTGCTATAGATCACACTCAATAATATATATTGTAACCTCCCACACCCTCACCATTGGTGCTTCACTGTTTACCCTCAGCTGTGTTGCTTTGACACCCCCCCACTCTTCCCTAGTTTTGCTTCTGCTCCCTCTCCCAATTAAAAAAATGCTTTTCTGCGTTTCATTTTCTTTTTAGTTACTACTGATACATCATTTTGAAGGCGTGTGTAGGCATGGTGCGTGAGCCTACAAAAGGATGTAGCGGACATGTTAAAGGCTTTTTTTTTGTTTTTAACTTTAGCTACACTGCACAGCATCAGAGATGCTTTGCAGCATTGCTACAAACCATTTGCAAAGGCAACAGGTCACAAAGGTGAGACCAATTGGCTTTGCTAGTGCCTGTTCTTTATTGTCTTGGTGCGGAAGATTGGACACTATAAAGATGGTGATTCTCCCGGTTAGTAATTTTCCTTTATTAATGTTGACAGCTAGAATGTCTAAATATTTCTTTAGAAAAATGAATGAATTGTTATCTACATGTTTATGGAAGAAAAGAGAGCTGGGATTTCGTTGGGAAAATGCAGGAAGACAAAATCGAATTGTAGAGTTAACTTTACCAATTTGAAATATCACTCTGCTTTTGGAATAAGACAAATTTGGATTTGTTATGCAGAAAATATAAAAGACAAGGTTGTAATTTGGCAAACCATGGAACAATTTTGTTTGCACCTTTCTTTCTTTTAAGGAAATTCTTCATTTAACACAGAAAACAAGGTTAGTGCTGCCACCCATGATTAAACAAGCATGTGCATTCCTTAGTTAAGCCTCTTGTTTCTGAATAAGTAAGACAAATGTATATTTTCTATAAAAACAGGTCTTGGATATGTATAATTCTTTAAACATTATTACTTTATCTAATTTTAGGATGTCACATTTAATGCAAGGGAGAATTTCCAGCATGTACAAATGTCTTAAGTCATTTAGGGAAGGCGGAGCCAAAGCAAAACTAAGTTTCAGTAGGAGAAGGATTTAGGTTGTGTTTGGTCAGTGTTATTATAGAAAAGGTTGTGGTCAAAAATACATTCTACTTCTCGTTTCACTAGCACCACACAGTATATTTTTCTCTTTTACAAAAGATTATTTTTCACCCCAATTAAATTATATTAAATGAAGGTTTTAAGTGAAGTAGGGTGCTACTCTTGTGATGTTCAGAAAGTGGATAATATGTACATTTTCAAAGGCCCAAAGGTTTAAACATTCTGGTTAAATGTTTGGGCTAAGACTAAGGACATCTATTGGAACCTGTACCTTTCTCCATAAATTGTATACTTGTGGGTTCTGTACATGATATATAGTTAACTAGTAATTCTAAATGAAATTTAGTTGGCATGTTATTGGCCACTGCAATAAAAGTGATTACTTCCAGTTGAAAAAAAGCATGAAAGATCTCCTTTAAAGGACGGTGAAATGTTTTCTGTCATAATCATATTAAAAGAGATTTATTTTGGTTACCCTTGACTTTTTATTTTTTCAAAATTGCAAAATGTATGACTAATAATGATGATCTTCAGAAACCCCTTAAGTAATATACCTGTATACTATGAATTAATGAATGAAAGGTGTATACATGGGCTGCATCTATTACGTAATAAGTACGCTTTTAGATCGAATATTATTTAATATTAAATCATGGTTTATTTATTTTATGTACAATTATCTATGATTAGAATATTGGAAACCCGTTCTTTTCGCTTTTCTTATCTTCTTATATTCTTTTTTCCCTTATTTTACGGTTTCAAAAATAGAAAATTGCTACTTGTGTTGTTAAATGTGTTGCGTTGTTATATATGAAGTTAATATCTTTATTTAGTGGATTTTTATATGGCTTGTTTCTATATTACATCACCATCATAAGTGATATTTTCCTAGCTGACTAGTTTGATATTTTAACATGATGTATTTAATACTCTGTACTTAATAAAGCCTTTTTAAAATAAAATGTTTTTAAAAAAAGTACAGTGTTAATGTTGGTAGCACCCCAAACTGCATAATTAAGAACTGATGAAAAAGGCCCATACTAGCACAGTGATTTACAAGAAATATAGATGTGCACTATAAGCAACTCTTAAGATCAAAAGAACGTCTCAAAGGATCCCGATAAGCAATGTGCACAATAAATAGACAACAATAACACCATTACAGCCTGATAGCTGACCATTAGAACAATCAAATACCCTTTATATTGGTAGCCCAGTATAAGCACTGAATTTCCGCGCTCTTTCAATAAATGTAACAGATCGGCTTGAACTCATTTTGTCACTGCCTTCAAACGCAGCTCTAAAGCATCATTAATTGTTTCTACACCTTCTGAAATAAGAAAGGTTTTTAAGTAGATTATATCTGACACTGAGATGGCTACATATGAAGTAGGATTTCTGCCTGAGTCACGGAACACTATTTACAACAATAATTGGTAGAAATTTGACAACTTTGGTCTTAAAATGTATGGTGCTTTTGCACCACGCTCAAGAATGTCAGAGCTATTCATAAGTAGTTTGCCCAGTTCACAGGTTTTTCTTTGTCTTTTTGGACTTGTAGTTCTGATTTAATAAGGAGATAAACTGAACTACAAATCCCTGGATGAGCAACCTGTGCACGGAAATGGGCAATATAAAAAAAGCTTTGCAATTGGTGTTTCACTGAATTCTGGGCAACCAGAAGAGACTATCAGCCAAATTTCTCCAAAAGAAACTAGCTGCTCCAGCACAGGTATTTTTTAATTGCATTCTGAAGCTTTAAGTCTTGTACATCCAAGTATAATACCAGGACTACAAGTCCCAGAACGCAAATCTGGCCTGGAGAAACTAGGCTTGCATAGACCTGTAAAACTTGGCAGCTATTCTCGATCACTGAATATTGCATCAGCTACAAACATACAACAGGAAGAGCAAAAAAGAAATGCCTTAAGTAGGACATTAACTCCAACTGCACCCCAAATGCCTGGTATGCCTGCACTCAATAGTGTAAAAAAGAGAAAAAAACACTAACAATATTTTAAAAGAATTATTGTTATGAAATGTTTTTTTTCTAACAACTAGTTTTCCGATTTCAAACCACAACAATTCTCAGTTTAAGCAAGGTACTGGCTAGCATTGGTTCAACAGGAGGATTTAAATACAGTCACATGTTTTTATAGCAATACATACAAAAGATATGAAGTTACTCAGTGTTGAATATGAGTAGCACATCCATATTTTCATTTTATTCTGTGTTTTGATATCTCAGGCTTTGTTTTTCCCTATAAAAAGGAGTAACAACATCAGACTGTAAGGAAAATAACAGGATTGGATGAACAACTCACCCCTGTGAGTAGGTACTTTCAGATCTTGTTAACTATATCAAAAACATGCACCATATTTTTCATCCTTTTATGATACACTTAAAGAGGAAAAAACATTCCATTGAAATCGACAAAAAAGCACATTATGCAAGTTCAAAGCATCATCTGCTGGAAGATACATTGGACGATGTCGTAAGAATCCCAACAGGGTTGCAGACTGAGTATGTATACTATGAAGTGGATGCAGAAAATAGGGGAGCGGGCAAATAAACAAACAAGCACAATTTAATATTAAAATCTGCCATTTATGATGTAACCCAAGCTTTTTGCTCTAATAAAACACAGATGGAAATATGTGTGCATAGGTCATACTTTAGGGTGCTGTGCTACAGCTTGGATGTAGTAACAACATGACTGTAATCATGATGTGCCGCATGACCACTAGATTTTGGGAGTTGTGCCCGTTCACAGGGAATAAAATAGTGTTACTGGAAATGTTTCCTAATTTATGTGCGGATAGCAATTTCCCATAATATTTGTCTTCTAATGCAGCAACCACAAGATCACCACAAAACTCAATGTGCTCGTTTCTATATATGAGGAGCTCGTCCTGTCATGTTTTCAATTGGCATTTTGGTAGTCGTAGCTTTATGAGGTAAAGTGGAATAGAAGTACGAGAATGCAAAAAAAGTGCCTGAACTCAATGAACTTATCACATTAGAAATCAAGAAACTTTAGCGTTCTCTACTGCATTTGGGTATTGCGGTTGGCTGCATTAGTTTTAATCTGCATTCAAGGCAGAAATGTTGTGTTAGTCCGTTACTATACATTTCTACCCGAGTGGAGTACTCACACGGCCAGATGTATGACCGTTTTTAGTGGTTGCAAATGGAAAATCGAGCCGTTTGCAACCGCTAAAAAGGATTGTAGCATGTACAAACTCTATTTTGCAAGTCTGTAACCTATTATCGACTCGCAAAATAGGGTTTGCGAGTCACTATTAGGAAGTGGCATGCCACAAGCGTCCCTTCCTAATAGTGAGTCCCAGGGAGATGAAGGATTGTTTTGTGACCGCAATTGCATTCGCAAAACAATCGCAGTTACCATAAAGTTCAAATTTGTGGTAAGCCAGTCGCAAATGGGAGGGGGTCCCCAGGTGACCCCTTCCCCTTTGTGTTTATCAGCTAGAAAAGATTTAAGGGCAGGCAGTGGTCCCACAGACCACTGCCTGCCCTTAAAAAATGAAAAGAAAACTTTTAATTTCATTCTTTTGAACGCTCGGGCTGCATTTGAAAAAGAACTGTTGCTTTATTGAAAAAGCAAACACAGACATGGTGGTCTGCTGTCTCCAGCAGGCCATCATCCCTGTGATTGTAGCCCATTCCCAATGGGTCGCAAATTGCGACCTGCCTCATTAATATTGATGAGGCAGGTCATTTGCAACCCCATTGGGAATCGCTAAATGTGTCTGAGACACATTAGCACATTCCGTTTTGTGAGTCGCAAACTGAAAGTCACAAAAAATGCAATTTGCGACCCGCAAAACGGAATGGTCGTACATCTGGCCCTAAATGAATATCATGGTGATGGTGCGCCACAAATGAATCCTGATTTGAACCCACTAAAGCAACAAACCAGCATAGATTGAGAAAGAAGCAGGCCATTTGCACTGTTGCGTTCTTATTTTCGGAGGTGCTGGAAACTTGGATAGTGTGTACGAGTTGATTCTAGGACATAATCATGCACTCACCCTCATCTGAAGGGTGGCACCCTGTTTGAATGATATGAGCTCACTCTCCTCAAATAGTTCAGCTCCATTACTATCAAATGTCTCACCCGGCTCAACACCAGAGTTTTCCTTTATTGGAGAGCAGACAGGATGAGGGGTCTGCTTGTCCGGAGTGCTGGTAGCAACCATTGACTATTCTCTGCCAAGAATAATTTCTTCTTCATATTAAACTTTTTTAACATACAACAAGCTTCATAATCCATAGGGTGACCAGATTACTCCATGTCATAGGGACACATATCTTCCACTTCTGGGTCTTCTTTAAACATATTAATGCATCCTAGGAGTTGCAGTCTTGATTCATTTTAGTTGAGCCAATTGGCACAATATACCCGATAACAATGATATGTAAAAGCAAAGTCCAGGAACGGAAGATTGAAGTCGCAGTGACATGGGGCTATTTCGTCACCGTGAAAAATTTGCACAAGGAAACAACCAAAAGTGAAGGACCTCTCAAGGCTTGAGGGAAAGGCTTAAAAGTGCCACGAGACAGAGTAATGCATGCCAATTTACGGTCTATTAACATATACAAATCTCTCAAGTTTACCAGGTCATTGTGAGTGTGCCTCAACCAATCCATGTGTTGTTTTGCATTCTGGGACCTGGACTAAATGTATAAAATCAGGATGATAAGTGCCAAAACTCCAAAGCCTGGACTGGCTGAACTACTCACCATGGGCCTGGGAAACGTGAAAGTACCCTGTATTCCAATGATACTCAAAGTACAGCCCGGGGGCCATTGCTGCCCTCTTGACCTTAACGTCCGGCGCTCCTGGTGAACAGCAGCATGAGCAGCTATTTACTTGCTGAGCACTAATACTCAGATTTTGTTTTTTAAATAAACGGACAAGCATTTATTTGTAGGTTAAATTAACTATGGTGGTGTCCTGTACCACTTAACTTTAGTTAACGTGCAAATAATTGCTTATCCGTTTATTTAACATTTTTTTAGACCTCCTTACACAATCCCTGATCCACCCAGACCCCCTACCGCCACCCTGCTGGCATCAGTGCGGCCCTCGGTCTCACCTCAGACCATACTTTGTGGCCCCTGGGCAAATGTTTGCGAGTACCCATGCTGTATACATATCTGCCAAGCTTCCCAGGTCCAAGCTTGACTAATTTGGCCAATCCCAGTTTTTTTCTTTCAATTCTGGTACTTGTAGTCTTATTTAAACCAGTATAAAAGGACTACAATCCCAGAATTCTAATAAAACAGCGGAATTGGCCCATCCACTCACGCATTGATATGGGAAACTCGGCAGCTCTGCGTAATCTATATTGCAAACCCATTTTAGTAATACAAAACTGGGGCCAAGAGGTTGCAGAAGGATAGCATGGACCACGGGGGTACAATCTCTGTATTAAAGTGTTAAATAATCACCCTTAGATTGGTTCGCCTTGCTGTAGCAATAGGCCAACAGGGCGGCTGTAAAGACAGAAGTGCCCGGGATCCAGCAATCATTTTCGGATTCAGTGGATTCTTCTCTGTGGTTGTGGCGCCCTCTGCTGTTCTCCGTGAAGTAGGACACTCTGCGCTCCCCTCTCCCTCCGGTGGCTAGCGGGCGGTATTGCACCAAAGTCTGACATCCAGGGCCCCATGCCGTGAGTCCGCGGAATTGCGAGACAAGCGGCGGGTGTCTGTTTTTGCTTTCAGGTGTCCTTTGCGTGCATGTCCAGCGGCACGGACCCAAACCAACGCACTGGGCACGCAGGAGGCGAGTTATTCCCCGCCCGTGCCCAAGGGATGCCAACATCCCTGCTGACACTTTCCCTTCAGATGGAACACGTTTGCGTATGACAGGGACAGAACAAGATGGCGGCTGTCTGATGAATTCGGTTGCAATCGCCGGTATTTAAAAAGCGCATGCGTATATTAATGTTTCGGTTTCATTACTTTTTGGGATTTGTAGTTTACCAGTAGTTGCTCAACAGATGGTCCAAACGGTCGTATGAAGTCAACGAACTACGAATCCCGGAAGCCCCAGCAGAGTTCCAGTCTAATAGAAGGCCCGTGTGGTTTACCGGGTAATGTAGTTCACGATGTTAACACCGCTAAAGACTTTTACCTTAGGGTGACGACATAGTGTGCAAGAGTAGCGGGACTCAGTTGTGGTAAGAAATCATGTCACGAGAGCCAGTGGGCGCTTTTGACATGTTTTGTTGAGTAATAAATCATGACATTTTGTCTCTGCATGCTTGTTTGGATTGCATTGTGTAAACCTCAACAATTAAACAAGAATGTTGTCCTCGAAAACGCTCACTTGATATCACGAGAGGCAAGGTGAAGGTGTCGGCATTATTTGTAATGATCTGCTGAGGAAAATACAGACATGGCAATAAACCCGATTCAGGGGGTAGACACGATTTTTGGAGCCAAAACCGGCTTGAATGATAAGTTCATGCCGTAAAAATATTTGGAAAGCAGTGAAAGTTTGTATTTTTCCTCTTTTGAAACATACACTTAAAACACAAACGTAGCAAGAATTCCGTTTCAAAGTATCTAAGTGCTATCTAAAGCTTTCCAGAATGATTATTATTGCAAACAGAGGGATAACTGATGTTACAAAAGAATCCTGACAAATTTACACAAGATATTTTTCACCTACCAGCTCTTGGGTGTTCCACAATAGGAAAACGTAAACAATTCGTTGCGATTGTTTTCTAAGAAAGGTGGGAACCCAGGGCACAAGTCCTAAAAAAAGAAGTGGGGGGATGTAATATGATGCTCAGCCATTATGAAGGTATTTTAGAATGTTGGTATTTAGAATGTTAGATTGAAAGCTGGAGTCAGTTGCTGAAAGGGCTTAGCACCGCACTGGCTGCTCCTGGTGGGGCTTCCTTTCCTTATTACTTAATACTTAAATAAACCTACCCTTAAACCACATCTTCCGGACTATTCATCTTATTATTACATTGGCGACGATTGGAAGAACCTGCGTATGCTACTGCCACCTAATTCAGCTACTTCAAGATAAAGTACCTTTAAGACAAAGGAAACTCCCCGAAAAGCAGATTAAGCTTACTGGCACCGAGAGCCCCACCAGTGACCTCCTACCGGTCGCCCTCAACACCAGCGTGCCAGTCCCTGCTTCGTTTCCTTGTCCACTGCCTGCCTCAGCTGCCGTTGAAGATACCTCTCGCCTGCCACCCTGACGTCTTCTTCATATTACAGGCTTGTGAGTACCCGGCTACATTTTTCAGGCATTTCATCTAATTGCCCTGCGAACTTTACAAGCAGTTCCGACTGACTTGCACCGACGACAGCGTGAGCACACACGCTGCCACCTATTAAGTGCCAGTTCCTACCTTCAGACCTTGCTGCCTCCCAGTTTCTACTTACAGTTCCTGCCTGTATGCCAGTCCCTGCTTTCTCCTACTCCTTTGGGACAGCGTTTTACTCCTGTCAATTTGCGACGGAGCCTCCAGTCTCCCACAACTACAGTGTGCCAGTTTTGCGAGTCCCTACCTGAAGGTCCTACTGCCTCCCAGTTATTGCCTACGGGTCAACCTGCCTCCCAGACATGCCGTCTACCATCCAACCAACTCTTCCAACCAACCAACTCAACAGTGCGATCTTTTTCTACAGAGTCTGCCCGTCTACTCTAACTGGTGCTACAGAAGTGGTATGACTCTTTGTTGAAGAAGTCTTTAACTCAAAGACAGGTCTGCCACCGCATTGGAGTATCCTTACACTCCTCTTTCATGCGAGCACTTTGTGGATGGGCGGTGAGTGCTTACTACGGGATCGGCAATTACATTCCAGTTGGTGTGGACTGACGCAGTAACAGTGGTGAGGCGTTTTTTGTCCGTGTTTGTTTTACACTTTGAATCCTATGGTGGATGGGCCGTTAGCAGTGAGTGCGCGTGACCTTTTCAAATGTACATACTTGCGCGAGCAACCTTACCTGTTGCTTCACGCGCGCAGCACTCCCTCCATCGCGTCATTGCCTCCGCACTTGTCAAGACTGCTCACCGCCATCTACATGCACGTACGCACCGAGAGCCACCCGGCATGTACGTTAAGAAACGTGCCGCCATCTTGGGTTTCTCCCAACACCGTGTGTATCATTGGGGATTCGAGCCACGTTTCCTTTGCCAACCACGTCTTTCTGTTGTACTGAGACTGGGTGAGCCCCTATGCGGTCTTCCCTTGCGCTCCCACCTGCATCAACTCTGCGCATGCAGCGAGCGCGACGATCCGTTACCTTCCACCTCCAGTTTCTGACCATCCGTGACCTTGCCACCTCCAGTTTCTGTGTCGCTCGGCCTGGATGGCGAGCGTGGCGATTATCTGCTGTTCCATACGTACTGTTTGCTTGCCTGCTGCTTTCTTTCATTGTTCCGATCGTCCACCTCTATCTCGTCAATTTCGTTATCACCATAGAGTGTTTTCACTGGAACATAGTCATTCTCTGGTGCTTCACTGCCATCATATGGTCATTGGTGGTAATGCACCTTTAAACTGGAATTCAATCTCTGAAGCTGTACATCTTGCAGTGCTGCAATTTCATTCATGCTCAAAATGTGTACTTTATGGTGTTTTTACAGTTATATTTACATTATTATATTTTATTGCTCTGTACATTGCATTTTCACTGGAAT
Source organism: Calotriton arnoldi (assembly GCA_963921515.1). NCBI lineage: Eukaryota > Metazoa > Chordata > Amphibia > Caudata > Salamandridae > Calotriton > Calotriton arnoldi. Next base: position 753,961 of record CAWUFW010002537.1, read on the forward strand.
GGGATCTTTCATTTAAGTTACGTGAATTCTTGTTCACTACAATTTATGCTTGCACTTTGCCTGTTGCACATATCTCATTCTTTCATGTGGTCATCCTCCACATCATTTTCACAGTTTCAGGTGGTACTTTCTTTTAAGTTACGTGAATTTCTGTTCACTACAATTTTTGCATCCACTTTGCCTGTTGGACATGTCTCATTCCGTCATGTGGTCATCCTCCATATCTGTCTCACAGTTTCTTATTGAACATTGTTTTTACACAGTACTGGTTTCTATGCATTGCATTTTACAGTGTGGTAGCTTCTTCGCCACACCTATTTCTCTTTGAAATTTACATTTTGTCATGTGGCTTGCACCCACATCTATTATTTACATATTCACATTGTTCCGTGTGCTGTGTTCACACCTTCATGTGGCATCACCACATCTAATGCCTATGTTGCATTTTTACATTTTTTTTACATTGTTTAGTGTGCTGTGTACACACTTCCATGTGGTATCACCACATCTAATGCCCATGTTGCATTTTTACATTTTCACATTGTGCCGTGTGCCTTGTTCGCACACCTTTCACCTCAACCTGCTTTGAGGGAAATTTTACTGCTTCATGTGGTCTTCCTCCACATCCGTTTCACAGTTTCATGTTGTACACTGTGCCGTGTTTCCGCACACTTTTCACCTCAACTTGCTTTGGGGGAAAACCCTGCTCTAGCTCACCTCTTTCTTTCCCACCCCTGTGAGCTCAATACGTCTTCATTCGCTGTGTTTTTGGGGATGTACCCCATTCTTCTGCTTTGTTTATTTACAGCCACCATCTCCTTCTCTGTCTGCGGCTGTCTTTCACCCTTTCTCTGTACTTCGTTGTTTGTTTCACTCATCACTTCCTTCCTGCACCTTTTACTCTCCTCGTGTCAGCCTGGCCAGCTTTCATGATCTGTGTATTTAGGTTGTTTTGTTGTTTGTGTGAGGGAGTGTGTGTTTGCTCTTGTGTGAGATAGATGGATGGTGCATGAGTATGTTGTCTTTTGTGCCTTCTGTTTTCCCCGTCATTCATTTTCACTACTTTCTTTGTCTCTTGGTGTCTTCTCATTCTTCCATTTTCATTCTTCCTTTTCAGGTTTCAAAGTTAATTTTTATTTAGGTTGTTTTGTTGTTTGTGTGAGGGAGTGTGTGTTTGCTCTTGTGTGAGATAGATGGATGGTGCATGAGTATGTTGTCTTTTGTGCCTTCTGTCTTCCCCGTCATTCATTTTCACTACTTTCTCTTTGTCTCTTGGCGTCTTCTCATTCTTCCATTTTCATTCTTCCTTTTCAGGTTTCAAAGTTAATTTTTCATGTTACATTTTGACGATGTTTTCCCTAGATTCTTTCCGTGTCATTTTCCTCATGCCTCTTGTAACTTTCTCCCTCTTCATTGTAAAGGAGGGAGATGTTGTAATATGATGCTCAGCCATTATGAAGGTATTTTAGAATGTTGGTATTTAGAATGTTAGATTGAAAGCTGGAGTCAGTTGCTGAAAGGGCTGAGCACCGCACTGGCTGCTCCTGGTGGGGCTTCCTTTCCTTATTACTTAATACTTAAATAAACCTACCCTTAAACCACATCTTCCGGACTATTCATCTTATTATTACAGGGGACTAATCAGGTTAGGCAGTATGCAAGTGAAATCATGACGCGTGTCATCACAGCAAGTGACCTTACTGGAAGTGATATCACAAGAATTGACATCAGATATTAAGACCTCACACATATGTTTATCAGGTATATCATGAGTACATTTAAGCGCATTATGAGATTTAACAAATGAGATTTGGGGTTGTGCCAAAAAAGTGGCGCAATCCCGACGCAAAATCTGGGCCTCAACTAATACATTTATTTTTTTAAACCCTGCCACAAGGAAACTGGCAACAAAGAGAAGCATAGTAGTAGATCTGTTATGCTAATTTGGTTGCAAAGTCTACATTTTAAAATATTTGATTGGATTAAGGCATCTGCTGTGAAGGTGCCCAGTAAATCTCAGGGAATAGTAATAATGATGAGAAAACTCTGGTGGTTAATGCACTTGCTGGAGAGATCTGTGTTTTGTAAAGTCCCAGATTTGAATCAAAGTAGTAGAGAAGGTAAATGTGTCTCCTGCAAAGCACATCATCTAACACTCAGAAGACAGATTTTTAATTTATGTAGATAGTAGAGTGGGTTACTGCTTTCAACACAGAGATCCTTTTGTTACCTGCAGTTCATAAATTGTAATCCTTCTAAAATACCACAGTGAGGTATGAAGGACATGTGACTCCTACACCTTGCAACCCTCACTGTCTCATGTAACTCATCTTGTACATTGATTTACACATGTACATTATTTATTGTCAATGTATAATGTGTATGTTCCGTAAAGAGCTCTGACACCCTGCATTGGGTTGCATAGCGCTATAAAAGAAATAAAATAGTGCAATTAAAATTGTTATTTGTGTAAATACTGGGAAAGACCATGTTAGAAATGGGGGTCTCTAGTTGGCAGAGGTAGGTACCTTTTTCCAAATAGGGACCCTTGCTTCTAGTCAGGGTAAGGTGGATACACACTTTGGATAACCCCTGCTCACCCCCTGGGTAGCTTAGCACGAGCAAACAGACTATTCCCAAAGGCAATGTGTTAAGTATTTGTACTCAAAACACACATTAATACAGTGATAACACTACAAATGGACACCACACCAGTTTAGAAAAAGAAAAGAAAGTATCTTTATCTAAACTCAACAAGACCAAAACAACAAGAATCCAACATACATGTAATAAGAATATGACTTTAAAAAGGGTTCAAACAACTTGGCCCATAGAAAACTATGGATGTGTGATTTCTCTCAAAGTACCTGTAGTTGCGACAAAATTCACAAGGCCAAACAGCCGCAAAGATGGGAAGCGTCGAAAAACAAAGAGATGCATCAGTTCCTGAGACCATGGGGAGGCGATGCGACAGTTCTGCTGCACGGAGAAGTGATGCCCCAAATCCGGTCTGTAGGGGGAAGTGATGCATCAATTCCGAGACGGTTCTGGTCCGCGGGTGATGCGTCGAGAAAACTTGCCGCACAGGTACGATGCATGGAAATCCGGGATGCATCGGTGATCGATGAGGTGGCGTTGAGCGGTGCTGCGTCGGTTTCTTCAGCTGCGATTCCTCGATTCATCAGTTCTTGCAGCGGGACAGGCGTTGCACCGGTTTCGGCAGCGGCGCGGTGATGCATGGAGATTCTTCTCCCATAGAGATGCTGCGTCGAAAAAACAGCCGCAAGAAGAGCGATGCGTCGATTTTCTTGTAGTTGCGTTGCTTTTCCAGCTCCCAACAGCAGGAACAACCTCCAGAGGACCAACACAGTCACAGGCACCTCTTGGCAGGTCAGAACTCCCAGCAAGGAAGTTCAGGGGAGCTGGGGGTGAAGCCTTTGTGTCCCTGAGACTTCAGAACATGAGTAAGCTCTACTCAAGCCCTTGGAGATCTTCCTCAAGCAGGGGGACACAGCACACAGCAAAGTCCTTCTCCTTTTCTTAGCAGCAGAAACAGCTACTGCAGGCCAATCCCAGACAGCACACAGCAAAGGGGCAGTACTCCTCCTCCAGTTTCTCCAGCTCTTCTCCTTGGCAAAGGTTCCTCTTGATTCCAGAAGTAATCTAACTCTCTGGGGTTTTAGGTCTAATACTTATACCCCAAAATGTATTTGTTCTCTTTGTGCAAGGGCCTCTGAGCCCAGTCCAAACCAGTTCTGTCCTCACTGGTGCAGTACGACCACAGGGGTTGGAGACAGCATTGTGCAAGGGAGACAGGCCCTATTCAGGTGCAAGATAATCTCCTCCCACTACTCTAAATTCAGTCAGTGTCTATTCAGCCCAGCTCTGAGTCATCCAGGAAGGGCCAGGCACACCTCAACCCCCCAGTGGCTGTATACAGTGAATGCACATCGAATGCACATCCCCAGCCCCTGTCACTCCAAAACCAGACAGTCAATACACAAACAGGCAAGGCACACAGAATGGGTAAACAAGAAAATGCATATTTTCTAAAAGTGGCATTTTCAAACACACAATTTAAAAACCATCTTTACTAAAAGATGTTACTAAATTCTGAGTTCAGAGAGCCTAAACTTTATTTCTCTATCTTGTCCCAATGGGAAGTTATACCTGTAAGATGTTTTCAAAGCATTTCCCATTCTATCCTATGGGGCAAGATGGCCTTTCAATAGTGAAAAACGAAATTGGCAGTATTTCACTATCAGGACATGTCACACACACCAGTGCATGTCCTACCTTTCACATACACTGCACCCTGCCCAGAGGGGGTACCCTGGGCCTACCATAAGGGTGCCTTACATGTAAGAAAAGGGAATGGTAGGGCCTGGCAAGTGGGTGCAGTTGCCAAGTCGACATGGCAGTTAACAAACTGCGCACAGACACTGCAGTGGCAAGTCTGAGATACCTTTTCAGGGCTACTCATGTGGGTGGCACAATCAGTGCTGCAAGCCCACTAGTCAGAACAATAAAGGGTTCTGGCCCTAATCATCAAGGCTAGGCCAATTCAATAGAATAACAACAGCACAATTGCCAGTACTGATACTTATTCTACAATTTATTCTTCCCAATCACACGTGACACTCATAGTGACTGAAAAAAGATTAATTTTGATTTTTTCTTCATTATTTCTTAAAGATTCAATTTCATCAAGAATCAATAGATAAGTTCATGTTATTATTTCAATGAACAATCACAACATTTTTGTTGGAACCACAAACAATTACAAACATATAAGACATAAATCTTAGGTCACATATATGACACAACATTACATATCACATTAAAAACAACACATTATGATATATAAACACGCTCCAGTTCCAAAGAAAGAATGATAAAAATAGAATGATAAAAATAGAGAGAAAATACACAAAAGAAAAAGACACAGGGAAAGGTTGAACAAAATTAAAAACAAGGCGTCTTTAAATTCCTAAAGAGGCAACACAAACCCTGTGGGAATATTGACCAAACAGTACTGTATTCAGCCAATTAGGGAGAACCAATTGTAAACACAATTCACACAGGGAGCACTTGCACTTTGACACTGATCAGCAGTGGCAAAGTGCCCAAAGCATCTAAGCCAGCAAAAACGAAATCCAGCACAGCATCAAAAATACAGGAGATAGAGGCAAAAAGTCTGGGGTAACTACACCAAAGATGCCAAGTCTAACGGACCAACACACCTGACATCTTACAGTGCAAGCATCTCTTATATACAGGAACTGAACAAAGTCAAAAGGAGCCTCTCTTACGTACCTGTGAAGAGATAACAAGCTGTGTGCCTTTGTTTCCCCTCCATGGCATTTACATTCAAGTGTGAGGTTCGAAGCCGCCCCCAGTCATGACATTCAAACAAAAGGAGGCCTGATGGCCCCTTAACTTTGGCCCAGCTGGAGGTGAAAAAAACTCCCTACTGCCTGCACATTGCTGCTGGGAATTGAAAGCAGACAACGTGCAGGCGCTGCTGAACATGTCCCGGTGTCTGAAAATTACACCGGGACAAGTTCAGCATATTTCTGTGAGGCCCAACTTCTTGGCAGGAGGAGGCAGCGTCCACCCTGTGAAAAGAGTGGGCGGATGCCGTGTACCCGCGTGTACCCCCAACTTGTGCCCTGTGGCAACCCTAACTGCATTACTCAAGAATATAGTCTTTCAGGTGGGATGGACATCTGTGTGGCCGCATAGACCTTTTCTAGCAACTTTTTTGCGGTTTTGTCTGAAAGCAGGATTTCCAACACCTTTCTTTTGCATTTCTGTATTACCTAGTCCGATATACATGCAATATAAAATATAAACATTATGTAACATTGTGCAAATATACTATAAAGTGCCCGCCTTAGTTGGATTCATGCCCAGTCTTATTTTTAAGAATGTTTCTTTCATTTGAACCGAGAAATGGGAATTCAGATAAGGCTGGATTCACGGGGACTGGTGTGAGTTAATCACAAACCATGCATGGGTTTTTGCCACTAAGGCTGACTTATCCGCATGAAATGAGTTGGTTTAAATTTCTTTTTTAGGATTTGTTTAAGACTGGACATTGTCACTCCTGAAAGCCCTATCGGCAGATCAAAACTCTGAAGGCAGGTTAAAATGCGGGATCACCAGGTATCTGTGTAGACAGAACTAATTATTTCATGCCAGAAGGTGTTAGCTAAGGAATCAGGGTCAGATGAGAACAAAGAGTACATACATTTCTGAAATGACCCTTTCGACACCATGGACTGTCTTTGACGGCCAAACTCCAATCTAATTTCCGGTTGGCCAATTGACCTGGGGATCCCAAAAATTGATTTATAGGCCTTAATTACTAATGGGTCCAATAGTTTTGCATCTTTCCCCCTGGTAATAGGTGAGCCATATGTAATAGTCTCCTTTCCTATTTGAGGTTGCATATGCTACCATTTTCAGTTTTTAATGCTCCTAGTGAAAAGCCTCACCACTGTAATCCGTTTGCTAAACTTAGATCCAGTGTTATGTCCCACAGGCACATGCACACCCACCACATCATTCACTTTGACTTCAATATGAAATACTGCCTTGTAAGAGTCAAAGTTGATCTTTCTGCCATCCTGTTTAATCAGTTATTGACACTTTGGGGCATATTTGCAAGGGAAGTGGCAGAGTGAGGAGTCAGCCTTCCTGGCTTAACGCCTCACTCCGTCACTTCAGAAACTCAGGGCTGCACCATATTTACAAGAATATGGTGCAGCCCTGCATTTCCCCCTGCAAAGGCCCTATACTTAGCAGCCTAGCGCCAACGCAGGCACCCTTGCACCATAGTGCAAGGGTGTCTGTGTGCATGGGGAGATTGTTTATGTGCAGGAAGATCCCCCTTCCTGCACATAAACAATCTTTAAATGCTTTTTTGTAACTTCTTCATGCAGCACACATAGAAGTTGCAAAACAGCATTTAAAAAAAATGATAATTTATGTGCAGGAAGGGGGACCTTCCTGTACATAAACAATCATTGGCCTTTTGCTGTTTTCATGTGTGCTGCACAACGCAGCACACATGAAAACAGCAATGAAACATTTCTCCTCGTTGCGCCAGGGTAAGACCAGGTTTTGCCTGGTCTTAATTCTGATGCTGCTTTCTATTTACGCCTCCCTTGTAAATAGGGGGCAGCGTCAGAATCAATGGGTGTTGCATTGGAACGCCCACAGCAGCACCCATTTCCCTCCTTTCACGCTAAGCATAGCGTGAAAGGGGGCCTTATTTACAAGGCAGCGTTAAGCCACGTTAAGTAGCTTAACGCTGCCTTGTAAATAAGGCAAAGCCCCTATCGCCACAGGAACGTCCTAAAAAGTGAGGTTCCCATGGCGATAGGGGCTTGTAAATATACCCCTTTGTTTTCTTTCTCGCTCTTTATCAAACATATTCTCCAAATCAACTTTCCAATTGACCCATGCAGGGCACACATCAGAGAAGGCATGTTTCTGGGTGAGATATTTAGTAGTTTGGTGCTTAAGAGCTTTCATTTTGAGGTAGGTACTTCTCATAGTCCACATTTTGATTGGGAGCCATTTAAGGATTTTTGTGTTTGGAAGGACCCTGGATGCATCACTTGGTGGGGCTGGTCTATTTTGTAGTACGCTAGTTAGAGAGCAAGAGCTATAATCAAGACAGGATATTACCATACCCTCTCCTACCAGCTTTAGATCATGGAAAACGTGTTTGATTTTCTTGAGTTTATGGAGGTAGGGCTTGGTACACTTAGATGTGACTTGTTTGTGACGTTTAAGGTTGAAATTAGAGTCCAGTGGGAAACCCAAGGATTTAGCAGAAGTGGCAACAGTTTATTTGGAGTGTGAGAGGTTTTAGGATGCATGTCCATTGAAGGCGTCAATGAAAATAAAGGACATTCTGAGTCATAATTCTAGGACACATCTACATGCTCAGCATTCCAGAGTACATATTAACCAGATCTTTTAATATTGTTTTTTTTAATTTTATTGCACAATCCATAGCATATAAATAATTATACATAGTAATGACATGAATATTTCTTCAAATAAACATCATAAGACGAAAGAAACAACAGCCCAACAGCGAACAAACAAAATTGCCATGATCAAAACAATTAACTCATATGTTCAATCATTGGAGCCCATATCTGGGTATCAAGTTTTTGTTTTTTTGGTGATTTCAAACAATAAAGGCTATATTCAAAATTAAAAATATTATAGAATTTAGCTCTCCACATCTCAAACGAGGGGGCCTCCTTCTGTAACCAACATGAGGCTAAGCATAACCGAGCCACAGCAGTAGCAATAAACAACATATACCTAAACTTATATGTCGATTGGTCAATTTGGAGATTACCCCCAATCCCCAGTAACATAACTTCTTTTGTTATATGTATTGGTATCCCTGTAATTTCGGACAAAAACAAATCTATATATAATTTAAATTGTGTAAGCGAGATGCAGTTATAAAACACATGCACGATGTCAGCTCTATCTATTCTGCATCTAAAACACTTCCCATCATTAGTTCCACCCCACTTCATCATCCTCTCCGGGGTTTGATATAAATCGAATATAGTCTTGAAGTGTTGTGTTTTCAAATTTGCTGACATCAAAATCATCCCTGCGGTATCAATAGATCTTTGCATATACTCTCCTTCCTGCCCGAGTCGCTCACTCCATTTACCATCTTGTACAGCCAGATCGTCTGACTGCGCCTCAATTATCATGGCATATGGTGTCCCTATCCTTGCCCTTTTCCTAATTGCCTCAACTATCGAAACCTTATGTATTCCCGCATACATATTATGTTTAAATAGGAAATCACGAATTTGCAGATATTTGAAGAATTCATTTTGTTGAAGTCCGTATCTATCAACTAGCCCTGAGAATGAGGCTAATATTCCCCCCTCGAATAGATCTCCTAATTGTTTATTCCCCTTAGCCCTCCAACCCACCATCCTATGGTCCCAGAATATAGCAGGGAACTTAAATGTTGAGTTTAATGGTGTATAGTAGCTACTCTGTGGGATATCTTAAGTTTTTCCGTACCAGTTTCCACACCTTATATGCTGCAGTCAATACCTTGAATCTTGTTTTTTAAAATAGCTTGGCTCACAAAATTTTACTAAACAGTTTCTAGCTTCTGCCCCTAACAACAGCTGATATATGGACGGTGCTTCAGCAGTCGCCACATCCTCCCCTGTCAACAAAATCCGCATATTTTGCAGTAAGCATGCATAATAATAAAAGGAAAAATTGGGAACCGACCACCCCCCCTGTCGTATGGTAACATCATATATTTAAACGCTCGCCTTGATTTCCTTTGTCCCCATATAAATCTATCACTCATAGATTGTACCCACTGCAATTGTTTTTTTAGTTAATTCAAGCGGTACCGCCCTAAAATAATACAAAAGTTTGGGGAGTACAATCATCTTAAGTACATTGCATCTCCCAACCATCATAAGATGAAGACATTCCAACTGGTCCAGCTGCTGTTTAACCACAGAGACTATACTGCCCCAATTCACCTCTATCAAATCTTGCAGGGACATTCGTATTTTAATGCCTAAATATCTGGCTTCATCGGTTACTCGATTCTCACCCGGACAGGCCATATTGGTACACACAATCTGTGTTTTAGTCGAATTTAATTTGTAGCCAGAAACCGCCCCAAATCTTTCAGCCAATCTTTCAATCTCAATTATTGCCTGAGCTGGATCTGATGAGGCTACGGCAATGTCATCTGCATAGGCTAAGACACGCACCTGAAATTGCCCACAGCTCATAGATCTAATACGTTCGCTTTGTTCTAACATAATCAAAAATGGATTGATATATATAGCGAATAGCAACGGAGAACAAGGACATCCCTGTCTAGTTCCTCTGCTAATTAAAACTTGCTGTGGTTCCCTGCCCATCGCACAAATCCTCGCTCGTGGTGATTTATACATACTTTGAATAGCCCTAATATATCCCTGCCCAAATCCAATCCTCCGCATAATACTCCATAAAAAAGCCCAGGAAACGCGATCGAACGCTTTTTCCGCGTCAAGAAAGATCAGCCCCAGTCTTCTATGATAAGCATTAGCATAGTCTATAAGAGTAACCACTCTATTTATATGATTAGTCGTGCTTCTGTCAGGTATGAACCCATGCTGAAATTGAGATACCAAAGGCGTAATTACTCGCGCCAACCTATTAGCTAATATCTTCGCATAAATTTTACCATCTGCATTTAACAAAGAGATAGGTCTGTAGGCTCCAGGCATGTTCGGGGGCTTCTCCTTCTTTTTGAACACCACTATAATAGCCTCATCCCAAGATGGAGGCGGATTCCCAGCTTGAGCTTCTTGAAAAGTATTCAGCATATCTGTTTTCAATACTTGAAAAAGCTTGCGATATACCTCAAGCGGTAGTTTATCTGGACCTGCTGCTTTACCGTTCGCAAGCGACCCGATTGCCTCCTCCAACTCTTCCATTGTTATTATCTCATCCAATTTCACTTGCTCCTCTAAACTTAACCTACTCAAATCCAATTGTTGACAAAAGTTCTCTATCTCATATTGATCCATATCACTCTGCGTATACAATTCTTGGTAAAATTCATGAAACACCCCCACGATTCCCTCTACTGTTTCAACCGTATTCCCAGCTGCATCCTGCATGGCAAGTATTTTCTGTACAGACTGCTTTACTCTAAGCCTCTGTGCCAGACATCGACCCGTAGCTTCGCCATATTCATATCTGTCCTGTTTATAAATTTTATATTGGTAGGCAATTTCCTTATACCATATCGCATTTATTTTAGCTTTACAGCATGCTATCTTAGTTTGAACATCCCTACCTTCTAATCCCTGCATAAGCACCTCTATCAACTCTTGTTCTGCCTTCCTTAAATCCCCCAAAAGTCGTTGTATCAGAATTTGTCCTTGTTTCTGTTTGGCCAATCCAAAACTAAATGCCTCTCCACGAATTCCCGCTTTAAGAGTGTCCCATACTATAGAATTAGAAGAGGATCCCCTGTTCACCTCCAAAAATTGTTCAACCCAATCAAACATATGATCAATAAAATCTTTATCCATTAACAATTTCCTATTGAACGTGAATGCCCTCCTGACCTTTGCCTGCCTTAAGCTATATATATCTAGCAATAATGGGCCATGATCTGCCGTTATCCTAGGCCATACCTGCATTTTTGCTCCAACTATGTAGGACCTGGGCATAAATACATAATCCAGCCTCACTAATTTATGATGAGGATATGAATAGAAGGTAAAATCTGGATCAACATCATATAAAGACCTCCACACATCTACTAACCCATGGTCCCTCAACAATTGTTTTACAGCTCTAAAAACCTTGGGTTTTCGACCCATATATTTGACATTTTTATCATCAAAACCTTGCCCATCCGTATGTATATTGAAGTCCCCACATAGGATCAAGGGGGTAGGCCACAAAGCCAGTTCTACGTTTAAGCTCTCCAATATAGCTGCTTCATCAAAGTTTGACCCATAGACAGTACATATTGTACACTTAGTCCCTCCCACCATACATTCAGTAATCGCCCATCTTCCATAGTTGTCTGTCATTATCCTTCCTGTCCCAGTGATCCCACCTCGCGTTAAAATAGCCACTCCCCTACTAGTAAAAGTCTGCCTGGTCGTAACCAAAAGTGTATATCCCAACTCTTCTAGTACACTACGCTTTACCCAAGGTATATGCGTCTCTTGAATACACAAGATGTCCGGTTTCATTAATCGCAAATCTGCAGCTACCCTTCGCCTCTTATTATTATTATTCAGGCCACATACATTAAATGAACATATACGTACCCCATTAGCCATTGTTCATCCCGTATATCTTACCTAAATTACATAGCTTCCTGCCAATCCTGGAATCCCAGAATTGTAAATCTTTTATTTTGCTCAACAATATTCTGCTAAGTATTGTATTTTCTTTTTTTAACCCCCCCTCCCATTTACCCTTTCCTCCCCCGTGGCCCCCCCCAGATCCCCCACTCAACACCCTCGTTCCCCCCACTATCCCAAAACCCTCCCCCCCCTTTCCCCAATACACAGGCAATAGGGCTCATAGCCCTTGTGATGGAAGGTGAGTGTATCACCCCGTGTTCACCCGTCCTCCACTTCATACCAGTTTCGTTTAGATTAATACAGACTCTTCTGAAAGACACTTATTGCTAAACCATGAATCTCTTCACAATGATTGCAGATACTCTCTAGCTTGAACCTCTGAAATGAAAAATCGTGTTTGCCCCTTACAAACAACCTTAAGAGTGGCAGGATTTAGCAAAAAAACTTGTGCCCCCTTTTCCTGAAAGGGGGTAATCAATTGGCGTAACTGCCACCTTTTCTCTACCGTATGGTGACAATAATCCGGTCTAACAAAACATTGCGTTCCTTTTCCCATCCTCTTCTTATCCGGTCGTGCCAAATCATATAACATCTGACGAGCCAAAAAATTGTTCAAAGAGATCAAGATCGCCCGTGGTCTCAGTTTGGTTTGCCCTCCTTTCGCAACTCTCTGCCTGAATGGGAATCTATGTGCCCTTTGCACTTCCACAGCCCAGTTCCACTCCTTCAGTTCAGGAAAAGCTTCCTCAAATAATTGAACCACAAATTTGCGAACATCTTGCACCTCAATCCCCTCAGGCACTCCCAAAATTCTAAGATTGTTTCTGCGAAGCCTATTTTCCAAATCAACAAGTTTAGCCTGCACATCGTCCTTATTAGCGTTTATAGCCTCTGTGATCCCCTTCTGTGCCTCCATTTGATCTTCGAGTGTTGAAATTTGCGTCTCAGCTTCTGCCATTCGATCTGTGAAGTCATTGCATATTTTAGCTGATCTTCTAACAGTATTTTGAAGCTTACGACAAGCCATATGGGTTTTCAAATTCTCTGAACGAGTTTCCATCCTATGATCTGACAAACATCTATAGATTGACTCCAGCGAGATTTCATCCTGTGGATTTTCCATCACCCCACCCGTAGCTTGGTCAGATAGATTAATACCATCTGGGGTCATCTCACCCGAAGAAGAGAAATCCCACTGAGGAAAATTCATTGCCTCTGCTCCAGTCCCTCCTTCCTTGGTTACATTATGTTTGCGCACAGCAAGCAATTCCGTATGCTCTGAATTTCCTTCCTCCTGAGCAACAGTATTCGAATCACTGCCAACGCTTATTAATGACCCTTGCAGGGAGTCGTTTTTATGGGCTAGATCGCCTTCATCATCAGACATATCCGAAGGTTCAGAAAGGGAAAAAAACTTCTCCCCTGAATCACTTTCCTTGCTGATAACATCCATCCTATCAGCATTTACTCCAGCATTTGGGTCTATTATTTCTGGTAGCCCGTTATCCTCATTATCACCTACTGTTACTCCCAAATCAATGGCACTATCAATAACAGATTGTTCCTTGTTCCTCCAATGTACTATTAACCCCCTGCGGCAAAATAGATTTTTTCCTGATTGCAGCCTGGAATATCTGTGGAACTTTCCTGATCACCGGTTCTTGCTCGTTGCCTTGAAAATTATTGTCCAAATCACCTCCTCCTGTAGCTTCTTTAGCATTGCGACCCGCTAGCGCTGCTCTAGTCCCCACCAAGGCTTCACCTGCACCTCTTGTTGTACCACCACGGGCTGCTTTAGGTGGCATCGCGCTCCCAGCCACTGTTACGGGTGTCTGATAATACACAAGGTTAGCACACACTTACTTTGCTCAGCCGAAGGTATTCACGGACATACACCACCACTTCGGCTAACCGCCTCTACTGCAGGTTCTCAAACATCTATCGGCTCTGTTCGCCGGCAGCGCCTCCTCTCGTGTCACCGGTACGTTCCTGCTTGCAGACAGTTACAGCGCCTCTAGCCAGGGAACACACTGCTTCATTGTTTCACATTTAAACAGCCATTCACCTGGTCGTCACGCTCCTGCCTGACTCTGCCGACTCCGTTCACCGATACACTCCTCCTTCCCTGCTTCAACTGCGTTTTGGCCACACGCCGCCACCGGCCTGGAATGTCTCCACTCCTCCAGTCCGCTACCTCCACAAGTCCCGAGACAGCCGCACCAACACCACCGCTTTGTCACCGTTCCCCGCCGGCAAACAATACTGCAGTCAGTCCGCAGCCTCCACAGGTGCGCGCCACAGGTGAGCGTGCCTTACCCTGCTGCTTGAAACTTAGTCCGGCGTGTCTTACAAACCGCCACGCTGAGCGGTTGAGAGGTTAGGAGGTACCCTCAATGCTTTTCTGTTACTTTGTTTCTCTACTTCAATTATAACTACAGTCCTTCATAACATTTTAATTTTCTGCTGCATACACCGCTCCAACTTCTCGACCCTCATATGCCTCAATGTGGAGGAATAGGCGAACATCACAGGAGCCACTCACACATACGTCCAGCCAGTGGACGCCATCTTGCCTTTGTCGGCCAGATCTTTTAATATTGGATGCCGTCTGTGTGACCCTTTTGCTGCACATTCTGCAATGACCATGGTTGCTTTCTTGTAAGTCAGAATTCATGGGCGGATTTTGTAACTTAGTGCCAGGAAATCTATTACGTAAAAGAATGTGATCACCAACTTGGATGTCCCTCGCTCTAGATCGTCGTTTGATGTTCACTTACACTGTAATTGATCAGACGATTTTTATATTTTCTTAGTGCTTTGAACAGCAGATTGCCATGTGCGATTTGTTGGAAAAGTGTCACTTGTATGGCAGCACAGCAACATCAATGCCAGTGTTATAGCTCTGCAGTCCATAGTACTTTGCTAAGAATTCCCATGTTACTTTCGACATTCCCATTTGTTTTGGGCATTTAGGTGTTATCTTCAGGTGGGGAATACTTAAAACAAGTAGGAGGCAAATCTATTCCCCTGAAACGTGTGACCATTGTCTGTGGAACTTTCTTGCAGTAAGCTGTCGGCTGCAACTATGTTGTGACATCTTGTGTATTATGTCAATAGCAGATGTAGATTTTATCAGTTCAACTTCCGGGTACTTGCAGTAGTCGTGTACTACAACTAGAATGTTGTGAATATCTTGAAATCTTTCAAAATCTGCACTGAGCTATGACCATGGCATTGGAGGAATCTCCTCTGTAATGATAGACACTGGTAGATTGCTGGGTGCAGTTATTTATCAGAGTCAGGGCCACTAGAACTATGTGATTGTGCAGCTGCGGTGCTTTTCGCCTGATAATGGATTTGCCACATTTGCTACATAATCCATCATCTGCTGCATAATCTGCAGATTTTAACCAAAAGATTTTGGAATTTAGCTCAAACAGTTTAAAAGTTACTAAAACCACAGCAGCACATATTGCTGTGCAGTTGAGGGCCCTTTGCAAAGGTTGACTGGTCAATTTTCTGTTGCTTATTGCTATATTTATCTGCTAATGAGGTGCAACTAATGCCCAGACAGTGTTAACACGTGTAAAAGAAAAAGTAATACTATCACAAAATGTATCCCTAGACAGTTAGGTATAGTGTAAATTAATATAGACCCAATCAGTGCTATATTATCTGTCCAGCCGGACAGTTTTTAATGTACAATAACTTTATGCAGCAAATAAAACGAAAAAATACAAGCGGGACACAACCTGCGTCCTGCTGACGTAGACTTACAGACAACATTGAGGGGAGGGGTTCAGGCAAGGAAAGCGTGTCTGTATTTACATTAGATATAAGTACAACTGACAAAGTACGTTGCGCACACCATTACAAGTTAAACATTGTAGTATAGTCAATGTATATGGTGTACAGTTGTCGACGACGTTTCGATCCCTATTTAAATCAGTGGGATCATCTTCAGGACATTAGGGGGGCATGCCTGTATACAATTGCTCAAATTATTAGAGCTGGTATGCCGGTGGGTTCCTAGGCGGAAAAGGAAGGGACCGTCTGGCGTGCCTAATAAGCGCCTAAGACGGTGGTGCTTAGCGCAATGGCTGCGGGGACCGCGAGTTAAAGGAAGAGCACACCTTGACATTAAGGGTACCGCAATTTCAATGGAGCCGCGTCTCCGTGAGTTTGAAGTCCGAGCGAGTCTCGGCTGCATAAGAGGGCACAGTCCCCATGGGTAGCACGAGCGAATCCTCAGTGCATTCAAACAGTAAACGTACCCAAGGTCCCTGACCAATTGCATTTTGGGTTCCCTTGTTTTTTGTAACAATCACAAAATGTATAGCATTAAGCCTCATAATTTGCCTATTCTTGCCTCATAATATAGTCAACCCTGCCGCATAATTTGTCTGCCCCCTGCCGCATAATTCCAGTGGCCCTGATCATAGTATATAACTGGCTACCAGGCGTTCCACTTGTTGATCGATCTCTGATAAACAAATCTTTTCTCTGATGTGCATTTTTGTTTTTACGATTCCTTGATGACCTGCATAGGTAGGCTATGGAATGCACAGTTTCAGGGCCAAAGGAATAATAATGCTGCCACCCATCAGTACCAGCCCTTCTTCCGTTTTAGATAATTCATCACATACATTGTAGAGATCTTGTGGTGTCTTCTTGGTTGGCTTCCGCAATACATTGGACAGCACCTCTAGGACATGGCACCATTGTTTGTTTTCCTTGGCAGCCTTGGCTATATCTAGTCATTTGACAGTCCTGGGCCAGTAGCCAGAAGTATTTTTTAGGGGGGCATGGCCCTCAGTTGTGACCAGACATTAATAGGTGCATTCTTTTCCAAATACTGGTTGTACTACTAAATAATGACCCCCGGTATATTATGGTACATAAATATCGAGGACAGAATATTGAAAGGTAAATGCATATTAGGAAGTATAAATGTACTATTACTAAATCCACATATTTTGAAGATATGTATATTGTGTAGGTACCTATATGTGGAGTAAGGTATAGAAAAACCATACATACCTGTCGATATTTTGGATTCGGTATTATGTCCTCTATATTCTGTGCCATATATTTTCCGGTTTCACTTTTCGGGTACACACCGTGTGATTCTACGTGAAGGATTATGTGTTTTTTTTTTAAGGTACATATCAAAGCACACTCCATCAACTTTTCTCAAGCCAACTTTAAATCTTATCAATTAGATGGGATTTAAAGTAGAAGGGTGTAAATAAAGTAGGATGACTTGCAACTGTGTGTATTTTCTAAACTGTTCATACTTTGTATGTAAAGCTTATCAAGTTCTTTTTTTTAACAAAAAATAAGCTGGCCTCAGCTCAGAGCCCTCTTACCTCAGGTGGTAGATTGCCAGCCTCCACACTCAAATTTTGTTTGCTGGAGCAAGTCCTACCTGGGACATTCTGCATCAGGAATTCATCACGCTTGGAAGACCCGAAAGGATCAGCATTAACTCATGTGAATATAGGAAACTTCATCTGCTTCATAAAGTGTGGAGTTTCCTAATTTTGGCCAACTGTGTAAGTGATGTTTTAATTTAACTTGCCACTAATTTTAAAATACCTTTACAGAGAGCTTGGAGAATATCCTTCAGAAACATTTTGGGACATTAATGGCGAACAGTGTGTTGTAAACATTTTAGGGCTGCAACAATGGTGAAAACTAAATAGAATTTAAATGTCATTTGACAGGGTGGTTGGGAAGGTCCAACAGTGATTTCACTATGAGTTTGGGACAAAAGATAGATAGTTTAATTACATTTCATCAAAAGCACCAGTAAAAACTGCAAGGCCTTGAAGCAGGCTCCGACATTGGCATACACCCCTCACAGTTACAGGTGCGAAATGTGTTGTACAAAAGGAGGCCTTCGTTTGACATTGACCAGCAAGATAGGTAGGCATGGTAATGGACAGGTTTTTGTGTGAGCCCTGGCTGGGTCCATTTGAGGTCTGTGGCCTGGCTGAGGATACTAGCAGCACTGCCTTTAATGCTCTGAGTGGTGCTCTGAGTGGTAGCTTCAAGGTTTGCATCTAAGATTCTGCTCTATGATAACATCATTGTTTGATGCTCCTTACATGAACCTCCCATTTGGTTGCTACAGAGTCCTCCACTCCCAGAATTATGGACAATCTCCACTCTTTCGCTCGCAGAAGACTCCTTGCATAGAATCCACAAGGTGACACCCTATGTGTGGTTAACATTGCTTGAACGAGCATGCATTTTTCTGAGTGGTGAATTTAGAAAGCATGGAAGCCTGCCATGTCTACTAGTAATGGAAAATATTTACTTGCAGAGGGATTTTTCAGCATTACTGCAGGTGCAGATAAAAGTCAAACTTCATGTTATGAGACAGTTAAGAGACTGCCGTATTTAAATGTACACTATAAAGCCAAATCACCTCCTTAATCAAACTTGGACTTCTTAACAAGTAAGTTGTACTTTCCAGCGACTTTCCATGCACATGTAGACATGGCTGATATGCATTAAATGAGAAGGTGTCAACACTGCTTACCACGAGCATACAGTGGCAAATAACAAGCGGTTGCAATTGTTGAGCAATTCTCAAAAAGCAAAGTGGATCAAGTAACAATGGTTAGCCCTTATTAGGATTTTAAAGACCACTATGCAAGCAGATTTTTGCGTCTTACACTAGAATCTCTGTTAGAAAATAAAGTGCAAAATGTGCTTTGAAATCACAGTGGGCCAGGTGTATTGGCCAAAACATGATAAGCTATATATTCCACTTAAAATCTCCAATCATGATTTCTCTATGTGTACCTAGCTCTCATTTTGCTTCTTTAGTCTGTGTCTTACTTTCTCTATTCTTTCCCAATCCCTGCCCCAGCTGGCTCTCTCAAACTATTCCCCACTATCCCTTTCTGTTTGCTGCTGCTTCTTATCTTCCTATTCCTGTCTCTCCTGCTCTCTCTCTTGCTTTTTTATTTACTCTTCTTTCTTTCTTCTCAATCGTCTCTCCTTTTCTAGTACCTGTTCTCTCCATCTCCTCTTCTATCTTCTTTGAATTTCTCAATATTTTTTATTCTTTCTTGAACTCTTTTCTCCATTGACCATGTATGGCAACTGAAACTTTCTCTTGGCTGTGCATGTCCATTAGCAGCACCTACCACTTTCAAAGGACCACTGTGTTTTTCGCTCTTTCCCAGTCTCATAAGCCTACCATCCTGGGCCTCCTAGAACTGGATCTGTGATCATGGAACAAAGACATTTCTGCAATGTGGCCATCATATCCATGCATTTTGTTATCAATTGTTGTTAGACAGGACATCAGGCTAAATGGATTTGTTGGGTTTGAACTGCCTGTTGACATCCACCACAGTACTTTCCCAGTATGGGCGACTTCAACAGGCCATCCACAGTACTGAAAAAGAAAAGGTTTCTGGTAAAAACACCAGAAACATTTTCTTTTCCAAAATCTAACATTCAAGGACAATTCTGGTCACGAGTCCTGATTTTGATTTTTGTGCACATTGACGTTACACAGCAAAACAAAGGTAAAAGCTAACTGTGCTAATGGAGTCTGCAGGAATCTACAAATGTCATACCACACAGTGTTCCTACACTTCTTCCGATAACAATAGTGCCCCACTTGTGTGACTAAGCTATAGCCCTGTAAAAGGAATGGCTTACTAAGGCCCCAAAACAGAGGTGCTACTTTTCGGAAACAACAGATCTGTTTGGTCGCCAATCTGGTGGCGCCAGAACATGGGACCCCTACCGACACCTGTTCAAAAAGGAAGGAACCTGGGAGTTATCTTTGATGATAAGCTCCACTTTGATCACCAAGTAAAAGCACTATCTTCTTCTGTATTTTATACACTAAAACCGATAAAGAAAATTAGGCCTTTCATCCCGAATGAACTCCAAAAAACTGTTGTTACCTCTCTTATCTTGACCAAGCTGGACTACAGAATTACTCTCTTTATCGGTATTCGGAAAAAGTCTTTTACAAAAACTACAAACACTACAAAACGCGGCAGCCAGACTTCTTGCCGGAATTCCTAGACACAAGTCAGCAGCCCAAACTCTGGTCAATCTGCACTGGCTACCCATAGCAAAACATCTAGAGTTCAAGACATTATGCATAACCTTTAAAGCATTGCATAACTCTGGACCAAGCTATTTTCGCGAAAAGTTGGCCTGGTACTCCCCAGGCAGAAAGCTCAGATCCTCTGACGCAATGCTACTTTCCACCCCTGGAGCAAAGCTAATGGCTTGGGGTGGTAGGAGTGTCTCACTGAAGGCTGCCATGCTCTGGAACGCCCTACCCCTGCCTATTAAGAACTGTTCCGACTTCCTGAGTTTTTGGAAGCAAGTCAAAACTTGGCTGTTCACACGCCGATAATTAGTATCAACTATCTTTCCATGCAACGCCACACCAGTCTGCACCAGCGCCAAGACGCCTCCGGGCATTCGAGCGCTATACAAATTCAAATCCTAAGACACAAGAAAAGATCAAGATTTTGCCTTGCAAATTGGCTAGTTCTGGCAACATCGATAGCTATGGTATTTAGCCCAGGGCTCGGTTGGCACCCAGGGAAACCTGTCAAGCCCATACATTTCTGAAAAGAGGACACCTGGTGTAGCTTGCGTGGATTCTAGTTCCAATTTCTTACCCAGAAAAAAGTGGGTACCCTGATAAAAAATATTGCTAGGCGTGTGCGTACTACAGGTAACACATAGAGCATAGGGATTTATCCATTGTGAAGCAGGATGGTATGGATAGAGGAATACAATTAGGGTTACGTACCCTTCCCTGTTGCACAACCTAGCTAGTAAAGTGCAAGTGCTACAGCTTACATTGTAATTAGAGACAAGTTCTAAAATCAGTAAAACCGTGATACACAAGAAGGAGGGGGATATACATTGGACAGAGAGCGAAGAAAGGGTAAAAGAGCCTTTTTTTTTTGCTCCTTATCGATACCCTGTATTGGATGACACCTAAAAGGCGGCACAAAGGAGCAATCCAATGCCTTCGCTGCTTATAATACCTTAGGCAGAACAAGAGGAGGCGATCAGCAATTTCTTCAGTACATATGCATACAGGACAAATTTTGTTTCCACCTTGTTGACTATTTCTATTTCACGTTAAAGGTAGCAAGTAGTAATTAAGCTAACCTGAACCTTATAAAAAGGGCTTTTGCAAATGGAAGGTCGATATCATTCATGTAGTTTTCAAAATAAGAGATGGGCTTGAATCCTATGAGACCATTTTGCCCAAACCCGCCTGTTTAGAAAATGTACCCTCCTCAAGCTCCCACTCTCATATTTGTGGAAGATGGAATAGTTTCAGGGGACAATCAATACTCGTATAGAGGATAGTCTAACCAGCGTAACAGAACACCTATCTGTGACTTATTGAGAACATCTATTAATCCCACTCTATATACGTTCAGGCGTAGACCAAATCTGTACCCAAAACAGGATAGGTTTCAAATGCGCTAGGGGTACAATAGACAAGGAAGCCTAAGTCATGTTTAAAAATCAGTGGCGTGCTTTGGGGCAATTTAAGGGCTGCTCTTAAAAATGCATTCTCAGCCACCTGCAGGGCTTTTAAATTAACATATCCACAGACTTCAGCTCCATATGTAACGGCGGCCACAGTTATGGCCCTCCAGACCTTAAGAAGGGGACAAATTGGATGGAACGTGGTCTAGTTTGCACATTTTAGAATTGCTGCCACCCTGTGCTTTAGTATAAGGTTACTTTTGGTAATCTGGGACTCCCCAGGTATTTGCACTAGAGAGGCAAACGCCAAAGTAATCAAAATCTAGCACTTTCCCCATCTCCTCCCCCTCTAACATTATTGATCCTCCAAAGACTCTATGGGGGTGGACGGCCATAAATGTTGTATTACTCGCGTTGGTTGCCAGTACATAATCTAGACAGAATACGTTAAACTTATTCAAAAGGGTCTCTAGAACCGTGGGAGTTTTTGATACTAATAAAGTGTCGTCTGCTAATAATAGAGCGAGTATTTTAGTTCCCCCTAGAACCGGAGAGTCATTATCACAACCCAAGAGGTAGTCGATGCACCTATTTATAAACAGCAGCAACAATGTGGGGGCAAGGATGCATCCTTGTCTGACTTCTTTGCAACCTTAAAGTGATCAATGTTTTCCCCATTTATACCCCATCTGATTTGAGCAAAATTATCTTGGTGAAGCCTGGTAAATAAATCAAGAAGAGGGTGTGGAAGCCCAAGGTTACCTAGTGTATGCCATAACTTATCCCTAGGGACAATATCAAATGCTGCCTTGAGATCAACAAAAGCGACAAACAGGCTACCCTTTTTATGTCTACTTCTTTCCACCTTATTATTGAAACCTAAAAACCTGGTCAATTGTGCGGTGAAATCCAGCCTGAAACTGGGTTAAAATGTTATTTTCTTTGACCCAAATAAGGAGCTGATCTAGTAAAAGCTTCCAAAGGATTTTTGGGGATGAATCGATAAGGCTAATTGGGCGGTAGTTGGCCGGGTCAGACTTTGGGACTTTTTTTATGTACAGGACTGAGCTCCGCCCCTTTCCATGAGGATGGGATCTCGCCTCCTTTTAGAATGGCATTAAAAATATGTGTACGGTACGGTTTCCAGATTACCAGTTCAGACTTAACAAAGTCCACTGGGATTCGTCTAGCCCGGGTGCCTTTCCTGCCTTCTGAGATCTAATGGCCACAGTCACTTCGGTCACAGAAAATACCCATCCATCTTTAATAATATCTAAACCAAATGAAGTCTTGCATGATGTGCGGGGCACTATAGGATCAGGGGAATCAAAGTTCACGAGAGTTAGAGGGGAGCTACCATATAGAGATTTAAAATGATTCACCCAGTCTTGCAGGAGAATATGTGCTTCCAGCTTCATCCTATTTGTCTTGGCACTATGTATTATAATATGCCAAAGAGCTACCTGGTCCCCTGAGCATGTTGCAGACAAAAGGTAATTCCAGATTGCTGTATCCCATGTTGAATTTCCATGTTTCAGGACTAGTTTGTAAATTGCTCTAGCTAGCTTTATATCCTGCGAGAACCCTCCTTTAAGGGCACTAAGGAGATTGTACTTAGCTGACCTGCAAGTCCTGTTATACCGTGTGAGATCTGCCTTCTGAGTGGGAGTCTTGCATGGGGGAGGTTTAGTGAAGAAGCTCATTTTCAATTTCTCAAACCATTTGCAGTGAGCATCCATGATCATGTCAGGGACTTCCTCTGGATTAGCCATATACAATTGGATAGGGACTAGGTCATGATAGAGTAAGGCTTACTTAGACTCATTGTCCATAATGCTCTCACACTTAATTTTCCTCCAATTGTTATTGACTGAAAGGGCACATCCAGGCAAATGAGGAGTCCCACTCTCCTGTTTGTCACCTCCACAAAGGGAAAGGTGAAGAGGGAAGTGGTCACTCTCATATCTAGGCAGGACTTCTATATCAATATCTAATAAAAAGTAATCAATGCGGCTCTGGTTGGTATTTCTTTTGAAAGTAGGACCCATCTCCAGATCAGATTTGGTTCTACCATTGCATGCCCTCAAATGACAACTCACACAAAGATCCAGCATTTGGAGGGCAACCCGTGGAAGCGAGGATAAGAATGGCCTCAAGATTGGTCTTATTCTCCTGCTATTTCATTATAGAGTGCAGATGTTTCAAAACATATGGTAAAGTCCCCAGCCATGATCACAACTGCTTCTTCTCGTGGCAAAGTGGAAATATAGTCAATCAAAAGTTGAAGGACAGGTCAATCAACTGTTTTGGGAACACTCCTACTGTATACATTGAAAAGGAGAATTTTTGTTTAATCAGCGATAAAGATCTCAATACCAAGCAGATCCGGACAAATGATAGATAACTGGCTAACATGGTACCCCAATGCAATCTAATCCCAAATTAGCAACCGACCAGACGGCCTGCCTGGTTTAGACTTACACCCTGGGACATGGAAGGCTTTAAAACCCTGCCTATATGAAGTGGAGATCTCCCAAGTTTCTTGAAACATGATTATGTCAGCTGTTTCTATGAATTCCCCCAGTCCTCTTAAGCAAGCTTGCTGCCCAGCCCTGCAATGTTTCAAGAAATCATTCTCAAATTGTTCGTATGAATTGAGTGCGTTACTACAGGGATCCTGGATGCTAGACTCAGCCGACAGCTTCCTCCCTTGTACGATATGATCATTCCTTGGGATGTTGAAGCAAACCTCTTCCGATTATGCCTTCGAAAAATAGCGATGAACCCTGGGCCCTCTGGAATAGGAGCCCCCTCTATGATTTCCCCCAATTGCACCCTTAAACACACAGGCTGGAGTTTGGGCTGAGTGTGGTTTTAAAAGAATGTATGGATATTTTGCCAGAGCAGGAATGTGAAGATCAATGCCATATTCTTCAAAAACAGCTCTTTTGGCCCATACGGCGTTTGGTTGGGCCGTTCTTTTCCAGATGGTCTTGGTCATGTCCCTGGTTGAGATTAACAGGGGTGGTTCAAATAAGAGCCAATCCAAGTCGTCTGTGGTTATGTTCTGAAGTGCTAGGATATGAGCAAACAATCGCATCACATTCCCTCTGTTGAGGGTGTCCATAGAACTTTCCTCTTCATCACCCTTACAGTAGTTAGAATCTTGCTACTCATCGAACTGGGCTATAGAAGGGCCTGTGGAATGAGACAAATGCTGGGCTGGAGAGCTAATGCATTCAGAGCTATTGGGCTCATCCCTCTGACGCGGACAAAGAAAAGCTTCCTGGCAAGTTGGAACCAGTTGGGGCCCATAGTTTTCTGTGTGCTGTAAGGGCCTCTCTCTTCCTTGCACTATAGGTGCAGGAATGCTCCAGCAAGTCCATGGTCTCTCCCTTCCAGGCACTTGATGGTCGGTTATGGTACTGTAAGTTTGTGACCTCATTTGTGGGCCTCTGGAAATAGGTCCTGCAAATTCTGGAGTCTCCCATTCAGATTGGGGGCCTTGGTCCACCATTTCGTTAAGCATGCCTGACATCCCAGCCGCTCCTGTCTGCTTCCCTTCCCTATCAATCCCTTGCTAATGATTGGGGAGCATGCACAGGGTTTCTACTTCACGAGGGATTTTACCTCTGTTTCCAGGAGATTAAGCTTGGAACCAATTTCACCGAGGTGAGTTGCCGGAGATTGGATTAGATCTAACTGCAGTTCCATTTTACTTGACTGCCAGAATAGAGACCTGCATGGCTCTTATTGCTTCCATCTCTTGGAGAAGCGGAGTGACCTGCGGTTTCGTAGTTGGTTCAGTGGATTTTTCCACAGGGGACAAACAGACTTTTGGTTTGGAGGAGATTCACTTGATTGGGGTAACAAAACCCTGAGGCTCATCGGTTCCAGGGACCAATTCAAGAATTGATAAACTTGTTCAGTCGTCGGTATCATACTTGAGCTTGGGATTACACTTACGGTGACTGGGGGGTTACCTGTTTTAGGAGTAGAATTGGAGCTAGCAGCACACAGTGCTTCTTGCTTTTGCTCCTACCCTCCTGTAAAAGGATCCTTGACCCAAATAAGGGGGTAACAAACTGTAGGGAGGAATCTATTGTCAAATCAATAGTTGAACCATGGTCTTAAACTGGGGCATGATTGTGTTGTGTGCATGTTGAAGATCCCTGCGCCAATGGATTCTTTGCTTGACTTTATTGTGGCTAGCTGAGGTGCACTGGGCAGACTGCTGGCGATCACCCCAAACTATTTCGGCAAATATCCATATGCACCATGTCTGGAGTATCTTTATGCTCCTTCGGAACTGTTTTTATTGCCTTAGAAAAATGTTGTCAATGAGTTCTTCATAGAAGGGTGCGCCTAAGATGTAGACAGGGCAGAACCCTTGTACCAGTCCACCGTAGACACTAGTCTGGGGCCAGTGCAAGTGACCTGGTCTGAGGCTAAAACTTGTGATGACCAGTCATCCATTAATTCGCCCGCCAGAGCTTTTTTACATGATGGCTGCTTCCGTCTCACCATTTCCAAGAATCTGGGCTTGGGTGGGGAGACTGGGTAACCTTTGTTACGCAGTCTTACCTCCTAAAGTAGTGCGGCTATGGAGGGGCACGAGCACGCATCTAGGCGCCTGTCGGGATGGATGGACGGATGATTGCTGACTGAGGGAGGCCAAAAAGATTGTACAGCAGATCCTGTGTCCAGTGCTTAAACCCAACAGAGCGCCCACATAAGCCTCCAATCCTCCAGACTGCCTCTTCCGTACCCCCGGATACCTTTTGCCAAGGGGGTGTGCCCGGTAGATGGCCCTTGGAGCTAGTGTCAATATCCTCTCCAGTTATACTTGTCGCACTAGCCACTTGTAGGAGGCTTGTAGGGGCTTGTGGAGGCAGGCGTAGGATGGTAAATAAGTTGGTAGGTAGGTAATAACACTATCTGCTGGTGTAAACTCAGGGTGGGGGAGCACACAGTAGAGAGTAAGCTGCACGACAGACCTAGCTGGGCCGCTTCCGCAGTACACCGGCTCTACCTCAAAACAGAGCACTAAATGCTCTTTCTACATAAAAAAGCAATACTGAATAAATACTGGATAAATATTCATATTTCTTCTTACTGCACTTTAGCCAGATGCTCTCCTTTATCTTCACCTCTCCTTCAAATGTTACATGATGTTGAGGTGTTGGGGTGTTGAGGTGTCTTCAAGACTGCTCATACCGGTCGCATCAGCAGAACAGCAAAACAAGGAGAGATCTGTGGCAATTGGAAGCCATCAGACACAACACTATGATGTCCCTCAGGGCCCCATCATATCCCCTCTATTATTCAACATCTTCCTAACCCCCTTACCAATCCTGATTAAATCATTGAACCTCACTTGTTACAACTATGCAGATGACGGGCAAATCCTTGTAAAAATGAATGGCCTGCCAGACCTCTACAATTTAAAACTTGATGTCTGCTTTTGGGCCATAAACACATGGATGATGAATAACCTTCTAAAGCTCCATACCACAAAGACAGCGATTACGAACTGCAGAAAATGGCAAAATACCAACCTAATACCATATGGCCTAAGGGACTTAAAGCCCCTCCAACAATATCAAGACAAATTAGAAACCTAGGGATAACCATGGATACCAACCTATACTAGATACCACATATTAACAACGTCACTCAAAGTATCTTCTACTCAATGAAAAAATTGCGTCGCATCTTCCCATAACTTGGATACCAGCAGAAACTGCAAGCCATCATCACAGTCGAAATTTCCTAGCTTGGCTACGCCAACAGCCTTAACGTTTGTGCACCTGCATTCATCAAACACAAAATACAACTCATCCAAAATGCCACTCTAAGACTTCATCTCCGTCTTCACCTATGAGAGCACATAACCACAATCTTGCAATCACTCCACTGGCTACCTATAGCTAGATGGGTAATGTTCAAGGCACTTTGCATTGTCCACGAAGCCTCCCAAGGAAAAGGACTGCTGTACCTACAAGTTCAATTCAAGCAATACATACAAACATGACACTGTGCTCCAGGGTTGCACCACTTATCCCTATACCACCTCACTATAAGAAATCCATTGGAGGCACAGCTATCCCAGTACAAGCCACCAAGCTCTGGAACTCAGTACCAGCCAGATTTCAAAGCATCCAGGAGTATATACAGATCAGAAGAACGTTGAAAACAAGGCTATTTCCAAGACAACACGACCACCACACATCCCTGCAGTAGGGTCCTCAAGCTTCAACTTACAATCCACAGATTGGAAAAAAACAACCAGCAAACTTCTTTCTATAGCAGGTAAGCTCAGGAGGGCTGACCTATGGTTTGCAGGGCTATTATAAAGTTAGGTAATTTCATATACAACATTTCTGGCCCATACTAATACCATAACACTCAGCGGTTGGCAGCCAATTGTAACTTACACCTCTTACATTCATATACGACATATCTGCTACAAGGGTTGTCCATCTCCAGTACTGTGCAGCCAATAAACCAGCAATCACCAAATGATCACTCATGGAATAACTGAAGAGATCTGTCACATACTGCTATCAATCGGAGGATTTTAATGCAGTCCACCACTGCAGCTCCTACAGTCAGATATTGGATGATAGTAACAATACCCATCCCAACAGATCTCTCTTCTTCTTTCTCTCTCTCCAACCATGCCAGCCCAGGCTCACAACTATACACACAATTTCTGATTTGACAGCCCAGTGCTGGGACCAGCTAAGCGGACTATAATCGTAAGAAATACCATAAAGGGATACGCAGAGTTGTTCAAAGTGGTACTGCGCCTCTGTGTTTCTCATCCATCATCTACCACACTGCTATGTGCTGCATCCCATAACACAATAACCGCATCTCGGTGGTCATCACACATGACATGGAATACTTCCTACATAGGGTCACAAAACAAAGACCACACCCTTCCTATCACACAGCCTGTATGGCATTGCATTGATGCCCACTTAGATAAGCGCTTCAGGGTCCCACACAAACAATGAAGCGCTGTACAAATGTTGCAATAAAATACAACACAATACAATATTTATCATTTGTGCATCACCAAGATTTGAATTGATCCTATTAAAATCTTTGTTTCCATCATACACCAGAATCTTAAAACAAAATGTGCTTCATGTGTGCTTTTATAACTGCTTATATATTTTGAAATAGTGGTACAGTTCAACTACAGATATTGGACCGCCGAAACCGTGCTGGTGGTCTGACAACCACCACACTACAGGACCGCCCGGAGTATTACAACTGCTGCAGACGGACTGCCACGAGACAAGGATCCCGCTGGACCGGTGGTCCTTCCCCTGGCCTGAATATGCTGGCAGTGCCGCAGCTGGCACTGCCGAGCATATTTCGAGTTGCCATTTCACCGTCCTTTTCATGGCGGTGAACCCGCCATGAAAAGGGTGATGGAATGACAACAAAGGAACAGGGCCCCCAGCCGAATTTGGGCCTGGAGGTGCATGCGGGGGGGCACATGTAGTGCCCCTCTAGATTTGCACCCCCTCCTTGCACGGTGCGGCATGTGTGCCACACCGTGCTGGAAGGTGCAGTCGGCGGTCTTCGAGCGGCGGTCTGCCTGTTAGGTTCTTTTATGAGCCTGATAGACTGCCACTCTCAGACCGCTGCAAGACTGCCCGCCAGACCAGGAAAAAACTCCTGATCTGGCGGGCGGTCTCACCACGGGGTTACACCATCCGCTGTGGGACCACCAATCTCGTAATCAGGCCCTAAATGTTTTTTGTGTATTAGAAAAAAGTTGACATTCTGCAGTCTTTCTTTTTGCGCTCCCTATACCTCAGCAAGATTGTCACATCGTTCAATTTACAAACTTCTCTCACTTTGCAGTCAGAGAAAGAAAAGAAACAACAATCTCACCATATTACAAGATTAACCCCTTCCGTGCTTCCGTCGGCCAACGGCCGTCGCGAGCACTACCTCGCTAGTGCTGCCCACGTCCGTTGGCCGACGCGGCCCCGCCCACTCTTTTAAACTGCCGCACCGCGGCGGAATTCGCGCCGCGGTTAAGTGGTTAAGCAGCAATTTGTCAGAAGACATAGCCTGACATTTGACCTCTGACTTTGAACACAGAGCAAAAGATAAAAGCTACATTTAAATAATTTTATTGCTTGTTCACCTTCTGAACTCCAGCATGGTTATTTCCAGTATCTTTACTTTCAGCGCCTACGTTTTCTGATTAGATTGTACGCATTCAAATGTGAATGCAGTTTGTTTAAACTAATTTTTTATAAATATAGTGCCAGCTGCCTGGGTCAAATCCCCCCTCACCCCCCCTCCAACAGCCCTCCTCCCTGTGGCTATGGCCCTGATTATTAATTTTTTTAAATCATTCTTGTGCGTTTAAACCATGTCTTCAGGTTACAGTAATTTTAAGCCAGTTGCACCTTCTCTTTCCACCAACAAGTATCATATTTTCCTGCGCTGATTATTAAAACTAAAAAGGGTTCATGTACCAGTCCTATGAACACCTGCCTGTTAAGAAGCACCTATACTGTTCCATTAAATTTATATATGATGGCTGTGTTTTAAAATTAACATTTATATTGCATGCATATGGCCACCACAGTTAAACTGCTGCATGTTTCCTTTTTTTCCTTTCTTTTTAGTTTTGTGGTGTAGGCTTGCATTAAAAAACATAACAAAAAGCGTAACTGTTGCAACACTTCGCCACGGCCAAACCTATTGGCTCTGACAGTGCTTATTATCGAACGAGGTCAAATCCCCTGATGATTTCATCTGATGTGGATCAGTTTCATGCTCATGTCATGTGATTTCATGTGATATTAATGACATGCCAAACCTTACGTAATGCAGTCTGTGATGTCATCAGTATGCTAGTTAGTGGCTTTGAAACGTAAAATACCCTGCTCATTTTTTATCAGAGAAAACTTGCTTAGTTTATTATTAATACAAGTAACTTGATCTTCAGTTATTTTGCCATGGGATTTCGATGGGCCAACACCGCCACCTAGTGTCGTACGTAGGTTTTTATTTCCTTGAGTAACTGGAATTTCTGTATCCTGGCAGCTAGTTTATCATTAGAGTATTTATTGTTTACTGGCAGCCGCCAATTCCTCACTGCTATTTTCTAGAGTTTAGGTCATTTCTTTCCCTGTTATTTTGCGATTTCTTGACAGGGATGGTTAGAGGGAGCTATTTCTCTCATTGAAAAATGCTTTTTTCATTATCGGCGCCTGCATGTATTCTACTCTATCTATAGTAGTGTGTAACTATCGGCTATTGGTTTTGCCCATTTCTAACAGTGTAAAGGGCCCTAAAAACAAACATGCTACTCAACTGTTTCAACGTTATGGTAGATAGGCGCCGACGCGTTTTGGCAAATAGATGCATTCAAATTTTTTTATGAATACCAGGCAGTGCTTTAAATGGGCCGGTACTCACCGGTACTGAGTACCGGCACTTCTTAGATTTATCCCTCCGAGTACCGGCACTTCTCTTCTGCCGAGGAGAGTACCGGTACTCATGAAAAGGTAGGCTTATTGGCTGTGAGTGCTGGTGAGCCGGAGTGGAAGGTGTCTCTGGCAGCCGAGGCGCCACT
The DNA here is from genome assembly GCA_963921515.1 of Calotriton arnoldi. Taxonomy (NCBI): domain Eukaryota; kingdom Metazoa; phylum Chordata; class Amphibia; order Caudata; family Salamandridae; genus Calotriton; species Calotriton arnoldi. The sequence goes on from CAWUFW010002537.1 coordinate 784,987, forward strand.
TCTGTATCCCCGATCTGAGCCCCAGCTGAGCTATTCAGCAGGGCTCATTTGAATAATTGCCGGGTGCTCAGCATCACTCTGTGTTTGACAGAGCAGGGTCCGTTCAGGCCCCGTGCTGTCAATCGCAGTCACACTATCCTGTGCATTTGTGCAAGCACAGGAATCATGTCAGTCCCCTGGCAGTGGCATTCAGGCTACGGCCAGTCCGGCCCTGGTGGCAATTAAAAAAGCCATGTAGGTGAAGAGTATAACATGGCTTTCATCATACCCAAGTTTTTTGTGTGCCTGCTTATGTTTGTGTGTTTGCCTGCATTCGTATGCCTGTTTTTTGTAAGAAACAAGTGAGAGAGAGAGAATCAAAACACTCTCAGGAGGTATTTTAAAGAACATGGGTGGCACTTTGTGTGTACATGTCTGCTCCACGACAAAGATTCATAAATAGCATAGTAGGGAGGGTTGGTGGGTGGGTGAGTGAGTGAATAGATGAGTGAACAAGGGTGGATGTATAGATTGATGGATGGATGAATAGCTGGATGGATGAGTGAAAGCATGGATGGCTGGGTGAAAGGGGGTGGATGATTGGATAAAAGGGCGGATGATGGGTGGATAAGTGAAAGATTGGATGGATGAATGAAAGGGAGGGAGGAAGGATGGATGAAGGGGTGGATGATGGATGAGTGAAAGGAGGGATTGAGTGAAAGGGTGGAAGGAATGAAAGGGTGGATGGAATAAAGGAGTGAAAGGGTTGATGGATAGATGAGCGAAAGGATTGATGAATTAGCAAAAGGGTGGATAAAGAGATGGATGAGTGAAAGGATGAATGGATAGGTTTTGAGATGGATGGATGGATAGGTTTGGATATGAAGGATGGACAGACGGAATGGTGAAAAACTGAATGATGGATGAAAGACTGAATAGACGACAGAATGTAAAGGTTAAATGGTGGACATCAGCAGGTAAATGGTAGGATGAAAGGATGAATGGATAGATCTATGAAAGAGACAAGAGATATCTTCTGGGGAGGGTCATGATGATTTGCTTCATTTGCTTTGTGCCATAAGAGCTTTGGTTCGAAGTGGGGGTATTTTCAGTTTCTTCCTACTCACGTGCTGAAAAATATATAGTATTGTGCCAAACAACAGCAATTAACAGTATGGCATTAAGAAGGTGCAACTATTGCAAAAAAAGGAAATGTTAACATATTATAGCATTTCTCTTTCATTTTGTGTAATGAGTTAACTTGCTTTGTTTATATAAACACATTTCTCATGTGTTTTGGTAGGTGCTGCAACTAATATAGAAGTCGTTAAGTATCATCATGTCTTGCCTTTAGCCCCGCCCCTAGCCCCGCCCCTCACTACACATCTAGCTCATTTTAATGAGTACCTGCACTTATTTTTTCCCATTTAAAGCACTGATACCAGGCAATTCATTTCCGTGAGCGCATCATCCCCCCAGGGCACTTTCTGGGTAGAAATACGGCACCCCTGGCCTTCTGAACCTCAAACCTCTACAGAACTGGAGAGAGCACTGAAGGAGGAATGCAAAGATAGGCTGCACCGTCTGCTGGACTGCACCTGCCGCACCTTGGGCTAGCGAAGAGAGGACTGTGACTGTTGCTCCTGGCTTGAGGAAAAGTTGCTCCCAAGCCCCAAACCAAAGAAGTGACTCCAAGGGTCAGTCGACTGATCCCATGGAACCAGCACTGAGGCCATCAAAGTTGAAGTACACAAACTCTGCAAGTCAGTAGCCACTTCTGTAGAATCACCGTTGGGAACCCCAAGAGACCGATCCTTGATGATTAAAAGTTGCACACAAGGCTTCCGGACCAGGGAGTGTCGTCTAAGTCCAGACTGGTCCCCCGAAATGGACATCGGCCTCCATCAAAGGATACTACTGTGACTGCTGTAGACGGAGACTGGTAGCACAGCAGCAGCTGGCCTTCTGCTGGCTCCTAGAGAACTTCGAGGGGCCCGATCTCTGTGGCCAAAGCTGCCCCACCTGAACCGTGAACTGAAGAGTAACCACAAGGACATCCCAGTCGACCACACAGCACACAGAGCATCCTTGAGCTTCCTCCATCTTTTGCAGCTTCAGCGTCAGGACCACTCCGTTGAAGTCTATGACGGTTGTGATGTAAAGTTCAAAACTGGACAGGAGAAGGCTTTGGTGATCAGGTAACTGTCCAAATACTTCTTCGTGGCCTCCCTGACCTTCTCCCTGTCGTATTTGGTTGCCCAAGCCAGGCTGGAGAAGTCAAACACAACTCTTATAAACTGTTCAAAAGTTTCCATACTTTGCGATTACCAATGCTTGTTTGCAGTTGTCGTTAAACGAATTGAAATTTATATTTCCTTTGAAAATATACATCTCTACAACCCTCTGGTGGAGTTTGTTCATCTTGGACTCTAAAAATTCATAAAAATAAATCTATTTTTATAAATTGGTGTCTGGTTTGTTTCGTGTTGTGTGAGTCTTTTATTCAGTGCTTAATTTGTAAAATATGAAGTCCAGGTGCTCAAATGTTTGTCTGAGGCCAGACCTACTTCCCCCGGCTCCACCCACTTCCTCTATTGGCTCCACCCACATCCTTAACTAGCACTGCTGAAAGTCAGATGTAATACCCGATCTGAATTTCAGCAAGGAAGCCTTCCTCCAAGTAAGATTTTGATAGGAGGTTCCACTGCCCTGTACATTTTTTGAAAAAGAGTAAATCAAAAGTGGATATTTTGCGTGAGTATGAGTAATTTGACACCAAAATCCTACCGCAGGAGCACAGTAACGACGAACGCGAGTGGCTGCTGCTTGCGTTCTGTTGCATTTAGGGCTATTTGCTTAGCACAAAGTGCAACCTTGAGTTCATTTTGGACATAAGGGTGCATTACCCTACTCATGTAATGCCATGTAATCTTGTGCAATATCACTCTATTTACTACGCTACAGCAAATTACATGAGTTACACTCCACCACTACAAAGGGCTCGATCCTTGGATAGAAATCAGAGTCCTTTGTTAATCCTCTTGAAGGAACTCAGGCCCACCTTCACTGTCCACATCTTTCATGGGACGCCATGAAGAGGGCCGGACCACAGACCAGCCATGCCAAAGGCTGGTGAGGCTGGGGCAGTCACATACCTATGACTGACTTTGTGGCTGGGGCACTTACTTGCCTATAACAGACTGTGGTCCAGCTCTGTAAACCTTCTAGAGAGGCACCAACATGCAAGTGTCTCAATTAAGTCTGTGAATACCAACTCGGACAAGTTACTAAATCTGTCCCAGCCCTACTGTCCTTTAAAGAGTTAAAAGCTGGCAAAAATCTGCACAATTTAGATATTGACACAGAATAAGACACTCTGCCCAGTGAAAGGATTGAGCCTGTCCTCACAGCTCGGGCAGTGCTCACTGGACACTCTCAGATCTCCCTTTGTGCTTCACTGTCCCTACAATTCACCCTTCCTGGAATCACACTGCCCCCACTCTTCCAGGTCTTGCAGCACCCCATGCCTATTGTACTCACATCACACACACCTCTCTTTGGCGTAGATTCTTTCCCTCACATCTCCCTCCATGTGCAGCTCATTCCCCCACATCTCTCTCCATGCACAGCTGCTTTCCGTCACATCTCCCCCATGCCCAGCTCCTTTCCCTCACATCTCCCCCATGCACAGCCTCTTTCCCTCACATCTCCCCCCACATGCATCTCCATTCACTCACATCTCCCCCATGCACAGCTCCTTTCCCCTCACATCTCTCCCCACGTGCAGCTACTTTCGCTCACATCTCCCCCATGTGCAGGTCTGTCCTCTCACATCTCCCCCACACACAGCTCCTTTCCCTCACATCTCCCCCACGTGCAGCTCCTTTCCCTCACATCTCCCCCACGTGCAGCTCCTTTCCCTCACATCTCCCCCATGCACAGCTCCTTTCCCTCACATCTCCCGCCACGCACAGCTCCATTCTCTCACATCTCCCCACACACGCAGCTCCTTTCCCTTCACATCTCTCCCCACGCACAGCTACTTTCCCTCACATCTCCCCACACGCAGGTCTTTCCTCTCACATCTTCCCCACCCACAGCTCCTTTCCCTCACATCTCCCCCACGCACAGCTCCATTCTCTCACATCTCCCCACACACGCAGCTCCTTTCCCTTCACAACTCTCCCCATGCACAGCTACTTTCCCTCACATCTCCCCACACACACAGCTCCTTTCCCTTCACATCTCTCCCCACACACAGCTACTTTCCCTCACATCTCCCCCCACACGCAGGTCTTTCCTCTCACATCTCCCCCACACACAGCTCCTTTCCCTCACATCTACCCCCATGCACAACTCCTTTCCCTCACATCTCCCCCACATGCAGCTCCTTTCCCCCACATGTCCCTCCACACGTAGCTCCTTTCCCCGCATGTCCCTCCACATGCAGCTCCTTTCCTCTGCATGTCTCTCCATGCACAGCTCCTTTCCTTCTCATCTCTCCCTACATGCAGCTCTTTTCCCTCACATCTCCCTCCACGCGCAGCCCCTTTCCTTCATATCTACCTCCATCCGTAGTGCTGTTCACTCACATCTCCCTCTATGCTCAGCTCCTTTCCCTCACATCTCCCTCTACGCGCAGCTCCTTTCCCTCACATCTCCCTCCACGTGCAGCCCCTTTCCCTCACATCTCCCTCCATGCGCAGCTCTTTTCCTTCACATCTCCCTCCACGCGCAGCTCCTTTCACTCACATCTCCCCAAGTCTCCTCGGCTCAGATAATCCTTTTATTTCGTCCAAGAGAATTCTGTTCGCGCTGCAAAAGAGCTGACGAGAGAGACAATGTAGAAGTGTCTGAGGCCAGGGATGTGGAATGTGAGACACTGTGGAAGTGTCTGATGCCAGTGATGGGGCTTGAGTGAGACATGTCCTCAGGGTTGGTTCTAGGTTCAGGGGTTAAGGGCAAGGCCCAGCCCTTCCAGCCTCCTGACTACTGCTGACTAGTACTCCTCCTGCACACGGGCCCGAGCAATCATGCGACTGGTGCCCTGCCCGGCGCCAGTCGCATGATTGCTCGGGCCTCGGTTCATCATAATCACATACTGTATGATGAACCAAGGCCCGAGCAATCATGCGACAGGCTCCGGGCGGGGCACCGTGTGCAGGATCACTACTCAGGCCAGGGCCTTGCCCTTAACCCTGCCCTGATACAGTTGTAAATTAAACCAGTAAGTAAAATCCAAACAATCTAACGCTTTTTATCGAGCGCAGCGTAGATGGTTTGGATTTTACTTACTGGTTTACTTTACAACTGTATCAGGGGTTAAGGGCAAGGCCCTGACCTGACTAGTGCTCCCATGCACACGGTGCCTCAGCCCCGCCCGGCGTCGGACCAATACTCAGTTCATCATAATCATTCATACCAAGTCACCACGCTCGAGAAAAAGCAGCATTGGATGGTTTAGATTTTACTTACTGCCTGGTTTACTCTATGCTGGTGGCACTGCCTTTATTAAGAGGCCTGCAGCTTCTTCAAATTAACAGTGCCCGCCTCCGCCTTGACGTGGTCTTGCTGAACTGGCGCCACAGTGACTCGTGCGGTGCGTGTGTGCCGGGGCGTGCTCGGAATTTAATTTGAAAAAAGGTTACGCAGGCTGCCGCAGCCCCTACCCCCACAGGACCAAATACAGCCCAATCAGTGGCCCGCCCACGGCAACACTGAACCGAAGGCAAATACTCCTGGATATTATGGAGGTTTTATTATCGGCTGTCGGCACTCGGCTCTCAGATACAGTATGAGCACCAACACTCGTCTTCACCAGGGGGACTCGGTAGACAGTGTACTAGTTTGAACAACACTGCAGTGGGTGAGTCAGTCAATTATATTTACTATGATTATGACGGCATGCACGTGCAATGAGTGCAGTCACGTCCGTGACGTCCTTGATGTGAGTTCAAGTTGGCAGTGGCTGTGGCAGTGTAGACCCGGCCCTGACAAATAAGTGCCGGTGCTAAGCACCGGAAAGCACCGGCACAAATTAAGCACTGCTTTTATTTCATTGTTTGGTGCTTCTAAATGCTTTACACTAGTTCCTTTGTTTAAGCCTTGCTGTTCGAAGCCACAGCTACACAGGGTTGAGCTAGAGGTTTTGCAAATGAGCCAGACTAGACTGAAGACAGTTTTTGTGGGTGTATTACACGATAAGGTCTCATAACCATACCATACAATACACCCAAATTCTCACAAGCCCTTACCCAGTTTCTCCAGATGTTATGCTTTTTTCAATTTCCTGGATCTACCAATCATTTAACAGACCTACCAGTCCCTCACTTCCTATTGGCCTACCAATCAGTGGTGGAAGCAAGTTCGTGTGCCTCAGAGGGCTAAATGCTCCTTGAAGGGAGTCATGATCAGTTATGCCTGTTGAACATGCAAAAGGGGGGTGACAGAACAGATCAGTGGTGGCTGGAATAGTTTAACAGTAATGTGGATAAAATACCCCGTATGAATTGAATAAAGCAAGATAGTGAAACAAGCAAGCCATATGGATGTAAGGAGCTGGAGGGTGGGGTGTTCTCTCCTCCAGAAAAAAAGATGAAAAGTAGGCCAAAATACTGCTTTGTAAGGCATGATATATACCTAAACATGCAAAAAAGATATACAGTCTGAAGGCGAACTCATAATATAACCCAGTGCGTTCATTGTGCGCCAAACAATTCTGACCCTCATCAGGGGAGTTTGGAGTTCGCCCTCTCCAAAAAAACTTTGAAAAACTGCGGAATGGCCAAGAATTGCTACAATTGTGTTTAGACCTGGGATGTTGTGGGCATGCCCAGATTCTCGTTCCAGCAGGTTTTATTGTTCGGGAATGGGTTCTTGGCTGGTGCCAGCAGCTTCCCCACCTCTGTCCCCATACAGATGCACAGGCTGTCCTCTGCAAACATAGCAGCCTCTCAGAGTGTGGATCTTGTGAAGCAGCTCCCTGCAGGGGGTTCATGAGGCTCTTTTCCCCCTCTTGGTGGTGGTGTGCTGCATTGTTAACTAGAGGTGCTAATATTGACCGATAAATACTTTCCTTTCAATCTGGGCTGGGCTCTCCACACCTGCATAGTCTGCAGGCAGTTCTTTCCTTTTCAATAGGTTGTCTCTGGTCACTCCCAAAGTCAGGGACTGGATTGTGACAGGGAACCGGAGTAGAAAGGTATTGAAAAGGTGATAGGGAGGTTGACCAGGGCCGGGAGGGTGAAAGGGACTGACAGTTCCATGGGGGATGGGATGGGGAGGGTGAGAGGGACTGGGTGGGTGACAGGAAGTGATAGTGTGACAACAATTTATCTCGCATTTTTGGAAAGGCTAATGAAAAAGCCTTCACATCGATGCAACTTTTGCATCCTCCCTGCTGCTGTCACTCTTAACCCAGGTGGGCTTAGCTGCTAGTTGTTGAAACCCAGTGATGTTGGGTAGGAGATTGGAGTTTTCCTGCTGGATGTTGCACAAGGTGTTCTCGTCGGAGAGTTCTAGGTCTGGTTTCGCAAACATTTCCTTGAAACTTCTCAAAAAGCTGGAGTAATTGGAAATAAAGGCATCTCCGGAGGTAAGCAATGGTGCACCCCATGGCAAAGCTGGCACAGTCAAGGCACCTATTAGATAACCCACCGTGGCTTTTTCTTCTGCAAATTGCATGTAATTGGAAGGCAAAGTGTACCATTAAGGTATCCAGAAACACCTTCAATTTAGTTGGATCTCCAGAAAAATGCAGAATAGAAAGGAACATAACAGGAAGATCTGAAGCTCTGGCAGATGATGTCTGTTTCAAATCCACATTTTCATTTTACAACTGTTGAATCTCCTGAAGCTGTTGTTGTAGCATCCCTGCAAGGGTCCTGCAAGAGTTCCCTCTCTTGCTGTGCTTGGATTTGTGGGTGCTGCAACTTATCAAGAGCTGGGTGTCAAATTTCCTTCAGTCTTTTGCTCTTTGTCTGTTAGTGGTAATGGCGACCCCTTCCAGTAGCCACAGCAATGCTGGTGCAATGCACGTGCCCAGCAACAAGTGCATTCCAGAAGGAGCCTAAAGAAGAAAAAAAGGCCAAAGGCAAAAAACTTCCTGGAAGTCAACAAAAAGGAGCCTTCAAGGTAGAAAAGACAAGAAGGTGTGGAAGACCTGGTGACAAGATGACACTGAGCAATCCATAGGAAAAACACCTGGGACCAAACATCAGACTGGGGCGATGAAGCTGATGAAAAAATGACACTTCAGAATGTGTTGTGGCACAAAGAAGTGTTGCTTAGCTTGTTCTTAAATAGAGTGAGGAACAAGAAATATCCTTTCATCCATACTCTCCATCCAATTGGAACGCTGCATAAAAAGAATTGGAAAACTAGCCTCCATCTTCGATTAAGGAAGAAGTTTGATAAACAAGGCCCATGGAATGCTGCGCAACAGAGGACAATGAATTCACAGTGTCTCTCAAAGAGTTTTGGGGAAGACTGCATATGGGGCTTTTGTGCGGGTAGAGATAGGCGCTGTGCTGAAACACTTGAATAATTCTCTATGAATGTTGCATAAACCTGGTGAGTCTTGAGAGCGATAAAAAGTGTTATTTATTGTTTGGTGTCATCATAATTGCCTTTATCTGATCTTGATTTGGTTGTATTCTGTCTTTTGAAATTCTGAGGCTCAGGTATTTCCCTACCTCTTGTCCAAAATTAAATTTGTCATGCTTCTGAGTTAGGCCGTCATTTTGCAAGGTTGCTAGCACTTCCCTTAGGTTCTTGTCTTGTTCTATTTTGTTCTAATCAAAGACCAAGATATTGTCCTGGAATACCATCATTGCACGAAATCCATTAAAAATACCGTTTATAAGCCTCTGGAAATACTGCTAAGGCACTCACAAACCCAAAGGAAACCCTTTTAGAATGGATTGATCCCTCTGGTGTGATGAACACTGTAAAGAGCTTAGATTCCTTGTGTAACTCAATTTGATGATAAGAAATTGTGGTGGAAACAAACATTGCCTTCCGAAACTAATACCAACTTTTCCTGTAAATGTGATAGGGGAAAACTGTCTGCCCAAATGTCCTCATTCAAAACTGCAAGTTGGACAGTCTTAATTTGTCAGAAATCTTTAACAATGTAAGTGTTGGGGATTGCTAATCCGAGCTCTCAATTGGCTCAATAATATCCTTTAAACACAGATCTAAAATTTTCATGCATCAACATTCCTTATTTTTGTCTGTAAGAGTTGCCATTTTGCTTAATCACAACTCCTCCAAATTCAACTTTGTGTCCTGTATTACTACCAGAACATACACACGTGTGCTTTAACACTTTGCCAGGATCAAACACCTCAAACAATGGTTTCCCAATGATCATATAGAACATGCATGAATCCACATTCATAGTAACAGCATTACCATACATCAATAACTTGCATCTAGATAAACCCCTTCCATTGGTTTTAGAGGACTTTCTTTAAACACACAACCACTACATCATCTGATACTTCTACCTTGTCAATGTTCATTGCGCAATTTATTCTTCTCTGCCCCATTCCACTAAACTTTCTCACAATGTCCTTTCTGCCTGCAACGCTTACATACTTTATGTATTCTATGACAGTTTTTGCATTCATCATATGGAAAAAACTGCCACAGCTATAAAAAATATCATCCTATCTTGCATACACACCCCCTCCCCCAGTTTGTTTCTGAATTTTTCCCATTTTCTTGCCTCATTCACCTCATTTCAACACATCATTCATCAAAATATTAATTTCCTTGTGCTCCTCTTGGGCTCATTTCTAAATAATTCAGTTCTTCGAGCACCTTGAAGGTGGTGATCCCGCAATTCAAAAGAATGAGGTGGGGTGGTAGCTCCTTCTCTTCTCTGGTTGCCTGGGACTGGAATGCTCTTCCTCAGCATCTCCGTGCCATGAAGGATGTACAGGCATTCAAGTGAATTCTCAAGGCTTGGCTTTTCGGGCTATCTTATCAATAACAGAGTCAGGAGGCTGGTCAGTTTTCTATTCAACGCCGAGACACTCATTGAGTAGCTGTTGCACTTTATAAATCCCTGTGATTGATTGAGTTTTGATGATCTGTCAAAATCTCCTGGAGAAAACCAATCTGTGTGGAAATATCTGGCATTGCCTGTGCTTTTGTTGAGGTTTTTATATTACAAGTAGACGCATACTAGTGATAAAATGTATTTGGGATAAGGGTAAAAGGGGCCCCAGTAAATCCATTCCTATTCTTTGAAATGGAAAACCCATTATGGGGAGAGAGTTTAGCGGTCCATTTGTTGCATTTACGGGATTAAAAAGTTAACGGACTACACAAACTCTAATACACTGTTTAATCTGCCTATAAATTCCTGGCGAGAAATACTTGTACAATACAAAACCTTGTTTTCTTGCTTGTCATGTGTCTTCCACCAATGTGGACATGAGCTTCATCAAGTAATTGATTTCTAAAAGCAATTTCTTGCTTTTCAGGATGTATTGTTCACACTAATCCATTATCTTTAAGAAAATATGATCCTAGTATAGATCACTGTGTCTTGACCTCTTTCTAACGTTGAGGCCAAAGTGGGATCTTCTCACTGAGCTGCCTTGGAATCTCTGCCTTGTTCCTGGAGTTCTGTCTCATTTTCTTCTTCATTGATTAAACATTCTGTTATATGCAAATAAGCTAGACTATATTTCTCCTTCTCTGCTCTATGTTTGCAACAAGACTTAATGGATCTATTAGGTTTAGTTTCAATATCTTCATTTGAAAAGAGCGCCTCTTTCCAAATTGATTCCAGAATTCCTTTCTTTGCTCCACACTTTTGTTTTAAACAAGTTTGGAAATTCAGATGGTCTATTCCCACAATAACTTCCTCAGTTAATCTAGGAACTACCGCAACCTGAATTTGTGTTCTTCTATTTTCTATTTCCACAAGTACTTCAGATGTAGTATAATTTTTCTTACTTCCAAGTATGTATGTTATCCATATTCAAGGACCTTCATTCCTTTGATGATGTATTACCAAATATTCTTTTATCACAGTTTGTCAACATCTTGTATCCAGAAGTGCTTGGACTAGGTAAACATTTTCCTTGCTAGTTTATCTATATGGATTTCCTGGATCTCCTGCATACATGCTTTACCTTTCAGGACACACACTTTCATAGGTTCTGTCTTTTAAGGCCATAACTGAGCAATGTGCCCTCACTCCCCACGGTCAAAACGGTGGGGACTCTTGGGAAAAAGTGGAGTTGAAGGAGATGTAGATTTAGTTATGACTTTTCTATCCTCCGCAGATTGGGACTTATTTTTTTTTTAATTGCAAAAATGTTTAGATCCTCCTGAATTCCGAGAAGGTCTTCAGATGCTTTTAGTGTCAGGGTTTACCTTCCATTCCTGAGTTTGAAGGAAAGTGCATGCTATATTGACTGCATTATTTAGTTTCAGTTTGTACCATTTCTGGATGGAAGTTGAAAGGGACTCAAATTGTTCAAAGATAATCTTTTACAATGCAATCATTAGGCCATAACCACTTTCTTCCCAAGTCTTTTATTCTGAAAAAATAGCTCCAGGGCTTTTCCCTGCTTTCCACCTTTTTGTTCTAAACTTCAGTCGATATGCTTCTTTGTCTAGTCAAAAATTTTCCAAAACAGCTCTTTTAACTTCTAATATGGTTTAGTTCCAGCACGTTTGGCTGGCCAAAAGGCCGACTGCAACTCTTCCGCTAGCAAGGGTGCAATATATTTCCCCATCTTTCTGACTGACAAACACTGATTCATACTTCCTTTTCAAAATGTGTAAAGAAGCTTACAGGGTCATCTCCTGGAGTATATTTCTGTAACACCAATGCTGGTATATTTGGGTAAAGTCAGGTGTCAGCGACATCATCTGCTAAACCGATGATGGTGTTGTCTTAGGCAGATAAACTACAAGTGAGGTGCTCTGCTTGGGATTGTTGTGCATTCTGGTCCTGCTGTTCTAATGCCCATTTTAAATGCCTCTAACCTTCTACCGGTTGTTGTATCATAGTTTCCATTTTTTATTGGCGTCATCACGATCCCACTTCTGACACCATGTGTGGACGGTTTCAATGTTTATCAAAGTAATCATAACCATATAATTTTGCTTTGCCTTTTACTTCTTACAAAGATTGATTATATTCACCCTTTGCAGTTTAGGATTATTCTGTATTAACAATTTCTCTATCTTCTTTGGTAGTTTCATAAACCAAATAAAGATGTTCCAGTTTTCAGGCTGTCAAATAAGGGTAATAACTGTTCACAATAACTTTTGTCCTTTTATATTGCATTTGTTTACTACTACTCCACTGTCTGTTATTGATAACCTCTTACTTCATTACCTTCTTTTCTCTTTTACAAATTGGTGTTCAGAGACTTCACTTTTCGGACAAGAAGGTTGTCAACGTAACAGCAGTTGCTCTTTTCCTCGTCTCCAACACTACACTTCCTCCACACCATTGCTTCTCATCCCTTCTCGACTGAGAGCCACCTATCACAATTGGGTAATTCTAATTTCAGCACCAGATGAGCAGCGTCATAGCAATTTTATGAGCCCAGATCTCAGCTTAAACAAATGTCACAATGAGTCCTTGATTGATGACTTCCAACAAGGAACACAGAACATTCAATGCCCTTGCAAGGCCAAGTGAGCCAAACAGACACAAACTCTGGCTCCATTTCTTACCTTGAATGGATGATAATTTTTTTTTTTTTTTTATTGACCATTTTCAAATAAACAATAACATTACATTACAAACAGGCCAGTTCGAGAGGGGCCGCTAAAGAATCTGTTCAATTGCAACATTAGTAGTACATTTTCATAGTATCTCACACCATACATGCCACCATGAATATAGCAATCTATATACATTAATCATCTAGATAGTCACCTATCCAGTGAAATATAATGCATGATTAACAGTGCTGCATATTGCTCCCAGTAAGAAGGTATAAATTACACTTATGCATCCTATATCCCTTCTCCATTGTCTCCCATATGGGACGGTTCCAGGTCTAACATGACAGAACAGGTAAGGAGGTACAGTAAACAGGCGCGAGGTGGGAGTACCCTACGTCTGAGGCGTGAACTGCGCATCCACCTCATCCATCACTTCGGGCGATGACTGTGTTTTTTGAATCCAAGTTAGAAACGGCTCCCAAATATTTCGGGGTCTAGAAGAGGGAGGCATCAATTCCCAAAATGTACTTAACTGCGTGTGCCCATATGTAACGTCTTTGACCCACTCTTTTACAGAGGGCACCCGCCGTCTGCCCCAATGGAGTGCAACTTGTCTCTTTGCGAACAGTAGAAGAAGGGCATGTAGCTTGCGCAACTTGGGAGGAGTATCCTTAACATATCCCAGTAGGCCAAGAGCAGGGGATGGGGCCAGCGACACTCCTATAATGCTATTCACTGTCTCGAAAACTAGGGACCAAAATTCAGCTATATTGGGACAGTTCCATGCAACATGTATAAACGTAGCCTGGGCAAAGCCACATCGCCAACAGTTATCGTTTTCCCGGATGCCCATGCGGTGGAGGCTCACTGGAGTTCTATAATATCTATGCAGAAACTTAAAGTGTATTAACCTCAATTTGTAATTCGGGGAAAGTTCTGTTAGTTGTCCACAGCAGTAGTCCCATTGAGCTTCAGTCAGTGGAATCTCAAGGTCATCATTCCAGTGTCGGAATGAATCTGGAGTGACTACCGGGGCAGTGTCTTGCATGTGTGTATATAAGCGTGTAATAAGTTTACGGGGAGACGGGAATTTCAGTAGGTTTTCCAGGGCAGGTAGCGAGGGCGGCGCCTTCGGAAAGTCCCCCCAGAGTGCTCGACATGCCGTGCGTATCCTGTGATACAGAAAAATCTCAGTGAATGGCACTGTTTTCCCTTCGGGCGCTTCAGGGGGAGGTCTAAATTCATCTTCGGGGTATAGGTCGGCGAAGGTATAGAGGTTCATTTTCAGAGCTAAGTTTTTACCCATGCTATCCTGTATGCAAGGCAGCATTGGATTTTGCGACAGTGGAATGGAGGGTGCGTACAGTATCGGGAACCCAGCTCTTTTGCGCAATTCCTCCCATGACCAACAAAGTGTTCCGGCAGAGTCTATGTCCCCACGAGGGCGGCGCACTTTTTGATATAATGCAACTTTTAGTGGGATTGGAGCCATCGCATCAGTTTCGACCGCCACATGCGGCTGAAATGGGGTCGGATGCGTCCAGAAATGCAAAAACTGCGCCTGGGCGCAAAGCGCATAGAGCTGCATACCAGGAGCTCCCAGACCGCCCTGACGTAATGGGAGTGTTAGTAAATTCCAAGAAGCCCTGACCTGGCTCCCTGCCCACGCCAGCGTGAGCAAATGTGATTTAAGGGTGGTAAAAAAGTGTCGAGTGAGTGGGACTGGAATATTGACGAACAGGTACAAGAACTTAGGCAGAATGACCATTTTAACCAACACTATTTTGCCGGCCAGTGACAGAGGCAATTTGGCCCACACCTTGACTTTCTCCTTCAGCCACATCATAGCCCTGCCATAATTCAACCTCCACACCTCTTGTGTGTCTCGGCTAATCCAGACCCCCAAGTATTTCACCTCATCAGCCTCCCATCGCAAAGGGAATTCCGACATCACCGGGGGGGTGCCATCCGTGAGCGGGAAAATCACTGATTTGGTCCAGTTTATAAACACACCAGAGAGCCCACCAAAACGGACAAACTCCCTCAACAAAGGATTTAGGTTCACTTCAGGGTCTACAATATAGAGAGTGACGTCATCTGCATATAAGGAAACAAGCAGACTTCGGGTGCTGAAACCAATGCCTCGCGCAGTATGATGTTGTCTTACGCGCGCGGCCAGAGGCTCCATTGCAACTGCAAATAACAGAGGTGATAGTGGACACCCCTGTCTTGTGCCTCGTGATATCAGAAAGGGGTCAGAAATCACGCCATTCACTTGGACACGTGCTCTAGGTGATGTATACAACAGCTTGATACGATTTATGAATAGTGGGCTGAAGCCTATGCGTCCAAGAATAGAAAAGAGGTACGGCCATTCAAGTGTATCAAACGCTTTAGTGGCGTCTAAGAACACCACTGCAGCTTTTACATCTGGGTGCAAATAGTGTAGTACTGAGAATATTGTCCTTAAATTATGGGCCGTGGATCTCCTCGGAATGAATCCCGATTGATCGGGAAGCGCTATCATAGACAACAGGGGCTGTAATCGGTTTGCAATCAACTTAGCTAGAATCTTTACATCGACGTTGATCATAGAAAGCGGTCTGTAGGAGTCCAGCTCCTCTTCCGACTTCCCAGGTTTCAGAAGCGTGAGGATTGTCGCCTCTCTCATGGATAGGGGCAGTACACCCTGCTCTAGTGCCTCCTCATACACAGCCAAAAGCCTTGGTGCTAATTCCTCTGCATACACCTTATAGAACGCCGTGGTCAGGCCGTCAGGCTCAGGGGCCTTGCCAAGCGGTAGACTTCTAATAACCTGAACCACATCTTCCACCGTGAAAGGGAGGTCCATGTACTGTCTGTGTGTATTACCAAACCAGACCAGCGCTAGTGAATCTAGGAAAGACTGTAACTCCTCTGTACATGTAGTATGAGTGGTGGTATATAAGCGAGAATAAAATGCAGAGAATTCCTTGGAGACTTCCTCCTGACCCCTAACTACATCCCCCTGTGGAGTTCGTATCTCATGGACATATGTCGCCGCCCTTGATGGCCTAATCATGCCAGCTAGAGTGCGTCCCGGTCTGTCTCCCTCTCCAGACCATCGCGCCTCAGCATATTTACCCCAAAATTTTGTTTCACGTTGTGCCTCCTCAGCATAGTCTAGCAACAGAGCTTTCAACTTTTGCGCAATTTGAGGCTCATTTGCAGAATAGAAGGCATCTTCGAGTGTCTTGATCTGGGTCTCCAAAGAGGAGAGCGTTCACCGAATTTCCCTCAGCACCCCGGCCTGTCTCGCAATACACTGGCCCCTCACCACCACCTTGAACGCCTCCCAAAGCGAAGCCTCAGTGGTTACCGATCCCTCGTTGTTGGTGAAATATTCCACAATGTCCACCCTTATTTCCTCCTTGAAGGCCTCATCAAGGAAGGCATGCGTTGGAAGGCGCCACCTAAACGCCCTGGGGATAGACCCTGGTAGTGATAGCCGCAGCAAGCAGGGGGCGTGGTCTGACAACGTACGCGGCAGGTGCGAGGTATCTACGGTCCAGGCAGCGACGTCTCTAGAGACCAGCCAAAAGTCCAGGCGGGACCATGCGCTGTGGTGGTCAGATATACAGGTACCCTCCCTCACCAGGGGATGCCCGCTACGCCAAATATCCACCAGATTCCCACCAGTAATTATAGATTGTAAGGCATTAGTTGCGGCCGGATGTAAGGACCTAGCTACCCCTTTTCTGTCCATCGTATCATCGAGTATCGCATTAAAATCCCCGCCCCATATCACGGTATCACAACCTGTCATTTTGATTCTAGACCAAATATCCAGGAAGAACTCAGGGGAGTCAACATTCGGACCATACACCGCTGCAATCACCAAAGACCTCCCTCCCAATGTTCCACACATAACAACAAACCTCCCCTCGGGATCTTTATACACTTCTCCTTCACGCCAATCCACCCCTCGCCTGACCAGTATAGCCACCCCCCGGGCATAATTAGAGTAGATGGCGGAGTACATGTGTCCCCATCTATTATGCTGTAACCTTCTTGACGGTGTAACGTTTAAATGCGTTTCTTGCAATAGACATATATCAATATTATGCCTGGATAAATAAGTATGCACAAGCCTGGACTTCCTACCGTCATTTAACCCTCTAATGTTCCAGGTAAGCAGATTTAACGGTGCAGCGTGTACATATCCTCAACAAGAGTTTCAATTTGGATTGGGCACATCGGGTGTGTAGTATGTAAAAGAGATTGTGTGCGCGATGGCCTACATCCCAAACCGACACTGGCGTCAAACAAACAAACAGACCCCACCCCCAACCCACCACCCACTCCAACCCCCCAATCAGGTTGTAGAGTATCTCCCCATACCCAACGAAAACGTAATAGACCACAAACAAAAAAGGGGAACTTTCCCATGAGGGCGTAGTGGCGTTAGCAATCACCCCTGAATTAACAGGGTGGCCGGGAATTCTGCAGTGCTCGTTACAAGCCCCCCGACACCCCTAAATAAAGCAAACATTCAATCAAAACATGGTCAATGACCTCACAATCCAATGTACATTTGTTACCACAGGACTCCTTGACGTGGAACAACCGGCAGCTAGCTCAAAAATGCATCAGAGTACAGGATTAGTCATTGTCACTTAAGTGGCCAGTCACCGAAGCTTCAGCTACTCGGGATTCCTTCGCTTTCTTACCACCAACGTGTTTGGCGAACTTTAAAGCGGATTTCGCATCCGTGAAGTAGTGGGCGGTGCCATCATAGGAGACCTTCAGCTTGGCTGGGTAGAGCAAGGAGTAAGGGACCTGCGCCTGCAGGAGTATGCTCTTGGCTTGCAAAAATTCACGCCTCGCCGCCTGTACCGCTGGAGTAAAGTCCGGGTAGAACGATATGTTATTGCCCTTGTGAGATATTTGGCCCTTTTCTCTCGCCATTCGCAATATATTGTCCCGGTCCTGATAATTCAACAATTTGGCCAAGATCGGTCGAGGTGGTGCCCCCACCGGAGGCTTCTGACCAAGGGTCCTGTGTGCTCTCTCTACCACGAAAACAGGAGACAGATGAGGGTCAAACAGTTCATGCAATAGGTCAGCCACAAAGGTTTCCATCTTGGAAATGGCGGTGGTCTCCGGAATACCAATAATGCGTATGTTGCTTCTCCGTGACCGCGCCTCCAAATCATCGTTCTTAGCGCGGATAACTCCAAGGAGTTTATCCATATGCAGCAGCTGTTCCTTAGTCTCCACTTGACATTCGTGGAATTCGGTTTGGCGGTTCTCCAGAACATCTAGGCGAGTTTCATGTACCGACACTTGAGTTTTGACCGAGTCTAACTGCGCAGTCAGGGTGTCTAGTTTAGAATCAATGTTGCGTAGGCTAGAGCGCATTTCTAGCATGAGTGTGCGTAAGTCCTCACCTCGATCCTCTGCAGGCGTGTCTTGGTGGTCGTCCATTGGTGTGTCCGAAGCTGAATCTGTTTGACGCGTGGATCTTTTATCAAAAGTGAGCTTCGATTGTTTGGTGTCGGTTTTACCCATGGTAAAAAATGACCAAACTGACTTTCAGTGTGCGCAGAAACAGTGGATGTTCAACAACTTCTGAGTACCCTCTGTATAGATGTCGTCCCCTCGGCCACTAGGTCGCTCCCCGTACCAGGCACCATACAAGACAGTCGATACTCCGTGGCGCAATCCAGGTCTGTCCCCGCCTCACAATGTCTAGCTATATGCGCCAACGCCGCCTTTTACAGGTCTCCCATGCCAACAATCCCAACCCTATGCCACAGGAGAAGGAGAGCAAGACGGGGTCGCGCTGCCACAGGAGTGAAGAGGGGTCCTAGTCCGAGACCGGGGCACACCGGGATGACAGAGATAGCTCCACGGGGGGAGGAGGCAATTGCAATCGTCAGCAGGTCTAGGGTGCCCCGCAGGGAGATGGTCCGCTTCTACCACTGCTCACCTTATGTGGAATTCCACCGCCAGGGCGTCGCACCTTCCGCAGGTAATGACCCTCTTCTCAGCCTCAGAAGTGCCCAACCTGTGCTCCAGCAGACACTCTCTCCCACCTGCAGCACTCCCCAGTAGCCCGTGGGGGCCTGGCAGAAAGGAGTTGGTCACCAGCACCCAGGGACAGCTATGAGGCCTTTTTCCCCCGTCTCCTCCGCTCCTGCCGTGAAGGTCCAAAAATGGCGGCTGAGTGTCTCTCCCTGCGTCGAGGCCCAGCTCCGCACCTCAGGGCATGTCCTCGGCCACCCGGGAACCAGAGCAGCTCCCGCGGTGCTCCTCGTCTTGCGGGGTGTCCCAAGCGCAGCCACGACGGTAGGAGCCGCCTCCGCAGGGTGTTCACGGCTCCACTTTCGAGCCGCAGCCTGCAATCTCCCCGCAGCCCCGGGCTCGAGTTTCGAGACGGCTGCGTCCAGTCCCCGCACAGGCCGGGGGGCGCATAGGCAGACAGCGGTATCACCACTCCACTCACAGGTGTACCTCCCGGTGTCCACGGTGCGAGTATGCCACCGCGCTCGATTCCGCTGTGGGTCAGCTACATAAGGGTGTCGGTCGAAGGCTCGCCACCGCACCTTATGTAAGGATTAATACAGTATTTCAGGCCCAGCCGGCGGAGCGCACTCAGCGAGCGGCCATTCCGCAGCTAGGCAAACCACGCCCCCGAATGGATGATAATTAACAGCACACCCACACTACAGTAGATGAAAATGACATATCAGTGTAATAAAATTAATTGATGATATAACTTTTGCTTGATCTAACCAGACATTTAAAAAAAAATGTACTACATTGTGAGAAGAAAGCTAATGTGACAGACATGTCTGCTCAGGGGAGATAGGTTCAACTCTTCCAGCGCACAAAATAAAAAGATGAATACTCAGAGTTGCTGAAATTCTGAAAAGATGCGTTGCCTATTCCTGCCCTAATGCTAATTTGAAAGAGTGTTTCTTTCTTTGATTCATATTTAATGGAGTGACGAAAGGCACTGTTTTGAAGTTGCAACCGTACAGCCCACTTTGCAGTTTCAGAAGTACTGTGCTAAATCCAGAAGGGATCCACTGACAGAATTTCAGCCACCATCTGTTTTGATCAGTGGAGGAAATTCTGCCTATGAATCCTCCTGTGGATTTGGCACTTCCTGCAGAAATTTGAGGGTTTCCATTACTGCCCACTGAGGCTACGCTCAAAATAAACGGATTCTGCCACCTTTGAAGGCAAAACAACAGCATCTATTTTGTAATAAACCAATTGATCTGGGAAAAGAATTCAATCTCCATCACAGTTAACCCGTAGGTCATCAAATATGGAGATTTATTTTAATTTTCAATCAAATGATAAAGCTTTCATAGATCAAGGCCATTGTAGGGACATATATAATCACAGAATCCAAGTGTGGAATTTAATAAGATGTATGATTAGAACCAACACGTGTTTCGCAACACAGTCGCTTCTTCAGGGCTGTTTAAAAGACAAAAAATACTACTCAATATAATCACAATAATAATAATGTTATACATAATAGTCACAAATATCCCAAATTAACAGTACATCACAGAATTTCAGAAGTGCATCCAAATCCCATTTTAATTTGGACATTTCAAAACATAAACATGAAACATTGAACATTTATAAAGCATTTACAGAGTTCTTCATCATCGATAAAAATTCTTCTTAAACACCTATTCTCATTAAGTATTGCAGTTGAACGCTTTACATTTCTTTCCTCCAGACTTATTCCTTTCAAATGATGTAACGCAATTTTTTATAACAGGGCCATGAAGAAAGAATTCTTGATTTAGCCAAGAGTCGAGTGAGTAAAATTAGTAGGAGTAATCTGCTCAAAGATAAGAAGATGTATTCTAGGGAAACTCAAGAGGTGATGAGATTTGCTACCACGTATAGTACGGGTAATAATTTGATCTAGAAGAGTCTTGTAAAGCCCTGGAAAGTTCTCTCCTTGGACCTTGCTTTTTTTTTGCTGAAGAAACCAGTGATTACAAATAGGAAGGCTCCTACACTTGGATTCTGTGATTATGTGTGTCTATAGAGACAAAAGGTTTTATCATTTGGTTGAAAATTGGAATAAATCTCCTTATCTGATGACCCACGGATCAACTGTGATGGACATTGAATTATTTTCCCAGATCAATTGGTTTATTATTTTATAGTGTTACATGCCGGTTGGGGACCGGCTTCTGGGATGTGCACCAGACTCATTCTGTACCCAAATCGCTTTACATTATCATTTATTTTGTAATTGTTGACTAAAAAAAGTAATTCTGATTTACCTCTATGGGTTACGAATTATCCTAAATTTGAAGAACTGTTTACAAGATTACAAATGTCATGATGAATTGCTAGTGTTAATCCAAGAACAGCTAGATGTTCTCAAATTGTATTCCCTTTTATTATGGGGTACAGGGGCTCACTGCAAGGGTCTGAAGGTGTGCGATATTACCTTGGTTGCCCAGCTCCACTTATAGTGACGGAAATAAAACACAACGTACACATGACTGACAGACCAGCGGTCTGCCAGACACACACATTATGTATTGTGTAGAGCTCTGATGCACAGCACTTTATTGGAGAGGTAGGCAGTACGGGCTTCAACCTTCAGCTCTCCAGCAGAGCACTGAACGTCAGTGTTGCACACCCAATGGCAGACCCTTCGTCCCACTAACTGTGCTTGAGAGTGCATGAAAACCCTAAGTGTGAGGGGTGTGCACTGACCTGGGTCCTGTGCTCCCTGTACCACATGTCTCAAGCTATAACTGACTGACGAGGCCTAAGTAGACTGATACCAGTCTGGGTTGCTTGTGTTTCCGACTCTAGAGGATGAGGCCTGGCAGTTCAGGCTGGACTGTTCCTATCGGTGCGGAACCAAGACTGATTTGCATGTCCTGCTTTCTTTCTATAATGCCAAGGTGAGCGATTGCCATGAGTTGAGATTAATTCAAGCATTCCTTCCATCATCTTGTTGTTTTTGCAGTAGACGCCCTAAGTGCGACGGGTAATTCTTTGCATATTGTGGCTTTCCATGGCATAATTATACCCGCCACTGGTAAAATGCTGCCACTGAAATATTGGAGAAAATGGTGGCAATTTTATTTTCATAACCGAATGTATTTCTTTTAGATAAGTACATCCAAAAACAAGACTGCCTGTCTAATCCCCAGAGTAGGGGAGCCCCTAGATATCACGCCCTATCAACCACTGTAGAATGGTGGCAATTCTTGGCACATTGTAGGCATCCATGGCATGAAGGTGCCTTGTGCATCACTGGTAAAATCTTGACCCTGTAATAATAGTAGTAATTCATGGCAGACTCTGAAATGAAAGTAGTAGTTCTTGACCTGTTATGAGCACCCATGGAGTAATGATACCCACCCGTGGTGTAATACTGGCCTTTTTTTAAATATACAAATCTTTTTTATTGAAATCAGTCTAACATCACCAAACAAGTCTGGTCATACATTGACGCTTATAAAACAACATTAGCATCTCAACATACACCTCCAAGACGGATCTCATCGTCTCTCTCTTACTTTGCGGATAAAAGACAAGTTGAAGCGCAGGTAGTCAAAAATTGTCTGAACATTCAGGAAGATAAAGCAAGTTGTTGGTCTTATCATACCTTGAGACTTGTGAATACAATATCAATATCTCAGCACCTGACAGTATAAAGGTGGCAAATATTGGCCTGACGCGAGCATCCATGAAAGGTGGTGCTGACACACAGGCATGCACGTTTGTTTGACAACCATGTTCTCATACAAATTGACTACAAAAATTAAGCCCCAAGAGGCAATTAATTTAAAACATTACAAATATGTTGCACCTATACTTGAAATCCCATTGAAGAGGCTAATTACAGTAAGTCAGCGCATGTTTGAGTTTCCATTCGTAAGCCATAACCAATTTCCCAGCCTAAAACGACTCTCTGGGAATAGCAGCCCGGTCAGAATAGTATCTCATATATCATTATACAGTGGACAGGCCCACGTAACATGATGGGAAGTTTCAGTGGTCGGATTGGACATTTATTCCAACGGGCATTTCCCTGTGGAGCTCGATCCTTTGGTAGGCGGTGTTTGAAGGCCGAGGCTATTGCCTTTGTCTCCAGCTTCCAGGGTTTATGGCAGCAGGCACAGCAGCAAACAAGCACAAGAGGGAAAGAGTGGAAAGAAAGAAACAGAAAAGACAGAGACAGGAAGAGGGCGGGCTGGTTTGAACCTATTTGCCAGGGCTACTTTTGGGACATAAAAAAAGTGATGGGTGGAATGCGTAAATTAATCTTGGTCACTGGTAATTACTCAGAGCAGCATCTCTATCCATCATTTTTATCTGGACTGTTCCCGTGAGGAACAGGGTCAAGACCGATTTGCATATGGCTGGGTCCAAACTGGGGTGGCATAGTGAGCAAAAGAATGATGGATTAAACCCAGATCTCTTGACTGGGGGTGAGTGGTTGAAAAGTTTCAGCACTCCGTCCATCATCTTGTTGTGTTTGCATCATTTTTATCTCGCCATTTGCGACTAAATAGGTATCTATTTGTCTTTCCTTATGTTAAGGCGTTATTTTTACCTTTTTGTGCATTTTTCTGCTGTTTATATAGAGCAAACTCAATCCAAAGCATTGGTTGTGGGTACGGGGAGATTAAGTGATTTGCCCGGAATCACAGGAGCCGACGCCGAGACTCGAAGCTAGTTCCCCAATACCAAAGTCGACAGCTCTGGCCATAAGGCCACATCCAGGTAATAGGGAGGTAGGCAGGCAGAAGCCACAGGAAAGCTTGGCTCTTAATCGGCTCAAGATTCCAATTGGACCCCAAGCTGTGCCAAAGCCAGGCTTCAGCTCGAGCCTGGCTCGAGCTTTCAATGGCTCGCCCACCTCTAAGCAACCCTACAACATTTTGGTTTATTTGGGCCCCTTCACTAGGGTGCAGCTTGGTTCCAGTGGCAGAATGAGCATGTAACCCATGACTGTGCACACCAGTCGCACTTAGGGCATAAAACTGAGGAATACAAAAAAATATGAGTGCAGTGCTTGAATTCATTTCAGCCACTGGTAACTACTTGGGACTGAGTCCCAGTACATCGTTTTTTCCCCACTATGCCACCTCAGACAGGACTCAGCCATATGCAAATCAGCCTCGACCCTGCTCTGATAGTAACAGTCCAGCTCGAAATGCCAGACCCGGTCCATACAGAACTGGAAAATAAGAAACCTAAAACCCGGTTTTCCTTCCTTCCATTGCCTTGTAATTTGCTGCAGTAGAGGTCTTATAGTGTGTCCGGTATGCCCCTCTGAAAGCGATCTTACCTGGCATTTTGGACAGGACTTTTCCTATTGGAACAGGACCAAGACTGATTTGCATAAGGCAGGTCTCTGTCTAGAGTGGCAAGTGGGTGAATAACAATGGTCTGGAAAGTTGCCTGTGCAATCACCAGTGGCTGAAATTATTTCCACCACCGTGTTGTGTTTGCAGAGTTGTTTTTGGTTCCCAGTCTGGTCCTCAATGCACTAGACTTCCAGGGGCATAGCTTTGCCTCTGCAGCTTGAAAGAGAGCTCTGCACCATCTTCTTGACCTTCTGATGACTTGTTAAAATGTACTTGTTCTGCTCTCAAAAGACAGCTGTGCACAAAGGCTTGCTCCCTTCTGGAAACACCAGACAGGGCCGGTGCTAGGCATGAGCAGTGTGGGCAGCTGCCCAGGGCCCCTAAGTCAGCCCTCCAACTTGGGGCCCGCACCAATGCGACAGAGTCAGACCACGGAATAAAAGGTGCAACCTTAGGAGGTCCCCTCCCTTGGCGTCACTGCTATGGTGTAGCAAGGGGAACCCGAGGGGGGGGGGGCCCATTCCCAGTTGCAAGAAGACACATTCCTCAGGTTTGTCTGGCAATTTGGCCTTCACCCCCCCCCCCCCTCCCACCCACGCAGAGGCTCCTCGGGATGGCTATTGCCCTGCTGTTTAGGTCCCTGGCAGTATTAACCATCTCTGGAGATAAGCAACCATCACACCTTCAGCCCTTGATGAGCTGTTAAGAGGTGCTTGTAGGTGACTGAGAGGGAGGGGCTGCAGCTCCAGGAGCAGGGGCATCTATTCAGATGCAAACAGCCTTTATGCAATTTAGAGGGGCCTCGCACATTCCCTTTCTGCCCAGGGCCCCAAAAATCCTAGAACCGGCCCTGACACAAGAGACCTGTTCAAGAACGCCCAGAAAAGTAAATGGCTAACCTACACACAACACAACATACACAGAAATGGCTGCAATGTGTGTGTTTAACCAAACAAACCTTGGTGAGTTCAGTTTTCTTTTTATTGAAGAATAATATGCCCTCCTCCTAATCTTCATACGCACGACAGTCCCACCCGCTGTCGAGACCCCTACAATGAGCGTGATAAAGGCGCGCAGAAGTATCTCGGTGAGAAGCTGCGGCCTCGCCAGCCTGAGAATGAGTCACTGACTACGCAGCTAAAAAACCAAATTAGCGGCTTCACCTGCAAGACAGCGCTAACAAAGACGTGCATTACGCAGGCCCCTTGAAGAGCTTTCGTCAAAGGGGGGAGGCAAAGGGGGTGGGGGTGCTGTCTTTTATCTGGGTCTTTTCTCTTTCAAAGGCACTACAGACGTCTCAAAAAGTTCAGCGCGATGAACATATTAATGATGCTATTATCTCTCACAGCCGCGCGAATCTCGAGTGGAGAAAGAGAGATAGGGAGAAGGGTAGAGAAAATCAAAATATGAAACAAAATAGAAAAAAAAAAGCTCTTCACCAGCTGACACATTTTAGCTGAAAGACCATCAAATGACAAGCCTCGCTTCAAAGACTTCAGGGAACCCAAAATGCAGCATCATGTCTTCATAATAAAAAAAAAGATTCTAGACCCTTTCCTCTTCTATCTCCCCTTCCCTCTTCTATCCCCCCTCTATCCCTCCACTATTCCTTTTCAATCCAAAAAACAGAATAACATGTCCACCACTCAAATTGATTTCATATTTCCCTATATTAACTCCCCTCCACCTCCCCTTTACTCACCCCAAACCCACTCTTACGGCTAAAAACTCCCCTCCCAAAAAAAATCTAGACCCTTCCCTCTTCCTTCTAAATCCAAATAACTGACTAACATATCCACCACTCAAATTACTTTCATATTTCACTATACAAATTCACCACCAATCCTTTATGGGTTCCTGAGTAGCGTGCTACTCGCCGAAAAAGCGCTTCAACGCCTCATCAGGGATAGTAAGCAGTATATAAATGCCATTACAATACAATACAATATTGGCAGTCTGAAAACACCAGCCAGGCACACCCACCACAGAAAACACCACTGGCTGCCCATTCAGTCCAGAACTAATCTGAAAATGCCATGCCAGGCATGGAGAAGCCTGGCTGGCTCTGCTCCGCTTCCCTCCACAAGAAAATCACACCATCAACCTGGGTGCCTTCTCCAGTCGTCCCTGACCAGCGCCCTTGTCACCTCCAGAAGCAATTGCAAATCTAGAGGACAGAGGTGCCACTCTGAAGTAGAAGAAGGACATTCCATCCAACCACTTGGATTTCTTCCCAAAAACTAAAAACCCATCTTTATAACCCACTGATCACTGACTCGGGAGCCGCGGGGCAAGGCAAAGCAAAAAGGGCAACTCAGAGTGGTATAACTTTCTGAACCCAGGCAACTGACCTATACACCTCGATGTAAGGGATATCCGCTCTGGGACCTATTCACAAAGGTGTGTAAAGTAGCACCCCTGCGGCACTCTTACAGGCCTTTGTAAACTGGCCCCAGAACATCTAAACTGAGAATATTCAGGGAGTATCCATGCACAATTAGGACAGAAAGCCCAGCTAAGGCGGAGGAGCGTCAGTCGCCCCACTGCTCTTAGAGCAGTGAAAAGGGGGAAAATAAAACAATAATAACAAGATTATTATTGTTTTATTTTTGGTTGTTGCGGGCTGGACTTGGTTAGGGCGGGGCGGGGCTGGTGGCTCAGGGTGGGAGGAGGAGTGGACTGTGCACACTAAGTGTGCATGACTGCTTGGCTGGCCGTTTCGCAGTCATGCACCAGCCAAGCAGTCATGCGCCCTTTGCATATTTCCCACCAGGCTGTAATGGACAGCCTGGTGGGGAATATCCACAGGCTCCCTGTCCCGAACTGAGTGCCGATCCATGGCACTCAGACCAATCACAACGCTGCATTGCAGCATTGTGATTGGCTCAGGGGAGCCTGTGCTTCCTGCAGCTTCTTCTGGACTGGAGTCAGGAAGAGCAGAGAAGCGGAGGAGAGACGCAGCCGTCGGAAAAGGTAAGTGTTTAAAAAAAAAAAATTCAACCCCTCCTCCCCCGTTCCCTACCAGCCGCCACTGCAGAAAGGACTGTGCCCTCTTTGCAGAAACAAATTGGGGGTTGGACGTTTCGGGGCTGATTCACAAAGAAATGTAAGAGCATGCAAAAGAACACTCTTGAGGCCGTTTACGAATACGGCGCACTTTCCTTGTTTGCACCACAGCGCACCTTTCAAAACATGCACTCTGCGCAAACAGGGAAAGTGCACCGTATTTGAATGCGGTGCCTCCAGGGCAGCTGCGAACTCAGGCTGCCTTAGGGGCAGCGCATTCAAGTGAAATATGGAGCAGCTGTTTAAAAGCTGCTCCGTGTTTCACTGTGCAGGCGGTAACCCGCCGGCAATTTTAAGAGGGATTAGAGATCCCCTTGCAGGCCGGTGCTATGGGTGACTGCACCCGCCTGCAAAAGGATGTCTGAGGTGTCCGTAGGAGCCCATTTTCTCCCCCCTAGAGGGCTGCCTTTAGTAAGCGCACTGCAAGAGCGCCACCTTTATGTGGCGCACTTTCAGTGCACCTCTTAAAGGTATGTTTGCCTCTGTGCCCACATTGGTAGTATGACGCAGGCACAGAGGCAAAGTGATTCCCTCATTTGCCTGGGGCCACGCCCCCATGCACTTGAGGGAACACCCTTTCATGATAGTGCTGGTGCAACATGTGCGCCAGCGCGGTCTGTATTAAAGAAGGGGACGTACAAGCGTCAATCAATCAATCAATCACGGCATTTATAGAGCGCGCTACTCACCCGGGAGGGTCTCAAGGCGCTGGGGGAGGGGGTAAGTTACTGCTCGAACAGCCAGGTCTTGAGCTGCTTCCTGAAGGCGAGATGGTCCTGGGTTCGCCGAAGGTGAGTGGGGAGGGAGTTCCAGGTCTTGGCCGCCAGGTAGGAGAAGGATCTTCCTCCGGCGGTGGTTCTGCGGATGCGTGGTACGGTGGCGAGGGCGTGGCTGGTTGATCGTAGCTGGCGTGTGGGCGTGTAGAAGGACATGCGGTCGTTGAGGTACTTTGGGCCCAGGTCGTGGAGGGCCTTGTGTGCGTGGGTGAGGAGTCTGAACGTGATTCTCTTGCTGACGGGGAGCCAGTGCAGGTCTTTCAGGTGTACGGTGATGTGGCTGTGTCGGGGGATGTCCAGGATGAGTCGTGCGGAGGCGTTCTGGATGCGCTGGAGTCTCTTTTGAAGTTTGGCTGTGGTTCCGGCGTAGAGGGTGTTCCCATAGTCCAGTCGGCTGGTGACGAGTGCCTGGGTGACGGTCTTCCTGGTTTCAGTGGGGATCCGTCTGCAGCCTCTTCTGTAATACCATTGTGCCTTAGGGCCAGTCAAGCGGGAGCACACGCCATTTGCGCCCCCGAGGCACAATGTATAATACGGGCCCTGTAGTACTAATTCCAGTACTCATAAATGCTTTTATGAAACAGCCCAAGGAGTCTATGAGGATTGCCAACAATCATGGAATGCGCACAACAGTACTTCCTGACCCTTTAACTTTGATGCAGGGAAGTGATAGGCATGAATAGCCACTCACAGACATGTAATCCATTCCCCTTGCATCCTCTTGTGAGCCCTCTGTAACCCTCTCACGCTGCAGATTAACTTTTTCTAAAAGGCACCTAGAAGCAATTTAGGCATGCGTGCCTTACACGTAAAATAAACGTAAACAGGTGCCTGGCGAGTAGGTGGAAAAGAAGTGTTTATTGCCCTACCCTAAATGTTTTTCCCATGAGTGCTTCTCTTCTGTCACGACTAAACACACCCTTAAAACTAGATGGTTGTGTAAGCGCGAGATGAAAAGTCCAGAAGCCGAACCACTATGCCTCCTGAGCTCTTGTTATCACTGGAGGACTAAACTAATCTCCAAGTTACAAGAGTACCCAGGGGAAAAGGGGAAATGGAGACACAAAACAGATGGCGAATCGCGGTCTTCACAGGGTGTCAGCCTGGCATCTGAGTGGGTAGTGGAGCCTTCTACACATCAATATGTCTGAAAATATAATGCAGAAATAAAAAGTTACTCTCTTTTAACTACTGCTTTTCAAATATCTACTGAATACAAATTACAACAATGCTCTTACCCAGAATTCCCACTTTCCCCAATGGCTGTTTACCCTAAAAGAACAGAAATGAACATGTCTTTAGTACATTTTCTGAACCCAGCACTACTCTCTTACGCCCACCCTTCCAGTGATGAGTACCTTATGAATATCTTAATTCCTTAGCAACAAAACAAAAAATAGAAACACTAATTTACAGATTATCAATACCAATTGAGTCCAAAAAGGTAGGGGACCTGTGATTCAATTAATTGAAAAGTCAATTTGTATGAGTTAATCAAAGTTTCTTAAAAACAAATTGTCCATTTTTCAGGTACAACAGATCCTACAAGACGGTAAGAGAAGTTCTTATTTACCAGTAAACATTGCAAATCTAGAGGAGAGAGATGCCAATCTTTAATGTATACGTGTGATATAAAGCGCTCTGACATCCTGCAGTGGTACGAGTAACATAACATGTGTATTTGTAAAGCGCACGTTCACCACTACGGGTATCTTGGCGCTGAATAACAGATGTTTGTTGTTACCCAACTCAATGGTACTCATTTTATCGACCTCAGATGGATGAAAGGCTGAGTGGACCTGCCGGGATTTGAACCTGTGACCATGAGGTCGAACACAGGCCCCTGCAGTAGACGCATTAGTCCACTGAGCCACCAGACCCCGCACTATAGCGCTACAAAAGAAATACAACAAAATAGTGGTATTTTAATTGTTATTTATGTAAATACTGGGACAGACCTGACATTCTAACAGTGCATGCATATCTCGCATACAGGGACTGAACAAAGTCAAAAGCATTCCTCTCTTCAGTACCTCTGAAGTGAAAAGCTGTGTTTTTGTTTCCCCTCTTTTGCCTTTAGGTGTGAGGCCCCTGATAGCTCTCAGTCAGGATACTCCCAACAAAATGAGGCCTGATGGCCCCTTAACTTTGGTGTTTGTTATGGACCCAGCTAGAATCTGATATGCCTCCTCCCTGCCTTCTCGTTGCTGCTCCTGCTGCTGTGAACGAAAGCAGACAACATGCAGGTGCTGCTGAATGTGTCCCAGTGTCTGCAAATTACACCAGGACAAGATCAGCATATTTCTGTGGGGCCCAACCTCTTTGTAGGGTAGACGGCATCCACCCTGTGAAAAGAATGGGTAGACTAACTATATGTGTGTACCCTCAACATGTGCCCTAGGTAAGTGGTAGTAAATTAATTGCAGGCACAGATGGGCTCTCGAGTACGGTCTTTATACTCTGCACTTGACTGCCCGTGGCGGGTCCAACTCGATTTTTGGGGGTGAGGCGATGTAGAGGATAGTGCAAAGACTAGACTGCGTCCTTCCACGATGGCCCATCTCTCCACAGGGGCCATGTGTCAGGGGACACGGCGGCTCCACTCGCACCGGCACGCAATGACAGCGGGAGAACTACAATTCCCGGCAGCCTCGAGCGGACGTCCGACGTCAGACGCTCCACCTCACGTGATGCAGGAAGACTCGGGATAAGGCGAGGCTGCGGCTACAGACACTGCCGATTATTCGTTTTGTCCGAGGATGGATGATGGCCATATCTCCCGTGATCCTGGTCGGGTAAGGGTGCCTATTGCACCACTGGTTCCTGTGTAACCCGGGGAGTTTCTCTAACGCTATATTTACACTTTGGGAGCATACCAGGCTTGGGTGCTCATTTCCTTTTTTCCCTACGTTGGTGAGCTCTCCGTTTGTGGTAAACATAAGAGCTCTTGCGAGGGAATATTATTTAGCGATCGTGTTTCATATGTACTGGAGGCCATTTGGATGAGATTCAAGTGGGTGTACATTACTTGATTTCCCTATGTTGGCGAACTCTTCACTGTACCTTGCCCACAGAGTTCATGCGAGGGAAATAGTAGTGTCCATTGTATATTCGGTAACGGTGTTACCGTTCGTGTGTATCAATAACGGCAAGAGGTTCTTGCTGTTGATGAGAGTGAAGTGAACTCTCAGATTTGGTTTCTTTATATCCCGGAGGTTCCTGGAAGTAATCCTATTAAGGAAACAAATAACCTCACAGACTATCGTTCCTAACAATGCCGATGAGAGTACTTGTTTTGCTTGTTTATATCTGATGTGGTTTATCCTCTTTCTACGCTCTATTCTTTTCCTCCACAGGGGTGATATAGACAGAGGTTCTTCAGAGCAACTGCCTTAACCCCTAAATACCAGGTATAGATAGGGGGAGTCTAATGCATGTACTAAACACCGGCACAGTAAAGTAATCACCTCATGAATCCTTTATGTTTTCTAGCAAATGGTATGAAGTAGAGGTTACAAGCTCATCACCCCTGTTAGCCGGCAATCTTTTCTTTCGTTACAGGTTAGTGGAAGTATGGGCATAATGGAGAATTAAAGTAGTATGGGAGGTGAAAAGGTCAGGATAGTAATATATTCTTTTGTGTTTTACAGGTCTCCTCCCCGCTGTCCCCATCCTTCCCTTCCCCGCTTAACCACCTTTTAGTCTGTGTGAATTCATATCCAGACTTGGGGCTGTTGAGAGGTGGACCCCTATGAGCATCGGTTCGATCCTGAGGATACGTTCAGGCCCGGGACACCATGTTAGTGATCCAGCGCGGCAAAAATAAATTTTTCCTTATGACGTTAACCCAGAAAAACACCTACTCAACCTGAATCATATAAACCTCATGTCGGTGGGGCCCATAACACCGCATACATACATTCACTCTATTTTCTGGATCAAACGCTAAGGAAAATGAGCTGCTGGACAAACGGGATACCTTATTAAAACGACAGAATTATAACCTATACATTATATACATTTACTTGGCATCCTGTCGGTTCTAAACATCAAGGTATTCCGCTATTCGGTCGATGGACCAACTAGTAGAATCAGTTGATGGCGATTAAGTCCAGCTCAATCACAATTAAAACCTTTAACATTTTATTAATCACAATTTTATTTAAAGAACCACAGACTCATTTTAGAGTTAACATATAATTTTATCTAAAATCTTTGAGCAAATGAGTAAAGTTCTTTATTTAGACAAAATACATTTGAAAATATTAATAAGCAATTAAGTAGAATTTTAGGATAGAAACTGGAAATATTCATTACCCTTGGCCATAGGGCGATGTCAAGAATGGTTCACCAGGAAAGAAAAGATGAACCGCAGGTCACAGGATAGGACTCCCACAACTGACTGACTGTCCCGCTAACCTCCTCGGACGCAATCTCCTCCCGGGCAACTCCCGCAACGGTCTCGTTCCTTCCCCAGTCAAAGTCCGAAGTCCAAAATGACAGAGTCTCTCGCAGCAGCAGGATAGAAGAAGCGAAGAAGTTTTTGCACAACGTAAGAGCAGACTCTCTTATACCCTATTCTCTAACTTGCTACACTTAAAGTTGCAATCTTTAGGGGCAGAAATCAGGCTAATTGGTCCATTGGAGGGGTGGTGATGGTCACCTCATCGCCCTCCTTGTTCGAACCAGTTTGAGGACAATAACGCATACAGTAGTTCTCGTGCTTAACCATGTCCAAAGGTAATTCAATTTGTTAATGATTTTTTGTGTAACAACTCTGATGGTCACACATTAGTTCATCCTTTGTCGCTTGATTCTCTCATCCGTTCCCATGCATATATGCTGAACTCTCTTGGCACGATCCTTGTTGCAGCTCAGACTGGCCTTGACATCTCTCACTCCGGGCACAGGCCGCATACACGTGACTGGACCATTCACTCAGCGCATGCGCGGGGGCCATTTTATTCAGCACACGCGATCTCGTCTTTTTCCGGCGGCCATTTTCGAAGCATGGCCTAGCAGGCCTGAATGAAACTAATATAAGAACAAACACAACAAAAATTAAAACATGGAAAATAAGCCTTTCTGTTTACCACCTGCCATTCTAAAGACCCGTGTTAGGTATTACCTAGCAGAAGCGACATTTAAAGCCTTTTTACTTACCATCTGCATTCTTTGCCACAGTGCAATTTAACTACGCAACACAAAACATGCAATTTTACTCTATTTATTACGCAAATCACAATACTAATGTTATTTTGCTTCACATTCGTAAATAAATTAGAATTTTGCAATGCCAGCAATGTTGCCCACGTGTAATGTTTAATAAAAGGTGCATTTGTTGATTAGTTCATGCGTTTCAAACGGTTAGTATCATTAATCGTTATGGGGTTATTAACTTCCAAGGGGGTACACAAAAATATTTTGTTTCCCCTGCTCCATCAATTCCCCCCTTTGGTGATTTTTTAACATCACCACTAAAACCTATCCCTACAAAATTTATCAGAAATATGTTTCTTGTCCACTTGCATTTGTTATTTTAGACAATTGTGTTCTTTTCATCTTGTCTTTTAGACCTTTTGTACATGTTCTCTTTAAATTCTTCCAATTCAATCTCTCCCATTTCTTGTTCTCTTGTTTCTCTTTCCTTATTTTTCTCATTTTCTCTTTATGCTTTATTTTGTCTTTTCCTCTTTGTAATGCACACATATGCTAATCTCAATATTAATATTATCACTACTACTGAAGTCACTGGAATTAGTATTTTCCCAATTAGAGAACTACCTATTTCGGTGAACCACTTCTTTATGGAGGAAAAACCCTTACCAAGTTTCTCCCAAGCACCTTCAACCTCCAGTGGGGCAATTTATTTATGCAAATCAGTAATGTTCTTTATATACTTCTGTATATTCTGACTTTTGTCTGGAATGTAAGTGCAACAATGTTGTACTTTCAACATTCCACAGACTCCACCCTCTTTCGCCAAAAGAATGTCAAGGGCAAGTCGATTTTGCATTACCATAGCTCTCATGGCAACCATTTCGGTATTTATCATCAAGAACCCTCCAGCAGTTTTCGTTGATAAACGATCTACTACTGTAGACAATTTCCGAATTTTGTATGCATTCAAAGATACACCCACTGCTGGTATCAATGCTCCAAAAATGTCACCTATTATCTCTGAGAAGCTTTCCCTTCTCCTACGGGTTAATGGTTTACCTATCTCGTGAATTCCTTTCGTTCCTCTCTCCACATGAAAAATCTTTGGAAAGACCAGGCCTAGATAGCATGTTCCATACCAATGGTCCGGCAACCTATAATAGGCTCGGTTTCCGCAAATATAATAGATTCCTGGGAATACTGGATCTTTTCCTCCTTTGAATCCCCATCCCCCTATAATTTTGTATGTATCTCGGCACTCACTAGAACCCACGAAATAGTTATCATACATAGTGTTATCTCTACTAATACACAACTTTCCCTGTTGGGGCCAATCTAAAACCATGGCTGCATTCGTTTTGCTCTTGTCATAACTTTCCTCTTCAAACGCCCAAGGTGGGGTTTTCGTCTTTTCTCCCATTGCTTTTCTTTGAAACTTAACCCTTCTGTCTTCTACCATGTCTAGAAAAACCTTTTCTTCCTTTCTTAACCTACAAGTAAGGTTATGTCTAAATACATATTCTAGTGTGAGTTCTTTTGTTTCTAAGAAGAATTCTCCAAAAATCTTTGCAAGTTTCACCTTATTTAGTTCAGGGACTACGGGAACTTTAGCAAAAATAGCATCTGTGTCAGTGTAGTAATACTCTAATTTACCTGTTTTATAAAATAAGCTAGCTAAAACACTACAGGTTATTCCATACGTCAAAGGAAGGTGATGATACGTCACACCTTCTGTTACAGACGCAGGTAACTGCATACATACATAACAATATCTAACATCCATTGTCTCTACATATTCATACAAAAGTTTTGTGAAGACATTCTTGGAGAAATCAGTTATTGACTTATCCCTATGAAATTCAATACTATCTATCAGTGTTGCAGTGTTCTTTATGTTAGATTTCTTGTCACTATTAGTGTCATTCATGATTGCAGATGTATTTTCTCCAACTAATCTAAGTGGAATTATTATTGCTAAAATAAACCAAATAAGCATTAATAAACCTGTACAATAGAAACACATTTTACACCATCTACGGAAAAACTCACATCTAGATCTTCTATTCTCAGTGTCTACCATGTTGAAATATAATCAAAATATATGTACAGAAAATGTGTTTCCACACCTCAGAATGACCTTTTTGCCGTTTTACCCTTTCTTTTATCATTGACTTTCTTTGACTTTATCAGTTTGTGTGTCGAGTCCGGTTTTCTTTTCTCCTCTTCAGGAAGGGCGCAGTTCACTCTCACCCACTTGTTCACAGTCTTTGTCTCGGTTTTCGTGACTGCTATGCACTTCTTCAATGTCAGGCAGTGCTATGTATACCCATTCAGGTGACTTGTATTTCAGGTTAGGTCTTTTCACTCTTTTGGGTCTCTGCAATTGTCTTTTATTTGTTTCTCTTTGTTTTTTCTGACTTGTTATTTCATTTACTTGTTCTGCATTGTCTTTGTTCAAATTTATTAGCTTATATTTCAGTCTTTTAATTTCGTTGGGCCAATTGTCTCCTTTTCTTGGCCTTTTCAGTTCGTTTTCCTTTTCTCCTCTTTCCGCTCTCCAAGTTCTCTTTCTTGGTCCTATTCTTTGCCTTATTTCTTCTTCACTTTCTTCAGATTCTGTCTCAGATCTCACTTCGCTTTCTCTAACTTTGAACTTTATGATCTCTGCCTCTGTGTCTGAATTCGATTCTCCTTGGATTTCTTCTGCTTGTAATTCTGTGTCTAATTCTCCTCGTGTTTCTTCAGCAACTTCCTTAACCTCTCTGTCTAAATCTGAATTTTCTTGGGTTTCTTCTGCTTGTAATTCTGAGTCTAATTCTCCTCGTGTTTCTTCCGCAATTTCCTCAATCTCTCTGTCTGAATCTGAGTTTTCTTGAGTTATTTCTATAATTTCTGGAGGAATTTCCCCAAAACTTGTACTTGGCTGTTCACCGTCACTGTTTATTGGTTCAGTTTCTCCTGTTTCAATATCAGTGCTTTGTTTTTCGTATTCTATTGTTTGTCTTTCACTGGATTCAGGTTGGTCTGCTTCAGATGCCGAACTGGTATCTGATATTTCCAGATGTCGACTTACAGGTCGGTCTTCAGGATCTGGAACTCTGATTGTTTCAGTTTCTGCTTCAGATGCCGAACTGGTATCTGATATTTCCAGATGTCGACTTACAGGTCGAGCTTCAGGATCTGGAACTCTGATAGTATGGCTGGCATGAATCCAATTTTTCACACCTGCACACTTTACTGCAGTTGTCGTCACCAGAATCACTTGACGTGGCTTGTCCCAGCGTGGAACCAAGCAATTTCTTCTTCTGTGGACTTTTATGCGGATCCAGTCTCCTGGACTCAGGTCATGAGCTGGTTTTCTCTCAAGAGTGGTCGCATCCGGCCCAACCTGATGAAACACAGAATGCACCACATCAGCCAATCCTTTGCAATAGTCCAGTATGAGATCATCAGTTATAGTCAGCAGTTTGTTGACAGGTACGTATGCTTGTCTCATTGCTCGTCCCATTATTATTTCATGAGGACTCAGACCTGTTTTTCTGTCAGGTATGCTTCTTATGGTCATCAGCACCAGGGGTAAGGCATCGGGCCATTTGAGTCCTGTGGCTTGACACATTTTCCCTAACCTATTCTTTATTGTGCCATTTACTTGCTCTACCACTCCAGAAGCCTCTGGTCTGTAGGCACAATGCAGCTTTTGTTGAATGTCTAGTGCTTCACATATTAGTTGGATAATTTCATTCTGGAAATGCGTTCCTCTATCTGTTTCTATCGTTACTGGAAAGCCATATCTAGGAATGAATTCTCTCAGTAGGAGCTTAGCTACAGTAACTCCATCATTCCTTCTTGTCGGATAGGCCTCCACCCAACGAGAAAACAAACAGACGACCACCAGGACATACCTCAATCTGTTACTTGGGGGCATTTCAATAAAATCCAATTGCATTCTGGTAAAAGGACCTCCTTCACGTCCTATTGTTCCCAAACTCACTACTGTCTTCCTTCCAGGATTTATCTGTTGGCATATAAGACATCTTTGGCAAAGGCTTTCAGCTATAGCCCTAAACTTTGGGTTGTACCAAGTCTGTTTGAAAAGTCTGATCATGGCATCCCTACCTATGTGTGCCTGTCCATGGTACATCCGTGCCATGTTAGAGATCATGCTATCAGGCATAACTGGTCTTTCATCCCTGTAAACCCAGACTTCATCTTCCTCCCTCCGTCTGCAACCTGATTTTATCCAAACGTCTTTTTCCTCATCACTTGCCTCTTCCTGCAATTGTTTCACCTCTTCCCATGTTTCAACTGGGTTAGTAAACAGCAAGGGACATGAAACAATTTCTTTTTCCCTTCTTCGATTCATTGAGGTTATTTCTTTTTCTCTTCTTCGATTCATTGAGGTCATATTTCTGGCACAATATTGAGCTAATTCATCAGCAAAATTGTTACCCACTGCAATGTAATCAGTTCCATTTTTGTGAGCAGTGCATTTTACCACCGCAATCTGTTTAGGCAGCTGTATCGCCTCAAGCAACTTCTTCACAAACTCACCATTCCTAATAGGAGACCCTGAGGAAGTCAGGAATCCCCTCTGGGACCAGATCTGTCCGAAATCATGGACCACTCCGAAGCCATACTGGCTATCCGTGATCACAGTAATTCGGAAATTCCTTCCCAGTTTGCAAGCTCGAATCAGAGCAATTAGCTCAGCAACTTGGGCTGAACGTATTCCTCTCAAACAAGATGCTTCCATTATGGTTGCCACCGTACATACAGCATACGGAGCACTTAAAACTTCTTCATTCGTCCTCAGGCATGATCCGTCCACAAACATCACATAATCTGACTCTTTTAGAGGTTCATCTCTGATATCAGGCCTTGGCTTTGTGCAAAACTCAAGCACGTCCAAACAATTATGATCAACCTTATCTTTGACTTCTACATTTACTGCATCTGGCAGTAAGGTGGAAGGATTCACACTCGTGCATCTTACAATGGTTACATTGTCTTCACCTAAGATCACCTTTTCATACCTAGTCAGCCGACTATGTGTCATGAATTGTGTTTTTGTTCGGGTCAGAAGGATTTCAACTGAATGTGAGACATATACTCTCAGAGGATATCCCATCACAATGCCTTCACCTCTGTTCCAGACTCACACAAGTAGCAGCTACTGCTTTCAAACATCCAGGCAACGCTTTTGCTACCGGATCTAAAACAGCTGAAAAATAAGCTATTGGTCGTCTCATTCTTCCATGCCTCTGTACTAACACTGAAAGTGCACATCCGTCTCTTTCACTACAATACAGCTCAAATTCTTTCTCATAATCAGGCATTCCCAATGCTGGTGCTTCACACAAACTTGTTCTCAGTTGCTCAAAAGCCTTCATTTCTTCCTCATCCAGCGCAATCGGATCTTTGACATCACTCTTTGTCAATCGCTGTAAAGGTTTTGCAATCAATGAAAATCCACTTATCCACTGTCGGCAATAACCAACCATTCCAAGGAATATTCTCACCTCTCTTTGTGTCATTGGGGCTCTCATTCCTTTAATAATCCGTATTCTTTCTGTTGTCACTTTTCTTATCCCTTTCTCAATCTTATGACCTAAGTACTGTACTTCCTGTTGACAGAATTGCAGTTTTGATGGAGACACCTTGTGTCCTCCTTCTGCCAAATGATTCAGTAAAGCAATTGTGTCCGTAACACATGCTTCTCTGGTCTTTGATGCCACCAATAAATCATCGATATATTGGACCATTACAGATTTTTCAGGCATTTTCAAATTTTCTAAGGATTTCTTCAGAATCTGATTAAAAATAGAAGGACTTTCAGTATACCCTTGAGGAATTCGGCACCATGCCAAAATACGTTCTCCCATCCGAAACGCAAATAATGGCTGGCTGTCAGGGTGCAATGGAATAGAGAAAACTGCATGGCACAAATCAATAACTGTGTACCATTCTGCATCATGAGGGATTTGATACAGTATTACAGCAGGGTTTGGCACAATTGGGCAGCAAGGAATAACAATTTTGTTCACTTTTCTCAAATCCTGTACTATCCTATATGTTCCATTTGGCTTTTTCAATCCCATTATAGGAGAATTACATGGACTGCTCATTATTTCTCTCAAAATTCCTTGTTCAATCATCTTATTAATTACAGGTGTTATTTCTTCAATAATTTCTGGTGTCAATTTGTACTGCGGGGTGTTTGGGTAATTCGTTCCTTCTTTTACAGAAATTTTTATTGGATCAACTTCTCTCATTAGTCCAATATCTTCACCTGTGAAATCCCATACATCAGACCTGACTATTTCTTTCAATTCAATAGGGATTTTCTCTGCATCAAACACAGGAAACATATCATACATTCCTGGTTCTAGTTCTGCCATTTTCATTTTATACAGAACATCATCATCTGTTGTCTGGAAAGCAATACCATCTGGAGTACAGTAGATGGTACAATTCATTTTGCAAAGCAGATCGCGTCCTAATAAATTTACAGGACTACAATCACACACCACAAAGCGGTGCATATCTTTAAATGGACCAATTTCCACCTCTACTGGTTTTGTAAGAGGAGTTTTAATTTGCCTGTTTGAAACACCTACAACTTGGATGTATTCTCCTGAGAGAGGAAGATTTGGAATTTCCACTGACCTAACAGTAGAACGGGTAGCACCAGTGTCCACAAGGAATGTAACATTTACACCATTCACCTTTCCATCCACAAATGGACCTGACTGATCTACCTCTAGAGTTGCGCCAAGCACGCACTCCTCTTCCTCTCCTAGGCACCGTCATAAGCTTTCATCCGATTCATCTCCATTTTGCCGTAACCAATACTGTGAAACAGCAGCTGCGCGCGGCAATTTTGTTACCTGCTCTCCTCCGTAGAATCCTGCCTCTGTACTGTATCTTTGAGGATTTACACTCTTTGGAAGAGGTGGTTGCGGCACCTGACACTGTTGAGTAACTACCTGCAGCTGTTGCGGCTGTTGGTAACTCATCTCATTTTGCACCTGTGGATTTAATGGTTGATTCTCAGTATTAACTCTCGGAGGTAATTTACACTCGTTTCTCCAGTGCCCTAATTTTCCGCAATTATGACATGGCCATTTCTTTTTAGCTTCTTCTTTACTCATCTGACCTTTTCCTTTACCAATATTCGGTCTGAACTTGGTCTGTTCTGTGCCACTAGATGGATTATTCATCTGAGCTTCGTGCTTTTCTGCAACCTTTACTTGTGCCCACATTGCCTTTTCCTTGAGTTTACGCTGTCTGCACTCAATATCGTCACTGCAATATTTTGCATACCGTAGTACCTCATCTACTGTGCTAGTCTACCAACATAACATATGCTGCTTAATCATTTCACTTATCTCAGGTCTCAAACCATACACAAATCGATACACAAAATGACTCATGTCTTTTTCACTCAAATTCTCGTATCCACTATTCTGTTTAAAAGCCAATAGTAACCTTTCATAATAAGCATGTACCGATTCCTTATTCTCCTGAGTTGTTCTATCAATCTTTACCCAGTTCGTTTCTTTTGATGGAATCTTATTTTTCAGGAATGTAATTGCCTGTTCGTATTTTCTCATTACTTCTGAACCTGGGGCTCCTGTTTTTGCATCTCTAGGGTATTCTTCCTTCGGCCAGTCAATTGTAATTTTACACTCTGTCCATAAATCTGCAGGAACAACAATCTCAAACAATCCATCCAGATCTTCCCACAATACTTTTGAAACCTTTACAAACCTTTCTACCTGTCTATACCATTCTACAGGTTTTTCTCTCAATCTTGGAAAATCATTTGTAAATGACAATATATCTTGTCTAGACCATGGGATGTGTACATAACCTCCTCCTGGAATTTCTCTCATTGGACATTCCATTACCGTTGGTTCTTTTTCTTTTACTGGAAAAGCCAGTGATTCTTTATCAGTTGTTCCCTCTTTTCTCCTTATCCACCTACTCCTCCACTTGTCTACATCTCCCCATTTTCTCAGCAAAACAATTAGTTCTTTTATCTGCGTTAGTCATCCTGAAGTATTCAGATTTTCTATGTCCTTTTCACTAAAATCTACCCTGTACGGTTTCTGAAATCCTCTGATTTTTGCAAACTCTACTCCTAGTTCGTTCGCTGTTTCTTCCAATTTTTCATGCAAGTTCCTAGCTCTCCAAGTGATGCTTTTACACATAAACATTAATTCATCATCCTGTTAGGACTTCAATCGATCTGTACCAATAGTCCCTAGAATCAATTCTTCCATATCTATCTTTAATCTGACCACATCCAAAGGTTGTGGTTCGGCATCTTTTTTCTGCAAGCTCCTCACCCAATCATTTAATTCCTCTGCAGTCGGACCCACAGGGGTTTTAGTTAATACTACCCTGTTTACACTTCTCTCCAGGGTTTCAGTTGCTGACTCAGCTCCCATAGGAATCTTATTTATCGGACTTTCATTAATTGTCAAATTTACAGGTGGACTTGACCTAAATGGACCAACAGAATCTTTTGTCTTTCTTTTCTCTGGAATTGTCCCTTCTCTTACATTTTGCATACTAGAATTTAATGGAATTATTAAGGAATGCTCGTCTATCTTTTGATTTTTAAATACTGGGATTACTGGCCCTATAGTTACTGGCACAGTCACAGCTTCCATATTCTTTGTCAGTTCTCTTATCTTTTCAGTCAACTCTCTTGTGGTTCTGGCTAGTTCGGCTGTATTATTATTACCATGTTCCATAGTCTGTGGTGTTTCTAGTTTATTACTTGAACTATTTATTTCAGAAAATTGTTCAGGGCTTTGATTTATTACAGTTTCCATTTGCGGTGCATTTGGTGTCACCACCACAGAATCCAGTTGATATGGAGGGGGTCTTTTATTTAAAATGTCCTCCAGCAACTCATACTCTGTGTCGCTAACTCCATACCCATATCTCTCTGGTACTGCATGCTTCTTTTTCTCCGTACACTTTTTCCCTGCAAATTCTTCAACTGTTCTGGTAGGAAACATACCATCCGTCATGTTAGCATACCGCCATCGTCTCATCCTGTCTTCATGATTCAAACCCCATACTCTTCCATGAACAAAACTATAATTCTTTACACCTCTGTGTCTTTCCCTTTCATACATCTCATCTTCCCATTCACCTAAGGCTTCAAACTGTGTCGGTCTAGGTCTCGGTTCAAGTCTCATCATTCTTTCTCTCAAATTTCGAAGAACAGCTGTACTAAATGAACCGTTTTCCGGAAATGCCAATACTCCATCGTCTTTGTTATATTTCGCCCAATTTTCCAACCAAATACAAGTATGATAGCCATATTTCACCATCATATAAGATGCTGGTGTTTTCGGCGGAAGAAATACTTCTCCTTCCCTAATCACAACCTTTTTATCTTTCTTAAAAAGATTTTTAAGCTTCACAAACCATGACGGTTTCTCTCTATCATGTTCATTGTAATAAGCCATATTTCACTGTTGTTTTACCGAAGCTAATTCACACAATTCTTTACCAATTGGTTCTTTCTACCGCTCGGCTATTCTGACCTATCCCAGCGCGTCTCACACCAACGCACCAATCAGAAAGCTCTACGTCACTCTCACACGAACCTATTCCAGCGCGTCTCACACCAACGCACCAATCAGAAAATCCTTCGTTCTTCCACAACTGGCCAATACCAGCGCGGTTCTTGTTGACGTCAGTTCTACTCCTGCTTCTACTGACCCTCCTTTACAAAAATTATCGGCACTTTTCTTTTCAACTAAATCGATTAGTTACAACGTAAAACACATTACCATTGTCTGTTTCTCTAAACAAAAGAGATAGTTTATCCTAATTCACAAGAATACTGTTTCGTTCGATAAGTGTAGCACTTCTCTCTACCTTACCCTTCTCTCAAGCAAGAGGTAAACCAGTTTCGCTGGGGATAAAACAC
Organism: Calotriton arnoldi; assembly: GCA_963921515.1. Classification (NCBI taxonomy): domain Eukaryota; kingdom Metazoa; phylum Chordata; class Amphibia; order Caudata; family Salamandridae; genus Calotriton; species Calotriton arnoldi. Next base: position 827,985 of record CAWUFW010002537.1, read on the forward strand.
ATGTGGAGACTACACTGCTCCTGAGAATTAAGGCCAAAGTTTCACAAGAAAACCTGTTGCTATTTCACTCAAATGCAATTCATACGTGAAATTTCCCTAACATAACACAGTCCTGTGTTATCACCAAAATTTGAAATCAGACAATGCACAATTCCATGTGACTTCTCTTGCCACACGTGTCCACTTCCTACTTCCCGGAAGCTTCAAAATTCTGACTACACATAACGTAATACAAACTCAACATAGAGTGTTAGACATGAAAAAATCAATAATCAATAATCACCAAACTAATCTATAGAAACCATAACTCTGCTACCAAGAAATCTGATCCAGCGCGGCAAAAATAAATTTTTCCTTATGACGTTAACCCAGAAAAACACCTACTCAACCTGAATCATATAAACCTCATGTCGGTGGGGCACATAACACCGCATACATACATTCACTCTATTTTCTGGATCAAACGCTAAGGAAAATGAGCTGCTGGACAAACGGGATACCTTACTAAAACGACAGAATTATAACCTATACATTATATACATTTACTTGGCATCCTGTCGGTTCTAAACATCAAGGTATTCCGCTATTCGGTCGATGGACCAACTAGTAGAATCAGTTGATGGCGATTAAGTCCAGCTCAATCACAATTAAAACCTTTAACATTTTATTAATCACAATTTTATTTAAAGAACCACAGACTCATTTTAGAGTTAACATATAATTTTATCTAAAATCTTTGAGCAAATGAGTAAAGTTCTTTATTTAGACAAAATACATTTGAAAATATTAATAAGCAATTAAGTAGAATTTTAGGATAGAAACTGGAAATATTCACTACCCTTGACCATAGGGCGATGTCAAGAATGGTTCACCAGGAAAGAAAAGATGAACCGCAGGTCACAGGATAGGACTCCCACAACTGACTGACTGTCCCGCTAACCTCCTCGGACGCAATCTCCTCCCGGGCAACTCCCGCAACGGTCTCGTTCCTTCCCCAGTCAAAGTCCGAAGTCCAAAATGACAGAGTCTCTCGCAGCATCAGGATAGAAGAAGCGAAGAAGTTTTTGCACAACGTAAGAGCAGACTCTCTTATACCCTATTCTCTAACTTGCTACACTTAAAGTTGCAATCTTTAGGGGCAGAAATCAGGCTAATTGGTCCATTGGAGGGGTGGTGATGGTCACCTCATCGCCCTCCTTGTTCGAACCGGTTTGAGGACAATAACGCATACAGTAGTTCTCGTGCTTAACCATGTCCAAAGGTAATTCAATTTGTTAATGGTTTTTTTGTAACAACTCTGATGGTCACACATTAGTTCATCCTTTGTCGCTCGATTCTCTCATCCGTTCCCATGCATATATGCTGAACTCTCTTGGCACGATCCTTGTTGCAGGTCAGACTGGCCTTGACATCTCTCACTCCGGGCACATGCCGCATACACGTGACTGGACCATTCACTCAGCGCATGCGCGGGGGCCATTTTATTCAGCACACGCAATCTCGTCTTTTTCCGGCGGCCATTTTCGAAGCATGGCCTAGCAGGCCCGAACGAAACTAATATAAGAACAAACACAACAAAAATTAAAACATGGAAAATAAGCCTTTCTGTTTACCACCCGCCATTCTAAAGACCCGTGTTAGGTATTACCTAGCAGAAGCGACATTTAAAGCCTTTTTACTTACCATCTGCATTCTTTGCCACAGTGCAATTTAACTACGCAACACAAAACATGCAATACTTATTTATTACGCAAATCACAATACTAATGTTATTTTGCTTCACATTCGTAAATAAATTAGAATTTTGCAATGCCAGCAATGTTGCCCACGTGTAATGTTTAATAAAAGGTGCATTTGTTGATTAGTTCATGCGTTTCAAACGGTTAGTATCATTAATCGTTATGGGGTTATTAACTTCCAAGGGGGTACACAAAAATATTTTGTTTCCCCTGCTCCATTATTAGCTGCACCGCTTGCCTGTAATCGGGACGTGCAGCAGCAGCCGTGACATCTTCTAAGCTCCCGACACTGTGTGACCAAGCCAGTAACCCATTCTGTGCACGGGTTTCCACCTCACCGTGTGATAGTTGCTCTACACCGGGCACCGTGTGATGAGAAAAGAAAGCAGTAGCATGGAAGTTGGGAGCCCCTGCATCAGGTTCTTGACTCAGGACACACAAAAACGTCTGACTAGTCTGGCCTCAATTGCCAGGTTTTGCAACAACTCTTGCAGTCATATCAGTGAGTACTATATAGCGTGATGCTCAAAGGTGGGATGCCTTTGGGAAATCCTTCCATGACGTTGTTCTGAAACTCCCTTCTTGAGAGGCTCGGTACTGTGAGTTACTGAGGAGGAGGAAGTGCAGTGGCGGCTGCCGCCAGTCTAAAGTGGTAGGGCGGCATAGGGGCGTAAGGGGGCAGGAATAAAATAAAATAAAGTGACTTACCTACCGCTCTTGCTGTCGGCCGCCTCGTTGCTCCTCTCGTGAAGGGGCACAAAGCACAGGCTCCCCACCCAATCCAGATGCTGTTGTCATGCTAAACCTAGCATGAGAGGAAAGGCCCCGGGATTGGCCTGAGCGGCTGGTCTGATTCTCGCTCAGGCACAGGGAGTCTGTGCCGTTTCTCCAACGCTGTAGAATACAGCTGGGTTGGAGAAACCTATGTACGCATGTCTGTTTGGCCGGCCTAAGCCGGCCAGCCAAACCAACATGAGCACTTACAGTGCCCCCCACCACTCCTCCTCTCTGCTATGGCCTGGGCCCGCTCTGCCCCAGACTCATCGGCTTTGTGGCCCAGAGTACAGTGATAAATAAAATGATAATAAGATTGTATTATATATCATTGTATTATTATCATTTTATTTATATGCTGTCTCCGAGCAGTGGGGCGACGCTCCTCCGCCATTACGGAGGAGCCGCCCCTGTTTCTACGCACAGTTGAGAAACAATTGTTTCCACCAATTTGAGATTCAGTATTTAAAGAACCACGCGCAGAGTAGCCGCCTTTGTTCTTGACAACACCAGACATCAGACATAATTTCTTGTGGTTTTAGTTATGCACGTTTATAAGCCACTGAACAGGACGTAAGGCTTCGATGCGTTTTAGAAGATTATACCACATAAAAACACGAATGAATGATATAAAAACAGAGAACTCTTGAGGAAAATGCCAATGACAAAGAAAATCTATCAATGCTGGTGCGACAGCTCCTGCCACACGAGGGCGCTGCAGGCCCGCGCTCTGTACGGCATATACACAGGGGCAGAGCACATTAGAACAATGCTGGCAGCCAGGTCGGCAGTCCCTGCAGTCGGATATGGAGGTGTAGGACAGGGGAAATGCTTCGCTTTGATTTGTGAGCAGTGAGCACACTCCTCAGAGTCTAAGAGGCGTCTTCAACACTGAGGAGAAATTACGTATTTTAACATTCCTACAAAAGTGTTTGCTGTGAGATTAAGTCTGACGTCACGGAGTAAATCCGTTCTACTCATGTTTTGATATTTAATGATCACTGAGCTGCAGTGTATTCTTACAGCTCAGATGGCCTGCGGCCATTAAACCTGTGTTTTTGCTCCAGCGCTCACAGACCTCTTTTACAGAGTTAGAGCAGTGCTTCAAATCGAGAAGGAAGCCCTCGTTATATAATTGGGCTCAGACTTACTAACCTTTCACGAAGGCAACGCATGATGAATGCATCTTGCTGTGCTGCCTTGCATGAAAGGGAGAGAGCAGAAATGCGGCATATCTATGGTATGGCGCTCTTCAGTGCTCGCGTAGAGCTGACGCACTTCAGGCAGCCTAGTGCCAAGGCTGGCAAACTTGTGCCATGTAACCCCCCGTTGCAAGGGTGCCTGCGCTATGGGCAGGACTGTTTTGGTGCAGGATGACATACCTTCCTGCACAAAAACCATCCTTAAAGGCATATTCCTCTTTCTGTGTGTGCTGCAAAATGTAGGACACATGGGTGAAGGAAGAGCTTTCTCCACTAGTTGAAAGCAAAAAAAACGGTGCATTTGAAATTCCCTCTGTGTGGAATTATGTGCTACGCAGAATGCTCACCACGGAAACAGGAGTCCTTGGTAATGGTCACATGACATTGGCAGTCGTGCACGTTGTAGCGTGGCCTTATTTCATGCAGTGAGGGCCCTGGCTTCAGGGGTGAATAACTGACAGACAACTGGTTAGGTGGGCACTCAAGAGGGCCGGAAGTCCCGAGCGACCCCGGCCCGTTTATTTAAGCCTTCTGGCCACGCCTGGCCAGAAGGTGATACATTGTGTGGGGTTCATTCCGGGTCAGGGCCCGGGGCTGGGGAGCGGTGGGAGACTAGACCGCTACATCCCATCCCAACTCAGTTCAAAATAAACTAAACATATTAACACAAAAACTCAACACACAAAGTCTGCAAGACGGTGGTTAGGCCTTGGGTTGGGCCTCAAGTCATACTGCCGTTGGCGGGCGGTACGGTGTTCCCTTGGGCTGACTGTCTCCTGTTCACGGGGCTGGACATCTTCCAACGTATCCCCGGACGGGGCTGATCTCACTTGACTTGGAGTTGCGTCTCCAGCAGGCCCTGGGCCGACTGCGTCCCACTCCGTTTCTCTGTTGCCGGACACCTCACCACTTTCTGGCGCTGGGACCCTCTTGAACCACGAGACATTCCTGGTGATTACTTCTCTGCCTTTCACGGCGGTGATGGCCGTTCCCTTGACTGTCCGGACGGTCCAGAGCCCTGGCTCATAGGGTGTGAGGAACTTCCCTCCGCTGCGACGGTTCCTCACCAGAACCATACACCCCGGCGTTACTGTTCGGGGCCGTGCTCTTCGCCGCCTACTGGCTTTCTCGTTGGTTGCCGTCCTTCTGGCCTGGGTGTTGGCTGGATCATACGGCTCCGGCGCCCAGTTTTCCGATACCGGGATGGTGTCGCGTCGGTGGCCGGCTAGCATTAACGACCATGGAGACCTCTGGGTTGTGCAGTGGGGGGTACTCCTGTATTCCCTCAGAAATGTCTGGAGGGCCCCCTCCGGATCGGATTGTTCGGCCACTGCTATGCGTAGTACCTTAGAATAAAGCTAATACAGCACACCAATCATAAGTTCTAATTGATCCAATAAATCAAACTGTATTGCGAGTAGATAGTGGTCAATACTGTAATTCTTTAGTCCATACAGTCCTTTGATTTCTTGTGCCCCATGTACAGCACATAAAAGATTTTCCAAAACAACTCTCTTTTCATAGAAAACGTTTCTTTTATTGAATTTTTCTTTTTTTCTCCTTAATGCCAATTCCCAGCAAACAAAGCAGCCAACACGTGTTTCGTCTGTACAAATGGGTACCGAGACTTTCTCAAGGCTAAAATGATCAAATTTGTCGCTAGTACTGTTATAATCAAGACACTCTTAGTGTAATGAATGAATTTCGTTCGTTCCAAAAGCAAACTGCTAATATCAGAAGCTTTGGGTCGATAAAAATTTAGAGTAGGATCTGCCTCTTATGTTGCCCCCACTTTTTTTCTGATGTTAGCACTGGTTTCTGGCTATAGTCTGGCTGGGTCCCTGCCAATCAGGGCCCCAGCCTCTCTGTTCTCTCTAAACGACATGGAGTGCACTCTAGGTGCACTAGTGATTGGATACTGTGGTGCCTTATGAGTCCCTAGTATATGGTACCTTAGGTGCCAAGGGCATAGGTACTTCACAGGCCTCCCAGGGGCTGCAGCATGTGTTATGCCACCCCTGGGAAGCAGTCTAAATCTGACACCACAGGCCTGCTACTGCAGCCTGGGTGAGGTGGTGCTAGCACCCCTCACTGAGATATAGGTTTCCTATATCTCTCCTGCACACACATATAAACCTATCAGTCACCCCTAAGGCAGGCCCTATCAATCCTGAGGGCAGGGTGCTTGGCTTCTATGTGAGGGGGTGCCTCTGCCTGAGCAGGGCCCCTCTGCAGCTCTCAGAGTCTATTCTCTGGTGCTGTTTGTGGATGCGGTTAAACCATATACTATTTAAGTGCATTATATCCTCGCGGTAAATGCTAACTTTGGAATGGCTGCATCAAAACATGTCGTGTTTGGTGTCAAACATCTTGGAATACTACCCCCCGCCAATCTTGGCGGCGGGGGTAGCATTCCACCCTTCTAGAGGGATAAGACATGTACCTGCTGTGGAAACGCGGTAGAATCCTAAAGAGCCCTGGCATCACAAAATGGATGCCACCAGTCACAGACACTGGGCTGCCCTCCTGCTGATGACCGAAACTCGCAGTGGAGGAAGCCCAACAATAGGCATCCTGTCACAGGGAGGTGTAACCACCTTCCAGACAGGGTTTAGTGTATTGGGGCTGGGTGGGTGCACTCTTAGAGTGCTTTGAAGTCCTGCACTGGGGGAGCAGAAGGCTCCTCTGTGCATATGCCAGTTCAAACCAGCTCAGGGGCTACCTGCCCCTGCTCTGGCGCGAAACTGGACAAAGGGAAGTGGGTGTAGCCACCCCCTCCCTTGACCCTCCCATAGGTGGGGTCATAGAGCTAGTCCATCCCCTCTTTTTAGTATAAGAGGGGGAACCTTGCCATTGCAAAGCAGATAACCCCTGGACGACGCTCTACAGAAGAATCCTGGCCCTTCGACGTTCCACTACCTTTGGAAGACAGAAGAATCTCCCTTGGAGTCAAGGAGTGACTCCCCTGCTTGGCAGGCACCAAAAACGACAACGACGGTCGCAAACTACGCCGCTCCCGCCGGAGTCCGAAGTCCCTGCAGCCCAAGAAGTGGATTTCCTGACCTCTCCCAGGCCATCGTGAGTCCCCAGCGAAGCTGAGGCAAGTGGACCCCACGAGTAACGAGGAACCGCGACCCCTGGGTACCGTGCACTATTGTCGAGTGCAACCCCTTCACAACGTTCTACGAACTTGTGCTTTGGACCACGTGTGGTCCCGACCTCCAGCAGGAATCCCTCCGAAGATCAGAGGCCTACACCGTCCCGAGTGACCGTGGGCCCCTGTTGAGTGATTCCGCCCGAGGTGTCTTCGCGATCCCTTGCCCGCTGGCTTGTGGGTCCCCAGAAGACTTCCTAAAGAAACCAAAGGGCTCCCCTGGTTGCTCCAGGCCTGCCCTGACTTACCCTCGCTGGGTGAGTCCCTCAGACCTTGCTGGTCTGCGCCATCGACTTTTCTTCATCTCCCCGAGACTTGCGGCTGCCAAGGCTTGTTGGCTCCGATCGAGTTGCCGACACCGCAGTCAGCTGCAGACGTCGAGGGACACACCGAATCCAGCTCCTGGTCGTCGTCGACGCCTCCTGGACCACGTGGCTGAAGAGTCAAGGCACCTGCAACCGACCTGAAGCGACCGACGACGGTGGGCATCCATCTTCCTTGCCCCGGGTCACTGCCAAGTGACTTTGAACACTGTCCCCTCTGCTTTCAGGTCATCCTTCTTCAGAATCCAGGCTTGGATTCCACCGGACACTTCTTCAGCTCCCGCAAGCAGCAAGTCTTCTTTGTTCGCCATTGAAAACGACGCCGCGACCCGACACCAAAGGACACCTGTGCACCCGGCTTCCCTGGGTGAGGTAACTCCAGCACTACGGTGCTCCTGTGGGTGTGGGCCCTAGAACTACTTACCCTGTAAGTGACTTGCTTGTAGGTTCTCCCGAAGTATCCTAAAACTCTTTATTTCCAACCGCGACTTGCCCCATTGAAGTTAACGGCGATTCGCGCCTGTGTATCCACACTGCACGCGTCCCCCGTGGGTCCTTTACTTACCTGCCTTGGGTGGTTTCGTGAGGCCCCAGCACTTCTGAAGGCCCTAGGCCTTGTCTCCTTGCAAGTCGTTGTTTCTAAGTCTCTTACTTAGTATATGGTCTGGTACGCCCCTAGGGCCCCAGCCATATTTTGTGCTTAACTTATTGTGAAACGTTGATTTGTGCATATGTTTGTCTTCTAATCTCATAAAGAGATTAGTAGAGAGTTATTTAGAAATAAATACATATATATTTGATATATATACCTGTGTGGTGTCTTTTCATTTGGTGATTCAAGAGATTATATGGTAAAACAAGCTGCTTTACATTCCTCCGAGACTTAGCCTGAAGGCTGCTCTCCACAGCTACCACTAGGATAGCTTTCTTTAAAAGGTTGTCTTAAACCTATCTACCATAAGAGTCGATTTGCCCTGGTGCAAGGTGTCCACTTTAATTAGTGAACAGCATATACCAGGCCAACTTCTCACATTGGTGGGCAGCGTGTGGGATTCCAGCTTGCCATTGTTTTACCAGAAAATCTCTATTTGAATTACTAACTGAAAACCATTATAGGTACTCAAGGTACATATAAAGTCAAGCTTAGTATCAATAAGTTCTACTGAACTTAGAGCTGTGTGCCAAGGGATAGCACACCCTTTCCACAGCTCAAGCTAGGATCAGTAGGCCACAAACTAGTGTAGGTAGTACAACACTGCACAACACTAGAATGTCCTTAAAGGGTGGACCCAGTGGATCCACTCAGCCTCAGTATAAGGACATGGCTTTCTCTGACTTGAGAGCCATGTGTGTTGACAGACACCTGAGACTAGGACAGAGTCCCTCAACACTACACCTGATAGATCTGCTGACAGCAGATGACCTTAGATTGGCTCTAGGAGCTAAGGGGTCTGAATCAGTGGGTGGGTCAATCATAGTATCTGGGTCAGATGAGGACAATCCGAATGACCAAGACTCTGTGGTTGAAGGGCCAGGCTTCAAGGAGCCTGAACAGGACAGAGGAGTTCTCCCTAAGAGAACTGGCAGAGTGGATGAGAGGCACAGATCCCCTTCCAGGGAATCTGAGCACTCTTATCACTCTGGCAGAGAATTTGTCCAAGAGAGGAGCTCATACTTTAACTTAAGAGAGACCTCCTCTGAGAGAAGGTGCAAACTGCTCCAGTATGAGGAAGCCAAAGTGGCCCTCAGAACCAAGCAGTTGGCACTGGATAGAGAAGCCCTGGAGATCCAGAGAGCTTCCAGAAGGGAGGGTTTAGAACCCCCTGGTGGCAGCAACAGTGTCCCTAGAGGCAGAGAATATGTCCCTGACCATAGGAACCTGAGCAAGGTTGTTCCTCCCTACCAGAGTGGGGATGATATCCACAAATGGATAACTGCTATGGAGAGGGCCTGTAGAGTACAGCAGGTCCCCCAAAAGCAGTGGGCAGCAATCTTGTGGCTCTCCTTTTCAGATAAAGGAAGAGACAAGCTCCTCACTGTTAGAGAGGAGGATGCTGATGATTATGAGGTCCTGAAGAGTGCACTGATAGATGGGTTTGGCTTAACCACTGAGCAGTACAGGTTAAAGTTCAGAGATACCCAGAAGGCACAGACTCAGGACTGGACTGACTTTGTTGATTGTGCAACCAAGGCTCTAGAGGGTTGGCTGGTTGGCAGTAGGGTTACTGATTTCAAGGGATTGTATAATCTGATGATGAGAGAACAGATCCTAAATAATTGCCAGAACCAGTTGTTGCATCAGTACCTGGTGGACTCTGATCTGACCTCTCCCCAAGAATTGGGAAAGAAGGCAGACAAATGGGTCAGAACCAGGGTGAGGCAGAAAACCCAGAACCAAGGGGGTGACACTAAGAAGCAAGATCCTAAAGGCCCTGAGAAAGGTGGGGATAAGTCAAAAGACCAGAAGTCTTCACAAGGGCCCCAAAAATCTGCATCTGGTGGGGAGTCACAGTCCAACAAGGGAAAAGGCCAAAAGAAGCCCTGGTGCAAATTCTGTAAACAGAAAGGGCACTGGACTTCTGATTGTACCAAGTCCAAAGACCAAACCACCACCACTCCTGCCCCTAAGGCAACTGTGCCCCCTAGCTCAGCTACTGGTGGAGGTGGTACACAGAATAAGGGTGTAGTAGGGTTGACCCTGGGTTCTGAAGTGGATTCTGACCTAGTCAGAGTGACCACTCAGGCAATGCTGATTTGTGAGGGAAACATTGATATGTCCTTCCTAGTAAGCCCCAGTAATCTGGGCAAGTACAAACAGCAGCCTTTGATAAATGGCAAACAGGCTTTGGCATTTAGGGACACAGGTGCTAGTGTCACCATGGTGGCAGAGGACCTAGTGGACCCTGGACAGATCATCCTGGGTGAAATGTACCAGGTGACCAATGCAAGCAATGTCCAGACCAACCATAGTCTGGCAGTTGTGAATTTCTCCTGGGGAGGGGTAACTGGCCTCAAGAAGGTTGTAGTTAGTGCAGACCTCCCTGTAGAATGTCTATTGGGCAATGATCTAGAGACTTCAGCCTGGTCTGAAGTAGAGTTATGGACTCATGCTGAGATGTTGGGCATCCCTGCAGAGGTATTTGCTGTGACCAGGTCACAAGCAAGAATGCATGACACTGAACCAGCTCTGGATCCTGGAACAATGGACCAGATGCTTCCCAAGAGGAGGAGCAGTAGGGTTAAGGCAGTGCCTTCCCCTCTGTCTCAGATCAAGGATTCACTTCCAGAGGGAGGTGAAGCAGAACCTGAAGAAGGAACTGCCCCAGAGGGACTTGAACCTGACCAGGTTGAGTTCTTGGGGGCAGGGGGCCCTTCCAGGGAAGATCTGAGCAAGGAGCAACAGTGCTGCCCCTCTCTTGAACCCCTCAGACAGCAGGCTGCTGCTGAGGCTGCTGGGAGTGCTAGTGGGTCCCATAAAGTTTATTGGGATGAGGGACTCCTATATTCTGAGGGTAGAGACCCAGCCCCTGGAGCCACCAGGAGGTTGGTAATACCTCAGAAGTTTAGGGGGTTCCTCTTGACCTTAGCACATGATATCCCTTTGGCAGGACACTTGGGCCAAAACAAGACCTGGGACAGGCTTGTTCCACATTTTCATTGGCCACATATGTCAGAGGACACAAAGGAGTTTTGTCGCTCCTGTGTCACTTGCCAAGCCAGTGGTAAGGCAGGTGGCACAACAAAGGCCCCCTGATACCACTACCTGTGGTGGGGGTACCCTTTGAAAGGGTAGGGATTGACATTGTTGGTCCCCTTGACCCTCAGACTGCATCTGGGCACAGATTTATCCTGGTGGTAGTGGATCATGCCACCAGGTACCCAGAGGCAATTCCCCTGAGGACCACCACAGCACCTGTGGTGGCAAGAGCCCTCATTGGAGTTTTCTCCAGAGTGGGTTTTCCAAAGGAGGTCATTTCTGACAGAGGTACCAACTTCATGTCAGGATATCTGAAAGCAATGTGGAAGGAGTGTGGTGTAACTTATAAGTTCACCACTCCCTATCACCCACAATGCAATGGTTTAGTTGAACGCTTCAACAAGACCTTGAAAGGAATGATTAAGGGACTCCCAGAGAAGCTTAGGCGGAAATGGGACCTTCTTCTTCCTTGCCTTTTGTTTGCATACAGAGAGGTTCCACAGAAGGGGGTTGGCTACAGCCCATTTGAGCTTCTGTTTGGGCATCCTGTGAGAGGTCCACTATGTTTGGTAAAAGAGGGCTGGGAGTTACCTCTCAAGCCCCCCAAACAAGATGTGATGGACTATGTACTTGGTCTCCGCTCCCGGATGGCAGAGTACATGAAAAAGGCAACCAAAAACCTGGAGGCCAGCCAAGAATTGCAAAAAGCTTGGCATGACCAAAGGCTGTGCTGACTGTATACCAGCCAGGACAGAAAGTGTGGGTGTTGGAGCCTGTGGCCCCAGCAGCCCTCCAGGACAAGTGGAGTGGCCCCCATACAATAGTTGAACAGAAGGGAGAAGTCACCTATCTGGTGAATCTTGGAACTCCCAGGAGCCCCCTAAGGGTGCTTCATGTCAACAGATTAAAGCCATATGTTGACAGGGCTGACATGGGCTTGCTCATGGCAACTGATGAGGACCAGGAGGAGGAGAGTGACCCTCTCCCTGACCTGCTCTCTCAGAACCCTGATGATGGGTCAGTAGATGGTGTTGCTTTGGCAAGCAGCCTCACTGACCATCAGCAAACTGAGTGCAGACAAGTTCTGCAACAGTTTAGACATATGTTTAGCCTGACCCCTAGTCAGACTACCTGGTGCACCCATGAGGTGGACACTGGGGACAGTCTGCCTGTCAAGAATAAAATCTACAGGCAACCTGACCATGTCAGGGACTGTATCAGGACTGAAGTCCAGAAAATGTTGGAGTTAGGCGTGATTGAGCCTTCAGATAGCCCTTGGGCTAGCCCAGTAGTCCTGGTACCCAAGCCTCATACCCAGGGTGGTAAGAAAGAAATGAGGTTTTGTGTAGACTACAGAGGCCTCAATGCAGTCACTAGGACTGATGCCTATCCCATACCAAGGGCAGATGAGCTGATTGATACTTTGGCCTCAGCCAAGTATCTAAGCACATTTGACCTAACAGCTGGCTACTGGCAAATCAGATTAGCTGATGATGCAAAAGCCAAAACAGCATTTTCGACCCCTGGTGGGCACTACCACTTTGTGGTGATGCCCTTTGGATTGAAAAATGCACCTGCCACTTTTCAGAGGTTGGTGAATAAAGTTCTGGCAGGGATGGAAACTTATTGCTCAGCTTATCTAGATGATATTGCTGTCTTTAGTTCCTCCTGGCAGGATCACCTGGTCCACCTCAGAAATGTTTTGGAGGCCCTGCAGAAAGCAGGCCTCACTATCAAGGCCACCAAGTGCCAGATAGGGCAGAGTCAGGTTGTGTACCTGGGCCACCTTGTAGGTGGAGGCCAGGTTCAGCCTTTGCAGAGCAAAATCCAAACCATACTGGAATGGGTTGCTCCAACCACCCAGACACAGGTGAGAGCCTTCTTAGGCCTGACTGGGTACTATAGGAGGTTTGTCAAGGGATATGGATCTATAGTGACCCCCTTGAATGATCTTACCTCTAAGAAAATGCCAAAAAAGGTTCAGTGGACAGCTAGCTGTCAAAAGGCATTTGAAGACCTAAAGCAGGCCATGTGCACTGCCCCCATCTTACAGAGTCCAGACTACACCAAAAAGTTCATTGTCCAAACAGATGCTTCTGAGCTGGGTGTGGGAGCTGTACTGTCTCAACTGAATGATGAAGGTCAAGACCAGCCAGTAGCTTTTATTAGCAGAAGGCTGACCCCTAGAGAGAAACGTTGGTCAGCTATAGAGAGGGAGGCCTTTGCTGTGGTATGGGCCCTGAAGAAGCTGAGGCCATACTTGTTTGGTACTCACTTCATAGTTCAGACTGACCACAAGCCCCTCCTATGGCTAAAGCAGATGAAAGGTGAAAACCCAAAACTTTTGAGGTGGTCCATTTCCCTACAGGGGATGGACTATACAGTGGAACATAGGCCTGGGACCCAACATGCCAATGCAGATGGACTCTCAAGGTATTTCCACTTTGAACACGAAGACTCAACTGGTCAAGGTTAGTTTAGTGTCCCTACGTTTGGGGGGGTTGTGTAGGAGAGTAGGATCTGCCTCTTATGTTGCCCCCACTTTTTTTCTGATGTTAGCACTGGTTTCTGGCTATAGTCTGGCTGGGTCCCTGCCAATCAGGGCCCCAGCCTCTCTGTTCTCTCTAAACGACATGGAGTGCACTCTAGGTGCACTAGTGATTGGATACTGTGGTGCCTTATGAGTCCCTAGTATATGGTACCTTAGGTGCCAAGGGCATAGGTACTTCACAGGCCTCCCAGGGGCTGCAGCATGTGTTATGCCACCCCTGGGAAGCAGTCTAAATCTGACACCACAGGCCTGCTACTGCAGCCTGGGTGAGGTGGTGCTAGCACCCCTCACTGAGATATAGGTTTCCTATATCTCTCCTGCACACACATATAAACCTATCAGTCACCCCTAAGGCAGGCCCTATCAATCCTGAGGGCAGGGTGCTTGGCTTCTATGTGAGGGGGTGCCTCTGCCTGAGCAGGGCCCCTCTGCAGCTCTCAGAGTCTATTCTCTGGTGCTGTTTGTGGATGCGGTTAAACCATATACTATTTAAGTGCATTATATCCTCGCGGTAAATGCTAACTTTGGAATGGCTGCATCAAAACATGTCGTGTTTGGTGTCAAACATCTTGGAATACTACCCCCCGCCAATCTTGGCGGCGGGGGTAGCATTCCACCCTTCTAGAGGGATAAGACATGTACCTGCTGTGGAAACGCGGTAGAATCCTAAAGAGCCCTGGCATCACAAAATGGATGCCACCAGTCACAGACACTGGGCTGCCCTCCTGCTGATGACCGAAACTCGCAGTGGAGGAAGCCCAACAATAGGCATCCTGTCACAGGGAGGTGTAACCACCTTCCAGACAGGGTTTAGTGTATTGGGGCTGGGTGGGTGCACTCTTAGAGTGCTTTGAAGTCCTGCACTGGGGGAGCAGAAGGCTCCTCTGTGCATATGCCAGTTCAAACCAGCTCAGGGGCTACCTGCCCCTGCTCTGGCGCGAAACTGGACAAAGGGAAGTGGGTGTAGCCACCCCCTCCCTTGACCCTCCCATAGGTGGGGTCATAGAGCTAGTCCATCCCCTCTTTTTAGTATAAGAGGGGGAACCTTGCCATTGCAAAGCAGATAACCCCTGGACGACGCTCTACAGAAGAATCCTGGCCCTTCGACGTTCCACTACCTTTGGAAGACAGAAGAATCTCCCTTGGAGTCAAGGAGTGACTCCCCTGCTTGGCAGGCACCAAAAACGACAACGACGGTCGCAAACTACGCCGCTCCCGCCGGAGTCCGAAGTCCCTGCAGCCCAAGAAGTGGATTTCCTGACCTCTCCCAGGCCATCGTGAGTCCCCAGCGAAGCTGAGGCAAGTGGACCCCACGAGTAACGAGGAACCGCGACCCCTGGGTACCGTGCACTATTGTCGAGTGCAACCCCTTCACAACGTTCTACGAACTTGTGCTTTGGACCACGTGTGGTCCCGACCTCCAGCAGGAATCCCTCCGAAGATCAGAGGCCTACACCGTCCCGAGTGACCGTGGGCCCCTGTTGAGTGATTCCGCCCGAGGTGTCTTCGCGATCCCTTGCCCGCTGGCTTGTGGGTCCCCAGAAGACTTCTTAAAGAAACCAAAGGGCTCCCCTGGTTGCTCCAGGCCTGCCCTGACTTACCCTCGCTGGGTGAGTCCCTCAGACCTTGCTGGTCTGCGCCATCGACTTTTCTTCATCTCCCCGAGACTTGCGGCTGCCAAGGCTTGTTGGCTCCGATCGAGTTGCCGACACCGCAGTCAGCTGCAGACGTCGAGGGACACACCGAATCCAGCTCCTGGTCGTCGTCGACGCCTCCTGGACCACGTGGCTGAAGAGTCAAGGCACCTGCAACCGACCTGAAGCGACCGACGACGGTGGGCATCCATCTTCCTTGCCCCGGGTCACTGCCAAGTGACTTTGAACACTGTCCCCTCTGCTTTCAGGTCATCCTTCTTCAGAATCCAGGCTTGGATTCCACCGGACACTTCTTCAGCTCCCGCAAGCAGCAAGTCTTCTTTGTTCGCCATTGAAAACGACGCCGCGACCCGACACCAAAGGACACCTGTGCACCCGGCTTCCCTGGGTGAGGTAACTCCAGCACTACGGTGCTCCTGTGGGTGTGGGCCCTAGAACTACTTACCCTGTAAGTGACTTGCTTGTAGGTTCTCCCGAAGTATCCTAAAACTCTTTATTTCCAACCGCGACTTGCCCCATTGAAGTTAACGGCGATTCGCGCCTGTGTATCCACACTGCACGCGTCCCCCGTGGGTCCTTTACTTACCTGCCTTGGGTGGTTTCGTGAGGCCCCAGCACTTCTGAAGGCCCTAGGCCTTGTCTCCTTGCAAGTCGTTGTTTCTAAGTCTCTTACTTAGTATATGGTCTGGTACGCCCCTAGGGCCCCAGCCATATTTTGTGCTTAACTTATTGTGAAACGTTGATTTGTGCATATGTTTGTCTTCTAATCTCATAAAGAGATTAGTAGAGAGTTATTTAGAAATAAATACATATATATTTGATATATATACCTGTGTGGTGTCTTTTCATTTGGTGATTCAAGAGATTATATGGTAAAACAAGCTGCTTTACATTCCTCCGAGACTTAGCCTGAAGGCTGCTCTCCACAGCTACCACTAGGATAGCTTTCTTTAAAAGGTTGTCTTAAACCTATCTACCATAAGAGTCGATTTGCCCTGGTGCAAGGTGTCCACTTTAATTAGTGAACAGCATATACCAGGCCAACTTCTCACATGTCGCTAGTCGTGGTTGAAAGTAATGGTTATTATCCCATGGAGTCGAATCCAGAAAAAAGATAAATATACAACGTAGTGTATAGAATCCAATGTCAAGAACTAAAACCTTCTGGCGTACCAGTGCTGCTGTCTTACAGTCTCAGCGGTTAGATTCGCCTAAAAGGAAATCCCCAATGAATAGTAAATTGAGGAAATTCAAGTAAACAGGTCGGACAGTGATAAGTCCTAAACCCGTCCTGATTACGAAGAGTAACTCCGACCCCAACGCGTGTCGTTCTAACTAACAAGGAGTTGCTTTGTTTGCTGGGAATTGGCATTAAGGAGAAAAAAAGAAAAATTCAATAAAAGAAACGTTTTCTATGAAAAGAGAGTTGTTTTGGAAAATCTTTTATGTGCTGTACATGGGGCACAAGAAATCAAAGGTCTGTATGGACTAAAGAATTACAGTATTGACCACTATCTACTCGCAATACAGTTTGATTTATTGGATCAATTAGAACTTATGATTGGTGTGCTGTATTAGCTTTATTCTTTGGTTATTTATGTGCATGTTCCACATGCGACTGACACCCTTGGGTAGTGGGTGACTTAAGCTAGCTAAGCACCCTGCTGTACTTACAGCTGTCTTGTTTAATTTCTACGCCATTTACTGTTTTACTCCTTTACATCTGTTGTTCATTGATGTGCGGTATTTCCCTCTCAGGGAACGCTACTACCCATTTCTTACAAGCATGCGTAGTACCTTGTTTAGTGTCCGCATAAAACGTTCGGCTTCGCCATTGGCCTGAGGCCACTGCGGCGTGATGCGGTGGTGTCTTACTCCTAGTCTGTTAAGGAAGTCTTTGAACTCACTCCCCTGGAACGGGGGCCCGTTGTCCGTTTTGACGACGTGTGGCAAACCGAACAGGGCAAATGTCTTCTCCATCATTGGCCGGAGGTTGTTAAATGCGGTGGATGGTAGGACTTCCACTAGGGGGTACTTGGTGTAGCTGTCAATCATCACGGCCGTAACTCTCCCGTCCGGGAAGCTCCCAAAGTCGAGATTCACCCATGACCAGGGTGATGGGGCTGGCTCTTCTGTTACTACCGGGGCCGGATTCTCTGGGTTTCCAGTGAGCTGGCAAGCCCGGCAGCCGCGCACCATGGCGTCCACCGCTTCTTCCATCCCAGGGAACCACACTTTTTCCCTCATCCTGGACTTCATTCTTCCTGTGCCCTGGTGTCCTTCGTGTGCCAGAGCTGTTGCTCGATCCTGGAGACTCAGGGGAGGACAATGCGTGACCCTCTCAGCACGATACCACTCGTTGCAGCACTGAGCTCCTCACGGACTCTCCAGAATTTCCCTAGGCGGGCCCGGTCTGCTTCGTTCCACCCGTTGATGTCGTGGAGAAACCTTTCCCATGTACCTTTCCGCAAAGCACCCAGCACTTTTTTGAGGACCATGTCGGATTGTGTGTGGCCTTCGACTTCTTCTAGGGTGAGGGCCTTCGGGCATGCCCATTGGGTCACCATGTCGACGAACTCTTCGGTTTGTCCTTCTTGGCTTAAGTCCTCTTCTGGGGGCTGGCTGGATGGCGTGACAGGAAGTCGGCCGGGTTTTTCGCGCCTGGCCGATACACCAGGTCTAGGTGATAATGCTGGAGCTGAATCGCCCATCTCTCTATCCTGGGCGGCGGGTGAGGGGCGGTGCCCTTGAACAGTGGGAGCAGTGGTTGATGGTCAGTTACGACGCGGAACGGGTGCCCGCTGAGGTATAAGTGGAAGTGGTTGCATGCCCACTTGATGGCCAGCGCTTCCCGTTCAATCTGCGAATAACGGGACTCCGTTGCGGTCAGTGCCTTGCTCGCGAAGGCCAGCGGGACCCACGTTCCTGGCTCTGTCTCCTGCGTCAACACGGCTCCTAGCCCCACGGGGCTGGCATCTACTATCAGCTCTGTCGGCCGCGATGTGTCAAAGTAGGCCATGCTTGCTTTCTCCAGGAGTGTCGACTTCACCTTCCGGAACGCTTCTTCTTCATCCTGTCCCCACTTCCATCCGGTGTCTTTCTTCGTCAGGTTCCGTAGAGGCTCTGCGATGGTGGCCAGGTTGGGTATAAACCGCCCGCAGTACGTTGCCATCCCTAAAAAACTTCGGACTTCCGACACCGTTGTTGGGGCGGGAGCGAGCTGGATGGCTTGAGACTTCCGCGGGTCTACTTGCACTCCCTCCTTACTAAAGACGTATCCGAAGAATTCGATGGATCGTTTGTAGAATTGGCACTTCTCCTTGTGGAGGGTCACTCCATGGTCTGCGAGGCGCTGGAGGGTGGCTCGTAACTGGCGGTGATGGTCTTCGAGCGTTGCTGAGTGTATTAAGATGTCATCGCTGACGTTAAGCACTCCTTGTAAGCCGGACAGGGTTTCTTTTACCGCATTCTGGAATATCTCTGCGGCTGACGATATCCCAAAATTCAGCCTTTTGTATCGTCTGAGCCCCAGGTGTGTCGAGAAGGTGGTGATGTATCTGCTTTCTTCCGCCAGCCTCAACTGGTGGTACCCCGCGTTGAGGTCTAGCTTAGAAAACCACCGTGACCCATTGAGGTCGGCCAGGATGTCGTCGACCGTTGGCGTCAGATGCCTTTCTCTACGTATGGCTTGGTTGGGCATCCTCATGTCTATGCAGAGCCTGATTTGTCCCGGCTGCTTTGGTTTCTGTGCTATGACCATCGATGATACCCACGGGGTCGGTCCAGTTACTTTTTCGATCACCCCTTGTTGTTCAAGCTTTCGTAGCTCTTGCTCCACTAGTGGGCGCAGGTGAAAAGGGATGCGCCGGTGCCTAAGGGCGACAGGTTTTACTGACGAGTCTATGTGCAGCTTTACTGGTGGCCGCTTCATGTCCCCCAGTCCTTTGAACAGCTGTGGGAATAGCTCTAAAACGTCCTCCGTTTGTAGTGTTCGTATGGCGTTTGCAAACGTTACCAAACCCAAGTCTTCCACGGTGTGACTTCCTACTAGGATGTCCGCCTCCTTGTCGACGACATGGAACGTGGTCGTGACCTCGTGGCCCTCTGCCTTCACCTGGACGGTCATTTTCCCTTTGAGGGGAAGTGGCTTTTGGCTCCCATACGTGAGGATCCTCACTCTGGATGGCGTGAGTATTGGCCGTGGGCTTAATCTCTTGTATTGTTGACACCCCATGATGTTTACCGACGCTCCGGTGTCGATGAGCGCCGTGACAGGGGATCCGGCAATCTCGATGGCGCATGTCGGCTGCGGGCGCCTCCTCCGTTTGAGGTCACTTGCGAACGATATTAGATAGCATTCTCCCTCTTCATCTGTGGATGAGTCTTCGAGGTACTGCCTTCGCTGTGTTGTTGTTGTCTGCGGTCTTGGCGCTCCGGATTCATCTAGCGCGAGCTGCCTCACTGCTCTGGCGGGCGGTCTGCGCCCGGGAGGTCCCTTGTATCGTCCTCCGCCCCGGCATACGCTCGAGAAGTGATTTGCGACACCGCACTTGGAGCATGTCTTGCCTTTCGCTGGGCATTCCTGGGCATTCCTCCGGGGGGTGTTCCTCCTTGCCACAATACCCACACTGTGGTCGGCGCGAACTTCTGGTGGGCCAACGTCCTCGATTCCCGCGCGCCGACGTGCGGGCCGCGTCGACACGCTCTGTCTTGATCGACACTGCTTGTTCAGCTGGGTGTTCAGCATGACCGTGGCTCTGGCTTCCGACAGGTCATGGGACCGTGCCAGGATGAGGATATCCTCTAAGGTGATCCGTGGTTGTCGGAGGATGAGGGTCCGAAGGGTCTTGTTGCGGCACCCTTGGATGACTTGTGCCCTTACTTCCTTGGTCTGGTCATCCTCCGTGCACGTGCTGGCGAGTTCCCGGAGGCGTGCGTGGAAAGCGTCCATGGATTCCCCTTCCCTCTGACGGGCCTGTCGCAATTTGAAACGCTCGTAGTCGGGGTTGAGTTGAGGGTCGAAGTGTGCATTCAGCGCCCTAACCGCCGACTCGTAGTCTGTGGGTGCACCCGTATTGGGCAAGTGCGCAAAAAGCATGTATATTTCGTCCCCGGCGAAGTGTAGTAGCAATGAATTTTTCACCGCGCCGTCCGTCTCCCTCGTGGCGATGAAATAGTTATTTAAGCGGCTAATCCACACGTTCCACCTCGGTGACGCCGTGGCAGGATCGATGAGCTCGCTGAACGGGGGAAGTGCGTTGATCTGAGAGTGTAGGTGTGCAGGAGGCGCGGCCGGGGGTGCAGGCTGCTGGGCTGCTGCTATGGCAGGATCAGACATGGCTGGGCGAGACCCGGTGACACTCTGGTCGTGTGAGTGTGGCTGGCGCTGCTGCGCTGGAGGGGTCTGCTCCGGGCGGTGATGGACCAGTTAGCTGTGCTTTGGTGTTGTCCCTCAGCGTGCTGGGAGTCAGGGCAGGTAGGAGTCCCACGAGGCACAAGCTGCACCGGTCACGTTCTCCTAGTGCAGCCTTACACAGGGAGCTGTATAGCTTCACCTCTCTTTGTCCCTGGTGGCCGGGAGAGGTACTGCACCACAGGGAGCTGCCGGGTGCTAAGCGCCGACTGTGCATGTGCGCCTCACCATCGGCAACGCGGGCTCGACCGGAGGCCGCACCGGGAGCACACGCGCGTCGCCTCAGAGGATGCAGGCAGCGGGGCAGCAGAGCGGGGCGCTGTACCTGGCGGCACCGGCCGGTGACGTCGCTGGATCGCCGATCTGGAGCGGAGTCTGCCGGGCGTGCAAACAGGCCAGTGGGCGCCGACGCGTCTCTTTGCAGGGCTCCCTCGTCACTCCGGGTGTTCGGCGGTCAGGCGCGGGAGCTTGGCGGCTGCAGGCAGCAGACCCACCCTCGTCGCCAGTGTAGCGTGGCCTTATTTCATGCAGTGAGGGCCCTGGCTTCAGGGGTGAATAACTGACACAGACAACTGGTTAGATGGGCACTCAAGAGGGCCGGAAGTCCCGAGCGACCCCGGCCCGTTTATTTAAGCCTTCTGGCCACGCCTGGCCAGAAGGTGATACATTGTGTGGGGTTCATTCCGGGTCAGGGCCCGGGGCTGGGGAGCGGCGGGAGACTAGACCGCTACACACGTGTAAACCTGCTCGTAGCTAAGCTTTCCAGATGTACTACTGGGAATGTTTGTGAATAGCAAAAAACCCCAAAAAAGTACCTTCGGGCGTCCAGAGTTTTATGTTAATGTTTGTTTTATTGGGCCCTAGATTTTTTTAAGAATCTGAAGTATTTGAGCATAAATATTTAGAGCCTAACAGAATCATTTCTGTCTTGTTCGCATTTTATTATTTCCCTGCCAGTGTTTGATTTTTTTGAGGCTGTATTCGGAATCTTAAACGATTCTTAGTTCCTAATAACTTGTGGCCCGGTTAATTGCGATAGGTTTGTAAATGCTGTTCCCACCTGAAGGTAGGTCCGGGTGTCCTCACTGTAGGAGCTTATTTTGAGCCCTTTCGAGTCTATAATGCGGGGCAGTTGTTTAATGTAAACATTAAACAGCAAAGCTGTGGCTGAGCTCCCATAATACGAATGCACACAAAATAGAAGGCGGTCTATGTTAATGCATAATCAAGAGAAGGAGTTATTCTGAGGTTGCCATTGGTCAGTTTTGATATTGGGCCAGCATCATCTGATCTTGGCTCAGCGCTGTGTGAACCTGGCCTAGCACTGTGTGATCTTGGCCAGCATAGTGTGTTCCACTGGCAGCATGAACTGTGAAAGGATCAAGGCAAACCCAACGAATGAGGACACACCTCGGACCTAGAATATGAGGGTCCATGGCTTCATGGTTGAATAGTGAAGGGAGCGGGGGGCTTATGGAGTGGATTCAGTATCCATACTCGCACATCTCTGCTATCTCTGGTTTCTATTTTTTAGGTCTGGGTTGACAGCATCTTTGTTGCCAAGTCTTTAAACGATACATAGAATAGGGGTTGACTCCACTGAGAGGGGCGTCATGCATTCATCTCTTGCTGTTAGCTGTTTGGTGTATCCTTCCACCTTTAAGGAAGTGCTTCTATTGCAATGCATGAGGTACTATTTTACATCTGAAAAGAACATTTGAAAAGTCAAAAGTCAGCTTTATTCGATTTTCATGAATAAAAACCATAAACACATACAGGAGCAATACAAGTGTAAATTGCACGTTCAGATACATAATAACAATTAAAATCTGTTAAATGACTGAAAAAGCAGGAAGTGATGCTTTGTTACTAAACAACTCTGGATTCCCTAATGTGTATCACTGACAATAGAAAGCTAGACATCCTACAACAAATAGCAGCAGTAGACAGATGTAGAGAAAAATAGAAGAGCGGGCGGCATTGTTTTAAATTCAGTTCACGAAGGATTGGCAAGATAAAATGTCTCCAGGTATATCATAAAAGGTACAAAAAAAGGTAATGTGTATAGTACCTTGCTGAGAGACACTATCACGTGGGCAACTAATCAAGGCATCTGACCAGTCATTAATAACAGGAAAGCTAACAAGGCAATAAAATATACCCGTTATACCCGTTTGGCCCCCGATTGGCGAGGATTGCTCCGACTGATTCTGACTGGCTGTTGCAATTGTACAATCAGTTCTGCATATCATCCAGTTCCCTGATCTGGGACCGAGAATTGTCTAGACTGGGAGTCATTATACACCCACTTGGCTTTTTCCTTTTATATTAAGGCGCCAATTAAAGTGGTTAAACATAACACCTTGAAGGACGGAAGCATTTTGTATTCCATACTCGCCTCACTAGGTGGTTCAGTTCTCAATTAGAATCAGCATTAAAGATCAATTTGCCCTGAAGAAGTCCTTCTGATAAGGACGAAACGCGTCGGCTGTGTCTCAATCACCCTGATCATGTTTTAAAAAGACTTCATTGAAAGTAAAGGAAGAAATTTGGAAGAATATCTGTTGACATGGATTCTATACTATTCTTTGTCTAAGCTGTTGTGTGGTGCACCTGTGCTGTTTTGTTAAAAAGGCGATAAAATATGTCAAATCTGAAACAGCTTAGCACAAACCTCTGCTGGCAATTCTGAACAAAACTAAGGTAAGGTTGTAAGCTGTTGGTAGAAAGAAGCATCAGGTGTTTAATAACGCTGGATATATTGATTTCCTGTGACAACCTTCGGTTTTCAAGTAGAGATAAACGTTGTTTCTTTAAATCCTTCCTACTAACATATTGTAATATTTCAGGGGTGGTAAAGTACTCTGGATACCCCAAGTCTAGTAGAAACTGTTTGATAAATTTAAACCAAGGTAGGAGGTAAGAGCCAGACAGCCAATCCTTAATAAATGAGCCATTTAAAACAGTAAATTCGGAAGCCCATACCTCATGCCATAATAAAATTGGCAGAATTTTAATCAGGTCAGATAAAAACATGGTTCCCAGTTCAGAGTGACAAACAAATATAGAACAACTTTTGGGTACAGAAAGAAGATTCTTAAAAAATACTTTCTCGATCAACTGGAGGTGATTAACTTTGGAATAACCCTAAATGCCGGTCCCATAAAAAGCCACTGCAACACATTTGGCATTTTAAATTGTTAAATCTCCCTTGTGGGCTTGTTGGCTAGTTTAGTGGCGAATTTTAAGAGTGCGTCACAGTTGTATTAAAATGGAGTTTCCTATTGCTAACAGCTAAGGACCAAGTGCCATGTTCATCGAATAAGATGCCCAAATAAGAAAATGTAGGGGTAATACTTAACTTGGCATCGCCGGCCATAACATTCGGGCACTTCCTGACTTTGTTCCCGCATTTCATAACAAAGGTCTTACTT
Organism: Calotriton arnoldi; assembly: GCA_963921515.1. Classification (NCBI taxonomy): domain Eukaryota; kingdom Metazoa; phylum Chordata; class Amphibia; order Caudata; family Salamandridae; genus Calotriton; species Calotriton arnoldi. Next base: position 851,927 of record CAWUFW010002537.1, read on the forward strand.
TTGTTGACGATTAGGCCTGAATCAGGCATATAGTTGATAAAACAGGTAAGTAACCTCTGTAGACCCAAAGGGGGGCGTGACATGAGGACGGCTTCGTCAGCATAAAGCAAACAGGGGATGGGTCTGTGGCCAATTTGAGGAAGGTCTTTACTATATTTTGCTTACTACTGAGCCCAAGCTGTTGATATACAGGGTGAATAGGAAGGGCGCCAGGACGCAGCACTGTCTGACCCCTCTTTCAAGGCTAAAGGCACCGGTACATTCACCCCTGCAGCCAAAACGCACCCTAGTCTTTCCTCTGTAATACATTTCTTTGACGAGGGTGATTATCCGAGGGTTGGCTCCAAGCTTGGTTAAGATTACCCATAGTTGGCTATGGAAGACACAGACGAAAGCGCTCAACAGGTTGACAAAAGCTAAGATCAGCTGGCCTTTTTTCCTTAAAATGTATTTACCTAGAATCAGATTGAGGTTAAGCCCCTGCTCTATGGTTCCCAGACCTCTGCGGAAGCTGTGCTGAAGGTCTGAGAGAATGTTGGTATCTTCAGCCCATTCTTCAAGATGATTCAGTCAATTTTCCTGGTGACCATCAGTAGTGAGTCATGTAGTGATATAGGGCGATAGCATATGGGGTCTGAACGGTCCCCATTCTTAAAGATGGGGACAATAACAGAGTCCTACCAGGAATTCAATATACCGGAGTGACAACAAGCCCCTAGCACTCTGTCCAGAATTGGACCACAAAGGGATAAATTAGCATTAAACAGGTTGATGTGTATGCCATCTGGGCCTGGGGCTTTGTCACCCTTACTGCTCTGCACTGCCAAAGTTATCTCGTCTAGGGAGAAGGATAGATAAAAAAATTCTTCATTATTGACAGGGTTCAAGGCCCGGGAGTGCGTGCTGGGAATGGAATAAATCTCAGAAACATGGGAAATCCACTCAGACTCATTAATGGCCAGCTCTAGACTGGGGGCACTGTCATCCTTTAATAGGGGGCCTTTAATTACACGCCAGAAGGCGGAAGCATTCTTAGACTGACTAGCTCCAATTCGGGATTCCCATGCTAAATTCTTCAACTCCTTCTTCCTTGTCTTCAATGCTAATCTATAGTCTTGCTTGCACCTACTCACTTCTGCAGGGCAGCGTGGAGTCCTATGTAGGGCTTTCATAAAGAGCTTATGGGCTTTTGTGCAACCGCTACTGAACCATGCAGATTTGGGAAGGCTAGACTGGGGCAAGGGTCTAAAAAGGGCTTGTTTAATTCCACTGAAAATCTTAAGGAAACTCCTCTTGACATCCTCATCGTTAGCTGAGTCATCTAAACAGATGTCAAAAACGTCTTCATGAGTAGTGATACGATTTTCAAGAAAAGAGTCAGGGTTACCCCCCACTAATGTAATGATATACCATTCCGAGCGGATAACAGAGTGTTGCCAAGAGAGTGTTTGATGTGGTTGCTTTTAGAACTCAGGGAGATAAAAGACTTCCACTCAGGTAGAGTGGGAATGTCTACTGATGGGAAAGAAAACTTTCTTTTTATAGTCCCCTCACTCACCAGGGTTTCCCCTTGGTGACATGCTTCATCATTGGGGTCCTCTCAATCTGCTGCGGATTGAGGCGTGCTACGACTGACGGAATTACGTAGGAGCACTTGCGTGTAATAAATGTGTAGTGCAGTGGGTTACCTCCCACTAATGTAATGATATACCATTCCAAGCTGATAACAGAGTGTTGCCAAGAGAGTGTTTGATGTGGTTGCTTTTAGAACTCAACATCTGCCTAACATTTATAGCCTGAGGATAGTGATCGCTTATGGCAATAGGATGGGTAATGAAATCACATAGTGATTTTTCAAGTTTAGGAGAGGCAAGGATGTAATCACTAACAGTATTAAAGCCACTCCCTTTGAAGGTGGGATGGAAGGGTACTCGAGGGGTACATTATTAATTGAAAAAAGCGAGAGCAAACTTAATCAGTGGGTCAATTTTGCGCCGCAAGCAGAGTTACTGAAATCAGTTTGATCGTTATCATCGGTATCCACCATACCACAAACCCTTTTGCGGGGGGGTGGAGTGGCATAAACTGCTGTTAAAGTCTCCTCCCCACAGTAAGAATGTTTCCCTCCGTTCAATATGACATAACTTATTCAGATTGTATTCAAATTGAGTTAATACATTGAGGGTATCAGATGACGAGGCGTTGTTGTAGAAATTAACAATTGTAATGTTCAAATCTTTCGAAATTTCTCAGACAATTATCAAATAGTATGTTGAATTAGATACTACTTTCATCTTAATATAGGGCAAAGTATCGGAGACATAGATGGCTAACCCCCCTTAGGTCTACCTGAGCTGGTTGGCACAGCTGATTGATAAAAAGTCTTAAATCCATTCATGTGGATGAGCTTTATAGCTCAAGTCTCCTGAAAACAGGAAGTGAAGTGTGATTATAAAATCAGTTCAAGAGGAAAGCAACACCTTAGGGCGTAGTCCTGCCATGTTCCAGAATTTCCAGAATAGAAACTTACAGAGTGGAAAGGGTCTCTGAATTGTAGGGAGAAGGCCAGAGGAGAAACGACCAGCCAAAACAACCGGTGGAGGGGAAAGAGAGGAGCAAGGTACAACCAAAGGGTCGGTTGACGTGTGGGAGAGTGGACCAGGACTCGGAGGAAAGTAATCAAACTCCTTATGGTTTGGCTGTCAGTCGGCGTCGTTCAGCTCTGTCAAATGAAAAAAACGATTATCGGTAATAAGCGAGGAATAGAGGCTTTTTTATGGATTTTTAAAGCGCACTGTTACCCTTAGGTGTCCTGGCATTAGCTTACTTGAGTCGGCTCAATGGAAGTCTGCCCTAACAAAGATCGGAATTGCTGAAGAGCCATGTTTTCAACATCTTTCAAATTTTGGCAAAGTGGGGGCTGAACGAACCCGTAAAGGGAGTTCCTTCCAGATTGCCACTGTACCTGATTACCTGAAAAAAAAGCTTCCTCCACTACAGTTCATTTTCTTGAATCTTGGTACCACCAAATGTTGGAAAGTGGATTATTGGTAGGGGCAAATGTAGGTCTGCCACTGGCAATAAGGCCACTAACATATGATAGGACTCAGCATACATAGGTCTTAGAAAATTATTCCTATGCTCAACCCTTGGTAACGTGGCTGCGAGCAGACAGGCTTAACTTCAAAGACAGGTATGTAAAGCATTTAAAAACACCAATTCAGTAAATAACTAAGACACAACACATAATAAAAATCCAACACTAATTTATAAAAATAGGAAATATTTTTATCTTTAAAATGACACCAAAACGACAAAAATCCAATGTAGGGAACCGGAGATATGAATTTTCAAAGATTTAGCAAAATATAGCACTTAGAAACTTATAGCACCATATTGGGATACAGGCTCGCGATAGACTGGGCCAAAGTCAAAGTTTCTGGCCGACTGCGATGGAGCCCTGAGCGGCTACCCCACGAGGAAGGTCCCGGTCACAGTTTTTACCTTCGGACTTAGAAAGTTTTCTGGAGCTTTTCTTCCCGGGGTCCCTCGAAGCTCTCAGCCAGTCCAGATTCTTGTAGGGTTCGCCGGATAGCCTTGCGATGAGCTCCCGGTCAAACTTATGGAAGTCCGGTTCCAGCGGGGCAAACCCAGGATCCAGGCCGACACGCGGTTGAAGGCAGGCGGCTTGGCTTTCGCGGTTGCTCCCGGTCACCTTTTCTTCGTTCGGATTTAGAAACTTTTACGGAGCTTTTTCTCGCGGGGTCCCTCGATGCTCTTCACCAGGCCGGATTCGGTGAGGGTTCGCCGGCCTCGGATTTCTTCTACTCCCGGTCGAACTCTGGAAGTTGGACCTCTGGAGCTTTTAGCGGGACGAACCTGGATGGCTTGGCCGGCTCGCGGTTGAAGGCAGGCGTCTTGGCTGGCCAGGTTGAGTCGGTCCCTCTATGGAGCTTTTTTTCAAAGTTGCTCCAAAGTTCTCCAAACTTCTTGAACTTCTTCCTGAAGTCCCCCAAGGGGTCCCAAAGTGTCTCAAACTCACTCCAAGGGTCTGGAAGCTCCAAGATGGTCCTTGAAAGTTGAGGACTTCAGTTCCCACAATCCACTTGGACAAAACCCTTACAAATCCACTGGTGTTCTTCCAGTTGATGATCCTTGGTGGTGATGGTCCAGGTGAGCTCTGTTAACCTGTAGCTTGCAGGGAGTCCACTCTTTAGTTCTTTTGCAGCAAGGTAATCCACAGGGCTGTAGTTTCAGCTGGTGCAGTCTTCAGAGGACAGGCCTTAGAGTTTTGCACCCCCAACTTCTCAGCATGGCAACGTCTTGCTTCCTTAAGTTTCAAGCAGCAGATCTGGAGGGCTCTGCCCCTCTCAGATACTTATTCCAAGTTCTCTGGGTCAGGCAGAAGGTCACTTCTGACCAATGGGAGCAGGGTAACTCCTCAAAGATATGACCACATCCTGTAGAGTGTGGCATTATTTTGTCCCAGAGTGCATCAAATCTTCCAAATTCATAATGGCTGATTTTCCAGCAGGGAGGTAAGAGCTGGCTAAACACACCCCTAGGATGGCTAATTTACTTAGACTCTCCCCCTGCATCTGCTCATACCTTCCTTAATCCTACCATCTGCCTGAGGTGGAAAGTTCAGAGTTGTAAATGACACTGGTTTCTGCTCTCCTCTTTGAAGACCATGGTTTACGACTCCTCCCCCTGGCCTGGCATTCCTGTGGAACAGCACACTGCCCTGCCAGCAGAGCTGGTTAACCCCAGGGGCTCTTTATCACCTCTTCAAGGCAGCCTGGCTAATCCACTTAACTCTGACCAATCAGGGCAGACCACTGGAAGAGCTGAATCTGGACCTACAAACAAGGAAGTCTTATAACTTCTTGTATGTACACTTTAGGAGAAATTCAACAATATCATATTGTGGGATTTATTAATACCATTCGGGAAGTCTTTGAATGGTACTTCTAGCCCTCTCCTATCAAGAGTTATTAGTTAATAACTTCCTACCATGTTAACCTATGTAGCAGGGGATTTGCAATGGGAACAATGACTTGGGCCATTTTTCCAGCACCAGGACTTACAAAAACATATTTTATAAGTACTTTGCTTATATCTACAGGACCCCCACCCCATGGGACACTTAGGTGAGACTTTGGGGGTTCTGAATCTGTAGAAATATTGCAGATCCTCACTTCACAGTGCTCCTAGCATCAAAGTCGAATTTGGGCAGCACTTTATCACAATGTGGGGAGTGAAATCTGAAATTTCACTTAACCCAGGGCATATAAAACTCATTTTATAAGGGTCTACCTTATAGATACCTGACCCCCCACCCCTGGGACACCTAGGGGAGACCCTGGGGGTTCCTAATATGCCATAACATTGTAGGTTATCCATTTTTAAATGCCCCAAACACCAAAGTCGAGTTTGGGCACAATTTACTTTTTAAAAGCAGTCATGGCACCCAGGGCTGCTTTTAAAACTGACCTCAGGCCTCAGCAGTGCACACATGCAAGTGCAGAAGGCTACTGGCCTCTAAACTGCCATGCCCTACTATATACTAGGGACTGATAGGTAGTTTCAATTCCCCTGCCCTATTATATACTAGCGACTTATAGGGTAGGTCATGCCAATCACAGGGGTACCCCAACCCACAGTGTACCCTAGTGTATGTAGGTGTTTTCACAGTATTCTAAGTGTTTTCAGCATAGCACTGGCCCTGGGCCTGGTTAGGCAAAGCCCAGGGTCAGTCAGAGTCAGTTACCACCAGTACCAGTCAGCAAAAAGTTGGGGGGCTGCCCAGGGCACAGGATGACTTTGCAACACCAACGTTTTAGAGTTAGCTGATCTAAGTGTTCTATTGGGAACATACCATCTGAATTTCTGGGCCAAGTAAGAAGGACCCTGATTGTGCAGCACTTTATAAGTGAAACACAGGGCCTTAAATTTTATCCTGTCTTTTACTTGCAACCAGTGCAACTTTTGAATAACTTTTCTCACAGAGACAGATTTAGGAGTGCGTGAAAGAACTCTAGCTGCTGTATTTTGTAATACCAGCAATTTTTTTAGGTGTTGTTGCTGAAGATTCAAGTATAATCCATTACAATAGTCTAGCCTGGCCATTACCAAGGCCGATACAACCATTTTTTGAGAGTTTACGGGAATAAAAGCTAAGATCTTTTTGATTTTCCTGGGGATAAAAAACATGGAGGATGTCAATGCATTAATCTGACTAGCAAAGGAAAGCTTATTATCTATGATGAAACCCAGCTTCTTGGCTTTGTCAACCGGCTTAGGTAGACAGCCCAAATCTACTGGCCACCAGCTCGGGGACCAGAAAGATGGATCATTGCCAAAAAGTACCACCTCTGTCTTGTTGGAATTGAGCTTTAAACAATTGCTACTCATCCAGGAACTGACTGCTGTCATGCAGTCATGGAGTGTCTTGCCAATCAAATGTGGTTGCTTGGTGACCGCCACAACAATCTGGGTGTCGTCCGCATATGATGTTAAAGCAAAGCCAAAAGGTTTGATGATCGGTGCGAGGGCTGCTATATAAACATTAAAAAGAGTTGGACTAATAGAGGATCCTTGTGGGACTCCACACGGGAGATGAAAGGGTTCTGACTTGAACACGTCTAGGGCCACAAATTGCATCCTTATCTTCCAAAAACGATTTTAGCAGTTCAAGTGCCGATCCCTGCACTCCAATTGCCGCTAACCGTTCCTCCAAGATAGCATGGTGAACAGTATTGAAGGCCACCAACGAGTCCAGTAAGATAAATGCGGCCCTCCCTCCATTATCCAAGGCTTCTCTGATTTACTCAACCGATTTAATCAAGGTAGATTCTGTGTTATAACCAGACCTAAAACCATGTTGTGTGTCATCTAGCCAACTGTGCTCGATAATGCAATCAGATAGTTGAGTATTCATAGCCTTTTCAAGACGTTTTGCAGGCAGAGGAAGCCGAGAAATTGGACGAAAATTATTAGTGTCATCAGGATCTAAATTAGGTTTCTTTCAAATCGGTAAAATAGATGCGACTTTTCACAAATTAGGGAAGCGTCCTGTCCTAAAGACTGAGTTAAAAGATTTTGACAGGTTATCAGCAATTACCTCTTGCGCCAATTTTAAAACTGTGACTGGGGAAGGGTCCATTGGTGATCCTGATTTGGCCTTAGGTATGTGCGCTATCGAGGTTGGAAAATTTGTTAAAGCCCGAACTTTCTTGTGACGTCTGAATGTTCTGTCCATCTGGCAAAGTGGGCTTCTCTCCCTGGGGCCTAGGTTGGTAAACATCATTAAAAATATTTTCCATTTTATTCAAAAAGTGTGAGGCAATCTTATCACACAATAACTGAGTAGGCACAAAGTCTGGGGTATGTGGAGATGTGAGGGACAGGACTGTATTAAACAGTTCTTTCGAGGAGTTTTTAGCTCCTTCGACTTTCTGAGTGAATTATTTAGTCTTTTCCCTGCTATCATTTCTTTATAGTTATTATAGTTATTAAGACATGATTTATACTTTTCCCTCTCTCTGGAATCATAGGCCGATCTCCAGAGACGTTCTTGTTTTTTACAGGCTAACTTACATTCTTTCAAATTGTCCGAATACCAGGGGGCCGAGGGACAGCTGCGCCGAGATTTAATCGTGGCCTCTGGGACTAGAGAGAAGGCGGTTGCCTCCAGCTAGTGATTGAAAGTTCAGTAGACCAGGCAGGGGCAACCTTAGTGACTGACCCAGGTCCCACTCTAGGGCTCAGGGGGCGATAAAAATAGCCCAATGGAAGAGTTATAACATGTAAGGAGGGGAGGCGCGCGGCGACGCAAGATGGCGGCCCCTTGAGAAGCTCAGTGACATTAAGCTACGCTCGGCACAGAAGGGCATCTATTTTGCCAGCGGCCCCGCTCGTAAACCATGTCTTCATGTATCGAAATTTGCCAGGAGTGCTGAGGCAAGTTTTCAGACCTGAATATGATCTGCATCATATCTTTTTTATTCATTCCGGCTTTTCCTCAGTGCTCCCTCCCGGCGCTGCCGCCATTTTGTGCGTCTTTTGCACGAATTTCGTCCCCACAGCAATGACATTTTGAAAATATTTAGTACTTTTTAAGGCAGTAATTTTCTGTCTTTCCATTTTCACGTTAACTGAAAACCCTTCAATTAAATGCTGTTTTCTGCCTTCGAGAGCCAATGGGTTTTAATGCTATGAAATGGAAAATTGTGCAACGAACATTTTCATAAGGCAGTGATATCAACATAAACACAAGTTTTACTTTCAAAATAAAAACTCTCACTCAACACTGTTGGACCCAGAGTACTGACGCTGCAACAAGCACTCGCTATCACAGGGAGCTCGTGGTTTATCCCATCAGCACATACCCAGGGAACCTGATTCGTCCTTCCACGATGTAGAGGGGGAAGCTGAAAATTCATCCGGCCCCCAGAGGACGCCGAAAGAAGAATCTGATTCATCTCACCAGACGTCACTGAGAGAAGCTGTGGATTCATCCAGTCACTGATTGGAGAGGTTGAATATCCACTGAACTATACTTTTACCTCTCTCTAACAGTAGGTTTGCTATAAAACCGTCAAAATATATTTCAGTCCAGGCACGCAGCGGCGGCGACGCAGGATGGCGGCCCCTTGAGAGGCTCCGCGACATCGAGCTACGCTCGGCACAGAAGGGCTTCTATTTTGCCAGCGGTCCCGCTCGTAAGCCATGTCTTCATGCATCGGAAGTTGCCAGGAGTGCTGAGGCAAGTTTTCAAACCTGAATATGGTCTGCATTATATCTTTTTTATTAATTCCTGCTTTTCCTCAGTGTTCCCTCCCGGCGCGGCCGCCATTTTGTGCGTCTTTCGCACGAATTTCGTCCCCACAGCAATGACATTTTGAAAATATTTAGTACTTTTTAAGGCAGTAATTTTCTGTCTTTCCATTTTCACGTTAACTGAAAACCCTTCAATTAAATGCTGTTTTCTGCCTTCGAGAGCCAATGGGTTTAAATGCTATGAAATGGAAAATTGTGCAACGAACATTTTCATAAGGCAGTGATATCAACATAAACACAAGTTTTACTTTCAAAATAAAAACTCTCACTCAACACTGTTGGACCCAGAGTACTGACGCTGCAACAAGCACTCACTATCACAGGGAGCTCGTGGTTTATCCCATCAGCACATACCCAGGGAACCTGATTCGTCCTTCCACGATGTAGAGGGGGAAGCTGAAAATTCATCTGGCCCCCAGAGGACGCCGAAAGAAGAATCTGATTCATCTCACCAGACGTCACTGAGAGAAGCTGTGGATTCATCCAGTCACTGATTGGAGAGGTTGAATATCCACTGAACTATACTTTTACCTCTCTCTAACAGTAGGTTTGCTATAAAACCGTCAAAATATATTTCAGTCCAGGCATGCAGCGGCGGCGACGCAGGATGGCGGCCCCTTGAGAGGCTCCGCGACATCGAGCTACGCTCGGCACAGAAGGGCTTCTATTTTGCCAGCGGTCCCGCTCGTAAGCCATGTCTTCATGCATCGGAAGTTGCCAGGAGTGCTGAGGCAAGTTTTCAAACCTGAATATGGTCTGCATTATATCTTTTTTATTCATTCCTGCTTTTCCTTAGTGCTCCCTCTAGGCGCGGCCGCCATTTTGTGCATCTTTCGCACGAATTTCGTCCCCACAGCAATGACATTCTGAAAATCGTCTTGGGACTTACAATAATTCTTTATTAAGGCACTCCATTTTTTCTAACAGCCTTCCTCACAGGCATCACCGTATTTTATGTTTTTGGTGGGTATGTCATGCTGCCAATGGTAATGTGGGCAAGCCTTTCATGGCGGTGTGCATACACCTATAACTTCCATTTCCTGCTCATTTGGATTTTCATCCTTCCTTCTCACCATATGCTTCTTTAAAGTACTTCTGCTGGTCATTTTTTTTTTTTTTTGCCACGCCTCTACTTGAAGTTTCTGCGCAATCTTTGTTCACTGTGTATTGAATGCTACGAATTTACGCACCTTGCGAGAACTATTTCTTTCCCCAGTTTTTGTAGCCATTCAATCCCTAAATATGGAATCCTCGCTTCCTACCAAGTCGCAAGGACTCTTCCAGTAGTGCTAATAAACGTGTCAAGAAAGATCCGTCCTCTCCAATGAAATCACCTCTTCCGCTAACTTTAGAGGATATCATGGACGAACTACGCAATATTCAACCTTTTCTGACGGAAACCACTGCAACACTTCAAATGATTGAGGAGAAATGGTCTGGTCTAGACTCAAGGCTCTCAGATGTTGAGCAACGGATAAGTGACGCACAAGACGTTGTCGCTAAAGTAAACTCTCTTTCTCGTGAAAACAACTGAAGAAAACCACAGAGGATTTAGAAAATCGAAATAGGCGTAACAACTTACGTGTTTATGGTATTCCGGAGGGCTCCGAAGGTTCGGATATGATCTCCTTTTTAAAGATTCATATTCCCCAGATTGTCGGTCTGCCGAAATCCACTGACCTCAACATCCAAAGGGCTCACAGGATCGGCCCCCAAAACTCATCTTCCTCCAGTAGACCACGAGGAATCATTGCTTATTTTCTATTATATTCTGACCTTATGGCGACTCTTAATGCAGCTCGACAACGCAAACAGATGCTCTGGTCAGGTCAAAAAATCTTTTTCAGTCAGGATGTCTCCAAACCCACTGCCAACCGTCGTAAGGAGTTTCTTGACCTCAGACCGACTCTGCGCTCCATCAATGCCCGCTATGGACTTATTCATCCCTGCTTCTTTAAAGTCACTTACAAAGACAGAACTTACTCCTTTGAAGATCCAGCTGAACTTAGAAAATTCATTCATACTCACAGGGGAGAGGCTATGGAATTGAGCAAAACTTGAATGTTTTCTTACATGTTTTCTCTTTTGTTCCACAGGCTTCCCCTTCGTGTCTTGTTGGGTGATGCTGTTCGTATCCGTGCTGTTCACCTGTTTTGTTTTGTATGCTCCACTCGTTGTGTTATCCCCTTCACTGTTCGGTAAGTTCCCTTCTTTAATGTATGTTTACGTTCACGATCACAGTTTTCTGTAAACTTTTGTGGTTTTTATAGTTATCCTCCTCGATGTCCCTCTTGGGGTTGCCTCTGTTCTCCTCGCACCCCTCTACCTACTTTAATGTTCTTCCTTTTTGTGGTCATTATGACTGAAGTCCTCCGGCTTCTTGTCATCTTCTCTCTGGCTAGCCCTCTGAGGAGACTGGGTTCTCCTTGTACTTTCTTTCTCTTTCCCTTTCATCCTTCCCTTATTCCTTTATCCTTTATCCTCTATTCTCCTGCAGCTTTTTTCTTACATCACGTTTCTTCTATTTCTGCGGTGGCTCATTACTTCCTCCCTTATATATTTACTTGGTTCCTTCAGTCTAACTGTTTCTTTCTTTTACTTCCTTCTCAGCTCTCATTTTCCATTATTTTTCGGTCTACTTCTCTTTCTCTCTTTTTTACATTTGCTTCCATTCAGGGCTTGCATTGTTTATTTCTATTTTGCCTCTTGTTTTTCTTTTATTCTCTTCCTTTTAACTTTTCTATTTTTTTGTTTTTAACTTGCAATAAGCTTTTTCAATGAATGGCTTACGTATTATTTCTTGGAATGTCAAAGGTATACGCAATCCAATTAAAAAACAGCGTGTCTTGTCTCACCTTGCTAAATTGAAATGTCATGTAGCGTTACTGCAAGAAACGCACCTTAAAGAACAGGATTTATCTTCTTTACGTAAATTATGGGTTGGTGAAGTTTTTTGGTCTCCAGCAGTTAATAACAAAAATGGTGTAGTAATCCTGTTCCATAAATCATTAACGGTTTGTTTGCAAAATGAGGTCAAAGACACTAATGGTAGATGGCTTCTATTGAATGCTAAAGTTAATAATACTCAACTTTCTTTTGTAATGTATATGGTCCCAATGGTATTGATTTTACATTTTGGAATGATTTCTCCACTCTTCTTTTCTCTCATGCCTCTGATAATTTGATTTTGGGCGGTGATTGCAACCAATTGATGGATTCCTTTTTAGATCGAAAATCCCAATCGAAATTCATCCCTAATAAAATGCAAAAGACCTTCCGCAAAGCCATTACCTCTAGAGGATTGTTGGACGCATGGAGAATTGCCCATCCTGATGTTTTGGAATTTTCTTTCTTCTCCCCTGTCCATAAATCTCATTCCCGAATCGATTACATATTTCTTACCCAATCATCCCTTCAATGTATGATGAATATTGAGATTGGCTCTATCCTCATCTCTGATCATGCCCCTGTTATATTAGATATGGAATACCCCCCACACACACCTACTTCACGCAGATGGTGTTTCAATAATGCTCTTCTGTTGGATACTCATTTTGTTGAACAATTCACACAGTTCATGCAGGATTTCTTTGATAATAACTTATCCTCTGTTTCACATTTTCACCTCATCTGGGACGCTTTTAAAGCCACTGCTAGAGGGTTTATAATAGAGTTTGTCTCCCGGAAAAAGAAGATGGCACTTAAGGCTACTACTTCACTTCTAAAACAAATCAAGATCCTAGAACACGAATATTTTACTACAAATTGTGCCACTACATTGTCCACTCTCATTAAAGCTAAAATGAAATATAATAAACTATCCTGGGACAATGCCTGCAACAATCTGCTTAAATTTAACGCAAAAATGTATGGTGGCCGGAACAAAGCTGGCAAATCTCTAGCTAATTATCTTAAAATTAAAAAACAAAAATTCAAGATTGCTGCTATCACTGATAGTAACGGAATTAGACACATTACTGACACAAAAATTCTTGAAAGTTTCACTGACTACTATTCCTCTCTTTATACCCCTGAATCTACTCCTTCCGCTGATCAAATTGACTCCTTCTTTCAATCCATTCCTAAATCCTCTGACAACCACACGGATCTCACATCCCTTGATGGCCCTATCTCAGAACAAGAAATCACACACGCCATAATCCAACTTCCTAAAGATAAAACACCCGGCCCGGACGGCTTCACAGTACGTTTTTTTCTTCATTTCAAACAATTCCTGGTCCCTCAGTTGTTGTCCCTCATAAATCATTTCTTAGCTTCTGGTTCTTCACAAGGTTCTTTCACTCAAGCTATGCTGTGTTTAATCCCTAAAAAGGATAAAGATCCCTCTTTATGTAAAAATTACTGACCCATCTCCTTAATCAATACTGATTGTAAGATTTTTGCCAAATTATTAGCCCTCCGTATCAATTTGGTCATTCCAGATCTAATCAATATATACCAATCAGGATTTGTTAAAGGACGGATCACAGATAATTCAAGGACTCTCCTCAACATTATTCATTTGGCCTCCAAGGTGACTTCACCGATTGCTGCAATCGCGTTGGATGCTGAAAAAGCTTTCGACAGGGTAAACTGGGATTTCATTTTTGGGGCATTGAAATGGCATGGTTTTAGCCCCTCCATTCTCAGATACATCCAGCTGTTATACTCTGCACCTTCCACTTCCATCTGGGTAAACGGTTGCCAATTCCCATACTTTCCACTTCACAGAGGAACCAGACAAGGTTGCCCCTTATCCCCTCTTTTATTTATTTTGGCCCTAGAACCCTTTTTTGAAAAATTGCGTCGCTCTTCACTCTATACAGGTTTTCAATTTAAACACACAGAAATTAAGTTTACTGCTTATGCGGATTACATTTTATTATATCTCTCCAATCCCACTACCTCCTTGCCAACGTTTGTCTCTCTTTTAAAAGAGTATTCTCTAGTCTCTGGTTATAAACTTAATCTGGACAAATCCGAGGTTATGCCATTGAACAAACACTGCTTTTCCCATATGTTTCAAGATACAGGTTTTAAATGGAACCCCAAGAATGTTAAATGTCTAGGTGTCCTTTATACTAATAGCATTAAAGAAACCATTAAAATCAACCTTGCAGATATACTTAAAAAACTCTCCGTACTCACTGACAGCTGGTCTCCACTATTTTTGTCTTGGTGGGGCAGACTTGCTACGATCAAAATTATGTTGCTTCCGATCATTAATTTTTACCTCTCTATGCTCCCAGTCATTCTCCTACTCTCTTTTTTTAATATCATTAACCGTTCCTTGACCAAATTTCTCTGGAATAATCGTAAAACTAGGATCTCACTTATTCGACTTCAACAACCCAAGGATTTAGGAGGGGTTAACTTTCCTAATATTAGACGCTATCACTCTGCATTTACCCTTAAACAAGTCTGGACTTTATTTTCTGACTCTTCCATACACCTTTCACAGCTTGGAGTTCGCTGGAACAGTCCCAATATGCACCATTCTCCTTTCCTGTTGTTTCCCGATTGTCTCAACCTCCCAGACGTTTTTTATCTCCCATTCTCGCACATTCCACTGCCGTTGTGAATTCCTTGCTTAGGACTCACCCCTCTCAGTCGGACAATTTCATACTCACTCCTATTTGGTATAATAAACACTTAAAGATTAACAATAGAGCCAAATTCTGGAAAGAGTGGATTGATAAAGGTATTATTACATTCGAACACTTGATGAGCAATGGATCCTTCATGGTCTTCACGGAGGTCCAAGGTAAATACAACATATCCCTCTTACATTCTCCTCATTATTCTACCCTCCAATCATCCATGACTCACCTCCTTTCCCAATACTCTTCCTCCACCACACATAGTCTTTCACCCTCTCTTTCCCTAGACTTTTTGACTCAACTCAAAGCCTCTCATATTTACAAGATATTATCCTACCCCTCTGTTCCTAGAACCAAATCCAGTACTGAACTTTTATGAGAGAAAGACCTTGCAATTGAATTTTCTTTTTCAACCTGTGGCTCCATTTGGGCAAAAATTCACACCTCCTCACGCTCAGCTTGCACCACGCAGACTCTCTACTACTTTTACAATAGGCTTTTCCTCACCCCTACAGAACTTCATTGGTTTAAATTATTGGCTGATACAAAATGCTGGTCCTGTCCTCATACTTCTAGCGATTTGCTTCATATGTTCTATTTCTGTCCTATGGTTAAGAGTTTCTGGTCACTTACCTGGAAGAAGTTAAATGAGATTCTATCCACCAGTGTTTCTTTTGAAATTGTTCACGTTTTTCTGGGCGACTCCTCCCCTATTTGGAACGCTCAGGGAAAGGTAGGTAAGTTTATTGACTTGTTTTTAGCTATTACTTTCCAGATTATCACTGCCAATTGGAAGGACACTTCTAAAATTTCATATCAAGCTTGGTGGAACCTGCTATGCCATCATCACAGATTAGATCGTGCATTTGCCACCTCTACATCCCTACTGATTAAAAGGATGTACTTTGGTCACCATTCACCACATTTCTTTCCAGGTTCCCCGTCTAACTTACTTTTAATTTATTTCGTTAGGAACCGTTTCAACAACTTTAATAACATGCTGTTCATTTTCTTCCTTATTGTGATTTTTCCATGATTTCTCAGCTGCCGATTATTACTTCCCTTATTACTTCCCCTTATCCTTTTCTTCTCCCCTCTCTCTTCCCCCTCCTTTTTCCTTCCCTTTTCCTCCCCCCTCCTTATAAAATCTTAAAATTGCATTTGTTCTAAGTATTAGTTTAGAAGGTTCTATCTGTTTTTACATTATATACTTCTTCTATAGTCCTAATATGTTATTTCCATTTTTCGCTATGATACCATTTGACCTTTGTTGTCATATTGTATATTGTCATTTTACTTTGTATTTCATCTCAATAAAGCATTCTAAACTAAAAAAAAAAAACATGTAAGGAGGAAGCAGATGGTATCCGGGGCCCAGGGGGGGTGGGGGAGGCAGTTCTACACAGGATTAACTCTACCAGATTAGGAGATTTGAAAGACATAATTACATAGTCACCTGTTAATGGTTTAGGTCCCCTACCGACCCAACTGACCCTTACCTTTCTTAAGTCCTCAAAGAGGGCCTTGGTCAAATCAGTTTTACTCCCCACCCAGTGAATAGCTTTGTTCTTTAAGCTAGCCCAGGACTCAGAATCTGGTTGGGAGAGAGTCGGACCATTCCCCAGGATAACAACATACAGTGTTGCTCCAGGGACAAGGTCAAGAGTTAGTGACTGGCCACCTATATTAGGTACATTAATGAAGGTGTTGGGGTTACTATGTTGCACGTTTGAGGAACAGGTTGGTAAAGGTAGATTAATAGCTGGAGCAGAAGCGACAGTAACAGTGCCACGGTCGAGTGCTGAAAGGGTCTGCTGGTTGTTAGTGTGCGAATTATGGGTATGGATATGGGGGGCCAACAATCGGAGGAACCATGTTTGTGCACTGGGCAGGTGGTAAAGAGGATGTAACATTAGACTGCAACATTTCTAAACAACTAGCCAAAGCTTTTTCAACAGTTGTTAATCTGGTAGGCAAAGAATCAAATGTAGATTTATTTAGACCTTCCATAGACAATACAGATGAAAACAAATGATTAATGTCCACTGGATTAGCTGGAGGGGTTGTGGCGGATTTGCCCCTTTTGTTAACAGGCATACTGGGCTTCACAACAGACCCTGATCCCGCCTTCGGTTTGTTGACCAGTTCTTCCAGGGAGCTGGAAGTTTCTTGCGTGCCACAGGAGGATGGCACAATGAATCGGGGGAGGGGGGGAAATTGAGATACTGTCCCCAAAGATGGCCTGCGCACACCCATTGGTCGCTGTGCCCAACATCATGCCCTAAGGACCTTAGGACTCACATCATTAAGGATTGAAGCGTGCGAGGGTGAAGTACTTACGTCTGCTGTAGTTTGGTGACATGTCAACAGTCTCTCGTCAATCGAGGAAATCTCTTTATCAATCAAACCCATGGCACTTGTCAATCATCACACTATTAGCCACATTCAGTTCTTAAACCTCTGACCCCTGGTCTCTCTGCAGCTCCCCCCGCTGCCGCTGCCCAGCTCCTCGGGACTGCTGCCGTGTGCACAGCCCTTGAGGCCGCCGGTTCAGTCCCAGTCCTGCTGACAGCCAGGCGTACGTTCAAGTTACTGGTATTTTCTGTTTGGCCCTTTTGCACTGGTTAATTTAATTTAATTTGTTTTCACTTGTACTCCCCTAGAGCTTGTGATTTTCATTTTCAGCCCCCTGCTCCTGGCCATTGCCTGCTCCAGCGGCTTTTCCCGATCGCCGGCCTCCCTGCCAGCCCCTCCCACCTACCAGGACTACTCATGGAGGCTGTTGCGTGGCCGCACCGCCGACATGCTGTAGATGCGCCACAGGCAAGTTCGCCTGAGCCCGTCTGCACTTTGACCATGCCCAGCGCCAGGAACACTGGCCCCCGCACTCCAACAGAAACTCTGTCGCAGAACTCCGTGCCCTAGACCCAGGATGCAACAACAACTGCTGCCTCGCATTGCCTCGCTCCACAGCGGGACCTTTCACCTGCGGCGGCTGCCGGTTCACATCCACCCCAGCACCGACCACCATCGCAGCAACCAGCGCCACGTCAGCCCCGTTGGCCAAGACCTCCTCAGTACAACTCAGTTGTCTCCTGATCAACGCCAGATCGCTCTGCAAACACGCCACCGAAGTCTGGGACACCCTCTCCTCCCTCGCCCCTGATGTGAACTTCATTACAGAGACCTGGCTCACCCCCGCATTGGCCCCTGACATCGCCACTACAACACCCATCATCTACAAGATGAAACACAGCGACCAAACCAACAGACACGGAGGGCGCATCACCATTGTACACAAGGAATAGATAACCTGCACCACCACCTATGACAAAACCACGCTGATCATGGAACACATGAACTTCCAGCGCCGCACCGACAACAAAACCACCATCAAAGGCATCCTTGTTTACAGACTGCCAGGATCACGAACCGGCCTTAGCGACGACATCGCTGAAGTCATCACCCCGATCGCCATTGAATCCGAACACTACGTCTTTCTGGGAGACCTCAACTTCCACATGGACGACCCCACTGACACCAACTCCACTGACCTACTGGAAAGATTGGACAACATCGGCCTCAAGCAGCTGGTCACAGACCCCACGCAAAAAGCAGGACACATGCTGGACCCCATCTACACGTTCAGCACGGACCATTCCATCGTACACTTCATTCAGCTGGATCTACCTGCACCACCCCCAACCGCCGTAGCGTCCCCCTCCGCAGTGGGACCAAGGTCACTCAGCACCAATAGACTGACACCCTCAGCATCACACAGCCCAATGTCACCATCAACTTGAACCAAGGAGTAGAAAACGTCAACGCCTGGATCACCAGTGCCGCCGACCGAGTAGCTCCCACTATAACAGCCAAAATGCACAGATCCACCAAACGAGCCAGCTGGTACACCCTGGAACTCACCACATCGAAGAGCAGCTGCAAACAACTGGAAAGAAAATGGCGCACCAGTAGGAACCACACTGACCGAGCCGCCTTCAAATCCGCCCTCAGTAAATACCACTGCCAGCTCAAAGCCATTAAAAAGGAGGCCCTGACCCACCGGATAGAGACCAGCACCAACCAAACCAAGGAACACTTCACCATAGTCAGAGTTCACCTGCCCGTCAGCCACTGAAAACTCGATCCCCCCTCACAGAAACTTTGCAATGCTCTCACCGACCACTTCCACAACAAGATAGCAACCAACTTCGATCCCCAACTCATCCACCTCCTCAGCATCCCATCAACTGTTAGAATTGAACCGCTTTTCCCTGACTGTCATGATATATGCTGTGTTGGGTTAGCATTCATGTAGCTATGTCTTATATTATCTGATTTCCATTGTGCATGCGCTCGGCTATTGTAGAGCAGTGTAGGCCTACGTTAGCATCTGAGACGCCATTTTCTCCCTGTCACACTGGCCCTGTTGCGCTCTGAGCAACCCCCCATCTATGTGCCCCCGCTCTCTCATATTCCCGGCAGAGGCTGTCGCTCCGAAATGTTCTCATATCTCGTCCAAGGTCGGAACCCAGATGTACGAAGAGAATAGTTTATTCAGCTCTGCATTCCTATCATCGGACATAGCCATGCTCCCACACTAGAAAGAGCTGAGATCGAGTAAGACGGCCTTGGGAGTCTGATAACATGTACCCATGTTGCAGGTGTTAGCTCATCTCTCAGTGCCTCCTTTGTAGCTTCTGTGCCCAAGCAGTACTTTTCCATGAGGGGCGGGGTTTTCTAGAGATGTTGGAGGGTTTATCATACGTTACCAAATGTTTGCTGGTCAGTCCCTCGATAGCATCTTAGGAGGCTAGTCAGACTGGACTCCGCTGCAGCGCAACTTACAATAAAGAGCTCCTGTTTGTATTCTCTACTGCGCCACCGACTCTTCATTTCTTGGAAGGCAGAGAGGAGGTCGTGAGTGACTCGGGTGGCCCTAATCTGGTCACTTCCTTCAGTTGGCGCCCGAACAGGGACTCCACGAGGTGACCCACCTCGCCCGTAGTCGGGTTGTAGGGGTCGGGGTTGCGTCCGGTCGGATGGGCGGATCGGGGTACCCCGCACGATCGAGTATAATTCTCGCGGCTGCCCCGCCTGTCTGATCGGGCGGCTCCTCGTCTAGTGGTCGCCTCGGCTGGTGTCCTGAAAAGGAGAAACCCTTGGATCTGACCGTTTGGTCCGAAGAGTCGGCAGTGGAGAATAACTTTGCTTGACCTGTGTGCACCAGGTGAGTTGGTCTTGTCTTTTGGTAATTTGAAGATGGTCTGAGGACCATTCTTGGCTTGTTTGAACTTGGTGGGTCTCTGGACCCTTGGGATACAGAGTGTTTGCGAACGCTCTGCCAGGCCACTTGCTGAATTTGGTCTACTCTTGAAAAGGCCTGGGGCTAGAGCCTATCTTCTTGTCTTGGTGCAGTTTTCGAACTGCCTTGTATGGTACAGTCTTCGGGCTGTCTTGTCTTGGTGCAGTTTTCGGACTGCCTTGTTTGGGATTCCCTTTGCTTCGTGTGTCGTTCAGTTTGTAAGAGTGGTGTATGTGTCTGTTGTGGAGATGCCTTGCTTAAGCAAATTGTGGTGTGCGGGGAGCCGCTGTTGCTCGGCGGAGGCTCAATTGTAGGAGAGGCAACCTGCGCCTCCAGAAGGCACCCCGAATTTTGATATGTATGTGAAGCACGGTCTTGGCCCTATTATGTTTAGTACATTATGGCACAAATATACGAGGGACAATGCCGAGCTTCAGTGGCCACCGACAGGTACTTTTGATGAACAGAAATTGAATTATCTGCAAGATAAATTATTTGCCCGGAGAAGTAGACAGTCGATGTTTGATTCTCTTCAAGTATGGCAGAAGGAAGCTAGGCAGCGACGTATGCGGGCAGAGAAAGAGGCCCGGAGAGTGAAAATGCAAACAATAACTCAGAAAGCAGTAGCTTATGATAGAGATAAAGTAGAAAAGGGTATCGAGAGTGCTGATAGGAAGTTCCGATTACAATGTGATAAGTCTTATGTTGCCAGAGAGGAGGGGGACGCCTTTGTGGATGAACTGTTGGATGCTAGACCCCCGCCTCCTTATGCCCCGCAGAGGTTATACCCTGTTGTTCCACCACCTCAGCCTGCTGCTCCTCTTGTCTCGCTATCAGGCACTGCAGCTTCTGACCCAGCTGCTACTGCTTCAGCCCCGCCTGTTTCCCCTTTGGTTTCGCAAGCTACGAGTGCAGTAGCTGTGGGCCCTCCCGCTGTATCTGCTGCTCCCGCTCCTGTTTCTCCCCCTTCTCTCACACCCTCAACGCAGTCTTTGCTCACATTAGTGCCTGCTTCGTCCTCTATTGTGTCTTTCACGGATATCTCATCCCCAGCATCGTTAGGAGCTGGGACACCGGTGCGTGGGGTGAATGAAGGGAATTGGGCTGCGGCATGGGAACGGATGGGGCGAGTGCTGATTCGATCTGATGTGGGAAATGAGGAAAAACAAATGGTCACCAATCAGGCTGCACAGTGGGCACATAGTCCGATCTATAGTGTAGAGGATGTGTGGAGTGTGTTGAAGGATTTCGAGCTGTTTGTGCAGCAGCATGCCCTCAAGCACATGTCGGCTACATTGATAGGGTTGTGGAAGAAGTGTTTTGGCGGTGTAGCACCCCAGATAATATGTGACATTAGAGACCGTGTATATGCTGCTGATATGGCCCCTAATGATGTCTTTAGCAATGATGATTGGGTACAGGGGCAGGTTGCAACGGAAAACGCCTACGACGGTATCCCAATTCCCCATGAGAGAGGTCCATCCTATATTTCATCCCGAGATTCCAGAGCGGCGTAATGCGCAGGATATTGTAGTTTAGCAGCGGGTAGAGGCTCGTTTTTAGGAGCAATGGGTTTACACTCCATGGAAAAGGCGTGAGGTACTTACTCG
This sequence comes from Calotriton arnoldi, assembly GCA_963921515.1. Taxonomy (NCBI): domain Eukaryota; kingdom Metazoa; phylum Chordata; class Amphibia; order Caudata; family Salamandridae; genus Calotriton; species Calotriton arnoldi. The sequence goes on from CAWUFW010002537.1 coordinate 873,283, forward strand.
TAAGGGTTAGCTACAGGACCCCAGGAAAAATCCCACAGCATACTATAAAGAATTAACAGAGGCTGCTTCATCGACGGTGATGACACTGGCCGACGTCGAGATGTTTTTTGGGTTGTTGGTACCGGTGGATATATGGCGGCAGGTACACAACCAGGATCATGTTGCAGAACTAGGTGGCACTTGGGATGTGATTAGGGCGTGGGATAAAGAGCGGAAATTCGGCGAAAAACCTAGAGCTGAGATATTGGCTTTGCCGGGTCGTATCATCACTTACATGCATTCCCTCATCCCACCCAGATGGGTGGATTGGGACAAGTTAGCGGCGTGTCGACAGAAGAAGGATGAAAGTGTGTCAGATTTTTTCACTCGGTTTGAAGGGGTGTTTTGGGATTTTAGTGGACAGGATTTGTCAGTGGAGGGCGGCGTCAGGTTGTTTGTTAACAGATTTGTCACAAATTTGCTTCCCGAGATAGCTGCTCGGTTGCAGGCCTCTGAAAGTACCTGGACTACCTCCTCCCCTTCAGTGATTTTGAGCATGGCCCAGTACTACAAGCATAGGGAGAATGAGGAGAAGGAGAAGGTAGAGAAAAAGAACAAGGAGTTGAAGACCAAGGTACTAATGCAGCAGGCAGCCAGAGGGTCCGGTAGAGGACGCGGTAGTGGTCCAGCTCATCGGTCACGTGGTACAGGCAGAGGAAATAGTCCCGTGGGGCCGAATCAGTGCGCATATTGCCGGAGAGAAGGGCACTGGTGGAGTGAGTGACAGACGTGTTTCAGAAGGTTGCTGCCCCCATGGGTCGGGGTGCGGGTGGACGAGGACGTGGTGAAGGCAATCGTGATGAGACACAGGGTGGGGCATCCTCGGGGGGACGCTCTGACCAGAATTATTTCGATGACCCCCGGGGAAGGCTGTACTATCACGATGATTATGATTTGGACGAAGTGTCCGGGATGTCTTATAACTAGGACAGCCAGGGACAGGGTGAGGGACCAGTTTCAATACCTGTAGATCAGCATGGTCCTTATGTCACGGTGGATCTGCATGGTTCGGCTAAGAAGTTTTTGGTGGACACAGGTGCAATGAATAGCTCTGTTTCTCGTTCACTGATCCCCGGGGCAGCCCTGTCTGGCCATTACAATGTTTCGGTAGGGTTTTCAGGTATACCGGTTGTGAGCCCCATCTCTGAACCTCTTGCTTTCACGATTGGCCCTTTCACTGTGGACTCGCCTTTTCTGTTGACTGCGAATTGTGGTGAAAATCTCACGGCACTAGATTTGTTGAAGAAGTTGCATGCTACGATTTCATGTTCTCTGGATGGTGTCTATATGACAATAGGACCCGATGTGGCCAGTACTAAACAGTGTTTCTCGAAAGATTCACCGCTTCCTGCTGAATTCAAAGATGTACCGCCCACGTTGTGGGCAACAGGAGATACAGATGTACGGTTGTTGCAGATACCACCGATATCAATTACAATAAAAGACAATGCTCTGTTACCTCGTATTCCCCAGTACAAGATACCGCAAGCGGGAGAAAAGGCTTTGTTGCAGATTATATAGGATTTGATCAAATCAGGGGTGGTTGAAGAGACAGCTGCGAATGTGTGTAACAGCCCTATTCTTCCCATTCTCAAAAAGGCACCCTCTAACTCGGTCAATGTGCATCCTGATGTCTATCGCTTTGTAATTGATTTGCGGGAGGTTAACAAAGTGGTTGTCCCTCAGTTCCCTGTGGTCCCCGATATTACAGCCCTTTTAATAATAATCCCTTCCACAGCCAAATTCTTCTCTGTGATTGATTTGAAAAATGCTTTCTTTAGCATTCCAATTCACCCTAATAGCCGATACCTCTTTGGATTTAACATAGTGGGCCGAAGTTTCCAATTCTGTCGTGCTCCTCAGGGGTATACTGAAAGTTCTAGCATCTATAGTCAAGCCCTGAAAGGTCAGTTGGATTCCCTCTCTCTTCCTACAGGTAACGTATTATTGCAGTATGTGGATGACCTGTTGATAGCCTACGATACTGAAGAGGGTTGCAAAGAAGCCACAGTCAAAGTGCTCTTGCATTTGGCACAGCATGGACATAAAGTGTCCCTTTCCAAATTTCAATATTGTCGACAGGAGGTCACCTATCTCGGTCACCTACTGTCGAAGGAGGGTCGGAGGCTAACACCGGAGCGAGTTGATGCCATTGTTAGAATGCCCGTCCCTAAAACTCAGAGAGACGTGCGTGCTTTCATAGGCATCACCTCGTATTGTCGTCACTGGATCCCCGGTTACTGCTTACTAACAAAACCCCTTGTGCACCTAACAACTAAAGATGTGCATGAGCCTTTACCTTGGACGCATGAATGCCAGCAAGCTTTTGAGCAATTAAAGACTTCGCTTTGCTCTGCGCCTGTGCTTGGTACGCCTGACTACCAGAAGCCTTTCGTGCTGTATGTACATGAGACAACTAGGTGTGCACTTTCGGTGTTAACACAGGCCTTTGGAGGTAAGCAGAGGCCGTGTGCTTATTTCTCTGCTCTTCTTGACACTGTCGCCAGAACCCTCCTGAGCTGTTTGAGAGCCGCTGCGGCTGTGGCGGTCTCTATTCGACAATCGGCAGGGCTCGTCCTCAATACTGACCTCACAGTAATGGTACAACATGCTGTGGATAAGCTTTTGAACAAGACAAAGACGCAACACCTCACCAGTGCTCGCCTGACGGGTTATGAATTAACATTGTTCGCACCCCACATTACAATAAAAAGATGTGCCACTCTGAATCCGGCCACGTTACTACCCCTCCCTTCGGACAATGGGGATGCAGACGTCCATTATTGTCTGTATCGGACGGAGAAAGAAACGAAGGGACGGGTAGACCTGACTGATGTTCCCTTATCTGACCCACAAGGGGAACTATATGTCGATGGCACTTGTTTTAAACTGTCAGATGGCACCACCACCGCAGCGTATGCTATCACTACGCTGCGCACTGTAGTTGAGACATCGCGTGTCTCTTACCACTCGGCACAGGCTGCGGAGCTTGTTGCCCTTTTGCGAGCGTGTGAGCTAAGTGAGGGATTGACTGTTAATATTTATACTGACAGTCAATACGCGTTCGGAGTCGCCCATAACTTTGGGCGGCTCTGGGCAGAGAGGGGATTCCTGACCTCACACGGCGCAAGGATACAGCATGGTCCTTTGATACATAGGCTTCTGTCAGCCCTAGCGCTTCCTAAGAGACTGGCGATAGTGAAGTGTAGTGCCCATAAAGTGATCACTGATGACGCAGGGAGGGGAAATGCATTTGCAGACCAGACAGCAAAGGAGACAGCCCGATCGAAGATGAAAAGAATGTTTGTGGCGGGTCCTGCTAGATGGGTACCCGATAATGCAATGTTTGAAGACACACTAGACAATGTGAAGGAGATCCAGAGCGAGGCAACAGTTGAGGAGTTGGCAACGTGGCAGGAAAGTATGGGGCGCCTAGATGAGGAGGGGTGCTGGACCGACAAGTCGGGAAAGCAAAGATGGATGCTACCAGACGCATATGTACTACCTGTAGTTACGCTGGCTCATGGTCCGGCACATATCAGTGCAAAGGGGATATGTAAATTATTGGACCCTGTATGGCAAAATGATACCATCCCTAAGGTAGCGGCTCATCTAGTGAAGAATTGCATGGTTTGCCTGATACATAATCCAGGGAAAGGCACCCCTACACCCCCCGGTAATTTTGCGCCACCCTCTTTCCCTTTCGAGGTTCTCCAGATGGATTAGATCGAAATGGAACAGGTTAACAACCTGAAGTACGTGCTGGTGGTCATTTGTGCATTCAGTAAATGGATTGAGGCTTACCCTTCTAAAGAGAACACAGCCATGGAGACGGCGAAAGTCCTATTGAAGGAATTCTTCCCGCGCTTCGGCTTGCCCTGTTTGCTTTGGAGTGACAACAAAAGTCACTTTAATGCAAAAGTGATTCAGCTAGTATGCAACAGCCTGCATATTAAGCAAAAGTTCCATGCAGCAAACCACCCCCAGTCGGCTGGCCTAGTTGAAAAGTATAATGGTATTTTCTAGTTGAAAATGGCTAAGATCAGGGAGAGCACAGGGTTGCAATGGCCGGATGCACTACCCCTTGCCCTATTATCCACTAGAGTGACAGCGCATTCCAGAATGGGGTTATCCCCACACGAGGTGGTCTTTGGCCGCACCGCGAATGTGTGGGGTGTACCACGTCCTCGTCATTTCTCTGATATTGACTACCCGTTGCTTGTGGATTACCTTTATGAGCTCACTAAAAATTTGCGTTTTATTCATCAACAGGTCCACGAAGCACTGCCACCAAAACCTGAGGGGCCGGGCCACGAAATACAGCCTGGGACGTATGTGCTGGTGCGAAACTTCCAGAGGCGGAGCTGGCTGGAGCCACGTTGGAGGGGGCCTCTGCTGGTCCTTCTCGCCACAAGAACGGCCGTAAAGGTGGAAGGACGGAAGAACTGGATACATACATCTCATTGTAAGCGGGTCCCGCTTCCCCTTCCCTACGACAAGTGGACACTCGGGATTGGGGACCACGAGACGGAGAAGGTCCCTCGCTTTATCCCCTTTTCTGATGCCCGGCTGACCTGGGCGCAGACGGAAGAGGAGAGTGATGCTGTTTTGAACGAGGTGGTGCCTCCAGAAATAAAGGCTGCCCAGGTCTCTCCTCCATCTGGTCCACAGGAACAGGAGTCCCAGTCTGTTGACTCCCCTGAGTTTCAAGTTCTTTTCCAAGACGAGTCAGTCCCAGGAGTGGCTCGATACAATTTGCGTCCCCGACGGAGGGACAGTGCACCCGAGGGACAGTCAGGTTAGTAGGGATGGACTGCTGGATTAAGAATAGGGCTTGTGTACTTTGCCTATAGTGCCAACAATAATTTAGGGACTGAAAGATTGGTGCGCTGTCTGAGACTTTGGACAGGATAAGTGGGGGGTGCTTTCCAAGGAGGGAAGTGGCCCTATCCTGAGCGGAGAGACAACAAGGGTTGTGATCGTGCAGCCCCACTGCGACGTGCTCGTTAGCACCACCGTTGAAAGATTCAGAGAGACTATTTTTTCCTTTTTTCCTTTGGAGTGCTCATTAGCACCACCGACCATAGACATTAAGAGACTATTTTTCTTTTCCCCCCGTACACTTGGCTCCATAGCACGGGCTCTCCTCTGGTAGTTTCGTAGGCGAAGATGTACCCCTTTGGTCATAGAGTTAGGGAGGAGGAACAGCTGATAGAGGGGCATCGTCCAGACCACCCTGGCCTCACATGGTCGAGCTGGCCCCCTAAGACTAAGATTGGGTGCCTAGTGATAGTTTTCATAGCTTTGGTGGCAGTGTTAGGTATCCTTTGGTTTTTAGAAGAAAAATACCCTATGCACACCCTGATTGCAACAACAACAGCTCCCCCTGAACACGTCTTTTTCACACTAGCCCCGCATAAGGAAAGACATAGACAGACATATGTAGATAACGTTTTTCTCCAAATGTTACATCAGGCTCACCATACCACCAATGTCACTGATTGTTGGGTTTGTGGTTTACTCCCCCTCAGTAGTGCACAAGAATGATCTGCTATTGTCCTTGCCACTCTCACATCTCGCCAGCTGTGAAGCCTGGTTCCAGCTGTTCACTATGGTATATATCCACTATCATGCAGATGCAATGAATATGACGTATCATGATTATGAGACTGTACTGGGTTATATAGCAACACACCAAGGATATACTCCAGGGAAGAACGGGGCAGCTGACACACTTCATCCCGCAGCATGCATGAATGTGTATGAAAGGAAGAAAAATGTAACATGGCTTCTAGAAGAGATGGCTGATTTCCAAGATTTTAATGTCACTGAATACTTTCGGTCCTTTCAGCTACGCAATATCACTAAAGATAAGGCTATGCCGGTGATTAACTCCACCACCAGTTTTTGTGTCCGAGGGTTTGGGAAGGTCCCAGTGGGAGAAAGCATCTGCAATTACACTTATGATTTGAACACCACCAGTAGTCCACCATTGCTTCCGCCTCACAATGTGTACTTCGTCTACGGGTCCCAGGCTTACATATGGTTTCCTAGGGGGTGGTCCGGGGTGTGCTATGTTTCCTTCCTCCTGCCCCCTGTGTAAATTGCACCTTCGAATTACCATAGAAGCAATAGATTACAGCGCAGGAGTGTTTACTTGACTAGACTAAAGAGAGTTCTTGACACACAGGATATTGATCAGACAGACACTACTTTGCAGCAGTTTACAGATGCGATGAAGGGCATCCTGCCCTTTTGGAGCCCCATGCACAATAGCCGAAGCATACGCCGACTCACAAGGGTAGTAGAGGGAGTGATCTACACTACTGCAGGAATATTGACAAATATCACAGCTGAGCTTTTAGGCCATGAGACTAGTTGCCCCTTCAAAACAGGATGGTGTTAGAGGTCATCCTTGCTGATCGGGGTGGCGCTTGTCACGTCATTGGTAGTAGTTGCTGTGTGTACGTCCCAGATCATGCCCTGACTGTATATGCAGCAATACAAAAGTTACATAGAATAGCATCTGACATTCATCAAGAAAATGGTACTTGGTCCTTATCTGGGTGGTTTTGGGGTCTGTTAGCAACATGGGGCTGGAAAATATTTCTGGTTTTAGTGGCTATTGCCGGTGTAATATTCACCTGTTGCCTGTGCATCCATTGTCTCCCTGCCTGTTGCTCTTATTGTGTGCAGAAGTTAACACCCAAGCCTCACGTTCAAGAACGACAAGGGAAAAGTTCTGTCATGATGGCACAAGCTATTCAGGATTTACTGGCAATAGACGAGGGCATTTTCGAATATTGAATATGTATTTGTTTTATGTTCCTGATACATTACCCCCACAACACCCTGTTATATGTGTGCCCTCCTGCCTTCTATCCCATTAGAATTGTAAAGACCCTGACCTAATAGCACCAATAAAGACTTAGCAATGAATGCTAAAAGGAGGGTCTGTTGGAATTGAACCGCTTTTCCCTGACTGTCATGCTATATGCTGTGTTGGGTTAGCATTCATGTAGCTATGTCTTATATTATCTGATTTCCATTGTGCATGCACTCGGCTATTGTAGAGCAGTGTAGGCCTAAGTTAGCATCTGAGACGCCATTTTCTCCCTGTCACACTGGCCCTGTTGCCCTGTGAGCAACCCTCCATCTATGTGCCCCCGCTCTCTCATATTCCCGGCAGAGGCTGTCGCTCCAAAATGTTCTCATATCTCATCCAAGGTCAGAACCCAGATGTACAAAGAGAATAGTTTATTCAGCTCTGCATTCCTATCATCGGACATAGCCATGCCCCCACACTAGAAAGAGCTGAGATCGAGTAAGACGGCCTTGGGAGTCTGATAACATGTACCCATGTTGCAGGTGTTAGCTCATCTCTCAGTGCCTCCTTTGTAGCTTCTGTGCCCAAGCAGTACTTTTCCATGAGGGGCGGGGTTTTCTACAGATGTTGGAGGGTTTATCATACGTTACCAAATGTTTGCTGGTCAGTCCCTCGATAGCATCTTAGGAAGTTAGTCAGACTTGACTCCGCTGCAGCGCAACTTACAATAAAGAGCTCCTGTTTGTATTCTCTACTGCGTCACCGACTCTTCATTTCTTGGAAGGCCGAGAGGAGGTCATGAGTGACCCGGGTGGCCCTAATCGGGTCACTTCCTTCACAACCACCACCGCCGAGCAGCCGCTCACTGCATGGGAACAACTCAGCACACTGAACACTACTACTGTAATTAACTCCATCCACTCTGGAGCACCCACCGACCCGTGCCCCCATCAACTTTTTAACCTTGGAAGAGACGAGATCAGCCACCAGCATCTTCAATGCCTCCATCACCATAGCCACCTTTCCCGGTGTCTGGAAATACACAGAGGTGAGACCCCTCCTCAAGAAACCCTCCACAGACCCTAGCGAGCTCCAGAACTACCGCCCCATCTTCCTGCTCCAGTTTCCTGCCAAAGTCCTGGAGAAGGCCATCAACCTCCAACTCTCTTAACACATGGAAAAAACCAACCTGCTGGACCCTTCCCAATCAGGTTTCAGAGCCAATCATAGCACGGGGACAGCCCTGATTGCCTCAACAGGCGATATCCGCATCCTACTTGACAGAGGAGAATCAGCCGCCCTGATCCTGCTCGTCCTCTCCGCAGCCTTCGTCACCGTCTCTAACCATATACTCATTGATCAACTGCGCCAGATCGGAAACACAGACGATCGCTCAGATGGATGAAATCATTTCTCACAGGGTGCACCCAGAGAACCTGTCTCCCTCACAATTCAAGCACACCATCTGCAGCATCCCTCAAGGCTCATCCCTCAGTCCAGCATTCTTCTACATCTACATAACACCACTTGCTGACATCGTCAGAACCCACGTCATCAAAATCATCTCGTACGCTGACGATACCCAGCTCGTCCTCTCGCTTTCAGCGGTAGGGTCCCCACCTCGACGAAGACCAACTTCCACAACTGTTGGAAGAACATCTCAACCTGGATGAAGAACAACTGCCTAAAGCTCAACACAGACAAAACTAAAGTTCTGATCTTCGGCAGACACACCGCCCTCTGGAATGACTCCTGGTGGCCATCGGAACTCAGACCCACTCCCACTCCGAAAGACCATGCCCATAACCTTGGCATCATCCTGGACAGCGAACTCTTAATAAAACATCAGGTCAACGCCGTCTGCTCAGCCTGCTTCTAGTCGCTGCATGCTCCGCAAAGTCTTCAAGTGGCTCCCCATCAGCACCAGGAAAACAGTGATGCAGGACCTCATCACCAGCTGGCTGGACTACGGCAATGCACTCTATGCAGGCATCACCACCGAACTGATGAAAAGACTCCAGACAATCCAGAACGCAGCAGCCAGACTGATCCTCAACCTGCCCAAGAAGCCCCACATCACCCAGCACCTGAAGGACCTCCAAAGGCTTCCATCCAGAAGAGATGCCAATCCAAGCTTCTTACCCATGCCTACAAAGCTCTCCATGACCAAGGACCCACTTACATGAACCACCGCCTGAATTTCCATCGACCTCCCGGGAACTTCTGCTCCGCTCACCTTGCACAGATACCACGCATCCGCCGCTCCAGAGGACAATCCTTCTCCCACCTCCCTGCCAAGTACTGGAACACCCTTCCCCGCCACCTCTGCACTTCACCCTCGCTGACCCACTTCAGGAAGGGACTCAAAACCTGGCTCTTCGACTGATATCCGCAGCACAGCGCCTGGATACCATCTCGGGTGATAACCTGCTTGAGTATTGCTTGATTGAGTGATTGATTTATCACTTACATACATCCTATATGATAATAATCAATCTTTTCTGCTTCTTTTTCCCAGGATTCACAAAGCCAGCAGGGCGGACTTTAATGAGATACACTGTTTTTGCCCGTTCAACTCACGTAAACATTTCTGAATGCATGCCTGTATTTACATGCTTTGGTACATATAAGCCAGACCCGTTGGCTTTGCCAGCCCTTGTTTATCCAGTTAACAGCTCTGTTTTGAGCCCCGAGAACCCTTTTTCAGTACATTAATGGTCAACGGGCACAACCCTCGAGTGACTGCTATTTTAAAATTTCTCCTTTTAGATCTAGTTATTTGAGGAGTAGTTGATGACGCGAGCATTCGAAATATGCAAAGACAATAAGACTCTTGGAAGGAAAACCAAACACAAGAGCTGTGGAATGTAAATTGAAAAGGAACCGCAAATCCTAGCTGTGATGGCAAACCCAGGGCTTATGTGAAGACAAGTCCACCCAGCCTGGCCATGAGAAAGCTCTCCGTTTCCACTAAGTCCTGTTGCTATCTCCTGGGGCGTTTGTTTGTTTTATTCTGCCAGAGACATCCACGGGTCAAGGAAGGACAAGGTTGAATTTCAGCAACTAAAGGGTGCTTCTTGTGACGCGTGACTCCGGTGGAGTGTCGGGTGTGCGCTGCTGGTGTGTCAAAGAATCATATGATTGTGTTTGCCAAGTGCAGTCGTCAATAGTTAACTTAGGAACTGAAATTAGCAAACAGGGAATCTGTGACAGGGCAAATAACCCAAATGTAGAGACATTTCATATCTGTGGACGGTTTAAGAAAGTTCCCAAGATCGCTGTGGGGGTTTTGTTCCCACTTTATGCACTCTGGGGGTACTTCACTATGACACAATCAATCAATCAGAGATTGGTAGAGCGCACTAATCACCCCAAGCGGTATCCAGGCGCTAGAGTGAGGAGGGTCTATTCGAAACAGCCAGGTCTTGAATCCGCTCCTGCACTCGGGGAGGGATGTTGATGTTCAGAGGTGGATGGGGACAGAGGCGCAACTAGAGCCAAATTTCGGGGGGGGAGGGGGCTAAGAAAATTTTTCGGGGGGGGGGGCTGATTCTTCAAGTAATAGGCAGAGTGGAGCTGCATGGGCTCTAAGAAGGGGTGAAAAACAACAAAGCCTCATTTATCAAGCAAATGTTCTTTTAAAGACCTGTGAAGTACTCGGGTGCTGCTGTGTGTGTGCCCGGGAAGCTGTCTCAGCCCGGGCTGCCACACACGACGGGGGGGGGCTGAAGCCCTTTGAGCCCAATGGGCATTGCGCGCCTGGATGGGGAGGTCGGTCCAGGCTTTGGCAGCGAGGTGGGAGAAGGAGCGGCCTCCGGTCAGGGCCGGACTGGGAACCGAAACCGGCCCTGGCAAACTGCTCGGCTGCTCCCCCCTGGGGGTAGGGGGGGTGCAGCCGAGCTGTTTGCGAGGGCCGGTTTTGGCCGATTTTGTTACAGGGGGCCGATATTGCCAACCCCCCGGTAACAAAAACGGCCCCCCAGGGGCCCAAAACCGGCCCCCACCCTAGCGGCACACCGGGGAAACGCCCGGTGCCCGCTACGGCCAGTCCGGCACTGCCTCCGGTTCGGGTGCGGTGGATACGTGGGTAGGTGGGGAGGGCAAGGTTGACAGACCACAGGTGTCTGGTGGGCCGGTGGAAGGTCAGGCGGTTGTTCAGGTACACAAGGGGCAGTCCCTTCTGCAATACACATTAATCAGCTCATATTTCATGTTTGTATAGTGCGAGGAAAGTGTAACTCATTATAGGGAGGGGCTCGCTCCATGCTATTGAGTGAACGTTTTTGCCCCTGGGCCTGCACCATGCAGTGCTTAATTTGTAAAATAATAAGTGCCAGAGCCCTGACCAGAAGGCCAAAGCAGCTTGCACCACCCATCGCCCGTGTCATTGCTACCAAAACAACTACTAACCATCTGTCTCGCCTGCAAGTGCGACAGTTCAGATTATTCCAGGTCCGCAAAGCTAAATGGATGGCCGGGTAGGCAGGTATTAGGAATTTTTTATGTATATCGTATTCATAAACAACCGTTGTTCTGCTCATCTCTAAATTAGATGAGCAGCGCCACCATGTGGCAGACTGTTATACGTGCAGTGTGGACAATTAAGTGCCGCCGCGTATGTAAACCAATTAAGTGCGGTGCTGAGCACCGGAAACCCCCAGCTCAAATTAAGCACAGGCAGCATGTTACTAACACAGAAAGTCAAGGGCAATGGGGTCTTTGGGGATACCCCAGCAGGCTCTGATCTCAGCAACCTTGCATACTCTATGAACTCACAAGCAGTGCATGGGGGAGCTAAGTTTACCATTCTCACTACACTGGTGAATTTCAGAGGCTTTTAGGTTTTAGGTGTTTAGCACTTTTATATTGGAATTTTTGGGGGCTTTTAATGATATATATGACCCCAATGCCAAAGCACAGAAGTGTACCACTCCATCTAAGGCACTGGTGCGCCCCAGGTTTGCGAGCCTACTCACTCCCGGAGTGGAAGAGGACACACTCTTGGCATAGATTTCCCATGTAACTGTTAAAGCTCATCTGATAGTGATGGGGCTGACAAACCTTGGGACCCACCTATGCAGTATAGAGTGGTACTGACATGAAGAAATACAAGTAGTATTTCTAGCACCTCACATCTGTACTGCTACTTCCTGTTGCAATCAGCCACAAACATCTGTCTATGAATGCACAGAAATGTGAATAACTCCTTATTTGTGAGCTACTAAAAATATTACAAACTGCAGTTTCCACCATGCAGTGTGAAGTTTATGCTAACATGCCAGCAGTGTTCACCCCAACCACCACAGTATCAATCCAGCTAGTGCTACTCTGGCCATATGAGACACAGCTTCATGCATGCAGTCACCCAGGGTCTGGAACAACATCCCTACTGACATCAGCACTGATCCTGCACTCCTGCCAGCAATCCAGGGATAAACTGAAGTTACCTCTCTTCACACAACATTATCACCACACTTCTCACACACCTAACTTCCCATCATTCTAAATCCACCCTCCCCTCTATTGCCAATCAATAGTGTTATGTAACTTGGGATTGTCTCCTGCATCTTCTTTGGCCAGCAGCAGGTATAAGGCTAAGACGGGATGCCCTGCTGCTGTCCAGAATAAATGTGGTTTGTTTGATGTGTATGTGGTGTCTACAGAGGCCAACATTTTGGCATTTTGGTATTTTCAAATCTACATTAATCAAGGGCAGTGGCCAGTATGAGCCGCATTATAATAAATTCCTTGCCAGGTTTGTGGCACAGTACTATCCCTACTTTCCGCAGTTGGGCGTAGTCTTCATATTCTGTCTCCAATAAATGTGGTAGACTATTGGTGAGGTTTGGCATGGCAGCGGGTATGTCAAAGGAAGGAAGCAGCATGCGCAAGCACATATTCGAGCCAAAGTGATGTGAGTCTGTGTGCTGCGGTTGGCCCTGTGTGTGACAATCACCAGGGCTGCCCACATTAAACAAACAACACCAAAACAACATCTTCCCAAAATCAAGACTGAGAGGACAGGTTCGTCGATCTCCAACGGGCGTAGAAGGCTGATGTTGGGACTTTGGAGGACGAGGATTGGACCGAAGCTAAAGGGGCGCCCAGGGATGCGGCCATCGCAGCCAGTCTCAGGCTGATCCAGCTTATATATCTCCATAGGGTCTATTTGACCAGTCAATGGTTGTGACAGATAGGGGTGGACGCCTCCCCAACCTGTCTTTGGTGTGACGTGGAGGATGGGGCATTTTTACATGCATTATGGGGCTGCCCTGCATCAAATCGGTTCTGGCGCGGGGTAACGTCCTGTTTGGGTGGGGTCTGGAACTTGACAATCCCGATGGACCTGAAACTCATTCTCCTTCATATCGCAGATACACTGGGAGGTAATCGCTATGAGCTGACCTTATTATTCTTGGGTCTGACTCTGGCGAAACGAGACATAGCAAGGGAGTGGAAGGCCACGGCACCCCTGTCCCTGGTGGTGTGGAAAAGGGTCATGGATCATTGTATGGATTTGGAGGTCACGGTGTATAAGGCCGTGACCTTCGAATGCTTTTGTGGACAGCCCTTGTGGGGCTGTCCACAAAAGCATTCGAAGCCATGACAGGCATGGGCAGACTACAGGGGCATTGTGTTGGAACCAGTCCACACTATACAACAACTGGTGGATGAGGAACTTCGTATGTTTATGGGATAGGATGGGGTCAGAGGGCAATGGACCAGGTGCCCTGGTTACTGGACATACCTATATCTTATTGCCAGAATGTGGGTGGGGGCAAAATGGACAGGTTTTTGCATTTGCTTCGGCATTTTCTCCTTTAACCTTTTATGTTTCTTTATTTATCAGCCTCGTGGGCGTGTATATTTTGCAAAATAAAACAAATTTGTTAAAAAAAAAAAGACTGAGAGGACAAGTCTGGTTGGTTCAAGATGGATGTATTAGTAGAAGAGGGAAGTGCATCCTCGATCAAGCTACTGGCCCAGCAATGCTCCTCCGGCCATTACTACTGAAGAAGAATTTGATATACTATGGCGTGAAGTCTGCACACACAAGAGGACAGACAACTACTTGTAATAGTAGATAGGTGCACTTGATACCTAGTGGACGAAGTTGGGAACTCCACAGCTATTCCTAAATGGAACATTCAAAGCACAAAATCATTCCTCGTTGGCAAAAAGCTGGTGGAGAAGTTCATGCAAACCCTCAAAATGACTGTGAGACTATGGTAGAACATTAAGAGATTCTAGTGTGATCTAGCCACCGGTTCTTGAGATTAATCTGCACTACACCTCACAGTACCATAGAGTGCACACTGGGATGTATGTTTCATTGTGGCACCATCAAAGACACCCTCCTCAACTGTAAGGAGCTGGAAGCATGCAGAAAGCAGGAGACATGGTAACACGTGGATAAGCGCTACCAGAGGAACAACCAATTCATCTATCAATCAATCAGGATTTATAAAGTGTGGCTAATCACCCTGAAAAGTATCGAGGCGCTAAGGGACTTGCTGCTTCAGGTGGGTTCAGTTGAAAAGCCAAGTCTTGAGTACCTTCCGGAATTCTAGAAGGGATGTGGTGGTCTGGAGGAACAGAGGGAGGTCCTTCCAGGATTTTGCCGCGAGGTAGGAAAAAGAGCGTCCTCCACTGTTGCTTCGGCGAATGCGCGGGGGATGAATGAGGGAGAGGGAAGTGGAGTGCAGGGTTCTGGAGGGCTGGTGGAAGTTCAGGCGGTGGTTGATGTAGGCTGGTCCTTGGTTGTGCATGGCTTTGTAGGTGTGGATCAGCAACTTGAATTAGCATCTCTTCTGTATAGAAAGCCAGTGGAGTTTCCTGAGGTGAGGGGACATGTGGGTCCATTTGGGGAGATCGACGATGAGTCTGGCCGCAGAGTTGTGAATGCTCTGCAGTGTCTTCAGGAGGTGAGCGGTGATTCCTGCGTAGAATGCGTTGCCGTAGTCCAGACGGCTGGTGACTAGGGCTTGAGTGACATGGGAGATAGCATTGTCATCCATGACAGGAACCCGGAGGACAATCCAGCACTCCATGGCCCATAGCTGAGAGAAAAGGATCAAGAAAAGGATCAATGGCACTGTCAGAAAGAACAGTGTCCCTAGAACCAGGGATGTATCAGTGTTCAAGAGAGTCAAAACTGAAACATAGACAACACAGAGAACCCCACATGGCCCAGCTGTGATGCACATGACCTCACAGACAACTGGAATATCCATGAACTGTTTAGTGCATCATCATCACCCACACTGGACGCACCCTCACAACCCAGAACAACAACACCTGATGCTTTCAGCTGACAAAAGAATGGATGCTTTGAGTTATGATTTTAAATCAATGCGACGGACTGACTAAAGAATTATTAGAAGCCATTCTTGGCTCCCGCAGTTACTACCACCTAACCAACTCACCCCGAAGCACCCTACATAAACAGCCGGATAGCCAGGGTATCAACTTACAATGGAAAAATCCAAGGAAAAGCATCCGCCAATGCAAATAAAACCTCATGAGTATAAACGTAAGGACTGTTAAAGAATCACGAAAAGCCCTTAAAAGAGCGTCTGGGAAGCCAAGACACTCTTCAAGAAAAGGAATGGCTAGTGCTACATAGGATGCTCAAGGATAGATAGCACCCTATCTAACCAGGGAAATCGGAGTCTCAGGAGCTTGAAGGAAGAGGCACATATTGGACCAATTCACTGGGAACCATGCAATTGCAACCTGCACAGAGGTTCTAGGGCCCACCCCACAGTCTCCAGAGGGCCAACTGGAGTTAATTACAACATCACAAACGCTACAACTCATTAAAAACCTGAAAGGGGACGGAGCGCCAGGCCTCAATGGTCTTCCAGCTGGAATCTTTAATGGCGCATCAGAGGAGTGGGTGGCCCATTTAACTCCGCTTTTCAATTTTGCCTTCAGTATGGGGAAAATCCCAGAAGCTTGGAGAGGTTCCACTCTATGCCCAATATTTAAGAAAGGCGACCCCTCAACGCCAGCCAATTATCGGCTAAAAGCCCTACTAGACCTAGAGGCAAAAGCTTATGCATGAATTCTTTTAAAAGAGCTGGAAACTTGGTTTACAGAGAATGGGCTGCTCCCATTTTTTCAAACAGGCTTTCATGGAGGAGCAGCCACAACTGATAGTATCATCGCACGGGCTGCCCTTAGTTAGCAGGCTGCCCAACATAAACAACTCCCACTCTTCTGCTGCTCTATAGATTTCACTGCGGCATTTGACAAAGTGGACAGATCGACGCTGTGAAGGAAGCTAGCACTCTGGGGTATTCTATCTATCCTTTTAAGAGCTATAACTTCCCTGTACTCTGCAACATGGGTCCAAATGAGAGTCGGGCAACCACACTCTCATCCAAAATTCTGACTTTGAGGTTGGAAGCAGGGCTGTGTGCTAACACCCCTACTTTTTAACCTATACACAGCGGAACTGGGGAAGGCGTTAGCAAACAGCAACCTTGCTCTCCCCCGTTTGGGCCACAGACCGCTCCACATTCTTCAGTATGCGGACGATATCGTCATCATGAACCATATGAAAGTCGTCCATCAGCGAGCTCTGACTAGCCTCCACGCATACAATGAGAAAAACTCACCATCAACCCAGAAAAACCAAAGTAGTAGTATTTGACCGCTACAAGAACAAGAAAGTGCTTTCATGAACTGTGGGCCCCAAGACCATCACCTCGGCCCTCAAATATAACTATTTGGGGGTGTTGTTCACAGAATCCGCTCAACCGTCCGCCCATAAAAGCGCAATAAAGAAGAAAGCAACAGCAATCATTTATGGCCTAGTTGATCTTAATAATAAATTAAAGAGTCCATCGGCTGAGAGAATAATAAAGGTAACTCAAACCTCCCTTCTTCCTCTCTACAATACGGGCACCAAGCCTTCCCTGGTGCATGCTTGAATGTCTGGAACATGCCCAGCGTGTTGGATACAAGAAAACTTTCCAACTTCCGAAATATCTCTGCAGAGCTAGGCTCAGACTGGAACTTGGCCTGGTGAAACAATCTCTAAGCTTAGATGCAGACTTTTTGAAATGTTATATTCGTACGTTAAAAGCACCAGAAAACTCAATTAAGGCTTGTCTCAGACCAATCTTCGAGAAACCAGGTTCACCATGGAACAGACAATTACAGAATGCAATAGCAACCTCTGCAATAAATCGAGCAGCACTTGGACTGGATGCTATTTCCTATATGACATGGAAAAATACCATAAATAGACTGGTACGAATGGCCTCATTCCACTAGGATAAAGCTTCTCCAAAATCCTTGGAGAAACTACGCCCATTAAACTCCTCGTACTTGGCTGCAAAACCCCAGCCCTCTTAGCTGCCGCCATCAATCGCAGAACACGGCAAGAGATCATGTATATGCCCCTTCTTGGCCTACCAATATCAGATTTCAACCCGGCATGGGCCAATCAGGGCAAAGGAGCCGCATGTAGACTATGCAAATACAAACACGAGTCTTGGTTGCATCTTCTGTTTTGCTGTCCCACCATGATCGCAGAAAGGAGAGCCATACTAAGGCCAATATTCTTGAGGCAGGGGGCCTACACTTGCATAAAGGCATCAGCAGTAAGCCTTTCTCAATCTGACGTTTCCAATCTTGTACGTTGTGGGAAATTTGTGAAACAACTTAGAGACACTCTTCAGCCACGTCTTGGTCCCCTCCAATCGCTGCACCAAGTCCAGAAACTTATAACGGACTACTATACGGGGAAAACAAATCAAATTAAACCAGCTCTCAGTTTTTCTTAGGAAAAGGCTCAGGAACATGAACAAGACTGGACATACCCACGGGTAAAATTTGCGGGCCTTTCTTGGCTAATTTGATAGGGAGGACCGTTTTAGAGAATCTTACCCCCTTTTTAAATATACTGTATCCTTTATTACTTCAAAGATCTAAAAAAAAATGTAGCTATTTACGATGTACTCTGAAATTGTTTTTATGTCAGACTTACAAAAAAATTCTTTAAAATGTTTTTAAATCATGTGTATACCATGCACCTGCACTTTAAACGGGGAGTCCAAACCCACAATAAGGCCACTGCGAGGCAATTGTAACTGCATCTCATATCATTTTAAAGCTAACAGACCTATGGCTATAGAGTCTCACATTTGTTAAATGCAGATAACTGGTTATACACTACACACTGTGTTCTACTATTCCTATAACCTTTTTGGATTTTACCAGCTTGAATATACATGAAGTAAGCAATTTGCTGTTATTAGTATACAGCTTTTTGTACATGAAGCCTAATTTAATTAATAATGCTATGCTGACACGACAATGCATCTGTTAAAGTGGGTTTTTGCTAACATCATTGCCGGGTTTATGATGGGATAATTGGCATCTACACATTCGCAGGAGAAACATTTGCTGTTACTCTCTTTTTAACATTTTTATTTCTTTGGAATGGTTTTAGTTTAAAATAAAGTTTGCTTGCTTGCTTGAGTTACGTCCAAGACCATGTCCATCCCAGAAACAAACCAACTATGGACTGCCCCAGTTACTAATGCTTTCATATATTTTACTTGCGTGTTCTTTTTATTTTTACTTTGGGAGGAAAGTTATGATGCAAACATGCTCTGATAGAGGTAGTCATGCTCAAAGTCATACCACATTCAGTCTGGGTGGACAAATAAAAGTGAACTGGGCTCAGTTCTGATCCATGCAATACTTATCTGCGTCTACTGCAGGAGCGTCTCAACAGGACTCTTGACCAACAATGCCCAAGGCCACACGCCTACCTGGTATCTCAACAGAGTGAACAGTTACCAGGTTCTCCCCTTCTGCAGGGACTCGCTATGACCCACATTTTCTCACTTTGTTGGATGGGTTCCATGGTCATGGGAAGGCAGCTTCCATTAGCAGGTCTCAGCTCATACACGCTCACTGTCATGCTGTATGTGGCACACCTAAAGTCCCTTAAACTTCCCCAAGGAAGGTGTGATTATTGTCTGTCTCATGGACAGCTCCTTCCTAATCCTCTTTTCTAATGGCAGCAATCACGTATATTTACTATTCTCACTAACTGGACAGGTCATAGTCATTCCAGATGTATCTCCCTCACTGGGGCCGATTCCGATCTCGGCCGGTAGGGCTCCGAATCGGATTCGGCTTAACCGGATCCGATTCGGAGCCCTATTGCCCGACCGATTCGTACGCGCGTCCGGGCGAGCGAGTACGATGCGAAATTGCCGACCGACTCGTCCGGGCGTCCCGACCGCTCCGACCGACTCGTACCCGGGTCTAACCGCACCAACCGACTCGCTCGGACTCGACTCGCACCGCGCAATGGAGACGTTCCCCGGCCGGGTAAGTACGATGCGCGCCGCGAGCAGTCCGGCTCGAAAGAGCAGTCGGAGCCGTACTTTGGGGGTCCGTGTCGGACCCCCCTGTACGCGTAGTCCCCCCTACCTGTGCGTGTACGGCACGAGTCGCTTCGCCGTGTACACACTGTAGGGGGCGCCCTTGTCCGCCTCGCACCCATTGAGTCAATGGGAGCCCGCGTACGCGTTGTACGATAGGCTCCCATTGACTTCAATGGGAGTCCGACCGACTCGAGTCCGATGGCATACGTGCGCATCGTACTCGTTCGGTCGGGCTGCACGGGTCCGATTCGGTCGGTAATCTCTCCGGGTCCGGCTCGGTCGGAGAGATTTCCGGCCCGAATCGGAATCGGCCCCACTGTGTTGTCTAACTATATAATGCTCATTATTTGATTTTCCCAGTGTGTCCAATTTTGACAATTATTCGGTATAGGCCACCCTGTTGGATGCAATAATTATCACACCCAGTAAAATCCGATATTGAGGTGTTCAGAATTTATAGGATGCAATAAATGTCATCTATTTTTGGCTTTTTGAGGAATAACATTTGAATTTTGGTACTTACCGCAGTGAAATCTGAATGTTGTGGGAAATTGCTGGCCTTTTTCCCTCGTTAGATTCTGGCAGGTTTGACATGCTGAAATTTAACAAAGGGTGTAAACTTTATAGCAACTACTAATTACCAGCAGAGATAAATATCACACCACTGATATTTGCCAACCCTGTGCAAAAAGTTGTATACACATTTATTATAATTTAATGGACCACTTATTGATCAAGCCTAGATTTTTTATAGCAACCTCAACCCTAGTGATACTTGGATAAAGTCCTATATTTAACATACACATGTTCACATCATACATCTCATTAAAGCCTACCAAATCTCAGTCTGAATATTTCCACTGAACCTGTGAGAGGTCAAGCCCTCCTTTTGTTTTTATTGGCATTACCTATCTCCTGTACGGAAGATCCCCCTGCTTAGACACCCCAAAGTTCACTTTATCAACGGTGGTCTTAAAGAATGCACTGTCAAAGATCTTGCTCTTGAGCAGTACAGTCTGCTGAGAGGACAAGTCTGGTTGGTTCCTCGAGATGGCTGTATTAGCGAATTATGTGGCAACGGAGGACAAAGTTATGCTGCAAAAGAAGACAAATTATGCTGCGTATTATGCAACAAATGGCAAAACTTGTGCCACATTCTGGGGCATGGTGTTCAGTTATTTTGATATTTTAACAGGGATCCCATGGAGATAAGAAATACTTTTATATCAGTATAATATATTTAAGTTGTTATTCAGCAACATTTAATGATTTTATCTTGAACAGACGTGCCATGTTCTAAACACTGACAATTCTGTCTACCAGGATGCAATAAATAGTTTGGATTAAACAAATAAAATGTTGCATACAACAGAAAACAAGCCTACATGTACATATGTCATGTCATAAAACCTGTGAATCGATTATTCAGCACGTCCCAGTTATTTTTCAAAACTTGTCTTCAGTTTTGAATTTACTCTTTTTTACACTGCATGGTTTCAGGAAGCACAGCTTTTCAATAGGAACTTATACATTATACATACGAGTCAAACTAGAAATCACTGTAAGGTTCAAGACACTGGACTTTAAAAATAGCTACAGAACACTGTCTGTGATCTAACCACAAATTTGCATGATTAGTTATTATTATTATTATTATTGAACATGTGAATCTGAAGGGGGTTAAAGAATAGGATATTCTATTATTATTGAACATGTGAATCTGAGGGGAGTTAAAGAATAGGATATTCTATTATTATTGAACATGTGAATCTGAGGGGAGTTAAAGATTAGGATATTCTATTATTATTGAACATGTGAATCTTAGGGGGTTAAAGAATAGGATATTCTATTATTATTGAACATGTGAATCTGAGGGGAGTTAAAGAATAGGATATTCGATTATTATTTAACATGTGAATCTGAGGGGAGTTAAACATTAGGATATTCGATTATTATTGAACATATGAATCTGAGGGGAGTTAAAGATTAGGATATTCTATTATTATTTAACAACTGTATCTGAGGGGAGTTAAAGATTAGGATATTCTATTATTATTGAACATGTGAATCTGAGGGGAGTTAAAGAATAGGATATTCTATTATTATTGAACATGTGACTCTGAAGGGAGTTAAAGAATAGGATATTCTGTTGTTATTGAACATGTGAATCTGACGGGAGTTAAAGTTTAGGATATTCTGTTATTATTGAATATGTGAATCTGAGGGGAGTTAACGATTAGGATATTCTGTTATTATTGAATTAGTGAATCTGAGGGGAGTTAGAGATTAGGATATTCTATTATTATTGAACATGTGAATCTGAGGCGAGTTAAAGATTAGGATATTCTATTATTATTAGGATATTCTATTATTATTGAACATGTGAATCTGAGGGAGTTAAAGATTAGGATATTCTGTTATTATTGAACATGTGAATCTGAGGGGAGTTAAAGATTAGGATATTCTATTATTATTGAACATGTGAATCTGAGGGGAGTTAAAGATTAGGATATTCTATTATTATTGAACATGTGAATCTGAGGGGAGTTAAAGATTGGGATATTCTATTATTATTTAACAACTGTATCTGAGGGGAGTTAAAGATTAGGATATTCTATTATTATTGAACATGTGAACCTGAGGGGAGTTAAAGATTAGGATATTCTATTATTATTGAACATGTGAATCTGAGGGGAGTTAAAGAATAGGATATTCTATTATTATTTAACATGTGAATCTGAGGGGAGTTAAAGATTAGGATATTCTATTATTATTGAACATGTGAATCTGAGGGGAGTTAAAGATAGGGATATTCTATTATTATTTAACAACTGTATCTGAGGGGATTTAAAGATTAGGATATTCCATTATTATTGAACATGTGAATTTGAGGGGAGTTAAAGATTAGGATATTCTGTTATTATTGAACATGTGAATCTGAAGGGAGTTAAAGAATAGGATATTCTGTTATTATTGAACATGTGAATCTGAGAGGAGTTAGAGATTAGGATATTCTATTATTATTGAACATGTGAATCTGAGGGGAGCTAAAGATTAGGATATTCTGTTATTATTGAACATGTGAATCTGAGGGGAGTTAAAGATTAGGATATTCTGTTATTATTGAACATGTGAATCTGAGGGGAGTTAGAGATTAGGATATTCTATTATTATTGAACATGTGAATCTGAAGGGAGTTAAAGAATAGGATATTCTGTTATTATTGAACATGTGAATCTGAGGGAGTTAAAGATTAGGATATTCTATTATTATTGAACATGTGAATCTGAGGGGCGTTAAAGATTAGGATATTCTGTTATTATTGAACATGTGAATCTGAGGGGAGTTAAAGATTAGGATATTCTATTATTATTGAACATGTGAATCTGAGGGGAGTTAAAGAATAGGATATTCTGTTATTATTGAACATGTGAATCTGAAGGGAATTAAAGAATAGGATATTCTGTTATTATTTAACATGTGAATCGGAGGGGAGTTAAAGAATAGGATATTCTGTTATTATTTAACATGTGAATCTGAGGGGAGTTAGAGATTGGGATATTCTATTATTATTGAACATGTGAATCTGAGGGGAGTTAAAGATTGGGATATTCTATTATTATTAGGATATTCTATTATTATTGAACATGTGAATCTGAGGGGAGTTAAAGATTAGGATATTCTGTTATTATTGAACATGTGAATCGGAGGGGAGTTAAAGAATAGGATATTCTGTTATTATTTAACATGTGAATCTGAGGGGAGTTAGATATTGGGATATTCTATTATTATTGAACATGTGAATCTGAGGGGAGTTAAAGATTGGGATATTCTATTATTATTTAACAACTATATCTGAGGGGAGTTAAAGATTAGGATATTCTATTATTTTTGAACATGTGAATCTGAGGGGAGTTAAAGATTAGGATATTCTATTATTATTGAACATGTGAATCTGAGGGGAGTTAAAGAATAGGATATTCTATTATTATTTAACATGTGAATCTGAGGGGAGTTAAAGATTAGGATATTCTATTATTATTGAACATGTGAATCTGAGGGGAGTTAAAGATTGTGATATTCTATTATTATTTAACAACTGTATCTGAGGGGAGTTAAAGATTAGGATATTCTATTATTATTGAACATGTGAATCTGAGGGGAGTTAAAGAATAGGATATTCTAGTATTATTTAACATGTGAATCTGAGGGGAGTTAAAGATTAGGATATTCTATTATTATTGAACTTGTGAATCTGAGGGGAGTTAAAGATTAGGATATTCTATTATTATTGAACATGTGAATCTGAGGGGAGTTAAAGAATAGGATATTCTGTTATTATTTAACATATGAATCTGAGGGGAGTTAGAGATTAGGATATTCTATTATTATTGAACATGTGAATCTGAGGCGAGTTAAAGATTAGGATATTCTATTATTATTAGGATATTCTATTATTATTGAACATGTGAATCTGAGGGGAGTTAAAGATTAGGATATTCTGTTATTATTGAACATGTGAATCTGAGGGGAGTTAAAGATTAGGATATTCTATTATTATTGAACATGTGAATCTGAGGGGAGTTAAAGATTAGGATATTCTATTATTATTGAACATGTGAATCTGAGGGGAGTTAAAGATTGGGATATTCTATTATTATTTAACAACTGTATCTGAGGGGAGTTAAAGATTAGGATATTCTATTATTATTGAACATGTGAACCTGAGGGGAGTTAAAGATTAGGATATTCTATTATTATTGAACATGTGAATCTGAGGGGAGTTAAAGAATAGGATATTCTATTATTATTTAACATGTGAATCTGAGGGGAGTTAAAGATTAGGATATTCTATTATTATTGAACATGTGAATCTAAGGGGAGTTAAAGATTGGGATCTTCTATTATTATTTAACAACTGTATCTGAGGGGAGTTAAAGAATAGGATATTCTATTATTATTGAACATGTGAATCTGAGGGGAGTTAAAGAATAGGATATTCTATTATTATTGAACATGTGACTCTGAAGGAGTTAAAGAATAGGATATTCTGTTGTTATTGAACATGTGAATCTGACGGGAGTTAAAGTTTAGGATATTCTGTTATTATTGAATATGTGAATCTGAGGGGAGTTAACGATTAGGATATTCTGTTATTATTGAATTTGTGAATCTGAGGGGAGTTAGAGATTAGGATATTCTATTATTATTGAACATGTGAATCTGAGGCGAGTTAAAGATTAGGATATTCTATTATTATTAGGATATTCTATTATTATTGAACATGTGAATCTGAGGGGAGTTAAAGATTAGGATATTCTGTTATTATTGAACATGTGAATCTGAGGGGAGTTAAAGATTAGGATATTCTATTATTATTGAACATGTGAATCTGAGGGAGTTAAAGATTAGGATATTCTATTATTATTGAACATGTGAATCTGAGGGGAGTTAAAGATTGGGATATTCTATTATTATTTAACAACTGTATCTGAGGGGAGTTAAAGATTAGGATATTCTATTATTATTGAACATGTGAACCTGAGGGGAGTTAAAGATTAGGATATTCTATTATTATTGAACATGGGAATCTGAGGGGAGTTAAAGAATAGGATATTCTATTATTATTTAACATGTGAATCTGAGGGGAGTTAAAGATTAGGATATTCTATTATTATTGAACATGTGAATCTGAGGGGAGTTAAAGATTGGGATATTCTATTATTATTTAACAACTGTATCTGAGGGGATTTAAAGATTAGGATATTCTATTATTATTGAACATGTGAATCTGAGGGGAGTTAAAGATTAGGATATTCTGTTATTATTGAACATGTGAATCTGAAGGGAGTTAAAGAATAGGATATTCTGTTATTATTGAACATGTGAATCTGAGGGGAGTTAGAGATTAGGATATTCTATTATTATTGAACATGTGAATCTGAGGGGAGCTAAAGATTAGGATATTCTGTTATTATTGAACATGTGAATCTGAGGGGAGTTAAAGATTAGGATATTCTGTTATTATTGAACATGTGAATCTGAGGGGAGTTAGAGATTAGGATATTCTATTATTATTGAACATGTGAATCTGAAGGGAGTTAAAGAATAGGATATTCTGTTATTATTGAACATGTGAATCTGAGGGGAGTTAAAGATTAGGATATTCTATTATTATTGAACATGTGAATCTGAGGGGCGTTAAAGATTAGGATATTCTGTTATTATTGAACATGTGAATCTGAGGGGAGTTAAAGATTAGGATATTCTATTATTATTGAACATGTGAATCTGAGGGGAGTTAAAGAATAGGATATTCTGTTATTATTGAACATGTGAATCTGAAGGGAGTTAAAGAATAGGATATTCTGTTATTATTTAACATGTGAATCGGAGGGGAGTTAAAGAATAGGATATTCTGTTATTATTTAACATGTGAATCTGAGGGGAGTTAGAGATTGGGATATTCTATTATTATTGAACATGTGAATCTGAGGGGAGTTAAAGATTGGGATATTCTATTATTATTAGGATATTCTATTATTATTGAACATGTGAATCTGAGGGGAGTTAAAGATTAGGATATTCTGTTATTATTGAACGTGAATCGGAGGGGAGTTAAAGAATAGGATATTCTGTTATTATTTAACATGTGAATCTGAGGGGAGTTAGAGATTGGGATATTCTATTATTATTGAACATGTGAATCTGAGGGGAGTTAAAGATTGGGATATTCTATTATTATTTAACAACTATATCTGAGGGGAGTTAAAGATTAGGATATTCTATTATTTTTGAACTTGTGAATCTGAGGGGAGTTAAAGATTAGGATATTCTATTATTATTGAACATGTGAATCTGAGGGGAGTTAAAGAATAGGATATTCTATTATTATTTAACATGTGAATCTGAGGGGAGTTAAAGATTAGGATATTCTATTATTATTGAACATGTGAATCTGAGGGGAGTTAAAGATTATGATATTCCATTATTATTTAACAACTGTATCTGAGGGGAGTTAAAGATTAGGATATTCTATTATTATTGAACATGTGAATCTGAGGGGAGTTAAAGAATAGGATATTCTAGTATTATTTAACATGTGAATCTGAGGGGAGTTAAAGATTAGGATATTCTATTATTATTGAACTTGTGAATCTGAGGGAGTTAAAGATTAGGATATTCTATTATTATTGAACATGTGAATCTGAGGGGAGTTAAAGAATAGGATATTCTGTTATTATTTAACATATGAATCTGAGGGGAGTTAGAGATTAGGATATTCTATTATTATTGAACATGTGAATCTGAGGCGAGTTAAAGATTAGGATATTCTATTATTATTAGGATATTCTATTATTATTGAACATGTGAATCTGAGGGGAGTTAAAGATTAGGATATTCTGTTATTATTGAACATGTGAATCTGAGGGGAGTTAAAGATTAGGATATTCTATTATTATTGAACATGTGAATCTGAGGGGAGTTAAAGATTAGGATATTCTATTATTATTGAACATGTGAATCTGAGGGGAGTTAAAGATTGGGATATTCTATTATTATTTAACAACTGTATCTGAGGGGAGTTAAAGATTAGGATATTCTATTATTATTGAACATGTGAACCTGAGGGGAGTTAAAGATTAGGATATTCTATTATTATTGAACATGTGAATCTGAGGGGAGTTAAAGAATAGGATATTCTATTATTATTTAACATGTGAATCTGAGGGGAGTTAAAGATTAGGATATTCTATTATTATTGAACATGTGAATCTGAGGGGAGTTAAAGATTGGGATATTCTATTATTATTTAACAACTGTATCTGAGGGGAGTTAAAGATTAGGATATTCTATTATTATTGAACATGTGAATCTGAGGGGAGTTAAAGATTAGGATATTCTGTTATTATTGAACATGTGAATCTGAAGGGAATTAAAGAATAGGATATTCTGTTATTATTGAACATGTGAATCTGAGGGGAGTTAGAGATTAGGATATTCTATTATTATTGAACATGTGAATCTGAGGGGAGCTAAAGATTAGGATATTCTGTTATTATTGAACATGTGAATCTGAGGGGAGTTAAAGATTAGGATATTCTGTTATTATTGAACATGTGAATCTGAGGGAGTTAGAGATTAGGATATTCTATTATTATTGAACATGTGAATCTGAAGGGAGTTAAAGAATAGGATATTCTGTTATTATTGAACATGTGAATCTGAGGGGAGTTAAAGATTAGGATATTCTATTATTATTGAACATGTGAATCTGAGGGGCGTTAAAGATTAGGATATTCTGTTATTATTGAACATGTGAATCTGAGGGGAGTTAAAGATTAGGATATTCTATTATTATTGAACATGTGAATCTGAGGGGAGTTAAAGAATAGGATATTCTGTTATTATTGAACATGTGAATCAGAAGGGAGTTAAAGAATAGGATATTCTGTTATTATTTAACATGTGAATCGGAGGGGAGTTAAAGAATAGGATATTCTGTTATTATTTAACATGTGAATCTGAGGGGAGTTAGAGATTGGGATATTCTATTATTATTGAACATGTGAATCTGAGGGGAGTTAAAGATTGGGATATTCTATTATTATTAGGATATTCTATTATTATTGAACATGTGAATCTGAGGGGAGTTAAAGATTAGGATATTCTGTTATTATTGAACATGTGAATCGGAGGGGAGTTAAAGAATAGGATATTCTGTTATTATTTAACATGTGAATCTGAGGGAGTTAGAGATTGGGATATTCTATTATTATTGAACATGTGAATCTGAGGGGAGTTAAAGATTGGGATATTCTATTATTATTTAACAACTATATCTGAGGGGAGTTAAAGATTAGGATATTCTATTATTTTTGAACATGTGAATCTGAGGGGAGTTAAAGATTAGGATATTCTATTATTATTGAACATGTGAATCTGAGGGGAGTTAAAGAATAGGATATTCTATTATTATTTAACATGTGAATCTGAGGGGAGTTAAAGATTAGGATATTCTATTATTATTGAATATGTGAATCTGAGGGGAGTTAAAGATTGTGATATTCTATTATTATTTAACAACTGTATCTGAGGGGAGTTAAAGATTAGGATATTCTATTATTATTGAACATGTGAATCTGAGGGGAGTTAAAGAATAGGATATTCTAGTATTATTTAACATGTGAATCTGAGGGGAGTTAAAGATTAGGATATTCTATTATTATTGAACTTGTGAATCTGAGGGGAGTTAATGATTAGGATATTCTATTATTATTGAACATGTGAATCTGAGGGGAGTTAAAGAATAGGATATTCTGTTATTATTTAACATATGAATCTGAGGGGAGTTAGAGATTAGGATATTCTATTATTATTGAACATGTGAATCTGAGGGAGTTAAAGATTAGGATATTCTATTATTATTTAGCAACTGTATCTGAGGGGAGTTAAAGATTTGGAAATTCTATTATTATTGAACATGTGAATCTGAGGGGAGTTAAAGAATAGGATATTCTATTATTATTTAACATGTGAATCTGAGGGGAGTTAAAGATTAGGATATTCTATTATTATTGAACGCGTGAATCTGAGGGGAGTTAAAGAATAGGATATTCTATTATTATTTAACATGTGAATCTGAGGGGAGTTAAAGATTAGGATATTATATTATTATTGAACATGTGAATCTGAGGGGAGTTAAAGATTTGGATATTCTATTATTATTTAAAAACTGTATCTGAGGAGTTAAAGATTTGGATATTCTATTATTATTGAACATGTGAATCTGAGGGGAGTTAAAGATTAGGATATTCTATTATTATTGAACATGTGAATCTGAGGGGAGTTAAAGAATAGGATATTCTATTATTATTTAACATGTGAATCTGAGGGAGTTAAAGATTAGGATATTCTATTATTATTGAACTTGTGAATCTGAGGGGAGTTAAAGAATAGGATATTCTGTTATTATTTAACATGTGAATCTGAGGGGAGTTAGAGATTAGGATATTCTATTATTATTGAACATGTGAATCTGAGGGGAGTTAAAGATTAGGATATTCTATTATTATTATTTAACAACTGTATCTGAGGGGAGTTAAAGATTAGGATATTCTATTATTAATGAACATGTGAATCTGAGGGGAGTTAAAGAATAGGATATTCTATTATTATTTAACATGTGAATCTGAGGGGAGTTAAAGATTAGGATATTCTATTATTATTGAACGTGTGAATCTGAGGGGAGTTAAAGATTAGGATATTCTATTATTATTGAACATGTGAATCTGAGGGGAGTTAAAGAATAGGATATTCTGTTATTATTTAACATGTGAATCTGAGGGGAGTTAGAGATTAGGATATTCTATTATTTAACATGTGAATCTGAGAGGAGTTAAAGATTAGGATATTCTATTATTATTTAACAAATGAATCTGAGGGGAGTTAAAGATTAGGATATTCTATTATTATTGAACATGTGAATCTGAGGGGAGTTAAAGATTAGGATATTCTATTATTATTTAACAACTGCATCTGAGGGGAGTTAAAGAATAGGATATTCTATTATTTAACATGTGAATCTGAGGGGAGTTAAAAATAGGATATTCTATTATTTAACATGTGAATCTGAGGGGAGTTAAAAAATAGGATATTCTGTTATTATTTAACATGTGAATCTGAGGGGAGTTAAAAAATAGGATATTCGATTATTTAACATGTGAATTTCAGGAGAGTTAAATATTAGGATATTCGATTATTTAACATGCGAATCTGAGGGGAGTTAGAGATTAGGATAGTCTATTATTATTTAACATCTGTATCTGAGGGGAGTTAAAGAATAGGATATTCTATTATTGTTTTACGCGAATCTGAGGGGAGTTAAAGATTAGGATATTCTATTATTTAACATGTGAATCTGAGGGGAGTTATAGATTAGGATATTCTATTATTTAACATGTGAATCTGAGGGGAGTTAAAGATTAGGATATTCTATTATTATTTGCCACGTGAATCTGAGGGGAGTTAAAGATTAGGATATTCAATTATCATTTGCCACGTGAATCTGAGGGGAGTTAAAGATTAGGATATTCTATTATTGTTTAACATGGGAAAGTGCTCACTCAGATTGTAATGTCTAACATTTATGACACCGACACTGTTGGTCGGTTATATGAACAAAATGTGAACTGTAGTGCGTCCACCAACTGTAGTAACAGGTAAATATGTTGTGCTACAAAACAGAGCAAATGATACTATGTTATGTTAATCATTCGTGGTTTTTGAGTTGCTTCACTGATATTTTTCTGAATAATAAATGGATAAAAAAGCAGGTGAAGGTGACCAGTTGACGTTTGCAAAGTGTCGGGCACTGTATTGCTTCAGTGTGCAGCGTTTTAGTAGCTTTTGATCCATCTGTGATAGAATTGCTTTGCAAATGATGCAGAAGAATGTGGGTATGTTTCAGATGAATCATTGAAATCCTGAGGCATTGCCTGATTCCAGCGAGCTTTGCTCTTTGATTGGGAGCCATGAGCACTTGTCACAGAAGGTCCAACGGTGACAGCCTCCCATCTCTCTCTCCCCGGGGCCCTCACCGACCAATGTGCTGCAGCTGAGAGACCGGCACGGGGCACCCAGCAGAGCACTGTCCATCCTTTCTGACAGCCTCATTACATTGGGCAGAGTATCCCTCCACGCCCTCTCTCCTGCCTTTCAATCAGTGCCTGAAGAGACCCAGTGCTTCCAGTCCTTAGGGCTGCGCCTCTTGGCTTCTATTGGGTGCGGTCCTTAGGGGTGTGCCTCCTGGCTTCTATTGGGTGCGGTCCTTAGGGGTGCGCCTCCTGGCTTCTATTGGGTGCGGTCCTTAGGGGTGCGCCTCCTGGCTTCTATTGGGTGCGGTCCTTAGGGGTGCGCCTCCTGGCTTCTATTGGGTGCGGTCCTTAGGGGTGCGCCTCTTAGCTTCTATTGGGTGCGATCCTTAGGGGTGTACCTCCTGGCTTCTATTGGGTGCAGTCCTTAGGGGTGTGCCTCCTGGCTTCTGTTGGGTGCGTACTGCTCTCTCCGACAAACACCCAATCCCATTTGCGTAGCGAGGATACCATAGGACCTGGAGCAACAAATAAAATAGCCACTTTGACTGCTCTTGAGGCAGTGTCACTATTCAATGCGCCCCACAGGGCTCTGTCCCCGGTGCTACTGCACCTGCTGCACCAATGGTAACTACGCCTCTGCCCCAGCCAGGTGTTCATGGGGGCAGAGATTACCATCTTGATGCTGCAGTCATTTGTCTGAGTTATTCCCACCGGACCTGATGTCTGCATCTACATGTAGCACCTGGAGGCAATCTTTCACCAGTTTCTTGGATTTGTTGGTCCTCATGTGCTCCATACACATAAACATCCTCTCTGGGCTGTTTTCGATCCTGCAGGTGGTGCTGCAGGACCGAGATCATGGGAGGTGCGCGGCGCTCTGAGAAATACAGCCACCCCCGAGCTCACGGGGCCATTGCCGGCCTCCCGCTCCCTTTCTTATCCCAGTCTGTAAACTTTAAAGTCTAGATAGAGGTGGGCAAGCCGACAAATGAACAGGAAGAACCGAGCCAGAGCCGAGACAGAGTGTTCGAGCCACAGGTTGTACTCTTCTGTCAAACCGGTGCTAGAGTCTGATGGACTCTGCCAGAGGACAAAGAAGCCTACCCAAATTACCTAATTAACTTTCTATTTATGTTTATTTGTGGAGTGCGCTGTGGCTAGGGTGACCAGATTTTGAGAAGCAAAAACCGGGACAGGTCAGACATAAAAGTAGGACTAAAGTATTTCATGTTACTTTTATTCCTTGCCTGTCCCAGTTTTTGCGTAGCCATGTAAATATGTGTGTGTGTGTTCATATATATATACATATATATATATATTTCTATTTTCACGTGCATTTGCAAGGCTACGTTATATAACATTTCCTGTTGCAGGACCTCCACCATGAGCCCTCCCTGCCCTCCTCCCCACCAGGCCCGGTTCTAGCGGATGGGCCGGGTGGGCCAGACCCACCCAAACATGAACCTTGGCCCTCTCAGCGACGTCAAGAAGGCCAACAGAAAATGGCCACTGAAATTTAAAACGTTCCTCTGAACGTTATTTTTCTTCTTCTTCTAGGAGTAGCGTGATTGGGCCTGGGCTCTTTCTCACAGGCACCCCCAATCACGCATCTCCTTTTAGAAAGGTGGGCTGTGTCCCCGCCCACTCGTGCATGTAGAATAGGGGCATGGCGAAGGGGACAAATCCTTTCTTTGGCACCAGGTGACCTTTGTGTGCTGTGTGGATATTTTCTTCTCTATTCAGCCCTGGAGAGAAGGAGTTTGTTTATCCTGATTCACCTTTCCTGACCCCTTCAGCTGCTTATCAGATCCAACGGAGCAGGTAAGAAAATGAGTGGCTATTCCGTTTGTTTTTTTTTTAAATCTGCAAAGGCCCAGCAAGATACATACTTCGTGTATGAGAATGTGTGGCTATTTGTTCATATTTTTTAAATCTGTGAGGGCCCAGCAAGACACATACTTTGTGTATGCCATGTATATTTCATTTATATCGTTTGTATCGTTTTCATGACTGGCTCTGCCATGAATGCAACACAACAGTAAAAATGTCCAGATAACTCTGGTGATTAATGATCCTGCTGGAGAGCAATCCTTTGTCTGTTGGTAGTTTTGGAATGCAGATAAAATGTAGTTTATGTGGATAGCTCAGTGGGTTACTACCTTTGTTACAAAGACCCTTTTGTTACTTTCAGTTCAGAAGTTACAATCCTAACAGGACAGTGACCTATGAACTGTCATCAAAGAGCTGCATACAAACCTGAATGGTATAATTAGAATTTTTTTTGGTGTGTGTTGTGATATAGTTAGAATTTCCCCAGTCTTTCATTATTCTAATGTTGCTATAAAGAGTTTGTTTGGGCAGATATACATTTTAATCAGTAAAGCCCAAAAAAAAACCACCACTGGGGTATGCTTTAAATCCTGGGTTTGTGCTTCTCCAGACCAAACTCTCTTAAATCATACTTCCCACCAGTATAGATGACATGTGATTCCTACACCTGGTAATCCTCATTGGCTTATGTGACATTCCCTATAGGCTGATTTACATACTTGCATGATTCATTGTCTCTGCATAACGTGTGCATGATGTAAAGTACTGTGACACCCTACACTATGAGTAGCGCTATACAACAAATGAAATGCATATGAGAGAGGGTCTACAGAGAGATGAAGGACACTGTTGGAGGGTGGCAATTAGGGAAACCGAGGAGGAGGTCAATAGGGAGAGAGTCTATGGAGAGATGAGGGGCACTGTTGGAGGGTGGCAGTGAGGGAATCCAAGGAGGAGGTCATGGGGGGGGGGGACTACGGAGAGATGAAGGGCACTGTTGGAGCGTGGCAGTGAGGGCATCCGAGGAGGAGGTCAATAGGGGGAGAGGCTATGGAGAGATGCAGGGCACTGGTAGAGGGTGGTAGTGAGGGAATTCGAGGAGGAGGTCATGGGGGGAGGGGCTATGGAACGATGAGGGACACTGGTAGAGGGTGGCAATGAGGGAACCTGAGGAGGTGGTCATGGGATGGAGGGGGGTGCTACGGAGATGGGGGGCACTGGTGGAGGGTGGTAGTGAGGGAGTCTGAGGAATAGGTAATGAGTGGGATGGGCTATGGAGAGATGAGGGGCACTGGTGGAGCGTGGCAGTGTGGGCATCCGAGGAGGAGGTCATGAGGGGGAGGGGCTTTGGAGAGATGAGGGGCACTGGTGGAGGGTGGTAGTGAGGGAATCCGAGGGGGGTTATGGAGGGGAGGGGCTATGAAGCAATGAAGGGCACTGGTGGAGGGTGGCAGTGACTGAATCCGAGGAGGTGGTCATGGGGTGTAGGGGGGCTACAGAGAGATGAGGGGCACTGGTGGAGGGTGGTAGTGAGGGAGTCTGAGGAGGAGGTCATGAGGGGGAGAGGCTATGGAGAGATGAGGGGCACTGTTGGAGGGTGGTAGTGAGGGCATCTGAGGAGGGTCTCATGATGGGGAGGGGCTTTGGAGAGATAAGGGGCACTGTTTGAGGGTGGTAGTGGGGAGGCTGAGGAGGAGGTCATGAGGGGGAGAGGCTACGGAGAGATGACGGGCACTGTTGGAGGGTGGTACTGAGGGAATCCGAGGGGGTTCATTGGGGGAGGGGCTATGGAGCGATGAGGGGCACTGGTGGAGGGTGGCAATGACTGAATCCGAGGAGGTGGTCATGGGGTGTAGGGGGGCTACGGAGAGATGAGGGGCACTTGTGGAGGGTGGTAGTGAGGGAGTCTGAGGAGGGGGTCATGAGGGGGAGAGGCTACAGAGAGATGAGGTGCACTGTTGGAGGGTGGTAGTGAGGGAATCCGAGGGGGGGTCATGGGGGAGAGGCTATGGAGCAATGAGGGGCACTGGTGGAGCGTGACAATGACTGAATCCGAGTAGGTGGTCATGGGGTGTAGGGGGGCTATGGAGAGATGAGTGGCACTGGTGGAGGGTGGTAGTGAGGTAGTCTGAGGAGGAGGTCATGAGGGGTAGGGGCTTTGGAGAGATGAGGGGCACTGGTGGAGCGTGGTAGTGAGGGAGTCTGAGGAGGAGGTCATGAGGGGGAGAGGCTATGGAGCGATCAGGGGCACTGATGGAGGGTGGCAATGACTGGATCCGAGGAGGTGGTCATGGGGTGTAGGGGGGCTACGGAGAGATGAGGGACACTGGTGGAGGGTGGTAGTGAGGGAGTCTGAGTAGGAGGTCATGAGGGGGAGAGGCTACGGAGAGATGAGGGGCACTGTTGGAGGGTGGCAGTGAGGGATACGAGGAGAAGGTCATGAGGGGGAGGGGCTTTGGAGAGAAGAGGGGCACTTGTGGAGGGTGGTAGTGAGAGAGTCTGAGGAGAAGGTCATGAGGGGGAGAGGCTATGGAGAGATGAGGGGCACTGTTGGGGGGTGGCAGTGAGGGCATCTGAGGAGAAGGTCATGAGAGGGAGAGGCTACGGAGCGATGAGGGGCACTGGTGGAGGGTGGCAATAAGGTCATGAGGGGGAGAGGCTACGGAGAGATGAGGTGCACTGTTGGCGGGTGGTAGTGAGGGAATCCAAGGGGGGGTCATGGGGGAGAGGCTATGGAGCGATGAGGGGCACTGGTGGAGGGGGCAATGACTGAATCCGAGGAGGTGGTCATGGGGTGTAGGGGGGGCTATGGAGAGATGAGGGGCACTGGTGGAGGGTGGTAGTGAGGGAATCTGAGGAGGAGGTCATGGGGGAGAGGCTATGGAGCGATGAGGGGCACTGGTGGAGGGTGGCAATGAGGGAATCTGAGGAGGTGGCCATGGGGGGAAGGGGGAATACAGAGAGATGAGGAGCACTGGTGGAGGGTGGTAGTGTGGGAGTCTGAGGAGGAGGTCATGAGGGGGAGAGGCTACGGAGAGATGAAGTGCACTGTTGGAGGGTGGTAGTAAAGGTATCTACGGAGAAAGAGGTCAGTGGTGGGGCACCAATAAAGACTTTTGCACCAGATCAAAAGACGGCCCTGTCATGGCCCTTCTGTTTTTGTTTATTTAATTAGCAGTCTGGTCATTAGGGCCACTGTGGAACATATTTTAAAGTGTGTGCTAATTATATTTACTGTTAAATTCAATGTTTTAAGTTTGAGGGTGATTTTACTAATGTTTTTTTACCGAGGATAATGAAAATGGAGCCGGATGGTGGCTGATATGGGGCTGGGGCCCAAGGTCAGCTGTGAAATAAGGTGCACGGGAGATGGATGGTAGAAAATGGATAATCAGGCCTGGAAGGGAGTTTGCTGCAGAGTCCGGGTTCAGGTGGAGGTAGTAATGAAGAGAGATTCTCTCTGAAGGCTGGCAACGAGGGAGACTGAGTAGTGTTACTTGCCTGATACTCCCACCTCAGAAACCTCCTCTTCCCATCAAAGGCACCTTATATGGGATGCATTTCAAAAATAAAAATAAAACGGTTCTGTTTCATTTTTGAAGAGCAGGCAGTGGTCCGTGGGACCACTGCCTGCTCTTAAAAAACTATTTTCGCATCCATTCACAAAGGGGAAGGGGTCCCCTGGTGACCTCTTCCTTTTTCCGAGTGGCTTACCACCTACTTGAAGTAGGTGGTAAACTGCAAGTGTTTTGCGACTGCAATTGCGGTCGCAAAACAATGATACATACAAATGCGGCTCGCTATTAGAAAGGGACACCCTTGGAACGCCCCTTACTAATACCGTCTTGCACAATAGCATTTGTACATACCAACACCCTTTTTTGCGGTCGCAAACAGGCCGATTTCCCGTTTGCGACTGCAAAAAACGGTCATACATCTGGCCCTTAGTGAACTAAAAGGCAAATCTGTTGTTATGTGCGCCCTACTTGTGGCTTAGATTCTTAGTGTAGATGAAGCACTATTATAGTAGACTAAATCAAACAGAAAATGTGTTTTTAGTGAATATATGACGTTACAACGCATGCTTTTACAGCGCAGTTTTTACATCGCAACTACCATTACATCGCATGATTTTACAAAGCATGCCATTACAACGCATTTTTAAAAACTACCATTACGACGCATTCCATTACAACGCATACCTTTACAACGCCTACCATTACAACGCATAATACTTTTAGGGCAACAGTAGGGAAAGTGTTGGATAGTGTAGGGGTAAAAATTACTATTCCCACTCCAGTGAGTGCAACAGTAGGGTAAGTGTTGGATAGTGTAGGGGTAAAAATTACTATTCCCACTCCAGTGAGTGCACCAGTAGGGAAAGTGTTGGATAGCGTAGGGGTAAAAATTACTAGTCCCATCTACCCCAAAACCCAAACCCACCCTAAAACTAAAAAATCTCCATTACTTACCTTATAATACGTTGTAATGGCATGCGTTGTAGTGACATGCGTTGTAACAGTTGTGTTGTAAAAGGAGTGCGATGTAATGACTGCATTGTAATGGATGTTTCCCGTTTTTTGTACAGTGCACATCTAGAAGACAAGTGTTTGAAGGTGCCCTCTTATGTGATGATGAAT
The DNA here is from genome assembly GCA_963921515.1 of Calotriton arnoldi. Taxonomy (NCBI): domain Eukaryota; kingdom Metazoa; phylum Chordata; class Amphibia; order Caudata; family Salamandridae; genus Calotriton; species Calotriton arnoldi. The sequence goes on from CAWUFW010002537.1 coordinate 910,628, forward strand.
AAAGAAGGATCTGGGAAATAAAGGTTTGGCTAGGATCACACAATTTGGTCAAGCATACAAGCCAGGATTGATCCCAGGTTTTCTAGTTTCAGATTGTGCAATTCAGCAACTAGATGGGTGTCTCATTCTCCTGTTTTGCATTACAGATTAATGCTTTCTTTCATAATTTTACTATTTTAGCACATGAGAAGGAGCTCACGTCAAACCTATGTATGGATGAGTTTGTAAGGGAGTTTTCAAAGAATTATAGAAGGTTACCTCTATGACTGAAACTGCTAGTTTTAAAATGGTTGCTGTGAAAACTGCTGGCAGTTTTCAAAAATACTCCTTTCTCTTTTTTCAAATGTGTTACTGTTTTTCAAGAATTTGAATCGATGAAAGTACATCACAAAAGAATGACAAGAAAGTAAAATGTATCAAGTTAAATTTGTGCAGAGAAATAAGTGTTGGACAAATTGCAATGAGTAAATAGCCAGCCTTTCTAGTACAATGATGTCAAGGCTTTCGTGTGGTAATAGGGACTTCCTTAATCTTGAACCATTATAATATGCTTGGCATTCAAGTACTTGTATTGAAGCCTAGTCTGCTGGAATTCGAGGGATTGCAGTTAGGTCCAGACATTGCTCTTACTTTCAAATAACTCTCCACATGCTCTGTATACACACAGAAGCAATACATTGTATCATGGTGACTGTTTGCAAGTAGATATGATGTAATCTAGGGCTTGTAGGCTACCTCCAGAAGCAACAAATTGGGCCCGCTGTACAGGGGCGGCTCCTACACTAGGACGGAGGAGCGTCACCCCACCGCTTTCTCGCAGTGCAAAACTTTCAGTTATTACTAGGCCTGGGCGGAAAACTACGCTACGCTTGCGTAGTTTGCGAAGTTTGCGCTACTTCGCACTACGCGAATTGCACGTAGCACAGTGCAAACACGCGTAGCGTAGCGTAGCGTAGTGCAGCGGTCATTTTTGCTTGCTCGCGGTCCTCAACGTCAAGTTGGCGACCGCGAGCAAGCAAAATGACATCCCGGCGAGACTTTTTCTCGTTCGCGATCAGCAACATCAAGTTGCCGATCGCGAGCGTGGAAAATAAACCTCCCGGCGAGATTCTCAACGCGGGGAGGTTAGGTTTCTCATTGCGAGTGGTCGCGTATGCTCGCGACCGCTCGCGATGAGAAACTACCAGTCCGCGTTGAGAAAGCTGCCGCTCGAGTAAAAATCTACTCGAGCGGCAGTAAAGACAGCTCGCACTGTGCAAGATGCCGTTTTCAATGATTGCACAGTGCGGACAAGCATCCGGCACTGTGCAATCATTGCGAACACGCACTACGCAGTTCGCGTAGTGCTACGCGTAGCTCGCGTAGTGCGAACTGCACTTTGCGTAGCTTCGCGAAGCATTACTTCGCGAACTCGGCCCAGGGTTAGTTATTACCATTTTATATTTGGTTGCAGGTGGGCGGGGCTGCTCTGCGAGCAGGGCAGGGGAGGAGTGGTGTGCCCATTGCTGAGTGCGCTAAGACTCTTTGGTCGGCCCTCTGGGGCCGCCCAAACCAGTCATGCGCACTCTGCCCTTCTCCATGCAGGCTACAATGCAGCCTGCATGAAGAACATGGCCTCCACATAGGCCCCTGGCTGGTCGACGTCCCGACCAATCACAACGCTGCTTGCAGCATTGTGATTGGCTTAGGGGAGGGAGCCTGGCTGCCTGCTTCCTGTTCCTGTTTTAAAAAAAAAATGAATATTATTAAATTAACCCCCTTCCTCCCACGCACGAGTAATGCCGGCCGCGACTGCCACAGTGGCCCACCCGAAAGAACCCTTGGCCCACCCAAATAAAAATTCCTGGAGCCGGGCCTGCTCCCCACTCTGTCTTCCCTCTGCTGCGAGCCCTCAGCTGTCCTCCTGTGCTGCCTGAAAGATACAGATAATAAATTAGATCACTTCAGAGGCCTCTCTTGAAAGGAGAGCATAGTTTAATTTCTGCTTTGCAGAATGACTTTATCTTTGTCCCAAAAAACTGGATGTATATTGAAAATTGGGAAAAGTATTAGGACGCAGGAACAGCCCTCTGAAAACCGGGACTGTCCGGAGAAATCCGGGACGTCAGGTCACCCAAGCTGCGGCTCCCTAGAGCTGACTGACCCGTGCTTCTAACATGTCCAGTTTAGAGTTTGAACCACGTCAGCAGCATGAAATGATCTGCAAACACAGAGGACCTAATTAACTACATCAGCGTGGGTGTGTGCAGAGGAGACGTGTCCTTGCTGCTAAACACACGAACACTCAGCATAATTTTACATGCCTCGGTCCTCAGCAGCGGCTCAAGAGGTGGGTGCAGACAGACCACTAACCCAGGGGTACATTAAAAGGTGAATGATCTCTCACTTAGTCTATGCATGGTCAAGCATTAGACAGTGCATGGTTAGGGAAACAGCCTTTACAACGCGGCCGGAACCACGCAATACCATTACCATGCACAGGGTTGGATTAGGATCGAAAATAGGCCCGGGCACTCTAAAAAAAAGAGGGCAACATTTGCGGATTGCGCCTTTTCGGAAAACACTGCTTCAGTGTTTTAAGTATTGTGAAAAGAAGGAGGGGGGTTCTCTAAAAGAGGCATGTTTTCTTAACTTCACTGAGATAAAAAAGGCCAATGTTGTCAAGTCCCTTTGTGCACAGATTAGTTCGCAATGGTGAACCACCCCTGAATATAGGTGAGGTCACTTCTGCTCAGGCCCCCTGCCCTGCTCAATCTACATACATTAATGGGGCAGCCCAGTAAGTAACTGGGAATGACACCTCCACCCCGTTAGTAAAAGGGAGGTAACAAAGGCCCATCTGCCTCCGGAAAGGCCGCTCAGGCCCCCACTGGGCAGCTGGCGCCATCTAAACACAAAAACACAGCCCAAATCGTCCACCACACTAGCCAAAAAAGTGGCCCACAGCTGTAATTCAGATACCGGCCCATCGCCCATTTCCCGCCTTACCAATCCGACCCTGACCACACATCCATTACAACGCATGCGTCTTTACCATGCCAATTTTTATCTTTACAACGAAAATTTAAGTATTTTGCAGGTAAGTGTGTTATCTCCACACCCATCACTGTAGAATCCAAAAGGACCAAGCACAGACTCCAATTTATTTCCCTGCATTTGTCTGTTTATTCAGCAATGTTCTGCCATTACGCGTTTTGGCCAAACCGTTGGCCTTGCTCACACACATGCAGCACCATATACTATTTCCTAAAATTATACCCACATGATTCATGATACTGGAAGACAGACTATGTCATTTGCACAAAGAATATAGGGCCATACTACAATTATCATCCAGTGTATGTGACCATCATTTTGGGGATGTCAATCAAGAAAAGGGAGAAAGAGGTCAGGAAACAGAGGACTCACCCTACTCTGTTTACTGTAATAAACAAAAAGAGTCCATCTGTGCTCCGACGATGTCTGTAGTCAGACCTATATCAAAGCTACTCCCTTGCTACTTGCCAATGGCCTGCCCGCGGCTCCGACGAAGTCGACATCGCCGGTGCCGCAGCAGGCCATTGGCAAGTAGCAAGGGAGTAGCTTTGATAAAGGTCTGACTACAAGCGTCCCTTCCCCCGTTGAACTCATGAGGCCAGATTTTTGGCTGTAAAATATCTAAAGAAAATAACTTTACCGATTGGGTATCGTATTACATTTTCATTTTGCTTTGGTGTCTATCAAGAAGACCATGCTTTTGAGTCGCTCAGAACTAGGAGTGGTTACAGGGATCATCCTTGTGGTCTTGATGAAAAGCCTTGGGGTAAAGGCTTGAAACATGTAGACCTTGAGATACACACACATTAACGTATGTCTCTCAAATTTCCCCTTTTTACCATACTAGCAAGAGGTCCGAATAAAACTTTTGTTCCTTCTTAGCCAGGTATTTTTTACTCTAGACAAGACCCTCCCACTCTTAGACCATCAAACTCTTCATAGTATTTGACTAAAAGTGCTCCCACGTCTCCGTTGGTTGCAGCACGCCCCGTTCCGCAGCGGGACGGGAAGAACCCGATGATGAAGCATGCCACCAAGGGGAATCTTGGTGGGTGAGGGTTATTTTAAGAAAACTTTTTGTTTTCCTTAATAGAGTGGGAAGATAGTCCAAACAGTACAGTTGGACTCTATTTGTTTATTACGTCATTTTGGGGAGACATCAATTCTTACAAAATCAATCAAAGTAATCTTCACTTTGCTACTCCCTTAATTAAAATAACGGAGAAAAATACATTAATGTCTTGCATGATACTATAAACACAAATATTTCTGCAAAAATTCATGGGATATCTAGACAAACAATGTCTAAACGGGAATCCATGTCGCATTGTTATTGCACATATGTTGATTTCCCACAGAGGAGATTTGATTTGTCAGCATATGATTAATGTAGGCAAATATTCAACTCACATTGCATTACTGGTTCAGAATTTGTGTGCTAATTCAGCCCATATTCAACATTATGAGTGCAACCAAATATTTATAAATAAAATTAAAAACACCATATAAATATTCAACATTAGGTATCTTGCCCCTATGGGCCTAGTCAAATTCATATGGGAATTAATCATTATGCACTCACTTCTGAATGTGTTAGCTGATTCGGCCTGTAAATGTAAATGTAAATGTACCAAGTGGTCCTACTCTTCAATACTCATGTTGATGCATTATAAGACATCAATTGCTTTTGCGCACAGCCAAGCGCTACATGTCATCCTTTCTAGGCTTTCCTTTGCCTAATTCTATGTCTTAATCACATTGTTGGCATAAACAATCCATGCTGCAACACATTTCCCAACTCGCATCACTTGCTGCCCTTTCCAGACTACTTACTCAGGGTACTATATAATGAATGAAAGGAAACGAAAGTGCTGCAGCTTATCAAGTTCGAAATGATAAAAATGTGTATAGTTCTTCCCCAAGATTCAAGCCACATGGCCATTTGGAATCTAAGTTAATCATGTACCTGGTCTCTATTTGACTCAGCAACCGCTCTTGCTCACCGCCCCGTAACTGCCTGGGAATTGCGTCTATAACAAAGTACTTGAGGCATTTAGTATCATTGTTGTGGTATTCACTGAAATGCCTGGCTAGTGGGTATGTGACATCTTTATTCCGAATCCCTCCTCAAATGCTGTAGTATTCTTTTGTGGACTTGCAGCTCAGTGCTGCCTACATACCTCAGTTTGCACTGATATTCCAGTACATATACTGCATATATATATATATATATATATATATATATATATATATATATATATATATATATATAATATTATATATAAAGGAATACTCCACTCTTTGCCATTCACTCGACCAGGAGCACGGACCACATATTGGTGCAGGTAAGTTTTTTTATTTTGCTCTTCAAAACAACAGCATGACGCGTTTCGACCCCCAAGGGGCCTTGATCACATGACGCGCCTCACAGTCAGATGTTAGCTTATAAACCATTTTTTTCAAGTTTTTTCAATACCCTTAAAGTGACAAGTGCATATTGTGTCGTAAGGTTACAATGGAAATAGAAGACATACTTTTTACAGTTTAGAGGTTTCGGTTGATATCACATCCTGGCATAAATACCTGGAGAATCATTATGAAAGAAAACCATAAAACCATAAAACATTATTTTTTAAAATATTTTTAGCACATTAAACACGTTACAAAAATTGTTCCGTGCCTCCACAATAAGGGACTCAAGACATACTGTCTGTTAGTATCAATAGGTTGTTGGTTAAAAACACAATCCAGGTATGAATACCTAAAATTCCAATTGGGAATTTGAGACAATGAATCACAAAACCCTGTATCAACCAAATTTCATACATACTAAAACAATCTTAATGTCTAAAATGTGTTTGTTGCTCGCAAGTTGTTTTTTCTGTCTACTGGCTTAATTGTGCCTGTCAAAACCGCTTTCGCAGCTGAATCTAAAGTGCTAGTATTGAAGCTGTTTGTAAACTGTGATAGAGCAGGGTAAACACATTTTTTTTTAACCTCCTAATATTTACGTTGAATAATTAACACACAGGTTCGTCTTAGTAAATAACCAACCATGTATGTTACATGTAAAGGGTTATGGGTAACAGGCTATATATGTACAAACTAATTTACTTACAATTGTTAACGTGGATAACATAAGTCTAATAAATTGCGTACTAATTAGAGTAATAAATGCATGATTTGTGCTTGGAAATAAACTGTGTAGTGGCAAAGAGAAGCGTTGGTAAGTAAGAAATAGCTTTATATGTCGCTTTTGCTAGGTAATACCTAATTGGGGTACGTAGAATGACGGGAGGGAAACGAAAAGGTTTATATTCTTTATTCTTAACTATGTTCTGTTTATCTTTATAATAGTGCGCTTAGGCCTGTTGTGCCGCGATGTAAAAATGGCTGCCATGAGCTAGAGTACGCAGGCGCGAGAGGGGTTTCGAAAGAGAGAAAGGCCGTGAACAAGAGGGATCATGTGACCGTCCCAAAGCCTAGGATGGAAGCGTGGTCAAGGCTGCGATGACCTTATCATATAAACGTGTGCCAAAGAAGGACATAGCAAAAAGTGTGAGAAGTCGCAGTGAATAAGTGAATGAACAATGAACTGTTCAACTTAAAGTATCAGAAAAGGATACAGTTTGAAACCAAAGAACGGATGGGTAATGTCATGAACCCGTGAGAAACGACAGAAGTATGAACTTTCCACAAAGAACTGGTTGGAACAAGGATATTCATAATGAGATGTATACTGACCCAAATTGACCAATTAGAGAGAATCTCGCCCACAAAGATGTAACATTTTTACTTAGTAAGCTAGTATTAGGGTATAAGAAGACCTACTCTTAGGGAGGGGGGCTGTTGCTGCTGTTCCTTTTTGGTTAGCTGAGTTGCTGTTATGCTGCTGCTGATATGCTGATGAACTGATGCTGCGGCTGCTGCTGCTATTTTATATTTTTGATTGAGCACGAGACGCTGCTATTGGAGAACCTTTTTGCTCTTAATAGATTTTTCCATTTAATACTATTAGACCTTTTATTCTTAAGATACTAAAAGGGGAAGGAACGAGAAGGCCTGTTTTCCAGGACAGATAGATAGTTTTTCGGGAGTTCTTACTGTGACGAACTTTATTTTTCCATCTAATAGGTATGCATTGCAATTTCAATTTATTCTTATAATGATGCTAAATGTAATAATCTGAATAATAAATCTGAAACTTATTCATGCTTCTAAAAATTATATAAACTTTATTATCTTTAAACAATGAGTCAGTGGTTCTTTAGCTCAATGATAAATGTAAATGTTTAAAGGTTTATAGTGATTGAGCTGGTCTTAATCACCATCAACTGATTCCTACTAGTTGGTCCATCGACCAATGAGCGGAATACCTTAAAGCTTGAGAAGTATTATGTCGTTTTAAAAAGGTATCCCGTCTCCTTCCACAAATCATTAACTGTTTTCTCCTAGGTAAGAACGGGTGAAATCCAGGGAATATATGAGAGAGTGAATGTATATGCGGTGTTATGGGCCCCACCGTCATATGGATATAGTTGTGTTTAAGAGGGATATTTGCACCTGGACGTCCAAAGCATATTGGAGAAGAAATTTTATTGATAGAGGTGGATCAGATTTCTTGGTAGCAGAGTTATGGTTACTATAGATTAGTTTGGTGATTATTGATTGATTATTTCATGTCTAACACTTTATGTTGAGTCGCGTTATGTTATATGTAAGTCAAAGTTTTTAACGCTTCCGGGAAGTAGGAAGTGGAACACGTGTGGCAAGAGAAGTCACATGGAATAGTGCATTGTCTGAGTTCATATTGGTGATAACACAGGTTGTGTTATGATAGGGACATTTTCCGTATAAAAGGTGTATGAGTGAAATAGCAACCGGTTTTCTTGTGAAACTCTGGCCTTAATTCTCAGGAGCAGTGTAGTCTCCACATGTGTTTTATCCCCAGAGAAACGGGTTTACCCCTTGCTTGGAAGAAGGGTAAGGTAGAGGGAAGTGCTACACTTATCGAACGAAACTGTATTCTTGCGAGCTAGAATAAACTGTTACTTTTGTTTAGCGAAATCAGAAATGGAAATGTGTTTTTAATGTTGTAACTAACAAAGAACTGTTGAAAAGTAAATTGCCGATAAATTTTGTAAAGGAGGGGTCAGGAGCAGAACTGACGTAGACAAAAGCCGCGCTGGGATTGGACAGTGCGCTAGTTATACAGAAGCCGCTCTGATTGGAGCGTTGGTGTGAGTCGCGCTAGGATTGGTCGGATAAACCAGTGACATAGAAGCTTAGGATTGGAGCGTTGGTGTGAGTCGCGCTGGGATAGGTCCGAATAACGCATAGAGAACAGTGTTGAATCGCGGACTTTTGAGAAGGGAAAGAGATTGTGAATCATGGCTTATTATGAGTATGGTAGAGAGAAAACGTCGTGGATGTCGAAAGTTAAGCACTTTTTAAGAAAGACAAAAAGGTAGTGACTAGAGAGGGACAAGTAATTCCTCCGCCGAAATCACCAGTTTCGCATATGATGCTGAAATACGGATATCATACCTGCATATGGTTAGAAAATTGGACAAAATATACTAAAAATGATGGAGCATTGGCTTTTCCTGAGAATGGTTCATTTAGTGTAGCTGTACTTCGGAATTTGAGGGAGAAGATGGCGATGCTTGAACCTAAACCTAGACCGACACAGTTTGAAGCTTTAAGTGAATGGGAAGATGAGATGTATGAACGAGAGAGATTCAGAGGATTAAAGAATCATGATTTTGTGCCCAGAAGGTTGTGGGGAGTGAATCATGAGGACAGAATAAAGCGTTGGAGATATGCTAATATGACAGGAGGTTTGTTTCCAGCTTTTACAGTTGAGGAAGAAGCAAAGAGAAAGTGTACAGAGAAAAAGAAACATGTGGTTACTGAAAAGTATGGGTATGGTGGTAGTGAGACGGAAGATGAATTGCTGGAAGATATTTTAAACAGAAACCCACCTCCATACCAACAGAATTCTGTGGTGGTGACACCTAATGCACCGCCAATGGAAACTGGGAGGAATAAAAATCCCGAACGAGGATATGAGATAAATAGGTCACAAGATCAATTGAAAACTCCACAAAATGAGAAGACAGAAAGTGACAATACAACTGAATTAGCATAAACCACAAGAGAATTAACTGAAAAGATAAGAGAATTAACAATGAATATGGAAGCTGTAACTGTACCAGTAACGATAGGTCCAGTAATACCAGTTTTTGAGAATCAGAACATTGAAGAGCATTCTTTAGTCATTCCTATGAATTCACACTTGCAAAGAAGGAAAGAAGGGATGGAATTAGACAATGAAGGTGCAAGAAATTTGGTTAGTACATATAGACCAAGCCCACCTACTAATTTGACGGTAAATGAGAATGAGTTTAGGAGAATACCTATGGTAACTGAGTCTGCATCAGAGACACCAGAAAGAAGTAAAAATTGGATAGAATTAAATAGTACGCCTGTAGGTCCGACTCCAGATGAATTGAATGAATGGATGAAAACTCTAAAAACGAAAGAGACAGAATCAAAACCATTAGATGTAATTAGGTTAAAAATAGACATGGAAGAATTGATCTTAGGGACAATTGGCACAGAAAAACTGAAATCTTATCAGGATGACGAGATTATGTTCTTATGTAAAAGCATTACATGGAGAGCTAGAAATTTACATGACAAATTAGAAGAAACAGCAAATGAACTAGGAGTAGAATTTGTAAAAGTGAGAACGTTGCAGAAACCATATAAAGTAGATTTTTGCAAGAAAGATATAGAAAATTTGAACACATCAGGACGATTAACCCAATAAAAGAATTAATTGTTTTACTGAGGAAATGGGGTGATGTGGATAGATGGAGAAGCAGATGGACTAAAAGGAATGAGAAAGTGACAGACAAAGCGTATTTGGCTTTTGCGGTGACAGACAAGGAATCAATTGTAAGGGAGTACCCGATGAGAGAAACTCCAGGAGGTAGTTATGTGCATGTCCCATGGTCTAGACAGGATATACTGTCATTTACAAATGACTTCCCAAAATTGAGAGAGAAACCAGTAGAATGGTACAGACAAGTGGAGAGGTTTGTTAACGTTTCGAAGGTGTTATGGATAGATTTGGATGGATTGTTTGATATAGTAGTACCAGCTGATTAGTGGACAGAATGTAAGATTACTATTGATTGGCCAACTGTAGTATATCCAAGAGATGCTAAAACAGGAGCGCCAGGACCAGAAGTGATGAGGAAATATGACCAAGTAATTACCTTTTTGAAAAATAAGATTCCACCCAAAGAAACGGATTGGGTAAAAATAGACAGAACCACACAGGAAAGTAAAGAATCAGTACACGCATACTATGAGAGGCTACTGTTAGTTTTTAAACAGTTTAGTGGCTATGAAACACTAAGTGAGAAGGATATGAGTCATTTTGTATATAGATTTGTTTATGGGTTGAAACCGGAGATAAGTGAAATGATTAAACAGCATATGATTTGTTGGCAGAATAGCACAGTAGACGAGGTTTTGAGATATGCTAAATATTGTAGTGATGACATTGAGAGTAGACAGCGTAAATTAAAAGAGAAAGCAATGTGGGCACAAGTGAAAGTTGCAGAGAAGCAAGAAGCTCAATTGAGTAATCCAGTTAATGAGGCAGGACAGACTAGATTTAGACCAAATATAGGTAAAGGAAAAGGTCAAATGAGCATAGAAGAGGCAAAGAAAAAGTGGCCATGCCACAACTGCGGAAAGTTAGGACATTGGAGAAACGAGTGTAAATTTCCTCCAAAACTTAATACGGAAAATCAATCATTAAATCCACAGGTGCAGAGTGAGGTAGTTACCCAACAAAGTCAGGTGCCACAACCACCACTTCCCAAGAGTGTTAATCAACAGAAATACAGTGCAGGAACAGGATTCTACGGAGGAGAGCAGGTAACACAATTGCCGCACGCAGCTGCCATATCTCAATACTGGTTACGACAGGATGGTGATGAGTCGGATGAAAGTTTATGACGGTGTCTAGGAGAGGAGGAAGAGTGCGTGCTTGGCGCAACTCTAGAGGTAGATCAAGCAGGTCCATTTGTGGATGGAGAAGTGAATGGTGCAAATGTAACATTCCTTGTGGACACTGGAGCTACCCGTTCTACTGTTAGGTCAGTGGAAATTCCAAACCTTCCTTTCTCAGGTGAACATATCCAAGTAGTGGGTGTTTCGAATCAGCAAATTAAGGCACCTCTTACTAAATTAGTGGAGGTAAAGATTGGTCCATTTAGTGAAATGCACCGATTTGTGGTGTGTGATTGCAGTCCTGTGAACCTATTAGGACGCGATCTACTTTGCAAGATGAACTGCACCATCTATTGTACTCCAGATGGAATTGCATTTCAGACCCCAGATGAAGATGTATTGTATAAAATGACAATGGTAAATTTAGAATCAGAAGTGAATGATTTATTTCCCATATTTGATGTAGAGAAAATCCCAATTGAACTGAAAGAAACAGTGAAACAGGAAGTGTGGGACTTTACGGGAGAAGATATAGGGTTAATGAAAGGAGTAGACCCTGTTAAAATCTCTGTTAAAGAAGGAACGAGTTACCCAAATACGCCACAGTATAAATTGACACCAGAAATAATTGAAGGAATAACACCAGTAATAAATAAAATGATTGAACAAGGGATTCTGAAAGAAATAATGAGCAGTCCATGTAATTCACCGATAATGGGACTGAAAAAGCCGAATGGAACATATAGAATTGTACAGGATTTGAGAAAGGTAAACAAAATTGTTGTGCCTTGTTGCCCAATAGTACCAAACCCTGCTGTAATTCTATATCAGATTCCACGCGAAGCAGAATGGTACACAGTTATTGATTTGTGCCATGCATTTTTCTCTATTCCATTACATCCAGATAGCCAGCCATTATTTGCGTTCAGGTTCGGAGAGCGTATTTTGGCATGGTGCCGAATTCCTCAGGGGTATACAGAAAGCCCCTCGATCTTTAATCAGATTTGAAAGAAATCATTGGAAGATTTGAAAATGCCAGAAAAGTCAGTGATGGTTCAGTATATTGATGACCTACTGGTGGCATCAAAAACAAAGGAAGCGTGTGTTAATGATACAATTGCTTTGCTGAATCATTTAGCAAAAAGAGGACATAAGGTGACCCCATCAAAATTGCAGTTTTGTCAACAAGAGGTCCAATATCTAGGACATAAGATTGAGAAGGGAGTGCGAAAGGTAACGACTGAAAGAATAAAAATAATTCAAGGAATGAGAGCTCCAATGACACAAAGAGAGGTAAGAATGTTCCTAGGAATGGTTGGATATTGTCGACAATGGATAAGTGGATTTTCATTAATTGCAAAACCATTACAGAGATTGACAAAGAAGGATGTTAAAGATCCTTTTGAAATGAATGATGAGGAAATGAAAGCATTCAGAGAATTAAAAAAGAAACTGTGTGAAGCTCCGGCATTGGGAATGCCTGACTATGAAAAAGATTTTGAGTTGTATTGTAGTGAAGGAGATGGGTGTGCGTTTTCAGTCCTGGTGCAGAGACACGGAAACATGAAAAGACCCATTGCATATTTTTCTGCTGTTTTAGACCCAGTAGCGAAAGCGTTACCTGGATGTTTGAAAGCAGTTGCTGCTACTTGTGTAAGTCTGGAGCAGAGTGAAGGCATAGTGATGGGATATCCACTGAGAGTATATGTCCCTCATTCTGTGGAAATTCTTTTGACAAGAACCAAAACCCAATACATGACACATAGGGGCCGATTCCGATCTCGGCCGGTAGTGCTCCGAATCGGATTCGGATTTACCGGATCCGATTCGGAGCCCTGTTTCCCGACCGAATCGTACGCGGGTCCGGCCGAGCGAGTACGATGCAAGCTCCCGCGAAATCGCCGACCGACTCGTACGCGGCTTCAACACGCTCCGACCGACTCGCACGGACACGACTCGCACCGCGCTATGGAGACGTTTCCCGGCCGGGTAAGTACGATGCGCGCCGCGAGCAGTCCGACCGACTCGCGCCGTCCGGCTCGAAAGAGCTGTCGGAGCCGGACTTTGGGGGTCCGCGTTGGACCCCCCTGTACGCGTAGGCGCGCGAGTCGCACACAGGGGGGAACCATGGGTCCCCCCTACCTGTGCATGTATGCCGCAATGCGCATGGACGCGTACCCACTGTAGGGGGCGCCCTTGTTCGCCTCGCACCCATTGAGTCAATGGGAGCCCGCGTACGCGTTGTACGACTGGGAGTCCGACCGAATCGAGTCCGATAGCATGCGAATGCATCGTACTCGTCCGGTCGGACTGCTAGGGTCCGATTCGGTCGGAATTCTCTCCGGGTCCGGCTCGGTCGGAGAGATTTCCGGCCGGAATCGGAATCGGCCCCATAGTCGGCTGACTAGGTATGAAAAAGTAATTTTGAGTGCAGACAATGTGACCATTGACAGATGCATGAATGTGAATCCTTCAACATCATTGCCAGATGAAGAGAGTGTGATTGAAATGGATGAAGTTGATCATGATTGTCTGAATGTACTCGAATATTGTACAAAGCCGAGACCCGACATACGGGATGAGCCTTTAAGGGAATCAGATTATATTCTGTTCGTGGATGGCTCATGTTTGAGAACGGATGATGGAGTTCTAAGTGCAGCATATGCAGTTTGCACAGTAGCTGCTGTAATGGAAGCATCTTGTTTGAAAGGGATACGTTCTGCCCAAGTAGCGGAGTTGGTAGCTCTAATTCAAGCATGCAAGTTGGGAAAGAATGTCCGAATCACAGTTGTCATGGATAGCCAATATGGCTTTGGAGTGGTTCATGATTTTGGGCAGATCTGGTCTCAGAGAGGTTTCTTGACGTCTGCAGGAACACCGATAATAAATGGTGATTTTGTGAAAAAGTTGCTTGAGGCGATACAGCTGCCTAAACAGATTGCAGTGGTGAAGTGCAATGCACATAAAAATGGGGAAGACTACATAACTGTTGGCAATAAGTTTGCTGATGAAATAGCACAGTACTGTGCCAAAAATGTGGTCTCATTGAACCGAAACCAAGAACGAGAGCATATTTCATGTCCTTTGCTTTTTACTAACCCTGTTGAGACATGGGATGAGGTGAGACAATTACAGGAAGCAGCAGATGATGAGGAAAAAGATAACTGGATAAAAGCAGGATGCAGAAAACATGAGGAAAATGATGTTTGGGTTTACAGGGATGAAAGACCAGTTATGCCTGATAGCATGATTTCTGACAAGGCACGGATGTACCATGGACAAGCTCATATTGGGAGAGACTCAATGATCAGACTTTTTAGACAAACATGGTATAATCCAAAATTCAGAGCCATAGCTGAGAGTCTTTGTCAAAGATGTCTTATTTGTCAACAGCTAAATCCAGGAAGAAAGACAGTAGTGAGTCTAGGAACAATAGGACGAGAGGGAGGTCCTTTCACGAGAATGCAAATGGATTTTATAGAAATGCCTCCGAGCAATAGACTAAGGTATGTCCTTGTAGTCGTCTGTTTGTTTTCCCGTTGGGTGGAAGCATACCCGACCAGAAGGAATGATGGAATTACGGTAGCAAAACTAATGCTGCGAGAATTCATTCCAAGGTATGGTTTTCCAGTAACGATTGAAACAGATAGAGGAACACATTTCCAAAACGAATTGATTCAACTGATTTGTGAAGCACTTAGTATTAAACAGAAACTGCACTGTGCATACAGACCAGAGGCTGGAATAGTAGAGCAAGTGAATGGAACAATTAAGAACAGGCTAGGTAAAATGTGTCAAACCACAGGACTCAAATGGCCAGATGCCTTGCCATTAGTCTTAATGACAATCAGAAGTATACCGGAAAGAAAGACAGGACTCAGTCCCCACGAAATAATTATGGGACGAGCAATGAGACAAGCACATGTACTTGTCAACAAACTACTGACTATAACTGATGATCTGGTGCTGGATTATTGCAAAGGATTGGCTGATGTGGTACGTTCTGTGTTTCATCAGGTTGGACCGGATGCGACCACTCTTGAAAGAAAACCGGCTCACGATTTGAATCCAGGAGATTGGGTCCGCATAAAAGTCCACCGAAGAAGAAACTGTTTGGTTCCTCGCTGGGACCAACCACGACAAGTGATCCTGGTAACAACAACTGCAGTCAAATGTGCAGGAGTAAAAGACTGGGTGCATGCCAGTCACACCATCAGAGTTCCAGAACCTGAAGATCGACATGTGAATCGACATCTGGAAGTATTGGATACCAGTTCAGCATCGGATGCAGAGGAAGAGACGAACAGGGCTCCAGAATCTGAAGATCGACCTGTAAGTCGACATCTGGAAGACCCAACTACAAGTGCAACGACAGGAGGAGTGGAGGAAATAGCAGAAGTTCCAGAATCTGAAGATCGACATGTGAGTCGACATCTGGAAATATCAGACACCAGTTCAGCATCTGATATAGAGCATTCGGATTGTGAGGAAAATCTGAAAAGAAATTGGAAATTTGATAGTATAAAAGAAGAAACTGAGCAAAAAGACAGTAACAGTGAGCAACCAAGTACAAGTTGTGGTGAAAATCCTTCAGAGATAATATTAATAGACGAAGAAGGGAGAGTTTCAAATAGAAAGATAGAAGAATCGGAAGATCCCCGAGGAGCAATAGGGACAGGTCGGCGAACAAAAGAACAGGGAAATTTAGAAGCAGATAGAGAGGTTGACACAAATTCGGAAGAACCTCGAGGAGGGACAGAAGTAGGTGATCAAAGGAAAACACGAGAGAAACCACAAATAGATGAAAGAAATGAAATTATAAAATTTAAGATAAGAGACAATAAAGAAAGGACTGAAACAGAGTCAGAAGAAAGTGGAGAAGAAAGAAACCAGAAACTAGAGTCGAGAAAGAGAACTTGGAGAACAGAAAGAGAGGAAAAAGAAAGTGAACCAAAAAAGCCAAGAAAAGGAGACAATTGGCCCAACGAAGTTAGAAGATTGAGATACAAGATCATAAGGCTAAATGGAAAAAGTGCAGAACAAGTAAATGAAATAACAAGTCAAAAAGAACAAGAAAAACAAGGTGGAAAACACTTGCAGAAAACAAAAAGAGTAAAGAAAGCAAATCTGAAGTATAAATCGCCTGAATGGTTATACATTGCGTTGACTGATATCAAAGAAGAAGAGATCACTCACGAAAACCCAGAACAAAGCTACAACCTAATGGGTGAAGGTGAAGTGCAACAAACTTGAAGAAATTTGAACAAATTCTACCGGATTTGACGAAACACTGGATTTGACAAAGAAAGAGTTCTGAAAAGAATTAAAAGAAAGTACCAAACAAAGACAAAGTGAGAGTGCAGGGTGGCTAAGAGGTCATTTCTGAGGTGTGGTGACACATTTTCCCTGTACATAATATAAAATAGGTTATAGAACAAAATGGAAGATACTAAAGATAGAAAATGTAGATGTGAGTTCTTAAGCAAGTGGTGTAAGATGTGCTTCTTTTGTACAGGATTATTAATGACCGTTTGGGTTATTTTAGCAATCACCATTCCAATTAGCTTAGCTATAGAAGAAACGTCTAATAACACAGAAAAAGGAGCTAACGTGCAAGAAACAGCTATATTAAAAAGTAGTGCAGAATTGCATAAAGACAAATCAATAACAGATTTTTCAAAGAATGTTTTCACTAAATTATTATATGAGTATGTAGAAACAATGGATGTAAGAGATTGTTATGTTTGTATGCAATTGCCTGCGTCTGTTGCAGAAGGTGTGACCTATCATCACCTTCCTTTAACGTATGGAATAACATGTAGTGTTTTAGCAAGTTTATTTTACAAGACAGGAAGATTAGAATATTATTATACTGATATAGATAAGATTTTTGCAAAGATTCCTATAGTTTCTGAACTAAACAAGGTAAAAGAAGCAAGAACATTTGGTGAATTTTTCATAGAAAATAAAATTCTAACATTAGATGATATAGTTAAAAACAACCTTACCTGTGTGTTAAAGAATGAAGAAAAGGTATTTTTAGAAATGGTCGAGGATAGAAGAGTGAAATTTCAAAGGAAAGTGATAGAAGAGATAAAAACACCTCTTTGGGCGTTTGAGGAAGAAAATCATGACAAGAAAAAGACAAATGCAGCTATGACTCTGGATTGGCCCCAACAGGGAAGGTTGTGCATTAGAAGAAATAGAACAAGATATGACAATTATTTCGTGGGTTCCAGTGATTGCCATGACAATTATAAAATTTTAGGTGGATGGGGATTCAAAGGGGGAAAAGATCCAATATTTCCTGGGATCTATTATATTTGCGGTAACAGAGCTTATTACAGGTTGCCGGACCATTGGTATGGATCATGTTACTTAGGCCTGGTCTTTCCAAAGATTTTTCATGTAGATAGAGCAGAAAAGGGAACACACGAAATGATGAAGACATTTACACGTAGAAAAAGGGAAAGTTTCTCAGAAATAGTAGGTGATATTTTTGGAGCATTGATACCAGCAGTGGGAATATCTTTGAATGCATTTAAAATTCGGAAATTATCCACAGTAGTAGATCGCTTATCTACAGATACTGCTGGAGGGTTCTTGATGGTAAATACCGAAATGGTTGCTATGAGAGCTATGGTGATGCAAAATCGACTTGCCCTTGACATTCTTTTGGCAAAAGAGGGTGGAGCCTGTGGAATGCTGAAAGTCCAACATTGTTGCACTTACATTCCAGATAAAAGTGAAAATATACAAAAGTATATAAAGAATATTACAAATTTGCATAAAGAACTTGTTCCACTGGAGGTTGAAAATGCATTTGGAAAACTTGGTAAGAGTTTTTCCTCGGTAATAAATTGGTTTACTAGAATGAGTGGATTAATAATAGGGAAAATCATAATAGTAGCAACCATGATAATCATAATAGTTTTAGTACTGAAGCTAATTATTACATGTATAAGGAGAAGAAAAAGACAGAACAAAATAGAAAAAGAAAATAAGATAAAGAAAGAGAAAGAGAAATGGGTGAAATAGAGCTAGAAGAAATAAAAGAAAACATGTATAAGAAAACAAAGAGACAAGTTGAAAGGGATACAGTTGTGTAAACTAACAAAAACAAACGGACAAAGAAATATGCTATCTGATAGAATTGTGTAACATGGGTTTTTTGTGGTGATATTAAAAATCACCAAAGGGGGAGTTGATAGAGCAGGGTAAACGAAAAAATGTTTTAACCTCCTAATATTTACGTTGAATAATTAACACACAGGTTCGTCTTAGTAAATAACCAACCATGTATGTTACATGTAAAGGGTTATGGGTAACACGCTATATATGTGCAAACTAATTTACTTACAATTGTTAACGTGGATAACATAAGTCTAATAAATTGCGTACTAATTAGAGTAATAAATGCAGGATTTGTGCTTGGAAATAAACTGTGTAGTGGCAAAGAGAAGCGTTGGTAAGTAAGAAATAGCTTTATATGTCGCTTTTGCTCGGTAATACCTAATTGGGGTACGTAGAATGACGGGAGGGAAACGAAAAGGTTTATATTCTTTATTCTTAACTATGTTCTGTTTATCTTTATAATAGTGCGCTTAGGCCTGTTGTGCCGCGATGTAAAAATGGCTGCCATGAGCTAGAGTACGCAGGCGCGAGAGGGGTTTCGAAAGAGAGAAAGGCCGTGAACAAGAGGGATCATGTGACCGTCCCAAAGCCTAGGATGGAAGCGTGGTCAAGGCTGCGATGACCTTATCATATAAACGTGTGTCAAAGAAGGACATAGCAAAAAGTGTGAGAAGTCGCAGTGAATAAGTGAATGAACAATGAACTGTTCAACTTAAAGTATCAGAAAAGGATACAGTTTGAAACCAAAGAACGGATGGGTAATGTCATGAACCCGTGAGAAACGACAGAAGTATGAACTTTCCACAAAGAACTGGTTGGAACAAGGATATTCATAATGAGATGTATACTGACCCAAATTGACCAATTAGAGAGAATCTCGCCCACAAAGATGTAACATTTTCACTTAGTAAGCTAGTATTAGGGTATAAGAAGACCTACTCTTAGGGAGGGGGGCTGTTGCTGCTGTTCCTTTTTGGTTAGCTGAGTTGCTGTTATGCTGCTGCTGATATGCTGATGAACTGATGCTGCGGCTGCTGCTTCTATTTTATATTTTTGATTGAGCACGAGACGCTGCTATTGGAGAACCTTTTTGCTCTTAATAGATTTTTCCATTTAATACTATTAGACCTTTTGTTCTTAAGATACTAAAAGGGGAAGGAACGAGAAGGCCTGTTTTCCAGGACAGATAGATAGTTTTTCGGGAGTTCTTACTGTGACGAACTTAATTTTTCCATCTAATAGGTATGCATTGCAATTTCAATTTATTCTTATAATGATGCTAAATGTAATAATCTGAATAATAAATCTGAAACTTATTCATGCTTCTAAAAATTATATAAACTTTATTATCTTTAAACAATGAGTCAGTGGTTCTTTAGCTCAATGATAAATGTAAATGTTTAAAGGTTTATAGTGATTGAGCTGGTCTTAATCACCATCAACTGATTCCTACTAGTTGGTCCATCGACCAATGAGCGGAATACCTTAAAGCTTGAGAAGTATTATGTCGTTTTAAAAAGGTATCCCGTCTCCTTCCACAAATCATTAACTGTTTTCTCCTAGGTAAGAACGGGTGAAATCCAGGGAATATATGAGAGAGTGAATGTATATGCGGTGTTATGGGCCCCACCGTCATATGGATATAGTTGTGTTTAAGAGGGATATTTGCACCTGGACGTCCAAAGCATATTGGAGAAGAAATTTTATTGATAGAGGTGGATCAGATTTCTTGGTAGCAGAGTTATGGTTACTATAGATTAGTTTGGTGATTATTGATTGATTATTTCATGTCTAACACTTTATGTTGAGTCGCGTTATGTTATATGTAAGTCAAAGTTTTTAACGCTTCCGGGAAGTAGGAAGTGGAACACGTGTGGCAAGAGAAGTCACATGGAATAGTGCATTGTCTGAGTTCATATTGGTGATAACACAGGTTGTGTTATGATAGGGACATTTTCCGTATAAAAGGTGTATGAGTGAAATAGCAACCGGTTTTCTTGTGAAACTCTGGCCTTAATTCTCAGGAGCAGTGTAGTCTCCACATGTGTTTTATCCCCAGAGAAACGGGTTTACCCCTTGCTTGGAAGAAGGGTAAGGTAGAGGGAAGTGCTACACTTATCGAACGAAACTGTATTCTTGCGAGCTAGAATAAACTGTTACTTTTGTTTAGCGAAATCAGAAATGGAAATGTGTTTTTAATGTTGTAACTAACAAAGAACTGTTGAAAAGTAAATTGCCGATAAATTTTGTAAAGGAGGGGTCAGGAGCAGAACTGACGTAGACAAAAGCCGCGCTGGGATTGGACAGTGCGCTAGTTATACAGAAGCCGCTCTGATTGGAGCGTTGGTGTGAGTCGCGCTAGGATTGGTCGGATAAACCAGTGACATAGAAGCTTAGGATTGGAGCGTTGGTGTGAGTCGCGCTGGGATAGGTCCGAATAACGCATAGAGAACAGTGTTGAATCGCGGACTTTTGAGAAGGGAAAGAGATTGTGAATCATGGCTTATTATGAGTATGGTAGAGAGAAAACGTCGTGGATGTCGAAAGTTAAGCACTTTTTAAGAAAGACAAAAAGGTAGTGACTAGAGAGGGACAAGTAATTCCTCCGCCGAAATCACCAGTTTCGCATATGATGCTGAAATACGGATATCATACCTGCATATGGTTAGAAAATTGGACAAAATATACTAAAAATGATGGAGCATTGGCTTTTCCTGAGAATGGTTCATTTAGTGTAGCTGTACTTCGGAATTTGAGGGAGAAGATGGCGATGCTTGAACCTAAACCTAGACCGACACAGTTTGAAGCTTTAAGTGAATGGGAAGATGAGATGTATGAACGAGAGAGATTCAGAGGATTAAAGAATCATGATTTTGTGCCCAGAAGGTTGTGGGGAGTGAATCATGAGGACAGAATAAAGCGTTGGAGATATGCTAATATGACAGGAGGTTTGTTTCCAGCTTTTACAGTTGAGGAAGAAGCAAAGAGAAAGTGTACAGAGAAAAAGAAACATGTGGTTACCTAAAAGTATGGGTATGGTGGTAGTGAGACGGAAGATGAATTGCTGGAAGATATTTTAAACAGAAACCCACCTCCATACCAACAGAATTCTGTGGTGGTGACACCTAATGCACCGCCAATGGAAACTGGGAGGAATAAAAATCCCGAACGAGGATATGAGATAAATAGGTCACAAGATCAATTGAAAACTCCACAAAATGAGAAGACAGAAAGTGACAATACAACTGAATTAGCATAAACCACAAGAGAATTAACTGAAAAGATAAGAGAATTAACAATGAATATGGAAGCTGTAACTGTACCAGTAACGATAGGTCCAGTAATACCAGTTTTTGAGAATCAGAACATTGAAGAGCATTCTTTAGTCATTCCTATGAATTCACACTTGCAAAGAAGGAAAGAAGGGATGGAATTAGACAATGAAGGTGCAAGAAATTTGGTTAGTACATATAGACCAAGCCCACCTACTAATTTGACGGTAAATGAGAATGAGTTTAGGAGAATACCTATGGTAACTGAGTCTGCATCAGAGACACCAGAAAGAAGTAAAAATCATCAACTGATTCCTACTAGTTGGTCCATCAACCAATGAGCGGAATACCTTAAAGCTTGAGAAGTATTATGTCATTTTAAAAAGGTATCCTGTCTCCTTCCAGCAAATCATTAACTGTTTTCTCCTAGGTAAGAACAGATGAAATCCAGGGAATATATGAGAGAGTGAATGTATATGCGGTGTTATGGGCCCCACCGTCATATGGATATAGTTGTGTTTAAGAGGGATATTTGCACCTGGACGTCCAAAGCATATAGGGGAAGAAATGTTATTGATAGCGCTGGATCAACTGTAAACATCGACCTTGTAAACCTTATGATTTTACCATACTAAGTGCAAGTGCATATATGAAGTTCTAACTTAAAGTGCTATGTGCTGACTTTCACCCAATGTAAAAAAGCTAAAATCCTATTAAAAAGAACTGTGTTGGTAATAATAGGGGGTGTTACGCAGGTTTTAGTTTGCTCTGTTTGTTTGACATTATGTGACTCCCTCTTGATATCTATGCCTATGGATGTATCCACGTGTCTGTCTCCTCTCTAGGTCTAAAATTATGTCTAGAGGCACGTGTACAAATCCTCAGTGGCATTGAGACCCCCAGGCTGTTTTGAATCCAAATCAAGGATATATCGTGTTTCTAGCCTCCTTAGGGCCTTTTCCCTATCTCCTCCTCTTTTGCTTGGTGGCACGGCATCAATAAGAAAATATTTTAGATCTTTGGGATCAGCACCATGTGCTTCATCAAAATGCCGAGCCACTGGGTAGGATTGGTCCTTGTTTCTGATGGCCCTAATGTGCTGGAGTACCCTTTTGTGTCCTTGGAGTATAGTGCTGCCTACATATTGTAGGCCACAAGGGCACTCCAGCACATATACAACGTGATCCGACTTGCAGGTCAGTGCCTTGCTGATTGGCCTTTCCCACTTGCTAAATGGTGTTGTATAAGAAGTTTTATTAACACCAAATTTGCATGCTTTACAAAGCCTGCATTTAAAAAATCCTTTTTTCTGTGAAAGCCATGTGCCCTTCGGTTGGCAGCTGGGATCATTGCGGACTAGTGTATCCTTCATTGAGGGCGCCTTGCTGTATGTTAAGGCCACTCTGTTGGGTAATAGGTGGCCTATAACTGGGTCACTCAGGACTATGGGCCAGTTTCTCTGAATAATATTTTTAATGGCTTTTTCTTGTTTGCTACATCTTAGGATAATTCTAAAGGTATTAGTTGTTGTGTCCAACGTGTTATGCCCTTTAGAGCTAAACTCCTCTAATGGAAAAGATTGGTCAAGGAGGGTCTCCCTATTGACTGCATTGCTCCTAGCAATTGCAGCGGTAATGCATTTTAATGAGTAACCTCTTTCTAGAAACCTCTTTTGACTGACTAACTGAGCTGACTTTAGGTCATCTTCACAACTGTTAATACGTTTGAGTCGGAGCATCTCCCCATAGGAGATGCTCTGTATTAAGTGTTGTGGATGAGAACTGCTAGCATGCAAGGTTGTATTGCCAGCTGTTAGTTTACGATGTAGTTTTGTTTCAATCTGGCCCTCCCTGATGTATATCTGTACATCAAGGAAGTTGACAGTCTCAGTGCTTAAGCTGGCTGTAAAGTGAAGGTTGAGGTTGTTGATGTTTAAAGCCTCTATAAACTTTTCTGCATCTGCTTGTGTTCCCTGCCAGATTATGAAAAGGTCATCAATGAACCTAAGCCAGAGTCGAATGTTATTGGTGACAATGGCCTCATGTACTTTTCCAAGGACCAGCTCCTCCCACCAACCCATGAGTAGGCAGGCATAGCTGGGGGAGAAGCTGGCCCCCATAGCTACGCCGCGTTGTTGTTGATAGAGTGTATTCTGAAAAAGAAAAATGTTGTTATGTAGACAGAATTCTACCATTTGGATCAGCATTTTGCTGTGTGCGATACAATCTAGCGGTCTTTTATCAAGGTAAAATTTCAAAGCCCTCAGACCATCCTGGTGATTAATACATGTGTACAGAGATGTCACGTCTAGGGTGATCAATATAAGATCCGCCTTCCACTCAAATCTCCGTATTTTGGATAAGAAATCCCCCGTGTCCCTGATGTAGGACGGAAGACTTTTAACATGGTCCTGCAAAAAGTAGTCCACATACTGGGATGAACCTTCCAGTAGGCTGTTCCGGGCCGATATTATGGGCTGTCCTGGGGGTTTCTGGGGGCCTTTGTGGATTTTTGGGATGAAGTACAGGATGGGTGTTACCGGATTATCATTCCGTAGGAACTTGTACTCCTGTGCAGTTAACATCCCTGCATTCTTCCAGGCCACTAGTTTCATGTGGTAGGTGTTGTACATAGTCCTTAGTGTTAACATGTCACTTTTGCGGTAGCAATCCTTATCCAAAAGCTGGCTCATAGCCTCCTTTATATAGTCTGCCTTACTCTATAATACCAAATTTCCACCTTTGTCAGAATTACGTATGACTATTTCACTATTGGTTGCGAGTTTAGTCATTAGTGAATGGTATTGAAGTTTCCTTTTGTTGAATTTCTGTCTTGCCTTTTTTTGTACTCTGTGATTCAGTTTTTTAATGCCATTCACTACATGTTCTTGAAAAATGTCAATGGCATCCCTTGATGAGATTGGGTTGAAGGTTGAGCGTGGTCTGAAAGGAGTAACTCTAGTATTCGTGTTGTTAGTGTTGCTTATTAGTTCAATCTCTTCATTGTTTTGTGTTGAAGTCATGTTTTCTTTTGCTAAGTCCTGCAAATCACGTAACACTGACATGTCAGACACCGTGAGATTGCCAAATGGGGTGTCATTGGAGGTTGATCAGATTCACACTCTGTTGTTGTTTCCATTGATTTGTTTTGTTGGAGAAAATACTTTTTCAACTTGAGCCTTCGTACACTTTTAAAAATGTCCATTGTAGTGGAATCACTGAGGAGCACTTCTGGACCTAGTCAGAGGTATGAGAAGGGCCACTGGAATTATGCGACTGTTTGGCTGCACCGACTTTCGCACAATTATACATTTTCCGCATTAGCCGCATAATCCATCATCTGCTCCCTAATCTGCAGATTTGATTAAAAAAAGCCTTGTTTCTGGCTCAAACGTTACTAAAAATGCAGCGACAAGTGTTACAGCGTGGTGGAATGCCCTTCGGAAACCTAGAATGGTCACCTGTTACTTATTGCTAAATGTGGATGTTAAATTGGTACTAATGGTGTGCAAGCCACTCTTGCTTCTTTCTGCGCCTCTCTTGCCTCTTTCTGCATTTCTGTTGCTTCTTTCTGCATATTTCTTTCTTTTTCTGCACTTCTCTTGCCTCTTTCTGCACATCTCTTCTACTTTCTGCACCTCTCTTGCCTTTTTCTGCACCTCTGTGCCTCTTTCTGCACCTCACTTGCTTCTTTCTGTACCCCTCTTGCCTCTTTCTGCACCCTTCTTCCTCTTTCTGCACCTCTCTTACCTCTTTAAGCACCCCTTTTGCCTCTTTCTGCACCTCTGTTCCTTCTTTCTGCACTTCTTTTGTTTCTTTCTGCAACTCTCTTGCTTCTTTCTGCACCCCTCTTGCCTCTTTCTCCACCCCTCTTCCCCCTTTCTGCATGTCTGTTCCTTCTTTCTGCAATTCTCTTGCCATTTTCTCTACCCCTCTTCCCTCTTTCTGCACTTCTGTTTCTTCTTTCTGCACTTATCTTGCTTCTTTCTGCACCTCACTTGCCTTTCTGCACCTCTCTTGCCTCTTTCTGCAGTTCTCTTGCCTCCTTCTGCACCTCACTTGCCTCTTTCTGCAACTCTCTTGCCTCTTTCTGTACCCCTCTTACCTGTTTCTGCACCTCTCTTGCCTCTGTCTGCACCCCTGTTCCCTCTTTATGTACCTCTTTTGCCTGTTTCTGCAACACTCATGCCTCTTTCTGCAGTTCTCTTGCCTCCTTCTGCACCTCTGTTGCTTCTTTCTGCACTTCTCTTGCCTCTTTCTGCACCCCTGTTGCTTCATTCTGCACTTCCTATGCTTCTTTCTGCACATCTTGCTTCTTTCTGCACCCCTTTTGTCTCTTTCTGCACTTGTCTTCCCTCTTTCTGCACCTTTATTGCCTCTTTCTGCATCTCACTTGCCTCTTTCTGCACTTTTCTTGCTCCTTTCTACACCTCTGTTACTTCTTTTAGCAATTCTCTTGCCTCTTTCTGCACTTCTCTTGCCTGTTTCTGCACCTCACTTGCTTCTTTCTGCACCTTTCTTGCCTCTTTCTGCACCTCACTTGCTTCTTTCTGCACCCCTCTTGCATCTTTCTGCACATCTCTTCTACTTTCTGCACCTCTCTTGCCTTTTTCTGCACCTCTGTTGCCTCTTTCTGCACCTCACTTGCTTCTTTCTGTACCCCTCTTGCCTCTTTCTGCACCCTTCTTCCCTCTTTCTGCACCCCTCTTACCTCTTTCTGTACCCCTTTTGACTCTTTCTGCACCTCTGTTCCTTCTTTCTGCACTTCTTTTGTTTCTTTCTGCAACTCTCTTGCTTCTTTCTGCACCCCTCTTGCCTCTTTCTCCACCCCTCTTCCCCCTTTCTGCATGTCTGTTCCTTCTTTCTGCAATTCTCTTGCCATTTTCTCTACCCCTCTTCCCTCTTTCTGCACTTCTGTTTCTTCTTTCTGCACTTATCTTGCTTCTTTCTGCACCTCACTTGCCTTTCTGCACCTCTCTTGCCTCTTTCTGCAGTTCTCTTGCCTCCTTCTGCACCTCACTTGCCTCTTTCTGCAACTCTCTTGCCTCTTTCTGTACCCCTCTTACCTGTTTCTGCACCTCTCTTGCCTCTGTCTGCACCCCTGTTCCCTCTTTATGTACCTCTTTTGCCTGTTTCTGCAACTCTCATGCCTCTTTCTGCAGTTCTCTTGCCTTCTTCTGCACCTCTGTTGCTTCTTTCTGCAATTCTCTTGCCTCTTTCTGCACCCCTGTTGCTTCATTCTGCACTTCCTATGCTTCTTTCTGCACATCTTGCTTCTTTCTGCACCCCTTTTGTCTCTTTCTGCACTTGTCTTCCCTCTTTCTGCACCTTTCTTGCCTCTTTCTGCATCTCACTTGCCTCTTTCAGCACTTCTCTTGCTCCTTTCTACACCTCTGTTACTTCTTTTAGCAATTCTCTTGCCTCTTTCTGCACTTCTCTTGCCTGTTTCGGCACCTCACTTGCTTCTTTCTGCACCTCTCTTGCCTCTTTCTGCACCTCACTTGCTTCTTTCTGCACCCCTCTTGCCTCTTTCTGCACCCCTCTTCCCTCTTTGTTCAACTCTCTTGCCTCTTTCTACACCTCTCTTCCCTCTTTCTGCACCACTCTTGCCTCCTTCTGTACCTCTGTTGCTTCTTTCTGCACTTCTCTTGCCTCTTTCTGCACCCTTTGTGCCTCTTTCAGCACCTCTGTTGCCTCTTTCTGCACTTCTCTTCCTTCTTTCTGCACCCCTCGTGCCTCTTTCTGCACCCTTCTTCCCTTTTAATGCACGTCTCTTGGTTCTTTCTGCACTGCTCTTACCTCTTTCTGCCCCCCTCTTGCCTCCTTCTATACCTCTGTTGTTTCTTACTGCATTGCTCTTGCTTCTTTCTGCACCTCTCTTGCAAATTTCTGCACCTCACATGCCTCTTTCTGCACCTCATTCTCTTCCTTCTGCACCTCTCTTGCCTCTTTCTGCACTTCTCTTGCCTCCTTCTGCACTTCTCGAGCTTCTTTCTGTACCTCTCTTGCCTCTTTCGGCACCTCAAGTGCCTCTTTCTGCATCTCAAGTGCCTCTTTCTGCACTTGTCTTGCCTCTTTCTATACCTCTCTTGCCTCTTTCTGCACCTCACTTGCCACTTTCTGCTCTTCTCTTGCCTCTTTCTGAACCTCACTCTTCTTTCTGCACCTCTCTTGCCTCTTTCTGCTCCTCACTTGCTTCTTTCTGCATCTCTCTTGCCTCCTTCTGCACCCCTGTTCTCTCTTTCTGCACCTGTCCTGCCTGTTTCTGCACTTCTCTTGCCTCTTTTGCACCTCTGCTGCTTCTTTCTGCACTTCTCTTGCCTCTTTCTGCATCTCTTTTGCTTCTTTCTGCACTTCTCTTACCCCTTTGTGTACCCTTCTTGCCTCTTTCTGCACCTCTGTTGGTTCTTTCTGCACTGCTCTTGCTTCTTTCTGCACCTCTTTTGTAAATTTCTGTATCCCTCTTGCCTCTTTCAGCACCTCTGTTGCTTCTTTCTGCACTTCTCTTGCTTCTTTCTGCACCCCTCTTGCCTCTTTCTGTCCCCCTCATGCCTCTTTGTGCACCTCTCCTTCCCCTTTCTACACCTCTGTTAGATTTGGGGGTCTCTAGTTGGCAGAGGTAGGTACCTTTGTCCAAATAGGGACCCTTGAGTCTAGTCAGGGAAAGTAGGTACACTCCCGAAATAACCCCTGCTCACCCTCTTGGTAGCTTGGCACGAGCAGATAGGCTTAGTTCAGAGGCAGTGTGTAAAGCATTTGTGAACACATACAGTAATCAAGTGACAACACTACAAATGGACACCACACAGGTTATATATTTATAAAAATAGGTATACTTTATATAGATTTATCACAAGACCATAAACGACAAAAATAATCCGCAATACTGTCAAGAGTGCTTAGTTCTGATCAAAAAGGCTTAATTCAAGGTTCTGTGCGAGTCGGTAGCCTCCTCCGGCTACGGCGATGTCGAGAACAAACAGAGTCTAACAAATCCAGCTGACCGCGTCGAGACGGGCCAACACAGCGTAGACAGACTCGGTCACAGTACCTTTTACTTGAAGCGGCAGGCACGGGCGTACGAGCCGGATGGCTGTTCATCGCGGTCGCGATGCAAAAATGGAAGCGTTGCAGGGCGCGTTGTCCCTCGATGCGGTGCAGGCAGCGGCTCGTTGACGTCGTCGAGACGGAGTCGGTGAGACCAGGGCCGTGCGTTGCAGGGCGAGACGGTGCTTCGGTGCGGTGCTGGCAGGTTGCGGTGCGGCGACGGAGCCGGATTCAGGAGCTGGCGTCGATCAGTCCGGACAGCGGTGCGAGTCGGGCGGTGCGTCGCAAAGCGTGCGAGCGGTGCCCAACTCCGGTGCGGTCACAGGACTCGAACTCAGCAGCAGTGACCGTGTCAGTCGGACCAGTTCGATTCGGCGTAGCGAAGCGTTGCAGGACGCGTTGTCCCTCGATGCGGTGCAGGCAGCGGCTCGTTGACGGAGTCGGTGAGACCAGGGCCGTGCGTTGCAGGGCGAGACGGTGCTTCGATGCGGTGCTTACAGGACACCGAGTCGGTCGTGAGAGTCGGTCACAGCTCCCTACCTCTGTAGCCACTGGAACAGAGTTTCCAGCAGCAATTCACAAAGGGGTGAAGTCCAATGGTCCTGGGACTTCGGTCAGGGGGCAAGCTCTCTTCCAAGCCCTTGGAGATCCTTCACAAGTTGAGGAAAGTTACAGCAAAGCAAAAGTTCCTTTCTCCTTTCTTTGGCAGTCAGGCAAACCACTGCAGGCCAATCCCCCAAGCAGCACTTCAGGCTTAGGGATAGTCTCTCCTCAGTTTCTTCTTGGTTCCGCTCCTCAGCAAAGGTTTCTTCTTGTTCCCAAAAGTGATCTAATTTCCTAGGGGTCTGGGTCCCCTTTTATACCCAGTTTCTCTTTGTTCTCTGAAGGCAGAGAGGCCTCTGCCTAGTCCAAAACCAGTTCTGGTCAGTCCTGGAGCACTTTGTTTTCCTGACTCCTTCTTTCCTTTCAGAATGTGGGGCAGAGTGCTCAGCCGCCCGGCAGGAGGTGGAGCCAGCATTGTGGAAGGCAGGCACAGCCCTATTCAGACCCAGGTGCAACTCCTCCCTCCACTCTGGATGCAGATCTTTCTATTCAGCCCTGTGCTGACTCACCCTGTCTCCTGTAGCCACCCCCAGCCCCTGTCACTCAATCTCCAGACAAGGAATACACAACCTAGCAGAGGCAGGCTTGGATAGTTAGGCAAGAAAATACCCACTTTCTAAAAGTGGTATTTTCGAACACAGAATGTTAAAACCAACTTCACTAAAAGATGTATTTTATCATCCTGAGTTCAGGCATACTAAATTCGTTTTTCTACCATGTTCCCTGGGTCAGTTCTGACTATAAGGTGTAATAGTCAGTCTGCCCATTCTGGCCTATGGGGAGCAGGTAGCCTTGCAATAGTAAAAAACGAAAATGGCTGTAATTCACTATTAGGACATGCCACACACACCAGGGCATGTCCTACCTTATACTTACAATGCACCCTGCCCTAGGGCCTACTTTAGGGGTGACCAACGTGCAGTAAAGGGAAGGTTTAGGGACTGGTAAGTGGGTGCACTCACCAAGTCGACATGGCAGCCCTAGGCTGTACACAGGCTCTGCAATGGCAGGCCTGAGACACACTTTACAAGCTGCTTCTGTGGGTGGCACAACCCGTGCTGCAAGCCCACCAGCAGCATTGGATTTACAAGCCCTGGGCACACTCAGTGCACGGTACTAGAGACTGACAAGTAAACCAATCATCCAATCATGGAGTCACTAATACATACATCAATTCACGATAGGGAGCACTTGCACTTTGGCACTGATTAGCAGCGGCAAAGTGCCCATGAGCATCTAGTCCAGCAAAAACATATCGGCAACAGTGGAGGCATTACGAAAAAATGGAAGGGAGACCCACGCCAAGGACGCCAGGTCTAACACGCTCTCTTGCCTTTTTCTGCTGTTCTCTTGCCTCTCTCTGCACCTCTTTTGCTTTCTGCACTTCTCTTGCCTCTTTCAGTACCACTATTGCCTCTTTCTCCACCTCTGTTGGTTAATTCTGCACTACTCTTGCTTCTTTCTGCACCTCTGTTGCAAATTTATGCATCCCTCTTGCTTCTTTCTGCACCCATCTTGCCTCCTTTTGCAACCCTCCTCCCTCTTTCTGCACCTCTCTTGCCTCTTTCTGTACCTCTGTTGTTTCCTTCTGCACTTCTTTTGCCTCTTTCTGCACCTCTCTTGCTTCTTTCTGCACCCTTGTTGTCTCTTTCTGCACTCGTCTTCCCTCTTTCTGCACCTCTCTTGCTTATTTCTGTACCACTCTTGCCTCTTTCTGCACCTCAAGTGCCTCTTTCTGCACCTCAAGTGCCTCTTTCTGCACTTGTCTTGCCTCTTTCTATACCTCTCTTGCCTCTTTCTGCACCTCACTTGCCACTTTCTGTACCTCTGTTGTTTCTTTCTGCACTTCTTTTGCCTCTTTCTGCACCTCTCTTGCTTCTTTCTGCACCCTTGTTGTCTCTTTCTGCACTCGTCTTCCCTCTTTCTGCACCTCTCTTGCTTATTTCTGCACTTCTCTTGCTTCTTTCTGCACCTCTCTTCCCTTTTTTGCATCCCTCTTGCCTCGTTCTGCAGTTCTCTTGCCATTTTCTGCACCTCTCTTGCCTCTTTCTGCACCTCACTTGCCTCTTTCTGCACTTATCTTGCTTCTTTCTACACCTCTCTTGCTTCTTTCAGCAATTCTCTTGCCTCTTTCTCCACTTCTCTTGCTTGTTTCTGCACCTCTCTTGCGTCTTTCTGCACCTCTGTTGCCTCTATCTGCACCACACTTGCTTCTTTCTGCACCCCTCTTGCCTCTTTCTGTACCCTCTCCCCTCTTTCTGCACCTCTCTTGCCTCTTACCTCACCCCTGTTCCCTCTTTCTGCACCTTTCCTGCCTGTTTCTGCCCATCTCTTGCCTCTTTCTGTACCTCTGTTGCTTCTTTCTGCACTTTTCTTGCCTCTTTCTGCACCCTTCGTGCCTCTTTCAGCACCTCTTCCTTCTTTCTGCACTTCTCTTTCTTCTTTCTGCACCCCTCCTGCTTCTTTCTGTACCTCTCTTGCCTCTTTGTGCACCTCTCCTACCTTTTTATGCACCCCTCTTGCCTCTTTTTGCACCTCTGTTGGTTCTTTCTGCACTGCTCTTGCTTCTTTCTGCACCTCACTTGCCTCTTTCTGCACTTCTCTTGCTTCTTTCTACACCTCTGTTGCTTCTTTCGGCAATTTATTATTATTATTTTTTTTTTTTTTTTTTTACAGAGTTTTATATAGCGCAAACTTGACCCGAATCGGGTATCAGAGCGCTTTACATAGCACCAGTTGCATTACATGAGGACACATTCATTTTTGTTAGGCATGGGGAGATTAAGTGATTTTCCCAGAATCACAGGATGTTCACCGTCATTGCCGAGACTCGAACCCAGTTCCCCAGATTCAAGGTCGACCGCCCTAGCCGTTAGGCCAACTCTCTTGCCTCTTTCTGCAATTCTCTTGCTTGTTTCTGAACCTCTCTTGCGTCTTTCTGCACCTCTGTTGCCTCTTTCTGCACCTCACTTGCTTCTTTCTGCACCCCTCTTGCCTCTTTCTGCACCCTTTTTTTCTCTTTCTGCACCTCTCTTGCCTCTTTCTGCACCCCTGTTCCCTCTTTCTGCACCTCTCCTGCCTGTTTCTGCACCTCTCTTGCCTCTTTCTGTACCTCTGTTGCATTTTTCTGCACTTCTCTTGCTCTTTCTGCACCGTTCGCACCTCTTTCAGCACCTCTGTTGCTTCTTTCTGCACTTCTCTTCCTTCTTTCTGCACCCCTCCTGCCCTTTCTGTACCTCTCTTGCCTCTTTGTGCACCTCTCCTACCTTTTTCTGCACCCCTCTTGCCTCTTTTTGCACCTCTGTTGGTTCTTTCTGCACTGCTCTTTCATCTTTCTGCACCTCAATTGCCTCTTTCTGCACTTCTCTTGTTTCTTTCTACACATCTGTTGCTTTTTTCAGCAATTCTCTTGCCTCTTTCTGCACTTCTCTTCCTTCTTTCTGCACCCCTCCTGCCTCTTTCTGTACCTATCTTGCCTCTTTGTGCACCTCTCTTGCCTCTTTCTGCACTTCACTTCCTTCTTTCTGCACCTCTGTTGCCTCGTTTGGCACCTCTGTTGCTTCTTTCTGTACTTCTCTTGCCTCTTTCTGCACCTCTGAGTTAGAGGTAGTTCTTGCAAATTTCTGAACTGCTCTTGCCTCTTTGTGCACCCCTCTTGCCTCCTTCTGAACCTCTGTTGGTTCTTTCAGCACTGCTCTTGATTCTTTCTGCACCTCTTTTGCCTGTTTCTGCAACTCTCTTGCCTCTTTCTGCACTTCTCTTGCCTCCTTCTGCACCTCTGTTGCTTCTTTTTTACACTTCTCTTCCTCTTTCTGCACCCCTCTTGCCTCTTTCTGCACCTCTGTTGCTTCTTTCTGCACTTCTCTTGCTTCTTTCTGCACCCCTCTTGCCTCTTTCTGTACCCCTTTTGCTTCTTTGTGCACCTCTCCTGCCTCTTTCTGCACTTCTCGTGCTTTTTTCTGCAGTTCTCTTGCCTCTTTCTGCACCTCTTTTGCTTCTTTCTGCACTTTTCTTGCCTCTTTCTGTACCCCTCCTGCCTCTTTCTGCACCTCTGTTGGTTTTTTCTGCACTGCTCTTGCTTCTTTTTGCACCTCTGTTGCACATTTCTGCATCCCTCTTGCCTCTTTCTGTACCCCTATTCCCTCTTTTTGCACCTCTCTTGCCTCTGTCTGCATACCTGTTCCCTCTTTCTGCACCCCTTTTGCCTGTTTCTGCAACTCTCTTGCCTCTTTCTGCAGTTCTCTTGCCTCCTTCTGCACCTGACTTGCCTCTTTCTGCACTTCTCTTGCTTCTTTCTGCACCCTTCTTCCCTTTTTCTGCACATCTCTTGCCTCTTTATGCACCTCTCTTGCCTCATTCCGCACATCTCTTGGTTCTTTCTGCACTGCTCTTGCCTCTTTCTGCACCCCTCCTGCCCTTTCTGTACCTCTCGTGCCTCTTTGTGCACCTCTCCTACCTTTTTCTGCACCCCTCTTGCCTCTTTTTGCACCTTTGTTGGTTCTTTCTGCACTGCTCTTGCGTCTTTCTGCACCTCACTTGCTTCTTTCTGTACTTCTCTTGCTTCTTTCTACACCTGTTGCTTTTTCAGCAATTCTCTTGCCTCTTTCTGCACTTCTCTTTCTTCTTTCTGCACCCCTCCTGCCTCTTTCTTTACCTCTCTTGCCTCTTTGTGTACCTCACTTGCCTCTTTCTGCACTTCTCTTGCTTCTTTCTGCACCTCTCTTGCCTCTTTCGGCACCTCTGTTGCTTCTTTCTGTACTTCTCTTGCCTCTTTCTGCACCTCTGAGTTAGAGGTAGTTTTTTCAAATTTCTGAACCCCTCTTGCCTCTTTCTGCACCCCTCTTGCCTCCTTCTGCACCTCTGTTGGTTCTTTCAGCACTGCTCTTGATTCTTTCTGCACCTCTTTTGCCTGTTTCTGCAACTCTCTTGCCTCTTTCTGCACCCCACTTGCCTCTTTCTGCACCTCTGTTGCTTCTTTCTGCACTTCTCTTGCTTCTTTCTGCACCCCTCTTTCCTCTTTCTGTACCCCTTTTGCTTCTTTGTGCACCTCTCCTGCCTCTTTCTGCACTTCTCTTGCCTTTTTCTGCAGTTCTCTTGCCTCTTTCTGCACCTCTGTTGGTTCTTTCTGCACTGCTCTTCTTTTTGCACCTCTGTTGCAAATTTCTGCATCCTTCTTGCCTCTTTCTGTACCCCTCTTCCCTCTTTTTGCACCTCTCTTGCCTCTGTCTGCACACCTGTTCCCTCTTTCTGCACCCCTTTTGCCTGTTTCTGCAACTCTCTTGCCTCTTTCTGCAGTTCTCTTGCCTCCTTCTGCACCTGACTTGCCTCTTTCTGCACTTCTCTTGCTTCTTTCTGCACCCTTCTTCCCTTTTTCTGCACATCTCTTGCCTCTTTATGCACCTCTCTTGCCTCATTCCGCACATCTCTTGGTTCTTTCTGCACTGCTCTTGTCTCTTTCTGCACCCCTCTTGCCTCTTTGAGCACCTCTTTTGGTTCTTTCTGCACTTCTCTCTCCTCTTTCTGCACCCCTCTTGCCTCTTTTTGCACCTCTGTTGGTTAATTCTGCTCTGCTCTTGCTTCTTTCTGCACCCCTCCTGCCTCTTTCTGCACCCCTCTTTTCTCTTTCTGCACCTCTCATGCCTCTTTCTGCACCCCTGTTCCCTCTTTCTGCATTTTTCCTGCCTGTTTCTACACCTCTCTTGCCTCTTTCTGTATCTCTGTTTCTTCTTTCTGCACTTCTCTTTGTTCTTTCTGCACCCCTCCTGCCTCTTTCTGTACCTCTCTTGCCTCTTTGTGCACCTCTCCTACCTTTTTCTGCACCCCTCTTGCCTCTTTTTGCACCTTTGTTGGTTCTTTCTGCACCTCACTTGCCTCTTTCTGCACTTCTCTTGCTTCTTGCTACACTTCTCTTGCTTCTTTCTACACCTCAGTTGCTTTTTCAGCAATTCTCTTGCCTCTTTCTGCACTTCTCTTTCTTCTTTCTGCACCCCTCCTGCCTCTTTCTTTACCTCGCTTGCCTCTTTGTGCACCTCACTTGCCTCTTTCTGCACTTCTCTTGCTTCTTTCTGCACCTCTCTTGCCTCTTTCTGCACCTCTTTTGCCTGTTTCTGCAACTCTCTTGCCTCTTTCTGCACTTCTCTTGCCTCCTTCTGCACCTCTGTTGCTTATTTTTTGTACTTCTCTTCCTCTTTCTGCACCCCTCTTGCCTCTTTCTGTACCCCTTTTGCTTCTTTGTGCACCTCTCCTGCCTCTTTCTGCACTTCTCTTGCCTTTTTCTGCAGTTCTCTTGCCTCTTTCTGCACCTCTTTTGCTTCTTTCTGCACTTTTCTTGCCTCTTTCTGTACCCCTCTTGCCTCTTTCTGCACCTCTGTTGGTTCTTTCTGCACTGCTCTTCTTTTTGCACCTCTGTTGCAAATTTCTGCATCCCTCTTGCCTCTTTCTGTACCCCTCTTCCCTCTTTTTGCACCTCTCTTGCCTCTGTCAGCACACCTGTTCCCTCTTTCTGCACCCCTTTTGCCTGTTTCTGCAACTCTCTTGCCTCTTTCTGCAGTTCTCTTGCCTCCTTCTGCACCTGACTTGCCTCTTTCTGCACTTCTCTTGCTTCTTTCTGCACCCTTCTTCCCTTTTTCTGCACATCTCTTGCCTCTTTATGCACCTTTCTTGCCTCATTCCGCACATCTCTTGGTTCTTTCTGCACTGCTCTTGTCTCTTTCTGCACCCCTGTTCCCTCTTTCTGCAACTTTCCTGCCTGTTTCTGCACCTCTCTTGCCTCTTTCTGTACCTCTGTTGCATTTTTCTGCACTTCTCTTGCTCTTTCTGCACCGTTCGCACCTCTTTCAGCACCTCTGTTGCTTCTTTCTGCACTTCTCTTCCTTATTTCTGCACCCCTCCTGCCCTTTCTGTACCTCTCTTGCCTCTTTGTGCACCTCTCCTACCTTTTTCTGCACCCCTCTTGCCTCTTTTTGCACCTCTGTTGGTTCTTTCTGCACTGCTCTTTCATCTTTCTGCACCTCAATTGCCTCTTTCTGCACTTCTCTTCCTTCTTTCTGCACCCCTCCTGCCTCTTTCTGTACCTCTCTTGCCTCTTTGTGCACCTCTCTTGCCTCTTTCTGCACTTCACTTGCTTCTTTCTGCACCTCTGTTGCCTCGTTTGGCACCTCTGTTGCTTCTTTCTGCACTTCTCTTGCCTCTTTCTGCACCTCTGAGTTAGAGGTAGTTCTTGCAAATTTCTGAACTGCTCTTGCCTCTTTCTGCACCCCTCTTGCCTCCTTCTGAACCTCTGTTGGTTCTTTCAGCACTGCTCTTGATTCTTTCTGCACCTCTTTTGCCTGTTTCTGCAACTCTCTTGCCTCTTTCTGCACTTCTCTTGCCTCCTTCTGCACCTCTGTTGCTTCTTTTTGCACTTCTCTTCCTCTTTCTGCACCCCTCTTGCCTCTTTCTGCACCTCTGTTGCTTCTTTCTGCACTTCTCTTGCTTCTTTCTACACCCCTCTTGCCTCTTTCTGTACCCCTTTTGCTTCTTTGTGCACCTCTCCTGCCTCTTTCTGCACTTCTCTTGCTTTTTTCTGCAGTTCTCTTGCCTCTTTCTGCACCTCTTTTGCTTCTTTCTGCACTTTTCTTGCCTCTTTCTGTACCCCTCTTGCCTCTTTCTGCACCTCTGTTGGTTATTTCTGCACTGCTCATTCTTCTTTTTGCCCCTCTGTTGCAAATTTCTGCATCCCTCTTGCCTCTTTCTGTACCCCTCTTCCCTCTTTTTGCACCTCTCTTGCCTCTGTCTGCATACCTGTTCCCTCTTTCTGCAACCCTTTTGCCTGTTTCTGCAACTCTCTTGCCTCTTTCTGCAGTTCTCTTGCCTCCTTCTGCACCTGACTTGCCTCTTTCTGCACTTCTCTTGCTTATTTCTGCACCCTTCTTCCCTTTTTCTGCACATCTCTTGCCTCTTTATGCACCTCCCTTGCCTCATTCCGCACATCTCTTGGTTCTTTCTGCACTGCTCTTGCCTCTTTCTGCACCCCTCCTGACCTTTCTGTACCTCTCTTGCCTCTTTGTGCACCTCTCCTACCTTTTTCTGCACCCCTCTTGCCTCTTTTTGTACCTTTGTTGGTTCTTTCTGCACTGCTCTTGCGTCTTTCTGCACCTCACTTGCCTCTTTCTGTACTTCTCTTGCTTCTTTCTACACCTCTGTTGCTTTTTCAGCAATTCTCTTGCCTCTTTCTGCACTTCTCTTTCTTCTTTCTGCACCCCTCCGGCCTCTTTCTTTACCTCTCTTGCCTCTTTGTGTACCTCACTTGCCTCTTTCTGCACTTCTCTTGCTTCTTTCTGCACCTCTCTTGCCTCTTTCGGCACCTCTGTTGCTTCTTTCTGTACTTCTCTTGCCTCTTTCTGCACCTTTGAGTTAGAGGTAGTTTTTTCAAATTTCTGAACCCCTCTTGCCTCTTTCTGCACCCCTCTTGCCTCCTTCTGCACCTCTGTTGGTTCTTTCAGCACTGCTCTTGATTCTTTCTGCACCTCTTTTGCCTGTTTCTGCAACTCTCTTGCCTCTTTCTGCACTTCTCTTGCCTCCTTCTGCACCTTTGTTGCTTCTTTTTTATACTTCTCTTCCTCTTTCTGCACCCCACTTGCCTCTTTCTGCACCTCTGTTGCTTCTTTCTGCACTTCTCTTGCTTCTTTCTGCACCCCCCTTGCCTCTTTCTGTACCCCTTTTGCTTCTTTGTGCACCTCTCCTGCCTCTTTCTGCACTTCTCTTGCCTTTTTCTGCAGTTCTCTTGCCTCTTTCTGCACCTCTTTTGCTTCTTTCTGCACTTTTCTTGCCTCTTTCTGTACCCCTCTTGCCTCGTTCTGCACCTCTGTTGGTTCTTTCTGCACTGCTCTTCTTTTTGCACCTCTGTTGCAAATTTCTGAATCCTTCTTGCCTCTTTCTGTACCCCTCTTCCCTCTTTTTGCACCTCTCTTGCCTCTGTCTGCACACCTGTTCCCTCTTTCTGCACCCCTTTTGCCTGTTTCTGCAACTCTCTTGCCTCTTTCTGCAGTTCTCTTGCCTCCTTCTGCACCTGACTTGCCTCTTTCTGCACTTCTCTTGCTTCTTTCTGCACCTCTCTTGCCTCATTCCGCACATCTCTTGGTTCTTTCTGCACTGCTCTTGTCTCTTTCTGCACCCTCTTGCCTCTTTGAGCACCTCTTTTGGTTCTTTCTGCACTTCTCTCTCCTCTTTCTGCACCCCTCTTGCCTCTTTTTGCACCTCTGTTGGTTAATTCTGCTCTGCTCTTGCTTCTTTCTGCACCCCTCCTGCCTCTTTCTGCACCCCTCTTTTCTCTTTCTGCACCTCTCATGCCTCTTTCTGCACCCCTGTTCCCTCTTTCTGGATTTTTCCTGCCTGTTTCTACACCTCTCTTGCCTCTTTCTGTATCTCTGTTTCTTCTTTCTGCACTTCTCTTCGTTCTTTCTGCACCCCTCCTGCCTCTTTCTGTACCTCTCTTGCCTCTTTGTGCACCTCTCCTACCTTTTTCTGCACCCCTCTTGCCTCTTTTTGCACCTTTGTTGGTTCTTTCTGCACTGCTCTTGCGTCTTTCTGCACCTCACTTGCCTCTTTCTGCACTTCTCTTGCTTCTTGCTACACTTCTCTTGCTTCTTTCTACACCTCTGTTGCTTTTTCAGCAATTTTCTTGCCTCTTTCTGCACTTCTCTTTCTTCTTTCTGCACCCCTCCTGCCTCTTTCTTTACCTCTCTTGCCTCTTTGTGCACCTCACTTGCCTCTTTCTGCACTTCTCTTGCTTCTTTCTGCACCTCTCTTGCCTCTTTCTGCACCTCTTTTGCCTGTTTCTGCAACGCTCTTGCCTCTTTCTGCACTTCTCTTGCCTCCTTCTGCACCTCTGTTGCTTCTTTTTTGTACTTCTCTTCCTCTTTCTGCACCCCTCTTGCCTCTTTCTGCACCTCTGTTGCTTCTTTCTGTACTTCTCTTGCTTCTTTCTGCACTTCTCTTGCTTCTTTCTGCACCCCCTCTTGCCTCTTTCTGTACCCCTTTTGCTTCTTTGTGCACCTCTCCTGCCTCTTTCTGCACTTCTCTTTCTTCTTTCTGCACCCCTCCGGCCTCTTTCTTTACCTCTCTTGCCTCTTTGTGTACCTCACTTGCCTCTTTCTGCACTTCTCTTGCTTCTTTCTGCACCTCTCTTGCCTCTTTCGGCACCTCTGTTGCTTCTTTCTGTACTTCTCTTGCCTCTTTCTGCACCTCTGAGTTAGAGGTAGTTTTTTCAAATTTCTGAACCCCTCTTGCCTCTTTCTGCACCCCTCTTGCCTCCTTCTGCACCTCTGTTGGTTCTTTCAGCACTGCTCTTGATTCTTTCTGCACCTCTTTTGCCTGTTTCTGCAACTCTCTTGCCTCTTTCTGCACTTCTCTTGCCTCCTTCTGCACCTTTGTTGCTTCTTTTTTATACTTCTCTTCCTCTTTCTGCACCCCACTTGCCTCTTTCTGCACCTCTGTTGCTTCTTTCTGCACTTCTCTTGCTTCTTTCTGCACCCCTCTTGCCTCTTTCTGTACCCCTTTTGCTTCTTTGTGCACCTCTCCTGCCTCTTTCTGCACTTCTCTTGCCTTTTTCTGCAGT
Source organism: Calotriton arnoldi (assembly GCA_963921515.1). Lineage (NCBI taxonomy): Eukaryota > Metazoa > Chordata > Amphibia > Caudata > Salamandridae > Calotriton > Calotriton arnoldi. Next base: position 950,347 of record CAWUFW010002537.1, read on the forward strand.
TCTCTTGCCACTTTCTGCACCTCTTTTGCTTCTTTCTGCACTTTTCTTGCCTCTTTCTGTACCCCTCTTGCCTCGTTCTGCACCTCTGTTGGTTCTTTCTGCACTGCTCTTCTTTTTGCACCTCTGTTGCAAATTTCTGCATCCTTCTTGCCTCTTTCTGTACCCCTCTTCCCTCTTTTTGCACCTCTCTTGCCTCTGTCTGCACACCTGTTCCCTCTTTCTGCACCCCTTTTGCCTGTTTCTGCAACTCTCTTGCCTCTTTCTGCAGTTCTCTTGCCTCCTTCTGCACCTGACTTGCCTCTTTCTGCACTTCTCTTGCTTCTTTCTGCACCTCTCTTGCCTCATTCCGCACATCTCTTGGTTCTTTCTGCACTGCTCTTGTCTCTTTCTGTACCCCTCTTGCCTCTTTGAGCACCTCTTTTGGTTCTTTCTGCACTTCTCTCTCCTCTTTCTGCACTCCTCTTGCCTCTTTTTGCACCTCTGTTGGTTAATTCTGCTCTGCTCTTGCTTCTTTCTGCACCCCTCCTGCCTCTTTCTGCACCCCTCTTTTCTCTTTCTGCACCTCTCATGCCTCTTTCTGCACCCCTGTTCCCTCTTTCTGGATTTTTCCTGCCAGTTTCTACACCTCTCTTGCCTCTTTCTGTATCTGTTTCTTCTTTCTGCACTTCTCTTCGTTCTTTCTGCACCCCTCCTGCCTCTTTCTGTACCTCTCTTGCCTCTTTGTGCACCTCTCCTACCTTTTTCTGCACCCCTCTTGCCTCTTTTTGCACCTTTGTTGGTTCTTTCTGCACTGCTCTTGCATCTTTCTGCACCTCACTTGCCTCTTTCTGCACTTCTCTTGCTTCTTGCTACACTTCTCTTGCTTCTTTCTACACCTCTGTTGCTTTTTCAGCAATTTTCTTGCCTCTTTGTGCACTTCTCTTTCTTCTTTCTGCACCCCTCCTGCCTCTTTCTTTACCTCTCTTGCCTCTTTGTGCACCTCACTTGCCTCTTTCTGCACTTCTCTTGCTTCTTTCTGCACCTCTCTTGCCTCTTTCTGCACCTCTTTTGCCTGTTTCTGCAACTCTCTTGCCTCTTTCTGCACTTCTCTTGCCTCCTTCTGCACCTCTGTTGCTTCTTTTTTGTACTTCTCTTCCTCTTTCTGCACCCCTCTTGCCTCTTTCTGCACCTCTGTTGCTTCTTTCTGTACTTCTCTTGCTTCTTTCTGCACTTCTCTTGCTTCTTTCTGCACCCCCTCTTGCCTCTTTCTGTACCCCTTTTGCTTCTGTGTGCACCTCTCCTGCCTCTTTCTGCACTTCTCTTGCCTTTTTCTGCAGTTCTCTTGCCTCTTTCTGCACCTCTTTTGCTTCTTTCTGCACTTTTCTTGCCTCTTTCTGTACCCCTCTTGCCTCTTTCTGCACCTCTGTTGGTTCTTTCTGCACTGCTCTTCTTTTTGCACCACTGTTGCAAATTTCTGCATCCCTCTTGCCTCTTTCTGTACCCCTCTTCCCTCTTTTTGCACCTCTCTTGCCTCTGTCTGCATACCTGTTCCCTCTTTCTGCACCCCTTTTGCCTGTTTCTGCAACTCTCTTGCCTCTTTCTGCAGTTCTCTTGCCTCCTTCTGCACCTGACTTGCCTCTTTCAGCACTTCTCTTGCTTCTTTCTGCACCCTTCTTCCCTTTTTCAGCACATCTCTTGCCTCTTTATGCACCTTTCTTGCCTCATTCCGCACATCTCTTGGTTCTTTCTGCACTGCTCTTGTCTCTTTCTGCACCCCTCTTGCCTCTTAGAGCACCTCTTTTGGTTCCTTCTGCACTTCTCTCTCTTCTTTCTGCACCCCTCGTGCCTCTTTTTGCACCTCTGTTGGTTAATTCTGCTCTGCTCTTGCTTTTTCTGCACCCCTCCTGCCTCTTTCTGCACCCCTCTTTTCTCTTTCTGCACCTCTCGTGCCTCTTTCTGCACCCCTGTTCCCTCTTTCTGCATTTTTCCTGCCTGTTTCTACACCTCTCTTGCCTCTTTCTGTATCTCTGTTTCTTCTTTCTGCACTTCTCTTCCTTCTTTCTGCACCCCTCCTGCCTCTTTCTGTACCTCTCTTGCCTCTTTGTGCACCTCTCCTACCTTTTTCTGCTCCCCTCTTGCCTCTTTTTGTACCTCTGTTGGTTCTTTCTGCACTGCTCTTGCTTCTTTCTGCACCTCACTTGCCTCTTTCTGCACTTCTCTTCCTTCTTTCTGCACCCCTCCTGCCTCTTTCTGTACCTCTCTTGCCTCTTTGTGCACCTCTCCTACCTTTTTCTGCACCCCTCTTGCCTCTTTTTGCACCTTTGTTGGTTCTTTCTGCACTGCTCTTGCGTCTTTCTGCACCTCACTTGCCTCTTTCTGCACTTCTCTTGCTTCTTTCTACACTTCGCTTGCTTCTTTCTACACCTCTGTTGCTTTTTCAGCAATTCTTTTGCCTCTTTCTGCACTTCTCTTTCTTCTTTCTGCACCCCTCCTGCCTCTTTCTTTACCTCTCTTGCCTCTTTGTGCACCTCACTTGCCTCTTTCTGCACTTCTCTTGCTTCTTTCTGCACCTCTCTTGCCTCTTTCTGCACCTCTTTTGCCTGTTTCTGTAACTCTTGCCTCTTTCTGCACTTCTCTTGCCTCCTTCTGCACCTCTGTTGCTTCTTTTTTGTACTTCTCTTCCTCTTTCTGCACCCCTCTTGCCTCTTTCTGCACCTCTGTTGCTTCTTTCTGCACTTCTCTTGCTTCTTTCTGCACTTCTCTTGCTTCTTTCTGCACCCCTCTTGCCTCTTTCTGTACCCCTTTTGCTTCTTTGTGCACCTCTCCTGCCTCTTTCTGCACTTCTCTTGCCTTTTTCTGCAGTTCTCTTGCCTCTTTCTGCACCTTGTTTGCTTCTTTCTGCACTTTTCTTGCCTCTTTCTGTACCCCTCTTGTCTCTTTCTGCACCTCTGTTGGTTCTTTCTGCACTGCTCTTCTTTTTGCACCACTGTTGCATATTTCTGCATCCCTCTTGCCTCTTTCTGTACCCCTCTTCCCTCTTTTTGCACCTCTCTTGCCTCTGTCTGCACACCTGTTCCCTCTTTCTGCACCCCTTTGCCTGTTTCTGCAACTCTCTTGCCTCTTTCTGCAGTTCTCTTGCCTCCTTCTGCACCTGACTTGCCTCTTTCTGCACTTCTCTTGCTTCTTTCTGCACCCTTCTTCCCTCATTCCGCACATCTCTTGGTTCTTTCTGCACTGCTCTTGTCTCTTTCTGCACCCCTCTTGCCTCTCAGAGCATCTCTTTTGGTTCTTTCTGCACTTCTCTCTCCTCTTTCTGCACCCCTCTTGCCTCTTTTTGCACCTCTGTTGGTTAATTCTGCTCTGCTCTTGCTTCTTTCTGCACCCCTCCTGCCTCTTTCTGCACCCCTCTTTTCTCTTTCTGCACCTCTCATGCCTCTTTCTGCACCCCTGTTCCCTCTTTCTGCATTTTTCCTGCCTGTTTCTACACCTCTCTTGCCTCTTTCTGTATCTCTGTTTCTTCTTTCTGCACTTCTCTTCCTTCTTTCTGTACCCCTCCTGCCTCTTTCTGTACCTCTCTTGCCTCTTTGTGCACCTCTCCTACCTTTTTCTGCACCCCTCTTGCCTCTTTTTGTACCTCTGTTGTTCTTTCTGCACTGCTCTTGCTTCTTTCTGCACCTCACTTGCCTCTTTTTGCACTTCTCTTGCTTCTTTCTACACCTCTGTTGCTTCTTTCAGCAATTCTCTTGCCTCTTTCTGCACTTCTCTTCCTTCTTTCTGCACCCCTCCTGCCTCTTTCTGTACATCTCTTGCCTCTTTGTGCACCTCTCTTGCCTCTTTCTGCAGTTCACTTGCTTCTTTCTGCACCTCTGTTGCTTCTTTCTGCACCCCTCCTGCCTCTTTCTGTACCTCTCTTGCCTCTTTGTGCACCTCTCTTGCCTCTTTCTGCACTTCACTTGCTTCTTTCTGCACCTCTCTTGCCTCTTTCGGCACCTCTGTTGCTTCTTTCTGCACTTCTATTGCCTCTTTCTGCACCTCTGAGTTAGAGGTAGTTTTTGCAAATTTCTAAACCCCTCTTGCCTCTTTCTGCACCCCTCTTGCCTCCTTCTGCACCTCTGTTGGTTCTTTCTGCACTGCTCTTGCTTCTTTCTGCACCGCTTTTGCCTGTTTCTGCAACTGTCTTGACTCTTTCTGCACTTTTCTTGCGTCCTTCTGCACCTTTGATGCTTCTTTTTTGTACTTTTTGTCCTCTTTCTGCACCCCTCTTGCCTCTTTCTACACCTCTGTTGCTTCTTTCTGCACTTCTCTTGCTTCCTTCTGCACTTCTCTTGCTTCTTTCTGCACCCCTCTTGCCTCTTTCTGTAACCCTTTTGCTTCTTTCTGCACCTCTCCTGCCTCTTTCTGCACTTCTCTTGCCTTTTTCTGCAGTTCTCTTGCCTCTTTCTGCACCTCTTTTGCTTCTTTCTGCACTGCTCTTGCTTCTTTTTGCACCTCTGTTGTAAATTTCTGCATCCCTCTTGCCTCTTTCTGTACCCCTCTTCCCTCTTTCTGCACTTCTCTTGCCTCTGTCTGCATACCTGTTCCCTCTTTCTGCACCCCTTTTGCCTGTTTCTGCAACTCTCTTGCCTCTTTCTGCAGTTCTCTTGTGTCCTTCTGCACCTGACTTGCCTCTTTCTGTACTTCTCTTGCTTCTTTCTGCCCCCTTCTTCCCTTTTTCTCTGCACATCTCTTGCCTCATTCCGCACATCTCTTGGTTCTTTCTGCACTGCTCTTGCCTCTTTCTGCCCCCTCTTGCCTCTTTTTGCACCTCTGTTGGTTAATTCTGTACTGCTCTTGCTTCTTTCTGCACCCCTCCTGCATCCCTCTTGTCTCTTTCTGCACCTCTCTTGCCTCTTTCTGCACCCCTGTCCCCTCTTTCTGCACCTTTCCTGCCTGTTTCTGCACATCTCTTGCCTCTTTATGCACCTCTCTTGCCTCATTCCGCACATCTCTTGGTTCTTTCTGCACTGCTCTTGCCTCTTTCTGCACCCCTCTTGCCTCTTTTTGCACCTCTGTTGGTTAATTCTGCACTGCTCTTGCTTCTTTCTGCACCCCTCCTGCCTCTTTCTGCACCCCTCTTTTCTCTTTCTGCACCTCTCTTGCCTCTTTCTGCACCCCTGTTCCCTCTTTCTGCACCTTTCCTGCCTCTTTCTGCACTTCACTTGCCTCTTTCTGTACCTCTGTTGCTTTTTTCTGCACTTCTCTTGCTCTTTCTGCACCGTTCGTGCCTCTTTCAGCACCTCTGTTGCTTCTTTCTGCACTTGTCTTCCTTCTTTCTGCATCCCTCCTGCCTCTTTCTGTACCCCTCTTGCCTCTTTGTGCACCTCTCATACCTTTTTCTGCACCCCTCTTGCCTCTTTTTGTACCTGTTGGTTCTTTCTGCACTGCTCTTGCTTCTTTCTGCACGTCAGTTGCTTCTTTTTGCACTTCTCTTGCTTCTTTCTACACCTCTGTTGCTTCTTTCAGCAATTCTCTTGCCTCTTTCTGCACTTCTCTTCCTTCTTTCTGCACCCCTCCTGACTCTTTCTGTACCTCTCTTGCCTCTTTGTGCATGTCTCTTGCCTCTTTCTGCACTTCACTTGCTTCTTTCTGCACCTCTCTTGCCTCTTTCAGCACCTCTGTTGCTTCTTTCTGCACTTCTCTTGCCTCTTTCTGCACCTCTGAGTTAGAGGTAGTTTTAATCCCCCTGCCCTATTATGTACTAGGGCCTTACAAGAGAGGTCATGCCAATCACAGGGGTACCCCAACCCATAGTGTACCCTAGTGTATGTAGGTGTTTTCACTGTATTCTAAGTGTCTTTCAGCATAGCATTAGCTCCTGGCCTGGTTAGTCAGAGTCAGTTACCACCAGTACCAGTCAGCAAAACGTTGGGGGCACAGGATGACTTTGCAACAAAGCCTCTTTCTGCACCTCTATTGGTTCTTTCTGCATATCTCTTGCTTCTTTCTGCACTTTTCTTCGTCTAGCTGGACTTCTGTTCCCTCTTTCTGCATTTCTCTTGCTTCTTTCTGCGCCTTTCTTCCTCTTTCTGCATATGTCCTACCTCTGTAGGCATAGTTAGAAATTAGCATTTAAAAAACCTTTGAAATTCACTGAAAAACCATGGGTTTCAGGGACGTTGTAGTTAGAAATTAGCATTTAAAAAACCTTTGAAATTCACTGAAAAAACCATAGGTTTCAGGGACGTTATAGTTAGAAATTAGCATTTCAAAAACCTTAGAAATTCACTGAAAAAACCATAGGTTTAAGGGGCGTTATAGTTAGAAATTATAATTTAAAAAACCTTTGAAGTTCACTGAAAAAACCATTTCACTCGTACAAAACCAAAGAAATTTGGCCGTTATAGTTAGTTGAGCTAAGTATAACTCGCGCCCCCGCAATGCATTGCTGATGACATCACATATTACATCACTCATGACATGGTCAGTGACATCACTGATGACATCTCAAATGACATCACTGATGACATCATCCACCTGATCCTCTGATGCACCTCCTCACAGACTAATATAACCTTTGATACACCCACTCTAAAATACAGGCTGCTATTCTCTAAACCATGGACACACCAATACCAGTTACTACATACCCACTCACTGATTCCTAGGTCTACACACACATCCACTCACTCACCCATACAGTCACTCATACACGCAGTCACTCATCAATACAGCCACTATCATATGCACTCATATACCTATAAGGACACTCACACACCACCACTCACCCATAGAGTTACTTACACAGCTAGTTAGTCATGCAAAGAATCAATCACACTCCCATTTACTCACCTATAGTTATATATACACCACCTCACTTATTCACACAGCTACTAACACATACTTACTCTCTTATACAATCACTGACACAAGCACACACTCATCCACACAGCCACTCTCACAATCACTCACTCTCACATATAGTCATTTATATACTCCAACACTCACATATACTGCCTTTCACATATGTAGTTACTCACACATGTACCACTGAGACATCCATTCACTCACCAACACAGCCATACACACACTCACCCACCCATACAGCCCCTCACAGACGCACACTTGAACCCATACACCCAGTGAATCACCCACTCACACATCCATGCAGTGAGTCACACACACCCCACCCACCCACAGACACTCAGGCACTCATACAGATACTCAGACAAGCAATCAATAACCCATATAGACACTCATGTAGCTACTCACCAACCATTGCAGCCGCTTATACACCAACAGACTGATACAGACATTCACACAGTTTAGTCACTAACCCATGCATTCAGTAAGACATGTTTAATCACTCACTTATACAGTCAGTCACGCACCTACTAAATCATCCATTCAGACAGTCATACACCTTCAATACACCTTGGCCTATATATATATAAAACATATTTGAACTGTACAGAAACACACAGTCACTGGATGATGTCATCAGTGATGTCATTTGAGATGTCATCAGTGATGCCATCATTGATGTCACTGACCATGTCATGAGTGATGTAATATGTGATGTCATCAGCAGTGCATTGCGGGGGCGCGAGTTATTCTTAGCTCAACTAACTATAACAGCCGAATTTCTCTGGTTTTGTACGAGTGAAATGTCCAACTAACTATAACATCCCTGAAACCTGTGGTTTTTTCAGTGAATTTCTATGGTTTTCTAAATGCTAATTTCTAACTATAACGTCCCTGAAACCTATGGTTTTTTCAACGAAGGTCCCGCTCTCCCAAAGATGAAAGCAGGCACCGGCAACCAGGAATCAGTAAAGGTATTTATTAGGCAGAGATGAACACTGGACAACACGTTTCGGTGGACACAGCCACCTTGATCACAAATAGAGCGGCCACCATTTAATAGGCCCTTAAATACCACTCGAGTTTACAAGGCTGAGTGTGGCCACAGAAAACATACTGTGCTGGCAATAACAATGGAAAGTGAAGAAGACTTGTAAAATATAAACAGCAAACCTTGACATAAAATAAATGCTTTTCAACATAGTTAAGTGAAAATACATCATCCACAAATACACAAAAAAGCAAAAATAAATTGAAAAGAATACTAAATTCAGTGCAACGTGTTATGATTGGTATACAGAGGCATATGTTAATTATACAATCTAAGCCACACCCTGCCTCTGAAAAACAATTGAGAGGACATGCTGAGTGGCACGCCATAAACATAGGTCACAAGGAAAATTCCTGTTCGGGGCATGACAACAATATCCCAAAGTTGGCATCACTGCTAAACAAACCAACACTAATCGAAGTGCGACAACGTGGTGAAAGGACCTCACAGGGGCAAATGCACCCCATGCATTCTGTAAAGATAGGAAATAAATATATCCCAATTGGGCATAGACCAACTACATATTCGGTCAAATTCTAGCTAAGTAGCTGTTACCCCAAAGAGTTATGGACAAGTGTCCTATTGTTTCAGCATTAGTCAGGCCCAGAATACGAGACCAAAAAGGACATGCCGGCCAAGTCTCTAAGCGTTCTCTAAATGTGAAAGGTAAAAATGAATGCATGTAATGTGTGTAAAGAAACTCAAAGCCTCCTCAAGTGAAAAAACAGCAATAAATGAAAGTGACCTGCAGAATAATTCTGCGTGCGGCTAAAAGCGCTAGAACTGGGCTGAAAGACAGTGGGGATGATTCCCTATATAGACATAGTTACTAGAGTTTACAAATGGATGTACAATTCTTCGTCTGAGTTGAGACCATTAGGGATCTTACTATTAAGCAAAATAATGTACCGGGACTCGAGTCTGCGTAATTTCAACTCCCTGTTTCTACCCCTGATATGACTTGGGACAGAATCTATGACAAAGTATCTCAGGTCAGCACTATTGCCCCCATGGATCTCATTAATGTGTCGTGCAACCGGGTATGTTTTGTCATCCTTATTAATTGCACGAAGATGTTGAAGGATCCTGACGTGGACCATGTGTTTGGTGCTGCCTACATATACCTTAGGACACGAACACTGTAGTACGTACACTACGAAGTCACTCCTGCAGTTGTAGGACTGGCATATCTTGTAAGACGTGTTACTAAGGGGGCTAAAGATCTCACTTGTGTTATGACCGATGGTACATGCCTTACATTTATGGCACTTGTGGAACCCCGGAGATTAAGTGAACCATGATTCAGATTTTACCATCTCCGGGCTGCTAGTACACAGTTCTCCCCTCATGGATTTAGCCCGTCTGAAACAGAGGAGAGGGTGTTTGGGCATAGATGGACCAATGATAGGGTCACTACATATCAGATTCCAATGTGAGTAGAGGATATTCCTCACTCTTTGTTGGTAAGTGTTGTACCCCGTAATCATTCTCACAGTACCTTGTGTGTCAGTTTTGCATTTCTTCTTTTGTTTGAACAACAAAGCTTCCCTAGATATGGACTGTACTTTAGTCTGTGTACTTTTCAACAGGACTGGGCTATATCCTCTTGCTTGGAATCTGAAGTCTTAGTCCACCTGGACTGTCTTTAAGCAGTCGATTTCACTGCAGTTCCGTTTAATGCGCAGGTTTTCAGCATAAGGAATGCTTTGTCTCAGTTTCTGTGGATGAAAACTCTGCACATGAAGGATGGAATTTCCTGCCGTTTCCTTGCGGAAAGTCTTAGTGTGAAAACGATTGTTGTGCACATAGACCTTCAAGTCAAGGGATTTGACTTGGCTTCTACTGATGTTACTAGTGAAAGATAAGATTAGGTCGTTGATGTTGAGACGATCAACAAAGTCCCTGGCCGATTCTATAGAACCCCTCCATAGTATGAAGAGGTCATCAATGGAGCGTGACCAAAGGACAATGTTGTCCGCCCATTCATCAGCAAATTCAGAGGTGAGCACCTGCTCCTCCCACCAGCCCATATGCAAATTTGCATAGCTGGGGGCGAAGCAGGTGCCCATCGCAGTCCCCTGTGTCTGTTTGTACAGAAGCTTATCAAACAGAAAGAAGTTGTTATCCAAACACCACTCCATCATTTGGAGTAACATTATGGTGTGTTGGTATGCACTGATGGATCTGGCACCTAAGAAGTGTTTGGTAGCCCTTAGTCCTTGTTCGTGTTTAATGCTGGTGTACAGAGATGAAACGTCTAAGGTCATAAAGACGTATGATTCATCCCAAGCAATGTCATAAATTTTCTTAAGGAAATCACCTGTGTCAAGGATAAATGAAGGTAGATTCCTAACATGTTCCTGAAGAAAATAGTCAATGTATTTGGAGGTGGTTTCAAACAACCCCCCGATGGCAGATATGATGGGTCTCCCTGGGGGGTTGGTTGCATGTTTGTGGATCTTCGGGATTAAATAAAGAACCGGGATGACCGGATGTTCAACCTTTAAGTATTTGAATTCATCATTGGTAAGCAATCCCATCCCTCGCCACCTCGACAATTCACTGTGGAGACCCCTCCTTGATCAAATTAAAACTATTGTGGGACATTCTGGAATAACAACGTCTATCATTCAATTGAAGATACGCTTCAGCTTTGTACAGAGACAGGGGCCAAAGAACAATATTGCCCCCTTATCCGACTGTTGAACCACGATATCTTTACTGGCAGAGATCTTCTGCATGACAGCTTCATAGTCTCGTGTCTGACCTCCAAAATCCACACGAAATCGTCTGCTCGATTCGGGTGCCAGTCTTTTAAGGTCTGACGTAACGAGTTCAGAAAACATATCCAAGCCATCCCTTGGCATAATCAGTGTGAACACTGAGTTGGGCTTGAACGGTGACTGTACTCTGCACCCAATGTCGACCCCCAGATGCTCCTCAAAAGGTGAACTGTTGGTACGGCCCTCCCTTTCCAACTGGTTCAGGTCCTGGAGGAGTTCCAGATCCGCCACTGCCAGATTTGCTGATGGAGTGTTCAACTCAGTCTGGTCCTCCGATCTTTTAGTGAGGAAATGAAAGTGTTTCTGCAGTTTGAGTTTCCTCACGTACTTAAACATGTCAATTTTTGTTTGAACAAAATTAAATTAGTTGGTTTGCAGAATGACAGACCTAACGAGAGAATGTCCTTTTCTTTACTGGTTAGCTCCATAGCAGAAAGATTTATTACTGTCTTGGCGTCCACCATATTCATTTTTTGTTGCGGGTCTGTCTCTGTGCGGATGGCTGCTCTGTGCTTACTCCTTCTGTTTTTCCTCTGCCTCTTCCTTTGGGATTGCCAGGTTTGTCTTTTTTTGGAGGCCGGGGTCTTAGATTTAGGGTCCGATCCAGCCGTAAAAAACAGAGCTCCTCAGCGAAAGACGGCGGCTCACCACTGGGGCCCTCCTCCCGATCAGTTTCCACCTCAGAGCTCAGATCAGAGTTGCTTGCAGCTGTTTGTTTCTGCGGTGCTGGTTGCATCTTGTCCGACAGCTGTTGGCGTCTTATATTATCAAACCTGCGCGCAAAAGTATAGATCTGTCCCCTTTGGTAGTCCAACTTGTCTCTCAGGAACTTGATGGCTTCGCGTGTTTTAATAACTTGTTCATGTTTCTGTAGCCTAATTGTCATGTCCTTTTCAAATTTGGCTATTTCTTCCTTATCAGGATGTTGATTAATGTCGTTCTGCAGTGTGTCAATTGAGGCCAGGATTTTGTCTCTGTCACTTTGTGCATATTTGATTAAGATTTGCAACATTCTCTTTGAAGATTCCGAATTGTTGTCTGCCCATTCTTTGAGCATGTCCTTGTCAGGATTTTCGGGTGGCAAGGGTATTTTTAGGGTTTAGGGTTGGTAAGGATATTTGGGTGGCAAGGTTAATTTTAGGGTTTAAGGGGGGTTGAGTTTGAGTTGTGGGTTAATAAGGTAAGATATATATATGTGTATTTTTATAAGTATATATACACACATACATATATATGTATGCGTGTGTAAACATATATACGTGAGTTGTATTTGGAGGAAGCGTTTAAACATTTAAACGACAGAGAGTGTTATAGAAAAAGTGATATCCGAATTGTCAAAAATGCATGGCAAGATTTTTACACCAAACTTCTATCATGGAAAAGTGCCGGCCTTTTGAGTGCAGATGAATTTAAATTAAAAAAAAATGATCACCCTGTTATTCCGGTCATTTATTTCATTCCTAAAATTCATAAGGACTCCATAAAACCTCCGGGCAGGCCCATAATTTCGGCCCGTAACAGCTTAATGGAGAATACATCCCGTTATGTTGACTACTTTCTTCAAGACCACGTCAAACAACTACCTTCCTTTATTCAAGACTCCAGTGACTTTTTGAGGCAAATTTGTAAAGTTGTGTGGGACCCAGACAATGTGTTGGTCACGTTAGACGTCTCGTCTTTGTACACTAGTATCCACCATCATGACGGAATCAAAGCGGTGGACCACTTTCTGAGTACCAGACCCATATACATGTACAACCACAACAAAATGCTATTGAACATGATTATGACATGCCTAAACAACAATTTCTTTTTATTTCAAAATCAAATCTTCCACCAGGTTAGGGGGGTAGCCATGGGGGCTTGCTTCTCCCCTAGCTACCCCTGTCTCCACATGGGACTATGGGAGGAGCAGGTCCTCAGGGTGGAATATGCTGATGTCTTGAAAAATCATGTATCACACTGGTACAGATTCATTGATGATCTGTTTTTTATTTGGAAAGGTAGTGAAGAGCAGGCACTTAACTTTATTGATCAGATCAACAGTAACAATCTTAATTTGCACTTCATAGCCCATACAAGTAAGGAAGCTGTATGTTTTTTGGATGTGGAGGTTTTTGTCCAAAATGGAAAACTAGAAACCAGGCTACACAGGAAGCCCACAGCGGGCAACACAGTACTCCATGCTACTAGTCACCACCCGGGCCACCTTATTCGTAGTATTCCGTTTGGGGAAATGCTTCGGATTAGGCGCATATGTAGCATGGATGCTGACTTTATCAAGGCACAAAGTGAAAGTGGGGATAGATTCCTGGCTAGGGGCTATTCGACTGCAACGATCAATAAAGCTATCAAAAAGACTAGCTTGATTCCACGAACATGTGCACTAGTGAGAAAAACCAAGTCTATTGATACCACCAGTATTCAAACTGATGAACCAACTAGACTAATAATGACCTATAATCATCAACACCAGACACTACGTAAGATTGTCAATCATAACTGGGTTCTGGTACGTAATGACCCTGTGATTGGTGATAAATGTGCTAACACCCCGAATATCACCTTCAGAAAAGCACGCTCAATGTGTGATACGTTGGTTAAAAGCAGCCCCGAAGTGACCATAACTAAAACTTGGCTTAACTCCAGAAGAGGGTTCGTCAGGTGCACATCGTGTAAAGCGTGCAAGTATGGCACCAGTACAACCACATATAGAACCCCTTTTAAAAATGATCCTGTTCCCATTACCAAGATGCTCACTTGCAAAACTGAATATGCTGTGTATGTGCTGGAGTGTTTGTGTGGCCTGCAATATGTTGGTAGCACCAAGTTGCAGGTCCACAAGAGGATACTCCAGCACATCAGGGCAGTCAACAATAGTGATGCATCATACCCGGTTGCCAGACATTTTAAGGATGTCCATTGCAACAATCTGGAACATCTAAAGTACTTTGTAGTGGACACTGTCTTACCCCTCAGACGAGGGGGCAACCGTGAGGCTATCCTACGTAAACTGGAAACCAAATATATCCTGGAGTTAGATACCAAGACACCCTAAGGTTTAAATTCCAGTGAGGACCTCTTTACTTGCCTGTGACACCTTTTAGATTCTATGCACTGATATCATAATGTACATTTTACTAGTATGCTGCTATTACTTATTTTTTAATTTTAATATAACACTTTTGCACTTTTTTAACCATTAAGGTGGCACTTCTTGTCACTGTATATTTTTCTGAAATAATCATAGAGAGAATTCCAAAGGCCCACTTGGGCTTGACTTTCTTTTTCATGCACCAGCACTTTAGGTATAAGTCATTAGATGGTTCATGGCCTAGCGGCGAATCAACAGAAATATTTAGAAGGATATGACCCACATAAGACATGAAACATTAATGTTTGTATGACTTGGAAGCAGGTTTTTTACTGAATTTATCGTGCTTTGTCATATCCCATCCTAAACTCTGTATATTTATTGTAAATGATGACCTGTTACCTGGGTTTTTTTTATTTACACATTGTATGATGTATTAAAAATTGGTTTTTTAATATTTATGAACTAATAATTATTTAAATCAATTATTTAATGTTTTTATCATTATGAATCAATGAGGTAATTTCTAATATTTATGCCCACTGGGGCGAAAAAGTATTGTGTACTTGCATTTTACTGACTTCTCATTAAGAGAGTGGTTTTTATTTATACAAGTTATTTACCAAACCTCGATTCCAATGATTTTTTAAATATTTAAGAAAAAAATGAATATTTATAATAGTTGTGACTTTTACCTTTCCTATGTAAACCGTGATTAGGACGTTGTCTGGTTGCCTATGAACTGATTTTTCTAGGTCTATGATTTCAGCAGTCACGTGTTATTGCACTTGCACTTTAAATGGTGGTACACGTTTCAAACGCGTCATGTGATCAAGGCCTCCTGAAGGCCGAAACGCGTCATGGCGGTGGTGTTGGGCGTTTAAAGAAATAAAGAACTTTGCACTTAGACCTGGGTCTGCATTTGTCTGTTCCTGTGACATTTGGAGTGGTACGGCGAAGTTTCCAGTATATATATATATATATCCCAAAAGAAAGCCCCGAGCTTTAAAGTAGCACTCCACAAGGGTTCAGTTTACAAAACCATTTATTCAGGAAAAACGGCTTCATGAATCCAATAAATCTCGCTCCCTGACGCGTTTCGGTGCTCCAAACACCTTAATCATAGGGCGGCGCTTCGGTAAAACCTGGAATAGACCTCCACCTTTTATCCCCACGTGGCACTCGCTTTCCAGTAAGCGGTATGCCGGGAGTAGAAGTCCCAATTCTTCCATTCAGGTATGGCCAGGTCATTGCCAAATATTTTTACTGCCAATTTGCATGATTACAGCCCTCCGGTGGGCCTCAGATCACACGTATCCATTTTCCAATCCGATAACCCTCGTGCTGTTGTAGGCTGCAGTTTAGTAACCGGCCACACAGACAAAGTCCAGTTAAAGATAGTGGTGCATACTTCAACGGCCGGAAGCGCC
Source organism: Calotriton arnoldi (assembly GCA_963921515.1). Classification (NCBI taxonomy): domain Eukaryota; kingdom Metazoa; phylum Chordata; class Amphibia; order Caudata; family Salamandridae; genus Calotriton; species Calotriton arnoldi. The sequence continues at coordinate 965,524 of CAWUFW010002537.1, forward strand.
ATGTATGTAAATTCCAAAAGAAAGCCCCGAGCTTTAAAGTAGCACTCCACAAGGGTTCAGTTTACAAAACCATTTATTCAGGAAAAACGGCTTCATGAATCCAATAAATCTCGCTCCCTGACGCGTTTCCGTGCTCCAAGCACCTTAATCATAGGGCGGCGCTTCGGTAAAACCTGGAATAGACCTCCACCTTTTATCCCCACGTGGCACTCGCTTTCCAGTAAGCGGTATGCCGGGAGTAGAAGTCCCAATTCTTCCATTCAGGTATGGCCAGGTCATTGCCAAATATTTTTACTGCTAATTTGCATGATTACAGCCCTCCGGTGGGCCTCAGGTCACACGTATCCATTTTCCAATCTGATAACCCTCGTGCTGTTGTAGGCTGCAGTTTAGTAACCGGCCACACAGACAAAGTCCAGTTAAAGATAGCGGTGCATACTTCCACGGCCGGAAGCGCCGTGTATGCAAATTGGCTGTAATAGTGCAAATTGGCAGTAAAAATATTTGGCAATGACCTGGCCATACCGCTTACTGGAAAGCGAGTGCCACGTATATATATATATGTGTGTGTAGGTGAGTAGCTGAAATGCGTCGGCCGTACTCATTTTTGTTTGTCTTGCACTTTTGCTGAATACTGGTGTTCACTAAATAAAGTTCAACCACCTTGCGTCACCCGCCTGGCTGCGGATGCTTCTGCGCTGTGCAGCCGTGACGGTACTAGGTAAGGAGGACTCTGTGTGGAGATATATATATATTGGTGTATATATCTATCTATCTACCTAAATATATATATATTGTATATATACATATATATATATATGTATATATATATACAATGACAATACTAGTCATGTGGTATGAGATGTTCCCTTTAAAATGTTTTTACAGACGCAGCGTGATCATGTGATCAAGACCACAGGACGTGGCCGAAACGTGTCATGGGCAGCACGAGCAAAGAAAATAAATTTTAAAATATTTTCTTTGCTCGTGCTGCCCATGACACGTTTCGGCCACGTCCTGTGGCCTTGATCACATGATCACGCTGCGTCAGTAAAAACATTTTAAAGGGAACATCTCATACCACATGACTAGTATTGTCATACATAATGAAACTGGAAGACATACTTCATCTCATGGGTACATAATTGCAATATACACTCCCGTGATTTTAACATGTAGAACATCATAAAATTATTAAAGGGCATACCAATTATGTATCAGTCCATACCGTTTTAAATATCTTATGGTAAATACGTCCGTGAGAATTGCAAAATAACTTATATTTGCAAAGTACTGGACAGTGTTCTTCTGTGCATGACCTGTAAATAATTGGTACATATAGAGTATACATTAGAAAAGATATCTAAAATAGAACTTGTATCATAGGAATTGCACCGTATTTGCAGTGTATATCTTAATATCCTATATTTTACTGAACTATCATTTGTGGTTGGTTTAAAAACTGTATATCACATTGAAATAACAGCAAAACCCATGAGGATGTATCATATAACACCCGTCATAACTTATGATCGAATCCTACATATGTTCTATCTGTGCAAATACGCAAATACTCATATTACAGTACTAAGATATTCAACTGTGCAAATACGCGTTGTTCAAATATTTTGCTGTGCAAATACGCAAGTTCTCATGTTACAGTACTTAGTTCTTTGAATGTGCAAATACGCAATAATAAAGTGCTAATGCTTGTAAGCTGTGCAAATACGCAATTCCACTGTATAGCTCTTCATACAATCAATGTATATACAATTGCTAATATGTTAGGTCTAATGTAGCCAACACATTACCATCATGTGTGGATAACCCTATACACATGTGCAAATACACAATAACTGTGTGCAAATGGATCAGTGCAATAAAGCAACATGCCCGAATGTTCTACATTAAATACAGTATAAAAAAGATTTTTTGTATAACAAAGTTAAAATCACAGTTGCAATCTAGCCCATATATTAAAACCAATTCATGATGTAAAGACATAGACCCTAAAAAGTAGTGTGGTAAAACCAGTGAATAAACCCATTGTCCCTCACCAAATAGTGTCTAAAATACCATAATAAAAATAGCTGACTAGTCCGAGGAATAGCCTAATTGTCTAATGCATACCTTAATGAAAGAGCACCTATATTTTGACTGACTCATATTAACAGCTGAAGGATACAGTAAGAAAAAAAGAAAGAAACGAAGAGAGAGAGAGCTAGATCTTGTATATTCACTGATATCTAGAGGATACATCAGACATCTGTTGCCCCTGATGGAATATTACAGAAAGTTGTACAGATCTTCCCCCGTATTCAACCCTGATGGAACCATTGTGTCCAATAGCATTATATACTTGGACTCTCCCACCTCTGAGATGTACCTGAACAGTGTCAATGACAAAGTATATATATATATATATATATATATATATATACACATGTGTGTGTAGGTGAGTAGCTGGAATGCGTTGGCCGTACTCATTTTTGTTTGTCTTGCACTTTTGCTGAATACTGGTGTTCACTAAATAAAGTTCAACCACCTTGCGTCACACGCCTGGCTGCGGATGGTTCTGCGCTGTGCAGCCGTGACGGTACTAGGTAAGGAGGACTCTGTGTGGAGATATATATATATTGGTGTATATATCTATCTATCTACCTAAATATATATATGTGTATATATATATATATATCACCAAGGATTCCCTTTTGAGGAAAGAACCACTCGCACTCACGGGTATTTTTGCACGCTCTTAGATTTTATTAAAGCGGCAACATGCTCCAACCATTAAAGAACCCCTACGCGTTTCAGTCTGCCCTCAGACCTTGCTCACGGGTAACCAACGCTGCAATTGCTGCTTCATTTAAACTGATCACCTGACATTATGTCACATCCTGTTCTCTACAGCGCTAGGCATTCTGGTAGATGTAGTCTTTTGCATTTTTATCGTGAATTTTAAATAAGTGATTTTGTGAATAGAACGAATTAAATTGATATATCTAAAATACAGTGAAACTAGTGAGTGCCATGCCTGTTACAGTTTTCCAATATGTAATTAAACTGATCTATTAAGCTAATACTTTGACAACAACCCATTCATTTGGTTGCATTTTGCCTGCCACAAACACCCTTTCTCAATTCTATTCAGGTACATTGCCCAAATGAAAATATTTTGCCCTCTAGTGGGCTTTCAAGGACGTGAGTTACCAAAATTGGTGACTTTCTTCAAATTTACCTATTCTTAAAACTAGTAACATGCAACTATAATTAAAACCAAACACATATCTGATATTTCCATTTCATAAAAAGATTTTCTATGACCAAAATTTGTTATGTTATGAGATAAGAAAGGCCCTAAATGATACTATGAGAAATTGCCTAATTTCAAAATCTCTTTCCAAATTTGAGAAAATTTACGATTGTACAGATTCTTTACAAGCAATATATTTCTATTTATAATGTCGTTAAAGGTGGGAGTACATCTCTTCATCCTTATTAAGGCCAAAGGGGGCCAGGGTTCTGAAAGATAAAATGTGACGTGATTCCCTTTGTCTCAGAGTTTTTCCCGATTGCCACCTCTCACATGGCATTCGACCATTTCCACTGCGTAGAATTTTAGTTTCTTCCAGTCCCCATCGTGATACTTTTCCATATGTTCAGCCACGGCATAGCCACGATCCTTATTGACTGTGGCTCTCACATGCTCCAGTATTCGTTTTTTGAGTTCACAAACCGTACTCCCTACATATTTCAATTTGCAGGGACACTCAATGATGTAAACCACAAACTGACTTTTACAGTTGATTAATTGATTGATTCTCCATTTCTTCCGGTTTGCCATTGTGATTTCCTTCGTATTTTGTGCGATTTGACATACTTTACACGTTGAGCATTTGAAAAAGCCCTTAACGTTTATCCAAGTTTTTTGTTTTCTCATATTGAAATGACTGTGGACTAGTTCATCTTTTAGATTTTTCGCTCTCCTGTATGTAATTTTTGGATGATTGCCAACAATATTCCTCATAGTTTTATCTAAGCATAAAATGTTCCAATTTTTTTCGAAGGATGTGCTCAATTTGCTTTGACTCCGTTGAAAATGTTGTAATTAATCTTATAGCATCCTGATCATTGTTTATTTGGGGCAATTTCTGTTTTATGATCTCTGATCTTGGTTGTTTTTCTGTTCTTTCAAGACAATCTTTTAATACATTTTTGTTGTATTTTCTGTTTCTGAATCTGATCATTGTTTGTTTGCTATGTTTTTTCCATTCATTTTCTTCAGAGCATATCCGTCTTATCCTCAATAATTCACCATATGGTATGTTTCTGATTAATGAGGTTTGATGGAAGCTTTCTGCATGCAGTGTTGCATTGGTCGCTGTTGCCTTGCGATGTAGAGTGGTATGTACTTTGTTTTCCCTAATGTAAATTTCAGTGTCCAGGAATACCACTCGGGTTTCACTGATGTCATACGTGAAGTGTAGGTTGGTGTTTGTATTGTTGAGGATATCGAAATAGATTTTAAATTCTTCCATGGATCCATCCCAAATAATTAAAAGATCGTCTATATATCTCAGCCAAGATATTATTTTTTCAACATATCGATCATTATTTGGGTTCCATGCCACCTTTTGTTCCCACCAACCCATTGTCAAACACGCATAACTGGGACTGAAAGAAAACCCCATCGCTGTCCCATCCTTTTGTAAAAAAATGTCCTCTCCAAACATGAAGATGTTTTGAGTCAAACATAAGCTAATCATCTCCATTATCATAGCATTGTGGTTGGCAAATTGAATATTGCGATCCTTTAAAAAGTATTGACAGGCAGCCATTCCAAAAGTATTTTCAATGTTGGTGTATAGCCCAATTACATCCATGGTTATCAATTTATAAGTGGGTTCCCAATTTAGCCCTTGTACATTTCTGAGAAGGTCGCTCGTATCTCTGAGGTATGATGTTAAACCCTTAACATATGGAAATAAGTATCCATCCACAAAATTGGCAATTGGTTCCAGGAGTGACCCCTTTGCTGAAACGATTGGCCTCCCTGGTGGTTTCATGGGGTTTTTATGTATTTTTGGGAGAAAGTACATTGTTGCAGTGACAGGATGATCGGTCGTGAGATACTTTTTTTCATCATTATCAATTAATTTCTTTTCCCACCATTGTTTTAATTTTTTGTCCAGATTTTCTTTATATCACAATGTTGGATTTTCTTTAAGCTTTTCATAATGTCTTGTATTATTTAACTGTGAATAGGCTTCTTCCACATAGAAATCTTTGTCCAGAATGATAATATTTCCACCTTTGTCCGCCATCTTTATTTCAATGTTATTATCAGATTTTAGAGTCTTGATGGCGTTACGTTCTTTTAGTGTCAGATTGAACTTCTTTTCTTTTTGTTTCTAAGTTGGTATAAATCTTTTATCACTGCCTCATGGAAGATTTCGATTTTATTTCCAGTTGGCATTTGTGGGTAATACTTTGATTTTGGTCTCTTGCCACTGGTTCCTTCCCCCAGTTGAATACAGTATGTTTCCAGGTCTCTGGGCTGTTCATTCCCCTCTATATCAAGTTCCATTAGTGTTACAAACGGATCTACATCTGCCACTGTAAGATCCATTGTAAGCGTATCCTTGTATTTTTTTGAAACTGCCAGGTTGGGATTTTCATGGAAGGTTTTTGCCAACTTTAATTTTCGAACATATTTGTATATGTCTATCCGGGTTTGAGCCATATCCATTTCACTTGTGGGGCAGAATGATAATCCTCGTTTTAACACTTGAGTCTCTATATCTGATATGTTCCTTTTTGATAGATTGACTATTTCCAGTTCTGGAGTGTTTTCTAACTCTTCACAGGTTTCTTCTGTCTCATACTCCTTGTCCAAGTTCCTGTTTTTTGGGGTCTGTTGATCCGCTTGCCTCTTCTGATTGGCTTTCTCTTGGGCGGCCTCTTCCCCTGCCCCTTCCTCTGTTTATTCCCGGTTGTACCCCCATGGTCTTCTCCCAGTTTCGTTGTTGTAGGGCCAACCTCATTTCCCCTAAAAAATCACATTTAGAGCGTGCCCCACTTTGTTCCCCTTCATTTTCGCTAGCATCTGTGGATGTTAAAGATGACAGACTCCCTGAAGCGTTTGTGGCTAAATCCATTTTGTCTTGTTGTTTCAATTGGTCAAATTTCCTCGCATATGTAAATATGCGTCCTTCCTGGTAATCATCTTTATCCCTCTGGAATTTAGTTTGTTTACGTAACTGTACTGATTGTTCATGTTTTTCAATTTGATGTTCCAATTCCTGTTTGAATTTTGCAAGATCCGAAGTTAATTCAATTTTTTCCAATTCTTTTTCTAGTTCCCTTAGTTGTGCTGTCGTTCTGTCCAGCGCAATTGTGATGTGTTTAATCAAAATCTCCATAAGACCCATTGAAGAATTAAGGATATGTTCCCCCCATTCATGTAGCATATCATTGCTTGTGTCTTGGTGATTTGGCATCAGGTTAATCCGTAATCCCCTGGGTACTCTTTTGACCACTAGATATTTTTTTAGTGAAGTCACTTCCCACCATTTGTTTATTTCTTTTTTGATAGTCTTTCCCACGTTCTGATTTTGCTTCTAATGTCAATATTACGTGGTACTCTTTCTGCTCCATTTCCTGAGTCTGATACAATCGCTTCCTCAAAGAAGGTATTTATTATTTCATTTCTTTTTGCCTCTCTTTTCTCCATACTTGTACTGGTTGGAATCGGAGTTGCCATTATTCTATTTCTTTCCGTTATTCCATTTGATTTATGCTTAATGTTGTGTTCTTGTATTAATGTATTAGTATTTTAGTATTTTAGTCTTTAACCCGTTTCCCAGTGTGCCGCGCTTCTTTGAAAATCAACAGAAACAGTCCGGGGCACATTTGTTCGTGCCACTTATAGTTATATGCGACTTTACACTGTGGGAAATCAACCGACCCTTTGAGAAAAGCTTCCCCGATGCAATGTTGCAATAAATTCTCTCTCGCACTCACCTACTCGTAGGCTTTCGCTTTCGCCTCCACCCTCCGGTTTTGGGTTCAGCGTCCCTCTGCTTTCGGCTTCAGTGCGATGTATATTTCAGTATCTGTATCTTGGCCAGCGGTCACCGATGCCGAACTCCTTAGATTTCACCAACAAAGGACTCGTCCTGACGGCATTTGCGGCGCTCTGTGACGGTGCGATCCGTGGAAAACGGCAGAGTCCAGCCGTGATATGTCACCAAGGATTCCCTTTTGAGGAAAGAACCACTCGACTCACGGGTATTTTTGCACGCTCTTAGATTTTATTAAAGCGGCAACATTCTCCAACCAGTAAAGAACCCCTACGCGTTTCAGTCTGCCCTCAGACCTTGCTCACGGGTAACCAACGCTGCAATTGCTGCTTCATTTAAACTGATCACCTGACATTATGTCACATCCTGTTCTCTACAGCGCTAGGCATTCTGGTAGATGTAGTCTTTTGCATTTTTATCGTGAATTTTAAATAAGTGATTTTGTGAATAGAACGAATTAAATTGATATATCTAAAATACAGTGAAACTAGTGAGTGCCATGCCATATACATCGCACTGAAGCCGAAAGCAGAGGGACGCTGAACCCAAAACCGGAGGGTGGAGGCGAAAGCGAAAGCCTACGAGTAGGTGAGTGCGAGAGAGAATTTATTGCAACATTGCATCGGGGAAGCTTTTCTCAAAGGGTCGGTTGATTTCCCACAGTGTAAAGTCGCATATAACTATAAGTGGCACGAACAAATGTGCCCCGGACTGTTTCTGTTGATTTTCAAAGAAGCGCGGCACACTGGGAAACGGGTTAAAGACTAAAAGACTAAAATACTAATACATTAATACAAGAACACAACATTAAGCATAAATCAAATGGAATAACGGAAAGAAATAGAATAATGGCAACTCCGATTCCAACCAGTACAAGTATGGAGAAAAGAGAGGCAAAAAGAAATGAAATAATAAATACCTTCTTTGAGGAAGCGATTGTATCAGACTCAGGAAATGGAGCAGAAAGAGTACCACGTAATATTGACATTAGAAGCAAAATCAGAACGTGGGAAAGACTATCAAAAAAGAAATAAACAAATGGTGGGAAGTGACTTCACTAAAAAAATATCTAGAGGTCAAAAGAGTACCCAGGGGATTACGGATTAACCTGATGCCAAATCACCAAGACACAAGCAATGATATGCTACATGAATGGGGGAACATATCCTTAATTCTTCAATGGGTCTTATGGAGATTTTGATTAAACACATCACAATTGCGCTGGACAGAACGACAGCACAACTAAGGGAACTAGAAAAAGAATTGGAAAAAATTGAATTAACTTCGGATCTTGCAAAATTCAAACAGGAATTGGAACATCAAATTGAAAAACATGAACAATCAGTACAGTTACGTAAACAAACTAAATTCCAGAGGGATAAAGATGATTACCAGGAAGGACGCATATTTACATATGCGAGGAAATTTGACCAATTGAAACAACAAGACAAAATGGATTTAGCCACAAACGCTTCAGGAGTCTGTCATCTTTAACATCCACAGATGCTAGCGAAAATGAAGGGGAACAAAGTGGGGCACGCTCTAAATGTGATTTTTAGGGGAAATGAGGTTGGCCCTACAACAACGAAACTGGGAGAAGACCATAGGGGTACAACCGGGAATAAACAGAGGAAGGGGCAGGGGAAGAGGCCGCCCAAGAGAAAGCCAATCAGAAGAGGCAAGCGGATCAACAGACCCCAAAAAACAGGAACTTGGACAAGGAGTATGAGACAGAAGAAACCTGTGAAGAGTTAGAAAACACTCCAGAACTGGAAATAGTCAATCTATCAAAAAGGAACATATCAGATATAGAGACTCAAGTGTTAAAACGAGGATTATCATTCTGCCCCACAAGTGAAATGGATATGGCTCAAACCCGGATAGACATATACAAATATGTTCGAAAATTAAAGTTGGCAAAAACCTTCCATGAAAATCCCAACCTGGCAGTTTCAAAAAAATACAAGGATACGCTTACAATGGATCTTACAGTGGCAGATGTAGATCCGTTTGTAACACTAATGGAACTTAATAAAGAGGGGAATGAACAGCCCAGAGACCTGGAAACATACTGTATTCAACTGGGGGAAGGAACCAGTGGCAAGAGACCAAAATCAAAGTATTACCCACAAATGCCAACTGGAAATAAAATCGAAATCTTCCATGAGGCAGTGATAAAAGATTTATACCAACTTAGAAACAAAAAGAAAAAGAAGTTCAATCTGACACTAAAAGAACGTAACGCCATCAAGACTCTAAAATCTGATAATAACATTGAAATAAAGATGGCGGACAAAGGTGGAAATATTATCATTCTGGACAAAGATTTCTATGTGGAAGAAGCCTATTCACAGTTAAATAATACAAGACATTATGAAAAGCTTAAAGAAAATCCAACATTGTGATATAAAGAAAATCTGGACAAAAAATTAAAACAATGGTGGGAAAAGAAATTAATTGATAATGATGAAAAAAGTATCTCACGACCGATCATCCTGTCACTGCAACAATGTACTTTCTCCCAAAAATACATAAAAACCCCATGAAACCACCAGGGAGGCCAATCGTTTCAGCAAAGGGGTCACTCCTGGAACCAATTGCCAATTTTGTGGATGGATACTTATTTCCATATGTTAAGGGTTTAACATCATACCTCAGAGATACGAGCGACCTTCTCAGAAATGTACAAGGGCTAAATTGGGAACCCACTTATAAATTGATAACCATGGATGTAATTGGGCTATACACCAACATTGAAAATACTTTTGGAATGGCTGCCTGTCAATACTTTTTAAAGGATCGCAATATTCAATTTGCCAACCACAATGCTATGATAATGGAGATGATTAGCTTATGTTTGACTCAAAACATCTTCATGTTTGGAGAGGACATTTTTTACAAAAGGATGGGACAGCGATGGGGTTTTCTTTCAGTCCCAGTTATGCGTGTTTGACAATGGGTTGGTGGGAACAAAAGGTGGCATGGAACCCAAATAATGATCGATATGTTGAAAAAATAATATCTTGGCTGAGATATATAGACGATCTTTTAATTATTTGGGATGGATCCATGGAAGAATTTAAAATCTATTTCGATATCCTCAACAATACAAACACCAACCTACACTTCACGTATGACATCAGTGAAACCCGAGTGGTATTCCTGGACACTGAAATTTACATTAGGGAAAACAAAGTACATACCACTCTACATCGCAAGGCAACAGCGACCAATGCAACACTGCATGCAGAAAGCTTCCATCAAACCTCATTAATCAGAAACATACCATATGGTGAATTATTGAGGATAAGACGGATATGCTCTGAAGAAAATGAATGGAAAAAACATAGCAAACAAACAATGATCAGATTCAGAAACAGAAAATACAACAAAAATGTATTAAAAGATTGTCTTGAAAGAACAGAAAAACAACCAAGATCAGAGATCATAAAACATAAATTGCCCCAAATAAACAATGATCAGGATGCTATAAGATTAATTACAACATTTTCAACGGAGTCAAAGCAAATTGAGCACATCCTTCGAAAAAATTGGAACATTTTATGCTTAGATAAAACTATGAGGAATATTGTTGGCAATCATCCAAAAATTACATACAGGAGAGCGAAAAATCTAAAAGATGAACTAGTCCACAGTCATTTCAATATGAGAAAACAAAAAACTTGGATAAACGTTAAGGGCTTTTTCAAATGCTCAACGTGTAAAGTATGTCAAATCGCACAAAATACGAAGGAAATCACAATGGCAAACCGGAAGAAATGGAGAATCAATCAATTAATCAACTGTAAAAGTCAGTTTGTGGTTTACATCATTGAGTGTCCCTGCAAATTGAAATATGTAGGGAGTACGGTTTGTGAACTCAAAAAATGAATACTGGAGCATGTGAGAGCCACAGTCAATAAGGATCGTGGCTATGCCGTGGCTGAACATATGGAAAAGTATCACGATGGGGACTGGAAGAAACTAAAATTCTACGCAGTGGAAATGGTCGAATGCCATGTGAGAGGTGGCAATCGGGAAAAACTCTGAGACAAAGGGAATCACGTCACATTTTATCTTTCAGAACCCTGGCCCCCTTTGGCCTTAATAAGGATGAAGAGATGTACTCCCACCTTTAACGACATTATAAATAGAAATATATTGCTTGTAAAGAATCTGTACAATCGTAAATTTTCTCAAATTTGGAAAGAGATTTTGAAATTAGGCAATTTCTCATAGTATCATTTAGGGCCTTTCTTATCTCATAACATAACAAATTTTGGTCATAGAAAATCTTTTTATGAAATGGAAATATCAGATATGTGTTTGGTTTTAATTATAGTTGCATGTTACTAGTTTTAAGAATAGGTAAATTTGAAGAAAGTCACCAATTTTGGTAACTCACGTCCTTGAAAGCCCACTAGAGGGCAAAATATTTTCATTTGGGCAATGTACCTGAATAGAATTGAGAAAGGATGTTTGTGGCAGGCAAAATGCAACCAAATGAATGGGTTGTTGTCAAAGTATTAGCTTAATAGATCAGTTTAATTACATATTGGAAAACTGTAACAGGCATGGCACTCACTAGTTTCACTGTATTTTAGATATATCAATTTAATTCGTTCTATTCACAAAATCACTTATTTAAAATTCACGATAAAAATGCAAAAGACTACATCTACCAGAATGCCTAGCGCTGTAGAGAACAGGATGTGACATAATGTCAGGTGATCAGTTTAAATGAAGCAGCAATTGCAGCGTTGGTTACCCGTGAGCAAGGTCTGAGGGCAGACTGAAACGCGTAGGGGTTCTTTACTGGTTGGAGAATGTTGCCGCTTTAATAAAATCTAAGAGCGTGCAAAAATACCCGTGAGTGCGAGTGGTTCTTTCCTCAAAAGGGAATCCTTGGTGACATATCACGGCTGGACTCTGCCGTTTTCCACGGATCGCACCGTCACAGAGCGCCGCAAATGCCGTCAGGACGAGTCCTTTGTTGGTGATATATATATATATATATATATATATATATATATATATGTATATATGACACCACACCTCCCATTCCCAAAGGGAAAGCGAGCACGCACACGAAGTTGCAGGGTAAAAAGCTTCTTTAATTCATCCGGCCTTCCTCAGCCGATATAGCCGCTCACTTCTTGCTGGTTGGGTGCCGGTAACCACCGGTGGCGAAACCGTGTATTCCAAACGTAAATCCCTTTGCCTGCGCAAAGTAGGCAGCGCACACAGAAGTTAATTTTTCAAATTAATTTATTCCATCAGTGCTGACAAAAACGTTTCGGCTGGAACGGCCTTTCTCAATGTCAGAGTGCATTAGTGCATCGATTATTTTTAAAGTGTCAGTGCTTTGTAATAAAAGACGGACTCTCAAAAGTCTCTTCATTTCATCCAGAATGGTCGCGCCATCTTAATGGAGTTCCGTCTTGTCCGTGTGGTATACATCATTACACAACAGCCGGCTTAAACAACATAAATATCAAAATGCTGCACCACATTATATGTCTGATAAATGCAGCAGATAAATATACATTATTAATGCACTCATTTCAATTCATTATTATATTCATCACCAATATCAATATTAACCCCACTTCCGCCTTGTGATATAATCTACAAAAAATAGCGGTTTCCTCAAGAGCTTGTTGGGGACAGAATCATAAAATATGTCAATTTTTTTTTTTTACAAATATTTTAAAAAAATGTTTTTAAAACAATGTTATTATTATTAATTTCTCAACTCCAAATGGATTGAGTCAGTCACCACTGACATATATGTTCACATTCTGAGGATTAATAATCAACCGTTATCTACAACCACTATAAATAAAGCCCTGAATGGGCATGTTCAATAGTTGAAGCGACCATACCAACCGCTGTACATACAACATATCCCAGGGTTCCTACTAGAATACTTTCCTCATATGTGGTACAGGACAGAATACACATCAGACATATTCATTATCGACTGTTCGTTCCAACTGTAGTTATGTAGTCTCACACAGTCCTGAAAACACCCCAATATTGTGATTTGTGTTTACTACCCATTAAAGATAGCTCAAATCATCCTTTTCACTTAAGAAAATGCTATAAGACAAAATTAAAAGGAGAGAACAACCTGAAAAGGGGGCGTTTTTTAGTTGTAGAAAACCAGGGACTACTCTAACCTATATGGACCCACAGTTCCTCTTCACTGTTTAATCCTAGTGGGGCCACGGTTCTCAATTTCACTATATATTTAGATTCAAGTTGTCGCAAGGCTCTCACCCGGTCACCACCTCTTTCCGAGATGGACACCTGGTCTACACAAAAGAAGCTCAACAAATTACTATTACTTTGATGGTGTGTAGCAAAATACCTAGCTACCGGATAATTGTTGTCCACATTAGTTATGCTCTAGCACCCTTTTCTTTGCAGGATGTACAGTACTCCCGACATATCTGAGATTGCACGGGCACTGTAGGCAATAGACCACAAAGTCAGTGTTGCAATTCAGCTACTCCATAATGGACTTTTTGGATTTATTACCTGGAACTACATAGTCTTTGACTGTCCCACTTTTTGTACACGCCTTACACTTCATGCAAGGGAAAAAATTCCTTTGCTTTAAGTTTCATGGTCCCTTTCCTTGAGAAGTGACTATATACTAAAAGATCTTTCAGTGAGGTATTTTTCTGGTAGGTTATACTAGGGAAAGGTGGAACCACTCGACCAATTACACCATCTGCCTGTAAAATGTTCCAATGTTTCAGCAAGATTCCACATATCTCATGGGAATCTTTGGAAAATGTGAGAATTAATCTAGGAACTTCATCTTCTTCCTTTCTGCACTTTTGGATTAGTAGATCTTTTCTGTCTTGCTGTTCCACTCTAGCTGCAGCTATAGCCAGGACCCTGTTGGGATATCCCCTTCTCTTGAACCTAGATACTGCCTCCTCTTTAGCTATCTCGTAATTCCCCTGGGTCGTACTGTTGCGTTTGATTCGCAGTAATTCCCCATACAGGACGCTGTTTACCAGACAACGGGGATGTTGACTTGTAATGTGAAATGTGGCATTCCCACCCCTAGGTTTTTGATATAATTTGGTCAATAGGGGAGTTCCATCTACATATACTACCAAATCCAACAAGCATTTGCAATGCAATAGGTCTCGCATTATTAAAGTGTGAGCTATTGGCATTGGTAAATAATGCAACACCAATAGCTCAAACTTTAATAATGCGAGACCTATTGCATTGCAAATGCTTGTTAAACTTTTTAACACTGTCTGACCATTATTTGCAACTCATTAGTACCAGTTTAACATCAAAACAGGAATGAACTATAGAAAGGTGACCAGTCAACCTTTGCAAAGGGCCTTCCACTGCGTTGCAACACGTGCAGCTGTGTTTTTAGTAACTTTTGAACCATTTGAGCTAGAAACAAAATTGTTTCTTTGTTAAAATCTGCAGATTATGCAGCAGATGATGGATTGTATGGCAAATGCGGCAAATCTATAATTATGCACAATTTGCTGCTGCCTCAGAATTGCATAATTCCAGTGGCCCTGAGTATAGGTAAACCATTGGACGATGGCTGCACTGTGAAGCAGTGCGAGCGTGGAATGCAGTGTACTGCAAGCTGCAGTGGGAGAAGTGAGAAACCCGGTAGCAGTGTGTGGGCAGCCTCCAGGCCCTTGCCAATAAACAAAAATATTTGCACAGGCAAAAAAGCATTGCCCAGGCCCATATAAAATGAATAAATAAACTAAAGTAGCACTGCCATCGGCAGTAGGGGAAGCAAGTTGCCCAATAGAGTGTGTGGGGAGTAGCAGGGTCCTCGCCAAAACAAAAACACTGGCAAAGCCAACATAAAGAAACATTGGCAAAGCCAATGAGTCTAGTTTGCATTCTGAGGTAATCTTTAAAAAATCCTGCTGAAGTGAATAAACAAATCAAACAATTATTTGCTATTGCAGCTATGATATATAGAATTTAATATATGCTTGCATTTGAGAAGTAAAATAGTTCCTCAAGCTTTTCAATAAAAGCAATCCATAGAAGTAAAATGATACACAAAACACTTACTAGCATGAAGTGAGAGGAAATACTCCCCTGGGAAAAGCCAATGTTCATTCTATGTACATTGTAAAGAATTTGTAACAATGGGTATTGCAGACAGATGCACTGGCAGGCCAGACCTAAAAAGCATTGCCAAAGTCAACATTAAAAAAAATGATATAGGAGATATTGGCCCACAAGTCTAGGCATTGAAATTGCACTATTTTGTTGGTAAAGAGCAGTGACTCACAGTGAGGACAGCCAGTGTCTTAAGTGGGCTAACACATTGCCCCTTGCTGTATTGTGTGGTGAATGGAACCAAAACGAAACTAACAATTCAAGAGAGATGAATGGTTGAAGACTGCTTACCAAAAGCCCTGTATGTTCTCTGATTGACATACGTACCACCCAAAAATTCTGCATACGCTTAACCATGTTGGCCTTCATGGACTTACTTCTGCCAGTCACTGGACTGGTCAGATCGCAGAATGCCAAGGATACCGAATTTTGAATCCACCTCATGCCTCTTTTATCCACTACCACACACTCACTGCCCCTTTATGTCACTCTCGCAGGTTCCTGCTTTCTCCCTTAGTGACCCTTTTTCCGTATTTCTTGCCCTCCTTATTTTCCAGTGTGCGTGTTTCCCTCTCTTACTCTCTGGAAATGTCTGAAGAGGTCAAATATGTGCTGGTCCCCAAAAATGTGTACTGGTGGCCCCATTTGACTTTATGTTTCTTTTGCTCCTTGTACAATACTTGGGCACATTTTGGCGACGATGTGGCTTAACAACCAGCGCTGCCGACTTTGGAACTGGGGAACCAGTTTCGAGTCTCGCCGTCAGCTCAAGATCCTATTTGAGTCTGGGCAAATCACTTAATATCCCTGTGCCTACAAAAAATGTATGTGTCCTTGTGTAATGTAACTGGTGCCGAAATAAAGCGCTCCAAAATATATAAATATATACTGCGTAGAACTACCATTTACATTCATACATACATACATACCAGAAAATGCTTCTGTTTTAGCACTTTCTATGTGAAGCGCCCAGTGATGCTCTTAGATTTGGTACAAAAAAAGTCAAATAAATAAAAGAATTACAAGAAAATGAGAGCTGTTCTATTAACAATTGGCTCGGCTGAAAAATGAATGCGGTGCCTCTTATCGGTCATTTTGCAGACTAAAAGATGCTGAATTAAAGTGACATGTCCCGGGTGCAAGTGTGGTAGATAGCAAGCCTGTGCTTGAGGAACGGTGTGCCGGCTGGACGCCGAGGGAGCGGACTGGCGTCATGTGATTCTGCCGCTGTGGTGCTACGGCCCCTTTCAAGCTGGAGGCGAGGTAGAGCCGTCCACACGCCCGGCTCTGGAGAGACTGCAGGAGTCACCGCAGCAGTGTGGTGTCGGCTCTGGGGGAATTCTGCCTTCATCACACTCCGGATTGTTTTCAAGCAGTGTGTGGCGATTGTAAGGGGCAACAATGGCTGGAGCAATCATAGAAAACATGAGCACCAAGAAGCTCTGCATCGTCGGGGTGATTTTGCTCATTTTTCAAGTGCTGGCGTTTCTGGTAGGAGGCTTAATTGGTGAGTGAAAAGTTTTCTTTCGCTGTCCGATTTGGGTTTCTTTCATTTTTTTGACTTGTTGCAGTATCTGTGGCCGGCTGCTGTGATACTATTATCTAATTAGTGCGACTTTTGTTTGCACAAGGCGATCACCCCGGGCTATTTGAGGGGACCGGAGATTTGGTCGAGTGGGTGGAAGTAAAAGTTCTGGCCTGGATTTTATCTACTTGAAGGAGCGGAGGGGAAAAAAACCTTAAGCATGGCGACTGATCTTGCAAGTGTACTTTTCACAGTCTGCGTGCTCCTTCGCCAGTATGGACTGAAGCAGCACTACTGATTCTGCCTCTCGAGGCTGCAACTTCGGCACTTTTAAATTTTTGATTTTGTTTATTTTTAAGAGTGGAGCCTGGACGCCTTGTATTTGCTGCGCTGTCGAGTACCCGCTGTGGTTTTGTTTAAGGAGGCGCGATTGAACGGTTTAAAAAAAAATAAAGAACAGCGTCCCGCGAGTGGTGTGCGGACGCTGGGAAGAGAAACCAGTGGTGCGCGCGCACCACACAGGAGCGGGGGCTAGAGAGCGCGGCAGCAAAAGCGAGACGAACGCGCGCTGCTGCGCATTCTGGCCACCGTCGGGAATGGGCGCGGCAAAGGCGGGACATGCGCCCGCCTTTGTCCAATAGCGTGCCGTCCCCGTACAAAAAACGGACGCACCAGCCAATGTGGGCTTCTGAAAACAAAACCACACGCACGAGCGTGTAGGTCGTTTTCAGAAGCCCTTTCTTAAGGTCTCGCTGCGCGAGCAGTGCTGCGCGAGCAGTGCTGCGCACTGCAACGCTAGGCGCGAGACCTAAAAAGGCTGCCTCTATATTGCTAATATGACAGGTAAATTGCAGATTGAATTCATTGGCATTCAAGGCAGAAATATATTCCTCAACTTCCCCCCGGGACCCACGCCAGACAAATAAAATATTATCTATGAACCGTGCCCACATTGCCACCTTATGGGCCCAATGCTCATTAGTTTCCACCCAGGCCACATGCTTCTCCCACCAGCCAATGAATAAATGTGCATAGCTGGGGGTGTTCCTGTAAATACTGTTGGTCACCGAACAAAAAAATGATGTTATGCAGGCAGAATGATATCATTTGCATAATCATTTCATTATGCTCAAAATATTTTTTTTTGATAAGCAACTTTATTGGTTTTTAAAACAGGATGAAACATAAGACCAGCAGTAATCAGAGGCAATGATACAAAGCAAGTATATGGCATCATCGTATTATCGTACAGCGAACGCACCTGAAAGGCATGATTACGAAGAGGACAGAGTAAATGTTTTGCACCGAGCTCACAGATACAGAAGTGTAGTGCTATTCGTCTAGTACCCCCAACCATTTGCCCCAGACTTTACGATATTTCACCAGGCATCCCCTGGCTTTGTACATGGGTCTCTCTTGTGCTGCGCACCAGTCCACCCCTCTGCGCCATTTTGCCACGGTAGGTGTAGCAGGGTTCAACCAGTTAGCCGCAATGTCCCTCTTGGCCACCATCATGGCTGTGTTCAGGAATAGTTTGTCGGCTCTAGACATTTCCAACCCCTCCGCAACCCCCAGGAGCACGTTCAATGGCCTATGCGGGACCTCCCAGCCCAGAACTTCTGTGAGTTCCTTTTCTATGGAATCCCAATATTGTGTAATGACGGTGCAGAGC
Organism: Calotriton arnoldi; assembly: GCA_963921515.1. NCBI lineage: Eukaryota > Metazoa > Chordata > Amphibia > Caudata > Salamandridae > Calotriton > Calotriton arnoldi. The sequence goes on from CAWUFW010002537.1 coordinate 983,936, forward strand.
CATACCATGTGGAAGAAATCTGATTGGTGATGGTTGCAACGTGGACACAATGCATCTGGTCTTAGCCCTGCGCTATGAAGGCGTTTCGGTGTTAGGTATGCGGCATGCAGGTAGTATAGTTGGACTAGACGGAGTCTAGCGGAGGTGGTGATTGTTTTGGGTGCCATCAGTGCGTCTCTCCAGTCCTTTTCCTCCAGAGGTCCGATCCACCCCTCCCACTGGTCCCTGAGTCGGTGTATTGTAGTGGGGGTATTGTATGTTAAGGAGCGGTAGATTCGGGAGACCCCTCCCTTCCCCAAGTCACCTGTCATGATTTGTGCCTCGGATGGGCTGTATTCAGGCAGTGAAGTACCATCTGGTATGTGGCTACGGAGGGCGTGGCGCAACTGCAAGTACTTGTAAAACTGGGAGGGCTGTAGGGAATACCGGGTTTGCAGTTCTTGAAAGGTACGTATGTGGTCACCTCCCCATATGTCCCCAAATTGTGAGATGCCAATAAGATCCCAGGCCCTGAATCCGTCCAGGCTGCTGACCTGCCGGAGCCAGGAGCCCTGCCAGAGCGGTGTGTATTGAGTCAGCGTGCATGACCATTGGGTATGACGTAGTGAAGCGCGCCAGGCCAGGAGAACCCCTTGTGTCACTATGGCCAGAGATCGGGGGATAGCTCCCCCGTACATCATCTCTTGGATCCTAGATAGGCCCAGGGCGCTCAGTTCCACCCTGTACGCTGGGTCCGACCAGCCGCCGTTGAACCAGTCATGTATAGTGAGCAGTCGGGTTGCTAAGTAGTATAGGTATAGATTGGTCAAGCCCATTCCCCCGTCGAAGGGTGGGATCCGGCATTGGGCCAGGGCCAGGCGAGGTCTCCGACCCCCCCAAAGGAATTTGGTGGTCAGACTGTCCAACTCTTTAAACCAGGTTCGTGGAAAAAGGACGGGTGTATTCTGAATTATGTATAGAAACCTGGGCAGTATCATCATTTTGAACAGGGCTATTCTGCCCAAAGGGTTCAGCGGTAGCGTCTGCCATCTGTGGAGGTCAGCAGGGGCTCTTTTCACCAGTGGGGTCACATTAAGCGACCATGCAAGGTCAGGAAGCAGGGCAACCCAGATTCCAAGGTATTTAAAAGATTGTCTCCTGATAGGTATTGTGGATTGCCAGTCGAAGCAGTCTCTCGAGATGTGGAGGGGAACTAGGACAGACTAGGCGGGGTTTAAGCGCAGGCCGTAGGCCTGCCCAAAGAGATGCAAAGCCCGGAGATAGCGGGGTCCGGATTGGGCCGGCTCGGCCAGAAAGAGCAGGACGTCATCTGCATAGTGAGCAATTTTATCCTCGTCCGAGCCTGGCCATTTCCATCCCATGATCCGCTCATCAGATCGTATGAGGCAAGCCAGGGGCTCCATCGCTAAGGCGAATAGGAGCGGCGAGAGGGGGCATCCCTGCCTCGTATCTCTCCTAATGGGGAAGGGCCCCGACAACGCCCCGTTGACAAGCACACGTGCCTGCGGTCTGGCGTACAGTACCTTAACTAGCTTGCGGAAGTGTTTCCCCAGTCCCAACTCCGCCAGCACCTCCTCCAAGTACCGCCAGTCTACTGAAACAAAAGCTTTCTTAAAGTCGATGAGAAGAAGCGCTAAGTAAGGGGTCAGCGACTGGTGGTTCGCTAGGGCCAGGTGGAGGCATCTGATGCAGTGCCTAGTGCCTCGGGAAGGCATAAAGCCGCATTGGTCGGGGTGGACCAGTTTGGCTAGATATGGTCTTAGGCGGTTGGCTAGGACCGACGCAAATATTTTGATCTCCGTGTTAATGAGAGAGTTGGGGCGGTAGTCGGAGCAGTGCGCAGAGGGAGGCTGGGATTTAGGGATCACCACTATGGTTGCGGCATCTGTTTCTGGTCGAAACGAGCCGTTTCCAGCTGCTTCAGCGTACACCTCCAGGAGGTGGGGAACAAGTGTTTCCCGGTAGGTCGCGTAGTACTCCTGTGGGAGCCCATCCGGACCCGGGGTCTTGCCAGATGCGAGACGGGATATGGCGTCATTAATCTCCTCCTGAGTAATGGGGAGGTCCAGGTCCGCAGTTTCGGCCGCATTAAGGCAGGGGAGAGAGATGCATTCTTGGCGAAGTAACTCCGGGAGTGAGAGGTTGGGGAGCTGCGCGGCGTAAAGTGTAGAGTAGTAGGTGGCAAAACATTGGGCCATCGCCACGGGTGAGCGCTGAGTAACGCCGTCTAGAGCTATAATCTCTGGAATTATGCGGTTGGTCATGGGGTATGTGGCCAGTCGGTGGAGGATCTTCCTGTTTTTGTCCCCCCACCCATATACTCTAGCTATAGACAGACCCTCCAGGATTTCGAGATGCGCAAAATAATCGCGAACTCAACGATCTAGCGCGATGACCGCGAAATTTACCTTTTTGGCCGCTAAAAACGACCTTTAGCAGACAGACAAAAAAATGGTGCCATTTTATTGCCCGTACGCGCACACGTCACTACGTGTAGGTGGTGCTGTACGGCCGTAATAGCTGCCTGCTTCCTTCATGTTGTTGAAAGAAAGTCGAGAGAAAATGAAAGTAGTGCTTCACCGGCAAACTGTGAAGGTTAAAAATGAAGATTCCAGCTCGTGAGCACAGGGAAAGGTCATAGCCAAGACGATCAGGTCTCACCCATACTGTCAGCATGTTTCTTTAGAGTGGTGCTTGAAAACGATGACTGGGCATTGCTCCAAGAAGGGAATTTCACACCCTCCGGCTGAAAAAGCTTCTGTCTGTGGAAGAGATCTGTTTCCAGAGGCAGAGGTTCATGAAAAGAACTAAAATCGTTCCTTCGTGGCCATTGATTCTAGACCTCTGACCTGCTAGGAATAAACCATTTATGCCAGAAAATGTGCAGAAGCCAAATAGTGATAAGTATACCGAAAAAGGAAACACACGCTAAAAAACAAAGCTGCATTTTAGAACCAAATTAGTAGAATAGGTGACATTTCGAGGCAATGTTACTAAATTTCCGGGTCATCATCTGAACTGTGCTGAAGATATTGGGCTTCAGGAGGAGGGTGATGGTTTCACTGCCTCTTTGCCATTTATCAGCTCACATTCTGGGGATTTTCCTGGATTCTGCATGGTTTTTATGTCTTCTAGCAAGTCAGTCCTGTCTCCTTGGATTACTTAACTTCTCCTAGGGATGCTTATTTTTCAACATCTGTCCCTGCACATTCTGCTTAAGGGGAACTGTTTGACTAATTCCCCACCTCGAACTTTGCCTAAATTTATGACAGCCACTGTTACATTTTTCTTTTGTGCTTTGTCTTTTCACTGTGTTATGCACACTAAATTCACTTGGGCACTTCACTGCCACATTATGCACTATTATGCACCTTTCTGTTGCTGGATAATAATTATAAACTATGCCATGATAATGATTTGAATATGGAGCTTTGATCTGTCCCTTTGGTATGTCTGTTGTGCTTTGTTATATTTACCACTACTTGAAATCCATGCATTTTAACAGGAACATTTGGCACAGTTGGTTTATTCCTAAAAAGCGATAAGTCTGGAACCAATGAACCCTCCCCCCCAAAAAAAACTTGGGTGTCTTCTTGTATCAATAGGACCCAGGTGGGTTGCCCCGGTTTTGTCTCGATGGAAAAGGGACACAGTTGTACAAAAAGCTTCATGGATGGATATATTTACTTCTCCTTCTGGGACAAAGACCAAGAAAGGGCTGATGGCTCATTCAGTGTCTTTAAGGGGACCCTATTGTATCTCCAGAGAGACCCCATAAAGCTTTCGAGAACATGAAAAGAGCCCAGACCAGGCGTGGGAGGGGACAGGGAGCCAGTGCACGCGACACGAGGGAGGTTGTATGACTGCACCGAGGGAGCGACAGGGGTCTGTATGACTGAAACCAGGGAGCGAAGGGGGCTGTGTGACTGAAACCAGAAAGCGAAGGGGGCTGTGTGACTAAACCCAGGGAGTGAAGGGGGCTGTGTGACTGAATGCAGGGAGTGGTGAATGTGGTGCCCCGGCAGGGGTGCATGCATGGGCACTAGAACATACCAGAGAGAAATACGGCCCCCTCCCACGAGGTTAGGATTGGAGCTGTGCTTCTGTAGAGTTGGAGAAACTTTAAACATGCCTATTTCAAAGTGGAGTACTCTGCTAAAACAGGTTCCATTGATTTAAGGCTGAAAAGGAATGATTACGGGTAAAATAAAGTGCCGCAATAATGCCGCACAATTTTAATTTTTGTGCCGCTAAATTTCAATTTTGATGCTACAAAATTTGCAAATCTATGCCGCAATATCCTGGGGGGTCTGTATAGAGGACCTCCACAGTAGCCTAGCAGCCTCTAGGGAAGCCTGTCTGATCTCGTCCCTTAGAAGTGCAAGTCGTCTGTCCCGTGAGTCGGTTCTTTGTTCCGGCGCTTGGTTCTCAAGGAGGGTTGCCTGGGCCTCCAAAAGGGTTATCTGGGAGTCCTGGGCGAGCCGCCTGAGCTTAAGCTGGCCTTTGGCAAAGCCGCGAATGGTGGCCTTGCTAGCTTCCCACAAGGTGCCCGGGGAGGAGACGGAGTCTTGATTAGCGAGAAAGTACTGTTTGAGTTCTTTTCCTACCGATTTCTTAAAGTCTTTGTCTTGGAGGAACCATGCGTTTAATCTCCAGATCGGGCGCAGTGTGTCTGGGGCGTCTCCCACTTCCAGCGACAGGGGCGAGTGATCAGATATACTCCTAGGAAGGATGGCAATGTCTCTAATTTTCTGGCAGTCGAGGGCAGGCATGAAGATGTGATCCAGTCGTGCATGCGTGTGGTGCGCGACAGAGGTGTGCGTGTATTGTTTGGTCTGGGGGTGCCAGACCCTCCAGGCGTCGCAGACCCCCAGGGTGCTCGCCCAATTCGTCAAGAGTTTAGCGTGAGTGGTTCTGGCGGCAGATGGGGTGTTTACAGTGTCTAGGACCGGGTGCATAACTGCATTAAAGTCACCTCCGATTATCGTCATCCGGAGGGCAAAGAGGTAATGTGATCTGCAGTACGTTTGAGGGTGGAGCAAGCAGTGATGGTGGGGAGTATACGGACATAAGGTTAAGAGCAGTGTCACCTATGGTGCCTCCCAGGGCTATGAAGCAACCCAGGGGATTGCTAGAGGCTTTGGTCAGCACAAATGGAAGAGTGCGCCGCATGAGGATCGCCACGCCTCTTGACCCTCGATTGAACCCCGAGTGCCAGACCCTATCGTAGCCGTATCGCGCCAGGAAGAGGCAGTTATTGCCTATAAGGTGGGTTTCTTGGAGTAGTAGTATGTCAGCCGCTTGGCGCTGTGCGTATCGCAGGACTGCTGTCCTTTTGACTCTGTCTAGCAGCCCATTGACATTCCATGATATTATACGGAGTAGTTCCCTGCCATTACGGGTGTCTGTCATGGTGGGCAGAGGTGTGGAAGAAGGTCTGTAGAGCAGGCGCCGAGCGCAGGTGTGATGCTCTGCCTGCATGTTGCGGGACTATAGGTGCATTGCTGCAGCTTGGGTTGTGAGTGTGAGTGCCATATTGCCGAAGAAGAATGCTGGAGTGACAAACACGGTGTATTAACAGAAAAAACGGGACAACAGTCCCCCCTCCCGATACTTCAGGAACGGAAGCATCTGTCGACCCTGACAGACAAGAATAGATACCAAACTGAAACGCTTGGGTGTGGAGATTCGTGGCGGACCCCTCCTCATATAAGGATGTTCTTATCGATGCAATCATGAGAACTAGAGTTGCGGTGAGCGGTGTAGAGACTAAATATCGAACTTTTAATATCGAAAGGACAAAATATCGAGTACAAAATATCGAGAGGACAGAATATAGAAAAGACATAATATAGTTGGAAAAAATATCGACATATAGGTAAGTAATATCGAATGTCATTATATCGAATTTTATTATATCGAATTTTTTTTTTGTTTATGTTAGTATATGTGTTAAAAATATATACATTTTTTTAATGTATGTTACAATTTTTTTAAGGTAATGGATTTTATGTGAATTAATTTTTGCGTATATTAGTTCCGTAGCGGGTTGTGGGTTTATAGGGGAATAGGGTGGGAAGTAATTTAATTTACATTATAAAAATTAATAATTTATTAATTAATAATTTATTGTTTAATAATTACTATTGTTAATTAAGTTAATTAATCTATTATTAAATATATAAAAAGTGAATAATAATCTTTTTTAATTAATTGATAATTATGTAAATTGTTTAATTTTTTTATTACTTAGTAATTAATTACATATTAATTATTAAAAATGAATTTATTAATATGTTAATTATGTACATTTTTTAGTAGTGTGTTGAGTGTTGATAGGGAGTAGGGTGGGAATTAAGTTAAATGTAATTCAAATTTTAATAATTTTTAAATATTATTTATTCAAAGTTATTTTATAGTGTTAATTGTGTTAATTAATTTAGATATGATGGTTATTAATTTGATTGTTAATTGAAATTAGCTAATTAATTAAATGTTAATTAATTATGTTAAGTCATTAATATTTTACACTATTGGAGGGGACATTTATAGGGGAAAATGTTGGCAGGTAAATATATATTTATTAATTAATTATTTGTTAATTAATTTTAATTATATTGTAGGAGTGGGTCTACTCAATTATTTCCCTACGCTACCCAACACTTTCTCTACTGTTGCACTCACTGGAGTGGGAATAGTAATTTTTACCCTCCCGCTATCCAACACTTTCCCTACTGTTCCACTCACTGGAGTGGGAATAGTTATTTTTACCCTCCCGCTATCCAACACTTTCCCTACTGTTCCACTCACTGGAGTGGGAATAGTAATTTTTACCCTCCCGCTATCCAACACTTTCCCTACTGTTCCACTCACTGGAGTGGGAATAGTAATTTTTACCCTCCCGCTATCCAACACTTTCCCTACTGTTCCACTCACTGGAGTGGTAATAGTAATTTTTACCCTCCCGCTATCCAACACTTTTCCTTCTGTTCCACTCACTGGAGTGGGAATATTAATTTTTACCCTCCCGCTATCCAACACTTTCTCTACTGTTCCACTCGCTGGAGTAGGAATAGTAATTTTTACCCACCCGCTATCCAACACTTTCCCTACTGTTCCACTCGCAGGAGTCGGAATAGTAATTTGTACCCACCCGCTATCCAACACTTTTCCTACTGTTCCATTAGCTGGAGTAGGAATAGTAATTTTTACCCACCCGCTATCCAACACTTTCCCTACTGTTCCACTCACTTGAGTGGGAATAGTAATTTGTACCCACCCGCTATCCAACAAATTCCCTACTTTTACATTTGTTGTAGTGTGAATACTAATTTTATTCCCTTAGCTATGCAACGTTTTTTATTTTGTTATATTTAATGTAGTGTAAATTATTAATTAACATAACATTTTTACTTTAATTATTTAAATTATTATATATTATTTATTTTTATATTTATATAATATGTTTATTTATATATATGTAAATATATTTTTAATAATGTTTTAAATATTTTATAATTAATATTAATAATTATTTTATAATATTATTAAGTAAATATATATATGTTAAAAAATAATTAATGTTTTTTTACATTACATTTATTATTTTTACATTTTAAGCTTTTTTACATTATTTTAACTATGTTTTATTTAATTGTGTTTATTATTTAGTTACTTTTATATTATTTTTAATACATTTAAAAAATTCGATATTTTAGTTAACTATATTTTAAACATCGATATTTTGTACTCGATATTTTAGTACTTACCTGTTTGTAGATAGGGACTCGATATTCTGTCCCTCGATATTTTGGCATCGATATTCTGGACAGTCGATATTTTGTCCCTCGATATTTAGTCACTGGTCCGCGGTGAGCATGGCTATCGAATGTGAGCCATGTCTTATATGTCAGGCAGTCCGCCGCAGAACCAGGTTAGCACTCAAGGAGAGCCGGACTCCGAGAGAGGTCTGTGTCTGCAAAATCTAATGGGGAGGGTCGGGGCGGAGTGTCCCCAGGATCTGAGTGGCTCGTGGAGCCAGCCCGTCGTGAGAGGTGGGAGTTGCTCAGGAGCTCTCGAGCTTGTGGGTGCAGCCCGGGACCCGAGGGTGATTCTGATCTGGATCGTCGTGTTCCTCGTCCCCTGCGTGAGCGGGTGCGTTTACTGTGTGGGCTGGGCGACCCCCCCCGGCGTCCCCGGTACGGGTCTTGGGGGAGCGGTTCAGGGCGTTTACTCTCAGAGGGCGTTCTTCCGTGAGCCATGTCCAGGCCTCCTCGGGGATTCGAAGAAAAGGGTTTTGTTCTGGAACACCACTCGGAGCGGGCAGGGAAGAGAAGCCTGTACTGGAGGTCCAGGGCACGGAGCATTTGCTTAACCTCCACAAACGAGCGTCTTTGACTCTGAACCTCCCGTGTGTAGTCGGGGAAGATCATGATCGACTGACCCTGGTACGTGAGGGATTTTTGCCTGCGTGCTTCGGCAAGGATAGAGTCTCGGTCCTTGAAATTGAGGATCCACGCTATTATCGGCTGACGTGGTGCCCCTGGCGGAAGTTTCGGAGCCAGAGAGCGGTGAGCCCGTTCAATTGCAAACCACGGGGAGAGGGAGTCCTTGGGCAACCATGAATTTATCCAGTGCTCAATGAAGTTGCTCATTTGCCCCTGCTCTGAGCCCTCCGGAAATCCCACCAGGTGGAGGTTGTTGCGCCGCGACCTATTTTCAGCATCTTCGGCTCGCTTATGCAGCTCTTTAGTGTGGGTCTGTAGGTGTGCGACTTGATCTTTCAACTGATGGACGTCGTCCTCCACTGTGGTGATACGGGATTCAGTTTCTTTGATCTGGGCCGTCGCGGAGATCCTGCCGGATGAGAGCCATGTCGACTCGGACTTCGCCAATTTTACTCTCCACCGAGGTCTGCGAGCTGCTAATTGCTTGAAGGATGGTGCTGAGGTCAGTGGCGGTGGGGGCATTCTTTTCGGCAGAGCCGCCCGTCGCCCCAGTTTCCGCAGTCGTGTATTGATCCATTTTGGTCTGTGTTGTGAGGGGCTTCGGCCCTCGTTCTCTCCCCATGGCAGCTGATCGGTGGTTGCTCCTCTGGAGACCTCCTCTGGGGACCAGTGTCTCTAGTTGTTCCCAGCGTGATCAGAGAAGGAGAAGGAGGGATTGATCGGCCCAGTGATCAGGGAGCAGTCTCCTCGCGGCAGCAAGCTACAGGAGGATGGGAGACAGGGATGAATGCCTGGGTCCGGTGGTTCATTCGTGGCACCCGTGGCTCCGCTCACAACGCTGCGCGATGCTTCGGTCAACCGCACCACAGGCAAGCAGCCGAGTATTCCTGCCCCAGTGTGCTCAGAGGGGGCCAGGTCAGTAGATCGTCCCTGCCCTCCGCCGCCACTCACAGTCCTCAGGCCACCAAAGGCCCGGGGACCAGGCGGACTCCGTGAGATGAAGGGTCCATAGGGCTCGCAGGGCCACTCTTCGCCCTCAGAATCAGTGAGGGGGAGATCCTATCCACGGGTCCCGGTCTGCCCGACGTGGCAGTCGAACCCCCAAGCTCGGCCGTTCCCACCCGACAGGTGGTCGCCCCTGGTCCAGGCCACCCAAGAGATCAGTCACGAATGCGCCCCACACCAGGGAACCGGGGCACGGGACCAAGGCCGTGCCTCACATCAACGGTCTCCAGTGACAATGGGGCCCCCCATAAGTATTTCCAGGCGGCGGCCGGCCCGGGGCCACAGCGGTGATGCACAGGGTTCTTTGGGCTGGTGAGCCCCTGGGCCAAATGGCACGAGGACGCCTCTGAGTGTGCCGGTTTGGGGACCTACCCGGCTACCAGGCGCTGGGGCCGCCACCGCAAGCATGCCGGGCCCGGGAGACGTGTGCAGGGCTGGCTCCTCTGCTCCCATGCGCCGCCGCCCAGCACCCAGCAGGTCACAGGAGGCCCAGCAGTAGGCGCCACCCCCCCGCGCGTCAGTAGGGTCCCAGGATTGTGTACAGCCCAGTGTCCGGGGGCTCGGGACCGCCGTTCGCCCCAGAATAAAGGAGCAAGAAGGGGGGGGGGACCCAGACCACAGGTCTCCCATTGCCCGAGGCGGCAGCCGGTCCCCCCGCAATCCGCCTCCAGCAGTCACGCAGGCCCAGGAAGGCGACCAGGGCAGGCCTCTCTCCTCCCACGCGCCACAGCTTGGCCCGCTCCAAGCCACAGGAGGCTCGGGTAGTAGGCGCTCTTCAGGGCGTCTGCGGGTCCCCAATGTCGCAGGGTGCGGCGCCCAGGCCCAGAACCGCCAGGAGTCTTTAGAGGAGGGAACAGGAGGGGGGAGAGCCAAGACCCAGTCCCCCGCTGTGAAAGGTGGCAGCCGGTCCCTGTGTACTTTGCCTGCTGGCCGTGTATGGTCACTGCGGATCTGGCCCGTGTTCACCTTCAAGAGGCGCAGTTGGGGAAGGAAGGAAGGCCCCGCCTTAAGCCACACGTCTGTGCTCCTCACCTCTGATCGAGCGGAGTCGGCACGTCCCGCGACTCTGCCCTCAGTTACCAGGTAGGCACTCCATAAATGGTTCCGCAGGGACCCACTCTCCGTCCGCCCCGATGTCTGGGCGGAGATCACAGCAGGGCCTCGAGGGGACGTGAGCCGCTGCAGCTGGGACCCGCCATCTTGAGTCCAGCGTGGCCCGGGGACCCGAGGGTGAAGGTGGTCCCTGAGCCTGAATTCACTTATTCTTGGCTCCGGCTATGAGCACGAGGTGCCGTGTGGTGTTGGCGGCGGGTTATCAGGATGGGTGATCACCGATGGTGGCAGATTTTGAAGCGGATGACGGAGGGGTCCGGAGCACTCCTAGAGTGCAACCGCCATCTTGACGCTCCAAGCCACGCACCTCATGCTCAAAATATTTTAAGGGTCTTTCTTTGAGGAAAGTTGACATTGCCTTCAATCCCTGTTCATGGTTAATGCTGGTGTAGAGGCTTGTGATGTCCAAAGTTACTAGCAGAACGTTCTCTTCCCAATCAATGTTATTGATCAACCTAATAATATCTGTGGTGTCCTTGATGTAAGAGACCAGATCTTGCACAAATGGGCATAATACAGCATCCACAAAGATTGATGTGTTTTCAAGAAGGCTGCCCTTGGAGGAGACTATTGGTCGTCCAGGTGGATTTATATCATCTTTGTGGATCATAGGTATGTGGTAAAAAGTGGGGATCACTGGATAATCGACTTTCAAGAATGTATATTCATCTTGCTCTAAGATCCCCCTATACCTCCAAACGGAAATGAGTTGGAGGAATGCTTGGATACTCTGATTATATTCCCTTCTCGTGTTTTGTTTGTAGCAGCTTGAATCACGTAATTGTCGTAGGGCTTCCTGTTCATACCAACCCTTATCCTGAATTGCCAGGTTACCACCTTTATCGGAAGGTTTAATCACAATCGTTGCATCATTCTTGAGTGATATAATTCCTTCCCATTCTTTCTTGGTAATGTTGGATTGCTTCCATCCTTTATTACCATTTCCAATTTTTTGTTGTCTCAGCTTGTCAAGGTGTTTAATGACAACTTCGTGAAAACTGTCAATCATGTCAAAGGTTGTCCTTGGAATGAATTTAGATTTGTTCTTAAAATGGCTTTTGCCACTTTTCTGAGTAATGTCCATTTGTTCCAGGAACTGAAGACCACTATCAACTGAATCATCTACTGCTTGCATTGAAAAGCCCTCAAGCTGATGTAAAGTCTGTAAGGCTGGTAGATCATTGACTGTTAGTATATCAGTTGATTATGTCATTCTCACTGGTGTATCTTCCCGTTTCTTGGTCTTACCATGGAACATCTTTTATAATTTCAAATTCCTAATAAATCTATCTATGTCAATTCTTGTTTGCACATAATCCCACCTATTGGTTGAACAAAAAGTTGATCCCTTGCGTAGAACTTGTATTTCATGTGTCAACAGCTTCCGTTTTGAGAGGTTGATTGCTGTCAGATCCATTTGTCTAATTTCCGAAATGTTCCCCTCTTGCTTCTCGTTACTCTTGGTGTGCCATATTGTTTTGTTTCGAATGTTACTCCTTCTTCTTTTCCTCCCTCTCTTTCTGGAGGCTTCATTTTTTGTGGGAACTGGTGCCACGATTCTTGTATTATTTGATACTCCCGTGGAACATTTACAGCTCCTCCTGATGTTGTGGCTGATGTGGAGGGGGCACCCTCTGCCTCTGATTGATCAGTTTCAATTTCTGATTCCGATGTATCCGTTACAACAGGGGGAATGGATCTATTACTCGCCTCTTGTAATATTCTCCTGGGTTGATTGAATTTTTTGGCGAAAGTTAGCACTCTTCCAGATTCATAATCTTGTTGATCCCTCACAGACTTATTGTGCTTACATTGCCTTATGGTCTCCTCATATTTGACCAGACGAGATTTAATTTGTTGTCTTAAATTTTCAATTGTTCCTTTAGCCGAGTCAAGTGAGATTGTTTCTTCTAAGGTTAGTTAGGATGGTTCTGCGCTGTGCCGCCGTGACGGTACTAGGTAAGGAGCACTCTGTGTGGAGATATATATATTGGTATATATCTATCTAGCTACTTAAATATATATATATATATATATATATATATATATATATATATGGTATTTACTTACCTGCATAATACTTACATTTCCATTGTAAAGGCATGCATGGTAAATATGTTCGTGGTAAAGATATGTGTGATAAAGACGCATGCATTGTAATGGACGCTTTGTAAAGGTATGCGTGGTAATGGCATGCGTATTTCTGCCTTACAACCCAAGGTTAACCAGTACTGACTGGTGTTGACTAGTCCTTCACATGTGCCTGGATGGAGTCAGCGGGTGTGGGCAGAGAAAAGTGCAGTTCTGCCCTTGCAGAAATTCTGTGCAGGCACCAGTGTCAGGATTGTGTGACTCAACAACCAGCTTATTTCCTCTTACAATGAAGCCCACATGGAATGGGCCTATACGTTCTGTTTTGCCATATTCTATCAATTATTGGAACGTTGCCAAAAGGTGGCAAGCACCTCATAAAACTTTGGTCTTTTAACCATATATTTCCATTTCACACTAGAAATCTTTCTTCCTTAAAAGGGTGATGGATTTGACCCGGTTTCATTTTTGGAAAAAGTTTTAAGACTTTTATTTTTCAAGAAGTATTAGAATATGGATCTTGGGTCCCATTACAGGTATCTGGTAATTTCATTTCACAGTGACACTGTACCCTTAGTAAAATAAAGCCCTTGGAATCGTTGTTGAAGCACTAAGAAACAAGCATCGCAAAGCCAATAGGCCTGGTGTAGGCTACCAGCGTTTTGGGTTTGACACTGCTTGTTTTGTTGTGTTTTGTAAAACTTTATTGTTGGGGGAGCTGCCAGGTCATTGTCAACATAACATAAAAACATTGGCTAAAAGTACAAATATGATTTGGCCTCAAAAAGCACACATTGCCTTAGTGGTCCGTGGCAATGAAGGGAACTACTTTGTGTGTGTATGTGCTCAAGGGAAGAATTCAGCCACTCACAGTGAGTTAGTCAAGCGTTGAGGTGGGCTGACTCTTTCTGGCATGCTGTATGCTGTAGTGGGTGGAAGAAAAATGCGAATGACGCAACAACAGACCAATGGATGAAGAGGGGTGTCTGAAAACTATAAGTATATTGTATATATACGATTTTAGTAAAATCAAATGGTCTTGGCTAACACCAGATGTAAATAAATTGCATAGGACTGCTTAATAAATGAGCACATATTTTTGAACCATATTCTGGCTTTATGGTGGAAGCGATTTTGAGATCTTAACAAATGTGACTGTGACATACCTGTACAGACAGACAGATGCATGCAACCATTCTACCACAGTGAGCAGCTTTGTGAGGGTGTAGGACACATGAGGGAAGGTCAACACCGACCTCATTCCCACTGTTAGCACCAGGCAAAACCAGGTGTGAATTGCCGCAAGAGAACCGCGGTATGTTACATTGCCAGAATTTCTTTCTCAGTTGACCAATGAGAGTCGGTGAGAGGGAATGGGAAGGAGGGAGACAGCTTCAGGACTCAAAACCCATGAAGTGCCTGGCAAGGAACCAGCCAGACCTCTATGAGCTGGGGATTCATGGTTCTGTATGCAAGTTGGGCCCAAAGATGTTGCTCTTTCGGGGGGCATCAGTTGGCTATTAGCAGCCCTGCTAACAGTTTGCATCTAGGAGTGATGCCTGTGTCGGCCCAGCAGTGCTAACAGAATTTAGTGTCATGCAGAACTCACAGATTGTAATGGGAGCAAACAGCTCAGTCTAAAAATAAAGAAGCGCACAGGAGTTAAGCTCCCTGAAGCCCACGCCTGATTCTTCAGGCTGGTAGACGAGGCACTGCCCGGAGAGGCAGGAGTAGGAGAAGTAAACGGGCTGCAGAGACAATAAGACTTTAAGCTGAAAGGAAAACAAATACCTGAGCTGTGGAATGTAAATAAAATAGGAACTGCGACCTGATCTGTAATGGCAGATCCAGGGCTTATGTGAAAACAAGTTCATCCTGCGTGGCCATGAGTAAGCTCTCTATTTCCATGATCGCTGCTGTGCGCAGAATCAGACGCGTGCACAGTTTTAATATGAGCAGGCCCAGTTCTAGGGAGGGAGGGGGCGCAGGAGGGCGAGCGCCCTCCCGCCCTTCAGGGAGCTCTCTAGCCCACCCAAGGCCTAGTCACAAGTAGAAAGTCCTCCTTTATGTTTTCTGTTATAAGCAAATGTTTTATTGTTTTTGCTTAAGAGATCAAGTAAAGAGAAACAAACACTGAAGTCTGTCAGACATAGCAATAGTCAGGGGCGTAGCTTGGTAAGTAAGATTAGGGGGGGGCGGGGGAGTGAGCTTCAGATTTCCCAACAATCAGGCTGGCATATAATGTTTAAATACATTATAGGACAAGCAGGGTGCATGAGAGGGGCCTATGGAGCACTAAGAGAGAAGACAATATGTTGTGAAATATTCATTATTCTGAGGACTTTCAAAACAGAGATGGCGAGAGTGTGTGCGCACTTTTGTCTGTATGTACAAATCTCTGGTGAAATCAGACTGACCTCTCTCAAGACCAGACTGAAAGCACCTGTACCCACTATTTATCAGAAAACACATTTATTGGGGGGTGGGGGGAGGGAGGGGGTGTAACACCCCCCTGAAACTATGCCCATGGCAATAGTATCAGACTGACATAACATAGTAATGCGTCAATCACTCTAGTCTTTAGTGTGCCCACCATTTATCCCAGATCTTATTGTGTTTGTGGGGAAATCCTCTGGTGGCATACACCGGTTCCTCAAGACCATTTCCTTATGACATGCTAGTATGGATGGCGGATTGGCCACGCTCCTGGCTCAGCCAATGCCCCGTTTGGCAATGAAGGTGCCAAACCTACCAGCATCCTCATTCCTCTCGTCCCCTCCACATCCTCAAACAGACCCAGGAGTGCTATACCGGGGGGGGGGGAGATGTCTATATGCCAGTCCAAGATCAGCATCAAAGTATTCCCCCTCTCCTCAGCGCACCTGATGCACGTGGAGAATGGGTGCAGGCGGGCCTTCCACATCCGCTGGGCGTCAGGTAGGTAATGTGGAGATATTTTTGTTGCATTGAACGAAGTCTAGAGGATATCACCAGTTCTTCTCATGGGGCCATTAAAGCCTCCCTCTATTCACAGTCTTCAAGCATTCCCATACATTCTTCCCATCTGACCCTCAAGGAGGTAAGATGGTCCGGTGAGTTAATTACCGGGGATTTATATATGTGTGCTATTCCTCCTACCCCCAAAGCCCCCATCAATGCTTGTGCCTCCAAAGGGCTAAATTCAGGTATCTTCTCGAGAAAGTCCCCATAGGACCCAAGGGCATGCTGGAGTTACAGGAGTCTGTAAAAGTGTGAGTAATGAAGCTTACATTCTGTCTGCAACTCTTGAAAAGACTTCACGTATGAGCCTCTCCAGACACCCCCGAGCTTCGAGGTTCCAATTAAGTCCCAGCTACTAAAACCCTCAGGCCAGATACTTGGCCCAACCAGTGACCCCTCCAGAAGTGGGTCTCTATAGTCAACTTCCCATCTCGCCCAGAGCAGTGCCGGCCTCCACACCAGGAAGGCCTGGCACATAACTTAGATGCTCTGGCATCACACGCAGAGCTAGTCCTCTGGTACTAGTGATTCAGCTCTTAGAGCAGTGTTCTTCATACTTTTTAATGCTGCAGCCCCGCCGTGGATAAAGAAATCATCGGGCCCCCACTCGAGATGTTTCACAAGTATTCTAATAAACTGCCAATGCTTAAATATGTCTAGACTTATTTAAACATTGCAGTTGAGTTCTATTACCATTTTCAAAATGCAATCAAATACATGATTGCCAAACATACTTTTGCCTTACTAACGTGTAAAAGTATCCACAGTGTGATTATTAGAAATGGGAGTGGGGGTATTGAAGAATATTTGGAGTCACTTTCCTTTTGACACCTTCTCCCAGCCAGGATATAAAGGACAAAAGATGTTAGTGATGGCCCATTACAGAGCTGCTTATTGCCGCTCATTTTGTTTCACTGAATACTAAGCACTGTTATCAGCATAATACTTCTTTTTGCCACAGCCTGCCCCCACCCCACCGGATCACCTGAGGCTCCCTTAAGCCCCCCCCCCCTCTCCCCACCCTGTTTGAAGACCCTTGCCCTAGAGGCTCAACACTGAGACAGCAGACCTATCCCTCAGGTTACATAGATATTTTTGAGATAAGCTTATGACAGTAGAGCTAACCCTCAGGCTGGATGGGTCTCACAAGTGTTAGGTTTTAGGCAGCAGAGCTATCGCTCACGTTTCAGACTCTTACATGCTATCCTTCAAGTGACAAATGATGTACAGGCTGCGGCAAGGGACAGCTGGGCTCTCGTTCAGGTTACAGAGACCTTCTGAGCCTTCGCTTTATACTCCTGCACCCTCTCCCAGGCGAAACACACTTTTGGCTTTGTTAACAGACAGAAGAGCTATCTTACAGGATGTACAAGATTTACAGGTCCAGGACCCAGACATTGTACATGCTTCAGACAGCAGAACTATATGTCAGGTCACGCTGCTCTGCTTGCATGACTGATTGAACATAACCTATCATCCTAGTGAGTGGCCTAGGATCACACTGAGAGGCAGGAAGAGAGCGGACTTCCTTTGCAATTTCACCACTGTCTAAAAGGGTGGTCTCTGCCATCGGCTCCCTCTAAATATATTCAGATCCATGGATTATCAGGTTTCCTGGCATTACAGAACAGACCATTCCATCAAATCTGAGATTAGCTTCAAAAGCATCCTTCCCTGACCCTAGTTACACGAATGTAAGGACATGGAGGTTTCATGGCGGAAACTGGTGCTTGTCCCTGGGCTGAATTACAATGACGAAGTCTCAAGCTGGTCGCAGTCTTACCTTGGAACTTGTCTCAAATTGTATTTATTCATATCAGTTGGTGTTTTAATCTAACCAATAGATTTTCCACTGGTATTTTTCCCCGGGACACACATACATATAAAGACCAATGTCCAAAATGGTCTATAAGTATAATGCCCAAATCCAGGAGAAAACCTTTGTAACTGGTGAACTGGAATTTCCTCCTCAGTTGCCCTCCACCCTTCTGTATGTGGCCTGGGTGCTCCCTGATATAGAAATTCTTTGCTTACTAGAAGCTCCTTTCTGTCCCCAAAATCATTTTGGAGGATTTCCTTTGGAAAAAACAATTAATTTGGTATTTGTATGCTAATTTACTACAGGATACAGCTCCAAAAGACACGCTGGCTGAGGATTTTCCAGTGCTTGCTATCATGCCCAATTGTTTTATTATTTTTTATAGGATATACTACTTTTCAGAGGAATAAACTGTGCAGAGAAATATCTTATAATTTTTTAAGAAGTTTCAGTAATAATATTTCCTTATTTTTTTATTGCTGTCCTAGGGATTTCCTAATCTTCCTGTAAGAAACCCATAATGTTTCACCACGGGCCATTTAACATACTGGGCCCCAGGACTGCAACAGGCGTGTGTGTGTCCATTTTCTGCCCACCCTGGACATTGTGCTATTACTGACGTATCAAAGACACAAGAGCAACCCTACTCACAATGAACCAGGGCATACAATATATCTAGGGAAACAATGGTTCTTGCGGACAATGTATGGATAGTTAATAATGACGAAGCATTTAACACTGGAAATAGGATGGCGAAAGAAAAGCATACTTTGGAAAAAAAATACTGTTTGCACAAGATAAATTTGCATTTAAAAAGAGATATCAACTGTGCTCTGTGTCCCAAGTGAAAAATAGAAACCACATAACATTAGTGACCAATTGCAATATACAACAAGGTTTCTTAATATATGAATATTACAGAAGGGGCTGCAGAGACTTGCGCTCTGTTATACAGATAACACCAGTGCACATAAAGCGGCAACTTAAAAACAGCCAATTTGCCTTTCACTAATGTGGTGCCCTGAGGGCATTGCATTCTTTGGAATGGGGTGCGCTGCCTGTTTGCAAGCAGTGCACTTTATTAAAGATGTACTGCAGTGCAAGTAGTGGCAGTGTGCCCCATGTATAATACAGCCCCTGGAATCGTATTGTGATCACTAAGAAACAAGCATAGGCAAACCCAATCGGGCTGCTGTTGACTGCCAGCCTTTTTGGCTTTGATAGTGCTTGTTTTGTTGTGGATTTTGTAAAACGTTATTGTTGGGGAAACAGTCTGGCCCTCGCCAATCTAACAAAAAAATGTCTAAAAGCAATATTTTTGGTCTCAGAAAGCACGCGTTGCCTTAGTAGTGGAAATGAAGGGAACTACTTTGTGTGAAGATGTGCTCATTGTGAAAGGGAGAGAGCTGTCATTCGCAGTGAGTTAATCAAGGGTTAAGGTGGGCTGACACATGGCCTCATGCTGTAGTGGACAGAAGAATATCTGATTGGCACAGCAACAGACCAATGGATGAAGAGGGCTGGCTGAAAGCTCCAATAAGTATACATAGTTTTAGTAAAATGAGTAATACTCCAGATGGTATCAAAAATGAACAGGACTGCTACAAAAGAGAGCACATGTTTTCAGCCATATTCCTTCCTTCAGGTGGAAGCCATTTTGAGATCTTGGCAACCATGAATGTGATATACACAGATGTATGCACCTTTCCACTGCAGGGAACAGCTTTGTGGGGGTGCAGGGTGCATTAAGGAAGCTCAACACAGACCTCATTCCCACTGCTAACCTTAGACAAGACCAGGTGTGAAATGCGGAAGTGAACCCCGGTATGCTAGGTTGACAGACTTTTTTTCTCAAACTACCAATGAGAGTGGGTGAAAGGGTTTGGTAAGGAGGGCGACCGCTTCAGAACTCAGATCACATCAAGGGCCTGGCAAGGACCTAGCCGAACCTCTAGGAGGTGGGGATTCATGGTTGCACGTGCATGTGGGTCCAGAAAGGTTGCTCTTCCGGAGGGGGGGGCTGATCTGGTCATCATACAGCCCTGCTACCAGTTTGCATCTAGGCGAGATGTCTTCTGCGGCAGCACAAAGGTACTGACAGAACTTAGGGCCATGCTGAACCCACAGATTGTAATGGAAGCAAACAGCTCAGGCTAAAAATAAAGAAGTGCATAGGAGTTAAGCTCCCTGAAGCCCACGTCTCAGTCTTTAGGCTGGTAGACGAGGCGCGGCCTGGAGAGGCAGGAGTAAGAGAAGTAAACGGGCTACAGAGGCAATAAGACTCAAAGCTGAAGGGAAAACAAACTACATGCGCTGTGGAAAGTAAATTGAAAAGGAACCGCAGAACCTACCTCTAATGTCAAATCCAGGGCTTATGTGAAAACAAGTCCATCCACCGTGGCCATGAGTAAGTTGTCTTAATTCCACTGATCCCTGCTCTGCGCAGAATCAGACGCATGCGCAATTTTAATATGAACAGGCCTGGGTTATGTGGAGTAGGGGGTAATCAGCGCCCCTCCACCGCCAAGGGAGCCCCCTAGCCCACCGAGGGCCTTGTTACAAGTAGAAAGGCCTCTGTTGTGTTTTTTTGTTCTTCACGTGGGCCTACAGCCCTGCCGGCGGCTTCAGTTTCACAATAAGGAGCAATGCTTTGGCTACATTAAGTGCCTCGAAGCATGTGTGGAATCAGCAGAGATGGAAGGTGGGGTTACCACATTTCTCTCCAAACCACAAGTAAACAGCAGGATATCCTGAGACACTTCTGAGACACTCCCACTGTAACAGAAGAGATTGCTTGCTCCCGTCGCAAGGCACTTCATTGACAAAACAGAAACAGGACAGAAAGACTCTGAACATCTGAAAAACATGATTCATTACTAAGCAAAGTAAATGAAAATGTGCATAAAATTAGAATGTATATCTTTATTGGTGGCGGTTTAATCCCAATGTGCGGCGGTAATGAAAAATACAAGTAAGTGAATAATTGAACAACATTCTAAGTTGTAATTAATTCACATGATCTCAGTGGCATAGCCAGGGTGGCACTGCCCCTGAGGAAAGCAAAGATAATGGGCCACCCTGCAACCAGCTGAGTAGTAAATAAGTGTGCAGCGGACCCCTCACACCATCGGGCCCCTTTGCACAGCACCTGCTGCACAATTGATAGCTACTCCCTGCCCTGGTTTGAATCCCAGCATTTCATCCTTTGGCGAGTGATAAAATGGGTGTCACTGAATTGGTAAACAATAAACATCTGTTCTGGGGGAAAGTCCACTTTTACAAATATGCCGGTTACGTCATGTCATGTATGCGCATGTTAACACCTGGAGCCTATTTGAAGTTTGGTGAACTTTAGTCACATTTCTAAACAAAACGTATGTTGAATACTCTATGGAAATAGCAACTTTTCCGTATATTTTTTGCATCATTATACTATTGCGACTATGGTAGCTACATGTCTGCATATAGAGATGGTTACTAATGGGAACTTGTGTATTAAAGTTTTAAACACGAGTGTGCAAAGTTGCACAGCTTAGTGCGTCACATATTTTTAAACCTCCCAACTTAGTAAAGTGTAAATGTTTTTTTTTTTTTTTAAAGCAGCACAAAACGTGCCCTGTGGGGCAGCGGGGACGTTTCCACTGCTTGGCAATGGCAGGTGCCTATCACTGTCGCACAGGTCTGCTGCACGCCAGCCATCTCCCACTAGGTACCACCACCCCTTACCCAATGCTGGAAGCCCCAGGGCAAGATTTCTGATAGTGCAAAGGGGGCTTATATGTCGTTCCTTGAGTGATGGCTATTGTGTGTCCCTTCTGTCACTCGAGGCCCGCAGCCCTCATGACCGTGGGGAATTTTCCCCGTCATGTACTTTTTACCTATACATATACATTTTTAATAGGAAAAGACACATTGAAAATGCTATTGCTGTAGCATACTACACTACTTTCTATCCTTTTCATTGGTTGAAATCTGTAAATCACATGATATTTAATTCCCGTGCGTTATGTAAATTAACTCAGGGGCATATTCACAAGGAGCTATCGCCGAATTAACGGCACATTATCGCAGCCAAAGTCGTGATAAATTTACCTCCCCATTCGCAAGCCGGTGTTAACAGCCTACAGCACCAGTTTACCCGCGATAGCAGCCGCAAAAAACATCGCCACAGAGGACCCCCGCAAATATCGCTAATGAGATGCAGAGTAGGCGTTCCCGTGCCAAAAGCCGAGACAACATCACACCTCAACATTCACAACGACCAGCCACATCGGCGATAAAAACACAAAACAGGCGATAAGGCGCGTTAGCACCAGGAAATTTACACCTGCTCTGACCTGGTGTAAGAGTCGGACGGCAGCCAGCACCACAAAAGGGAGCACAGCCCAGGGCCACATCCGAAGGGCAACAGATGCCATGGAGCCACTCATCATGCGGCCCGGACACCCAAGAGGGCCACAACACCCACCTCCACCGTCCCAGGACCCCAACCCACACCCGGAACAGCCCCCTCCCCCCGGACCACCACAGACGCAGCGCAGACAAAGACAGCGGAACCCCAGGAAACGTACCAGCCGCACAGACCCAACATCTGACAATGTCACCGTCCACTACAGGCTGAAAGGGACAACCAACCTACGCATCCTGACCATCATCGCCCAACAGGCCTACGGCACCAATACAGCGGACAACCAACAACCCACCCCACACAAAGCTGATGGCGTAGCTGCACCTGTTGGCCCCTGGGACCCCCCCCCCCCAACAACACCCGCCAGAGTCGGAGGAGTCTCACAGCCAGCCACATCCAAGTCCCCCACACCTGTCCTGGACATCTGGTGCCCATACGTACAACACAATGCGCAGGATCCGCTGGAGACCAAGCAAGGACCATACGCCCAAGCAGGATGCACGCACGTGTTGGGGGCAATACACAGCACACATGTACTACCTGTGCCCCCTGGTGACACAGCACACAATCACCGCAACAGGAAGCACACGTCTCACATCAATGTGCAGGCAACAACAGAACACCGTGGAACCCCCAACAATGTCGCCTTCAAATACACAGCCAGTGTGCATGATACCTTCATCCTCCGACAGTCCATCATCAACCAGCGTTCCCAGGATGGCAACAAGGCAAATGCACAGCCCCTTGGCAATGTCCAAATGAACACCCCACACACCTCAACTCCACAACCGTGCAACTCACAACTCTGGCAATGCACACGTCACAAAATCACATACAACAGGCACAACAACATGCCCACCCACCAGACACGACAGAACAACTTACAATGTCCACATGGGCAAGCCCTAAACATGAGCCAGCAACGGCATGGCACCTCAGCCACATAATAGCCGAATGTGGGGAGAGGTGGCAACCAGGCATGTGTGAAGGATGCAGTAGAACCATGATTGGGAAAGTACACTTTGCCAAGAGTGGCGGAGATGTGCTGGACACCTCGCAGTATGCAGAACACACCCATATCCATGGCGACATACACCGCTTGTGTATGGAGTGTAGTGGACAGTGGACGACACCATGTCACCCCAGCCAGTGGGGGACCTCGCGGAAATGTTGCCTGTTACGCCCCCCCTAAGCGTCAGCGGAGTGGGATGGCCCGGCGTACGCCACGCCAGCGTAGGGGTGTGAATATAAAGCACGTAGGCCTGGGCGTGGTCCTCTTCCGGAAAGACCCACGTCTCTGCCAGGGTGGTGCCTCCCACCCGCCACGAGGCTGATGCCATCCTCGTGAGCGGAGTTGCCTGCGATGCTGTGCGCCTGCCGGACCCCGGCATGCTGGACCACGAACCCGTCAGGCCAGCCCCTGCGCAGCCAGGCCACACTGATCACCTTCCGACACCGGCATGTGTCAAGGAGGGCCCACCACGTGCCGGCGCAAGCCCCAAGCCCGAGGCCCGCGACCTTGGCAGCCACCTCAGACCATCACGGCCTCCACGACACAGGCTCGCTTTATTCCTTTTTCGTTGACGTACTCTACTGCCGCCCCCGGCCTACTCTTCGGACCAGTAGGTCCCATATGTGAAACTGTGTCCTGAGTCATGCATGGCAGTGACCCCAAATCCGGGCCAGCGGCCACAGCACCAGGCCCCCGATCAGTGAGGCATAGTTCCATATTGGCATCTTGCGACACGTGGTGCCACTAACCCTGTTCAACGCCAGCCTGCTACACGTGGTGCCACTAACCCTGTTCAACGCCAGCCTGCTACACGTGGTGCCACTAACCCTGTTCAACGCCAGCCTGCTACACGTGGTGCCACTAACCCTGTTCGACGCCAGCCTGCTACACGTGGTGCCACTAACCCTGTTCAATGCCAGCCTGCTACACGTGGTGCCACTGAACCTGAACTACGCAGGCCGGTGGGGGCATCCAACCTATGCCGGCGACACTCGGTGAATGGGCCGTGCTGACCGCTGCCTCAGGCCTACACCACGGTCAGGTAGGTCACACATTTGGAACTGAGTCTTGATTACACCATGGCAGTGAACATTATTCAAGGCAGAGAACAATTCACTATACCCCCTCCGATGTGGTGGCAACAAGTCTGTGCATGGCATCACAACCACACGTGTCTGTGGGCCTACGCGGACCACTGCCCTCGGCCTACGCTGTGCACGAGTGGGATCACAGATTTGGAACTGAACATCGGTAATTCAAAAGGCACAATACATTTCTTCGCACGCACGGAGGGGCGTAAAAGGATGACACGTTGCAGTCCGGAGGGAACAGGATCAGCGTCACGGAGGTGATTGAACACTACCGACAACTGCCACTGTGTCACTAACTCTGTGCCTCGCGAGCCAACGATCCGTGGTTGTGGGCCACTGCTGACTGCTGCCTCCGGCCTACACTGCGGTCCAGTAGGTCACAGAGCCTTGATTTTGCATTCTTGGAGTTCACATATGTGTACCGGCATCATCGCAGACTGCATCCCCTCACAGCACCTGTGCCACTAAGTTTCTTCCCCGACATTCATGGACACTCACTGGTCGTACATTGGTGGTGTTTGAGTCTATGGACTAGGGGCTAGTTTTCATCCTCATGTAGCTGATCCCGAATTGTTGGTGCAAACGAGGGTTGCGCTTTCCACTCCTCCATTTGCTGCTTCCAGATAACATCAGACCTTCCGAGGACACCTTCCACTGTCCCCCGAAACCCTCCGCAACATACACCTCGGACATTGATGGGGACCCGCTCAGGTCGCATGGCCCATCTGACTGCACCGCAAGTCACCGTCCCGTGGCTGGGTGCCTGTGCCGGCCGCAGTGCATCCGGGGCCACTGACTCTGTGCTGCTCAGGCCTGGGACCCCTTCTTCTGAGACATTGTATGGCCTCTGTAGCGATGGTCTTGGGGTCATCAACGCCATGTGTCTGTGGCCCTGCGCTGTCCGCCTCCTCCGGCCCCAACTGCGGGGATCCAGGGCCCACACATGGCATCGAGTCTTGACCGGCCCGGACGTCGCATCACCGCAGGAGGCACACGCCACCACCGCAAGGACCACCTCCAACCGCCATCTGCCAGAGTCGAAAGGGTGGTCCTGACAGACCTACGGACTTGCTCAGACCTGTCGTGGATGCCATCATCGGCCTGCTACCCTGCTCAGCACTCCAGGTGCCAGTGACTCAGTGCACCGCAAGCCATTGTCCGTTACTGATTGAGTTTTGTGCTGTTGTGAGGTTGCGCAGCAATGTCTTCCCATGCAGTGGGGAAGACCTGGGACTATGATGAGGAAGATGTGTCAGGTGTGCGGTCGGGAGAAGGCACAGACAATGGGAGGGCAGGTGGCAACAGCCCCTAGGCAGGAATGCAGACTGGTGGTGGTAGTCAAGCTACACACCCGGAACTCTTACTGGGTATTGCGCTGTGGACTGCGGACGCAACTGTCACCTCAGGCAGTGTGGGGGACCTGGGACGTTGATGAGGAAGTTGTTGCAGTTGTAACACACCGCACTGCATGTGCATCAGGACTAACCGGAAGGGACACAATCCTGGCAATTTATTCACATGAGCGCGCTCTTCTCTAGTGCCCCTACCTCAGTGCACTACAACTCACGGAACCTCCTGACTGAATATTGGGTGACCTCTGTCCTTACTCCGGATCCCTCCATATTGCTCTGCAGTTGACTCTGTTATGCTGGTGTTTTCTGTTACCATTACACTGGTGTCCACTGTTCAGGTTGTTGCCAGCACCAAGCACTCCGTGCGGGCTGGCTTATACTCACCACACACACATCCAGCACAGGCGTCACTGTACATGTGGCCCTGCCAATAAAGGGGCCGGGCGCACGTGCCCGTAGCCAGTTCAACATATGTGCATGTGTCCCTGTGGTCTTGTTGTATGCATGGGGGCCCTGGGCCCTGCGACATTACATTGTGCTGTGTACAGCGGACGCAGACATGTCAACGCAGGCAGCGGGCTTGAACCTGGACATGTAGCTTTGTAGTCACCCACTCAATTCGTAAGGGGAGTGGACTGTGCCGTCGTATGTAGAGCCAACGTGGGTGTGTGACTGATATGTGCGTGCCCCTGGGCGTGGTTCTTTACTGGGTATGTGCATCTGCATGTGTCTCTATGGCAGTGTGGGTCTCCTTTGTGGGGTGTAGGTGGTCCCTGAAGGGTATTGGACACCCACGTATGTGTTCTAGTTCGCATTCCATGGTTTGGGCGACACCCGCACCTGTTGGGCCACCTCCTGTCACCGTTGCTGCCTTCCTGTTGGCAGCGGGTTTGTACCTGGTTTAGGTTGTCACGTCCTGCTGGCGCCTCTTGGCCTCCTGGATTGGCCTCCTGGGCACTCCGACTGCATTCCAGGTGGTCTGCTTGTGGGTCAGTTGCTGGTAGTGTTCTGTCACCTCCTTGACACTGGTCTTGTTTTCCTGCGGTCTGCCCCGCATCTTCCTCTCCCTTTTCTCCTTGGCCTTCCCCGACCCAGTTGTTCCTTGCTGGTGGTCTGTGGGGGTTGTGGGGTTCGCGTTGACCTCAGCGCTGGGTCAGGGTGCATCCATGTTGCTACGTGCTTTGGCTTGTTTCTGGTGTGTTGTTTCTGTAGGTTTTATGGTGCATTTTCCCACCAGATGCGTGGGATTTGCAGGCCTGTGGCTGGTTTTCGCAACTTTTTGTACCGCAATTTGCCTCATCGCATGGTTTTTCGTGTTTCGCATTTTTGAGGCGTGGCGTTGATTTTCACGCTGACATTTGGCGCGTTATCTGGTGTCTATCGCATGCTACCGCCTTGTTGTGAATTCCACGTCGACACAGGGTTATTTTCCCGCGATGGGCTGTGATAATAAAAGTTGCGTTACGCTACTCTTGCAGTAGTTATCACACGTTCTTGTGAATATACCCCTCAGTGTATGATAACATTCCTGAGAAATATGCTTTATAAGTAAATGCTAACTTAATGGGGATTTCAACCAGCACACTTCATCCATTGTTTTTTTGTTGTGTCATTCAATTTTTATCCTCCAGCTGCAGCATACAGTTTGAGACAATTGGTCTGGCCACTTCAGCTATTGGTTAACTTGAAAGTGAGTGACAGCATCCCGCTCTTTCACAGGGAACACATCTGCACACAAAGTAGTTCCTTTTATTCTTGATGCTACAATGGCAATGTATGCTTTTTGAGACAAATTTTATTTTGGTTTTAGGCAATTTTTCAAAATATATTGTTGAGGGCCCAGCTGCTCCCCCAATATTAAAGTTTTACTAAAGCAATGACAAAACAAAACAAGCCTAGTGGCTTTGCTAAAACTTGTTAGCTTGACTGTTCGCTACCGTACCAGAATTTATAGTTCAAATACTTTAGACATGCCCTGTATAATATATATACCCTTGCTCGCTGTAACCGTTTGACATGGGAGGACTAAATAGGCACCAGGCCCGGTCAATGGGCTGTGTCCATGCCCTGTTCCCAGAACCCTCTGGGGTGTCCTGAAGTCGTCATCAATGGACACTGTGCACAGGAAACAGTCTGTACCCTCTTCCTATGGCCAGGAACCCTGCCTGTAATATAAACTGAGCCCAGCTCATGGCTAAAGGTACCCTGTATTTGATCCTATATTGCTAAAGATATGTAAGTTTCACTTCTTAGACATGTCAAAATTGAACACATGTTGGCGTCTAAAACAACTCTCCCAAAAACCCTTTGATATGTGTTTCCCACTCCTCCATGCTTCTTCATGCCCTTCCCAAATCCCGAATCCTGGACCTAGGGCTCAGACTTAGCGTTCCAATGTCAACCTCTTGATACATGCTTTTGCAATTTCATGCTAGAGAAATACACTCTTCACAGGATCCAGATGGCTAAAAGAAGGCTAACATTATTGTAATTGTATTTATATAGCGCTTACTACACCTGACAAGGCGTCAAAACACTTTTTCTGTGAGTAGCACGCTACTCCGGAGAACTGGTGAATTAGTATAGTGAAATATGAAATTAATTTGAGTGGTGGACATGTTAGTCTGTCATTTGGATTGAAAAGGATAGTGGAGGGACTGAAGAGGGAAGGGTTTGCATTTATATAGCGCTTGCTACCCCTGATGAGTTGTTGAAGTGCTTTTCGGCGATTAGCACGCTACTCCGGAACCCTAAAAGGATTAGTGGTGAATTAGTATAGGGAAACATGAAATTAATGCAACAATTAGAAGAAGCGAGGAATGGCTTGTCAATCTGCGGGGGTGGCAGGTTTGACATTAGGTGCAGGTCAGGGGGAGGAGGAAGGAAGGGAGGAGGAAGGGGAAGGAAAGCAGGAAGGGGAAGGAAAGAAGGAAGGGGACAATGGATTAAAAAGGGAGGAGAGGCGGAAGGGTTGGGATAGAACGGAATGAGCAGAGGGTGGGCGTAGGTAGGAAAGTATAAGGAGTAAAGGAAACAAGGAAGGTGCAAGGAAAAAGGGATTGAGTAGGAAGGAGGAAAGAAGGGAAGAAGGAAACAAAAAGGAGGAAAGAAACAAAGGGTGAAGGAGGAATTGAAGAAAGGAGGGGGGAGGAAGTAAGAAAGTGGGAAGGAAAGAAACAAATAAGGACGGAAGGTAAGGAAGGAAGTAAGAATAAGGGAAGGAAGGAGTTAAAGTAAGAAAGGGGGTGGAAGGTGAGGAGAGAAGATGACAAGAGCAAGGAAGGTAGGGGACATGATGGAACAAAGGAACCTGAAGTCGTGGCAATGGGTTGAAGGTAGAACAGAGGAGGAGAGTGAAGAAGAGTGAAGAAAGTGGAAAAAAAGAACAAAGGAAAGAAAGATGGTAGGGTGGGGGAGGAAGGACAAACAAATAAGCCAAAGTCATAAAAAGAAATGTAACTGACTGCAGAATGGGCCTGTTAACAAGAATTCTAATTCAGAAGGATGTGATATGAATATGTAATCCCGCAGGGTTGGATAGACCTTTTAAAGCACCAGGCATTTCCCTGGTGGGCTGGTGCTCTTGGAGACCGGCTTCAAAACCTCAGGGGGTCCCAGGAGCCTCTGTCCCTTTCCCCAGCTCCAAGAGGTTAATTGCAGCAGACACAGTGAGGCTTCAAGAGAACTAGAAAGAGAGGGAGGGGGCAGGAATGTAGAGAGAAAGCAATCAGAGAGGGGTGAGAGAGAGAGGCATACATGCCAACAGACAGGGGCGGCTCCTCTGCCGGATTGGAGAAAAGCCGCAGGCTCCCAAGAACTGTCCGAGTGGCAGACCAGGCCGCTCAGACCAATCCTAGCTCTGCTCTCAAAGTATGACAGCAGGGTCTGGATTGGGTAAGCAGCCTGCTTCCCAGAGACTGCTGGGTGAGCACCGAGGCGGGCATCGGAGGCAGGGAAAGGAAAAGTAGGTTTTTAAAAAATTATTATTTTCACCCTTACTCGCCCGTCCGCCCCCCTCCCCCCCACTTTCATTTTATGGCAGCCGCTACTGCCAACAGACCCGATTTAGGTGTGAGACTCACGATTTGTGAAGCAAAAATGTGGTTTTATTTTAGATGTTTCCCACCTGAAATTGCGGTTTCCTGTCTGAAATTGCCTCTGCTTCAACAGAAGTCAATTCACAATCTCCCACTTTCCTGTTGTACAATGTTGGCCTGTATGGAAAGGAGAGAGAGAGGGAATGGATGTTTGTAAAGAGAGAGATCGCACGAGCGACGAAGGGAGTGGGGCTGGATTCCGCATTTTGGGCCGGGGCTGCTTTTGGGTCCCCAGTCCGGCCCTGTAATGCCGAAGCCATGGGAGGAGGCGGGCTTTCCATTAGCCTCCAGGTTTGCAGATTCTATGGCAAGACCGGAGGCTCAGATTATGCTTCTCAATCTTTACTACTCACTTTAACAGCAGTCAATCAAAAAACAGTAAAACATTTAAACACTACAAATTCCATGGGGCTTTGAACCATGCCTCCATAAACCACCAATCGCAACAGTCCAATGTCTACAAAATATCGAGGCATCATCTTACTGCCTCTTTCTTTGCTGCTCCGCAGTCAAGATAAGTGCCTCGTTAATTTTGTGTACATTGGATATGCATGATATGATTTGATTATGGATTAATGTTTATGCTTAAGGCGTATTGCTTAACTGATTGTACTCCCTATTTCTGCTCATCTCACATGTTGCCTGATTTGTTTACTGTGTCCGTATAAACTTTTGAATAGCTCATCCCGCTACGGAAACCCGCTTTCTCCACCGCGGCGTTTCTGTCCCCTCGCCTCAGGTGGGTATTGCGCCTTCCTCACCCTCACATTTCCTATTCTTTGCCCGAGCCCGTTGTCCAAGCGGCTGGGCTGTGGCGAGCGCACGCTGCGCTCTGCACCCAGGGAGTGGCCCCTCCCAGGAGCGGGGTCGCATAGGCAGCCCAATTGGGCTGCATACGCATACCTCGGGAACCTGCATGCACTAGTGCACGCAACAGTCTCCCGTTTTCTGAGCTGGTGACGCCTGACCCGGGCTCGAAGAACAGAGTTCGTCAGCAGTTTGCAGTGCTGGTACAGGGCCAATTTACATATTTTCTGAATAGGACGTCATTCTTCACACCTACACATGTCTAGCAATTGAGAAAGTTGCTAATAATTTTTGGAACCTCTAGCTGCTGCCTAGGCTGTTAGGGCCCCACCCCTCCTAAGTCCTGAGGAAGCAGTCTAGGGTACCTGGGCATCTCAGCTACAGTTCATTGTTGCTCCTAACCTATGCACTATATCTAAGCTGTTAAGGGCTGTAATCAATTGGCTTCCCTCTGGGGATTTTGAGCTAGGAAGAATCTTCTTCCATTCGCCATGTCTGATTATGAGGTGTGTGAACAGGACCTGGCTGTTTATGGTCCACAGGATGAGTATTTTTATTATGAGGAGAATATGGAAACTTTGATTGACAAAACCCTTGACAAGAAATTTGACAAAGCCTTGTCTTCTGCCCTCTTACCCAGATCACAACGCCATGACAAACTGATAGGTAGCGAATCCTCCCCTTCTCCTTCAACCCCATCCTCCAACATTCTTCCTCCCTCAGATCCCCCCGGCCACTCCTGGCCTCATGTTAAAATCTACACTAAAGTTACGGAAAAAGCAAGGGATCATGACTATAACACTGACCCATTGACCCTGCCGCCACCGTCTCTCCCTCTGCCTTCCCCTACCACGGACGCAGACACATATTCCTCCTCCTCCCAGGAGTCACGACCCCGAAAGCGTTCTAAAAAACGCAAGCGTCCCTCTTCTCCAGCGACTCAGTCTCCTTTCACTTTTGGCCCCGCTAGCATTGTTCACCCTAGATCTTCAGATTGGTCCCCGGCGGTGGCGGAATATATGCAGATTAATC
This sequence comes from Calotriton arnoldi, assembly GCA_963921515.1. Lineage (NCBI taxonomy): Eukaryota > Metazoa > Chordata > Amphibia > Caudata > Salamandridae > Calotriton > Calotriton arnoldi. The sequence continues at coordinate 1,015,210 of CAWUFW010002537.1, forward strand.
TACGAAAGAGGTCGGATCCCGCCTCAGGTCCGAATGTCCCCACTCAGACCTCCCTAACAAAACCGCTCTCACTCCTGACATAGACGCATCTGTGCAAACTTTCCTCAAGAAATTCCGTAAAGATCCTAAAAAGGAAATCGATAGAGCCCTGAAAGCATGCCAGGACAAACTTCTAGATGTGTCCGGCCCTCTTGCCAAAATACTGGAACTGGCTCTTCAAGCCCAAGAGACAGGTGCAGCGATCCACCCTGAGGTCCTTGCTGGATAGACTCAAAGAGCGATTTGCCTCCTTCGCAACGCAAATTGCGCGCTCTCCTCCGAGAGGCGCAAATCTGTTCTCCTAAGGATTGACCCACAACTAGCCGAGCTGGCATCTACAGAACCTGGTCACTTGGCGGAAGGTCAACGTTTCGGGGATCGCTTCGTCAAAGACATTGCTAAATTTGTTAATACCTTCACATCCTTGGACAAATCTCAGTCTTCTCTCAAGAGAGTATTCCATCCCCTCTCTGATAGGGCTCGTCGTGGCAGAGGACGCTCGACCGGCCGCTTCAATCAGCAAGGTCCTCATCGCGGCTACAACCCCAGGCGCAGAGGATATGCACAGGATCCGGCCCAAGCTGGTTTCTATCCCACCAGATCACGAGACTTCAGGGGCCGCTTCAACAGAGGTGTCAACAGAGGCTTCCGCAACAACGACGCCCAGTCCTCATGTACCGATTCAACCTTTTCTCCCCTAGATTCCCTTGGGGTGCAGATTGATGCATTTCATACACAATTGGTTAAAGATCACATCAGGTACATGGGTCCTGAACACTGTTCTAGGGTATCAGATAGAATTGACATCTCTTCCGACCCAACATGCCACCCCTCCACCTCTCCATTTTTCCCGACAAGAAGAGTGTTTTATAGACTCCAAGCTGCTAGATCTTTTGACAAAACAGGCCATTGCTGTGGGAACTCTCCAGCCAGAAGGGTTTTGCAGCAACGTCTTTTTGGTTCAAAAGAAAGGAGGTGGTCAGAGATTGGTTTTAAATCTCAGAGCTTTCAATCCCTTCGTGACTTACCGACACTTCAAGATGGAGGGCGTCCATCTTCTAAGAGATCTGTTACTGGAAAAAGATTGGATGGTCCGGTTAGATCTAAAAGATACTTATCTTACAGTCCCGATCTACCCCCCTCATCAACGTTACCTTCAGTTCCAATGAAAGGACCAGTGGTTCTGGTACCAATCCTACCGTTTGGCCTCTCTTCTGCCCCTTGGGTATTCACCAAACTACTGAAACCCATGGTGACTTGATTACGAGAAATGGGAGTTCGCATGATCATTTATCTAGACAAAATGCTTCTGTTAGCACAAGATCACTCCTTGTTACTAACACATCTACAATGGACTGTGTCTCTCTTACAGAACCTAGGCTCTGTAATAAATCTCAAGAAGTCCATGACGACTCCCCCCAGCAGGTAGATTTCCTGGGATTCCAGATCAATTCAGTGTCGGCCCAATTACTCCTCCCTCCAGCCAAAATAAAATCCATCAAGAGGGAAATCAAATCGACGTTGTCAAGACAGATGGTTTCTTTGAGATCCCTAGCGAGGATTGTTGGCCTGCTGGCTTCTTCCATCCAAGCGATCTTTCCTGGGCCGCTCCACTACAGAGCGTTACAGTGCGTAAAAATTCATTATCTCCAACAGAACTTCAGCTACGATCACTCGATTGCTCTGACACTGGAAGCGCAAGAGGAGCTTCAGTGGTGGCTGACCCAAATGGAGGCTTGGAATGGCAAGGCCATTCTCGGAGTTTCTCCCGATGTAGTCATCAAATCGGATGCCAGTCGTTGGGGCTGGGGTGCAAGATGCGGAGAATTCGCTACCGGCAGTCGTTGGTCAGCACATCAACTGTCTGGAGCCATCAAGTCCATCTCCCCACTAAAGAGCAATTGTTGCATCCTTCTGCGGATGGACAATGTGTCAGCGGTGCGTTACATAAATCGCCTAGGAGGTACGAGATCTTGTCTGTTAGCCAACATAGCGCAAGAATTCTGGCATTTCTGCCTATCACAGCAGATCACGGTTCTAGCGGAATACATCCCCAGCAAAGACAACTTAGTGGCGGACTGGAATTCCAGATTCCTGAGAGACTTCATGATTGGAAGCTCCATCCTTCAATATTTCAAGAGATCATGGCTATTCGAGGCCCTTGCCTCATGGATCTGTTTGCCTCTCGTCTGAACGCTCAGCTTCCCCCGTTCTTCATCTGGAGACCGGAGCCGATGGCGCTGGGAACAGACGCTTTTCCTCATCCTTGCGGACCTCAGACGCATTATGCCTTTCCCCCCTTTGCAATGATCCCGAGAGTTGCGGCCCAAGTCCGCCACCAGTTAGCATCGTTAGTTTTAGTCACACCTCTTTGGAAGACACAATCCTGGTTTCCGACTCTCTTGGAGTTGTCAGTAGATCTACCCTTTCAACTTCCTGTATTTCCACAGCTACCCCGGGACCCAGTCGGGTCCCCCTACCTGCTGGTTCTGCAGGACCAACTGACACTCATGGTTTGGAAAATCTCAGGAGACACGAACAAATTGAGGGCCTTTCATCGGCAGCTGCCGGGTTTATACAGCAGGCTTGGGCTCCTTCCACCCGTAAACGATATTCTGCTGCATGGAAACGTTGGGTGGGTTGGTGCCTTCAACAGGAGGTGGATCCCGTGGGATCCGATTTGAAAGATGTCTTGAATTTTTTATCAGAGTGTGCAGAGTCTGGGCTATGTTACAGGTCGGTAAACAACTTTAGATCTGCTTTGTCTGCCGGACATAATCACTTAGATGGAAAACCGGTAGGTGTTCATCTGGTTGCTTGCAAATTATTGAAAGGCATAAGGGTTGCTCGATCCCCGAAACCCAGATATAACACTCTATGGGATGTTTCTAATGTGTTATCTTTATTAGAGTCTTGGCCTGAGAGTAAAGATTTATCATTAAAACAACTTTCTGCAAAACTTACCATGCTTTTATGTCTCATTTCTTGTTGGAGAGTGTCAGACGTATTGATGGAGCAAGGACTCGTAAAAGAGACTTGCTCGGAAGCAATCCTCTCGTTTAACTCACTAACGAATTATTAACAACGTGAAGAAATTAATAATTGCATTTAGAACAAAACACGCGGGACAAGGAAGCTTGCCTATGCGTTTACTAACGGCAATAACATGAACGAAGGACTAAGAACGCACTCTAACACGGGATATTTACTGCGCATGCGTCTACTTCATCTACGTAGTATGCTGTACTAACGCTTGGAGGGAAAATCTTGCGCCTGCGCTATAAAGGCTAAAATAGCCGCTTGAAAGCTCACATGCATGGCACCTGTTTAGCTGAAATAGAATATAAGTTTTATGCTAATGCAAATGCAGAAAGGGAAATAACAAATGGAATGGGTTAGAGTAAAGGTTGGTGGTATACAGTGAAATCATTTATTTTTGAGAATAACATTTTTCCTTTTTGACTTTATTATTAGTGCGTATTTGGGCCTGTCAAATTTGTCTGAGTCGAGCAGACTGACGTTGCGCCACACATGCGCCCTGGCGAAAAAGTACGAAAGATGACTAAGGACTTGTCACGCGTCCAAGGCCAGCGAAGATGTGCCCTGGGAACATGAGGGTGAAGAGTTCATATGAAGGAACTTTATTCAAGAGATTGCATCAAATTGTATTAATAAAGTTGGGAGATGTATGGGAAATGAAGTGGGGAAATAAAGTTTGAGGGGAGGAGCTATGAAACAATGGTTTAAAGAAATAAGTGAAATGTAAGCATGGTGTGACAATCATCCCCCCCTCGCCTGTCCAATCAGAGTTAGTATTTTGTAAAACTGAAACATTAATGGGTGGCACATGGCTATGGAAAGGTATAATTGAGGTAGTTTTAGTTAGTGAGTTAGCAGAGGCGATGCAGAGCTCGGGATGCTGTTGGCGTTGGGGGTGGTGCTGATACAGTGAGACACTGATGAAGAAAATCGAATGCAGAACTATCTACTTACTTTAATTGAGCTAGAAAGAAGAACGCGGAAGAACCACGAGAAGGAAGAGAGTGTCAGAGAGGGGTGCGACGCAGTCGTCGGTATTGAGAGAGGTGAAGTATCCTGTCCTGATTCCTGTCCTGAAGTCTTTGAGTTAGCGTCTTTGTTTTATGTCGTCTGGAAAATTCCCGGGGAATGAATAGCAGGTGGTGATAGAAACCACACTGCAGTGAGGTTACTCGTCTGTTGGAATAACACTGAGAAGCTAGGTATGGCTGGCAGTGTTAAAGTAGGGACTATTTTCTGTGTAAAAGTAAGAGTGGTTGATAGCAAAGAGTTCGCAAGTGAAACTTTAGGCGTTATATCACCTAGTAAGGGTAACCCTGAAGGAGTAGCAGGTTCTTCTAAGCTAGATTGACAGCAAAAGGAGTTCGCTGGTGAAACTTTGGTCTCAAATTTCCCAAAACGGGTGACACCGGAGGAGTAGCAGGTTCTCTAGAGCTTAGGTGAAGAGTAAGCGGAAGGTTTTACTCGCAGTGAAAAGAAATAAACTATTCTTTGATTTAGTGGAACAGACAGAGTAGCGAATGTTTTTATGTCGTTAATAACAAAGAATTTTAAGAAAATATCGAGAAATAAGTTTTTTGTATTCCCTTGTGAAGGGAGGGTCAGTTGCCGGAGTAGTACTGACGTCACAGTGTGCCGCGCTTGGATTGGTAGAAGCAGCGGGCGTGTGACAGGAGCAGCCTTGTAAAGGAGGGGTCAGTAGTAAGGAGCAGAACTGACGTCAGGAAAAGGCCGCGCTGGTTTTGGTCAGATCCCGGTCATGAGCCTGATTTGATTGGATAGCTAGTTAGAAGCCGCGCTAGGATTGGTGAAGAGAGGAATTGTATGCGGGATTTTGATTTGACTGTCAGTGCAAGACGTACAGGTAGAAGATTTCAAGGGTTTGCGGAATACAATTTCCTACACCGTTCTTCAAGAATGTATGGAGAGAAAAGAAAGATGTAATTTTTAAAGAAAATTAAGAATTTCTTTGTGAAGGATAAGCCTGTGTTGACTAGAGAAGGAATTCCTATTCCGCCACCGAAGACACCAGCATCTTTTATGATGATGGAAAGAGGATATCACACTTGCGTATGGTTGGAAAATTGGGTAGAATATACGAAGGATGATGGTGTGTTAGCGTTTCCTAAGAATGGTACATTTAATGGGAGGATTCTTCAAAATTTGAGATTGAAAATGAATGATTTAGAACCTAGACCTAGGTTAACTCAATATGAGGCTTTGGAAGAATGTGAGACTGAGTCATATAAAAGAGAGAAATGCAGAGGTGGAAGGTATAGAGGATTCTTTCCGAGACATTTGAATGAGACACGCGAAGGGCAGATGAAACAATGGAGGAGAGCTATGGTATCAGAAGGGTTATATCCAGTGTTGATGGCTGAGGAACAGTTTGGAGGAAAATGTAAGGAGAAAACGAAACACATGAATTCGGCAGGTTATGGTGAATTAGACGACGAGTTGTTAGAGGATATTTTAATTAAAAATCCACCACCGTATCAGGAAGCAACTAGCAAGGTTACCCCAAGTGCACCGGTAATGGGAATGCCATTAACCCCACAGATTTTACCTGAAATGTCATATAACAGAGTGTTGCAGGATCATGAAAGAGAAGCCTTGAATAACACTAGAGAAGAACTAGTTCAAAAGATAGGACAGTTAAACCTGAATACTGAAGCCTTGACAGTACCAGTGACCATTGGTCCGGTAATCCCATTGTATGGAGATAATAAAATTTGCCAGAAACCACAATCTGTGACAATTCCACTAAATAGTCCTAGAAAATAAATAATAATAGCAGATGATCAGGTTAGCGAAAGTGAGTCAATTATTTCACTAATGGATCTCCCTAATGTGGAACCTCTGACGGAAACTCCAAAGAGAGTTACGCCTATGAATTTGAGAGAAAGAAGACCTTTGGTTCCGGCTGGAACTAGAGGCGCAACAGTAGTCACCTCTGAAGAAATAGAAAGGTGGGCTCAGGAAAGAGATAATCAGAACCCGATACCAAAGATTTTAGATATCAGCAGATTGAAAGTGGAATTAGAAGAGATGATGACAGGATGTGTGGGCACAGAAAGATTGAACGCTTACAACGATGAGGAATTATTATTTTTATGTAAGAATATAACAAGGAGAGCAAGAGTATTTCATGAGAGATTGACTGAAGTTGCTTCAGAGATTGGAATAGACATAGGAAAATCGAAGTTGTTGCGAAAACCATATTGAGTGGACTTTACTGATAAAGATTTAGAAAGTGTAAATGCTTCTGGAAAGAGACTACAGATAAAAGAATTAATGAACATTTTGCGAAAATGGGGAGACATTGATAAATGGAGAATTAGATGGATAAGAAAGAAAGAGGAAGTACAAGCGAGAGAAGCAGCAGCTGCATTTCTAGTAAGAGAATCAAGCAAGACAGAAAAATTGTGCCCAATGAGAGAAGTTCCAGGAGGTGGATATGTTCATGTTCCTTGGAGTAGACAAGATATTTTATCATTTACAAATGATTTTCCAAAGCTGAGAGAGAAACCGGTTCAGTGGTACAAACAGGTAGAGAGATTTGTGAAGGTTTCAAAGGTTTTATTGAAAGACTTGGATGGTCTATTTGATATAGTGGTACCTGCTGATTTATGGACAGAATGTAAAATTACAATTGACTGGCCTAATGAGGAGTATGCTAGAGATGCAAAAACAGGAGCCCCTTCGGAGGAAGTGATGAAAAAGTATCACAAAGTAATTACGTATTTGAAAGGAAAAATTCCTCCTAAAGAAACCAATTGGGTAAAAATAGATAGAACAACACAAGAACCAAATGAATCTGTACATGCGTACTATGAACGGTTATTGCAGGTGTTTAAGCAGTATAGTGGTTTTGAGAATATTGGTGACAAAGATATGGGACATTTTGTGTATCGGTTTGTATATGGTTTGAAATCAGAAATCAGTCAGATGATACAGCAGCACATGTTGTGTTGGCAAAGCAAGACAGTGGATGAGATTCTAAAGTACGCAAAATATTGCGGAGATGGCATTGAGACCAGGCGTAGGAAGCTAAAGGAGAAAATGATGTGGGCACAAGTTAAATTGGCAGAACAGCAAGAGGAGAAAACAAATTACCAAAATAATAATTAAGTGAAAGAACAGAGTCACAATAATCAAGGAGCGAGTGGTAGTAAATATAAGGGAAGAATGGACAGAGAAGAAGCGAAAAAGAAGTTTCCTTGTCATGCGTGCGGAAAGCTTGGACATTGGAAGAACGAGTGTAAGAGTACTCAGAATAATAATAATAATAATGGGACAAATCAAAATTTAATCCCACAGATGCAGAATGAAGTACTTATGAATCAGCAGCAGCAGGTAGTTACTCCACAATATCAGGTGCCACCAGCTCCTATGCCAAATTTTGTGAACCATCAAAGTTTCAGTGCAAACACCGGATTTCAAGGAGAAAGTGGTAAGAATAATAGAACAATTACACAATATTTTTTACAGAATGATGAAGAAAATTCAGATGCCGCACAATGACGGTGCCTGAGGGGGGAGGAAGAGGAGTGCGTGCTTGGCGCATCCTTGCCGGTAGATCAGTCAGGTCCATTTGTTGATGGGAGAGTAGAGGGTAAAGACATTACTTTCCTATTGGATACTGGTGCTACCAGGTCTACTGTGAGAACAGCAGACATCCCAAACCTACCCCTCTCGGGAGAATCAATCCAAGTTGTAGGCGTGTCCAACCAACAGATTAGAACCCCAATCACAAAGCCAATGGAGGTGCACATTGGGAACTTCAAAGAAATGCATCGATTTGTAGTTTGCGATTCCAGTCCAGTAAATCTGTTGGGAAGAAATCTTTTGTGCAAGATGAATTGCACGATCTATTGTACACCGGATGGTGTCGCTTTCCAAACCCCTGATGAAGATGTTGTTTACAAGATGATGTTGGCCAAACAAGGAACAGAAGTAGATGAAATGTTTTCATTAATAACTGAGAATGAATTGCCAGAAGAGTTAAGAACCACAGTTGATCCAGAAGTTTGGGATTTTACAGGAAAAGACATTGGGCTAATGACAAATATAGACCCAGTTAAAGTGACAGTGAAAGAAGGTGCAGTGTATCCAAACACCCGACAGTACAAAATGAGTCCAGAAGTAAAAGCAGGAATTATTCCAGAAATTGAACGAATGGTTAAACAGGGTATTTTAAAAGAAGTGATGGGTAGTCCCTGCAATTTGCCAATAATGGGACTAAAAAAGCCTAGCGGAAAGATTTACGGAAAATAAATAAAATTGTGGTGCCATGTTGCCCAATAGTGCCAAATCCAGCAGTGATCCTTTATCAGATACCCTGGAATGCAGGCTGGTTTACACTAATTGATTTGTGCCAAGCATTCTTTTCTATTCCCTTGCACCCAGACAGCCAGTATCTTTTTACGTTTAAGTTTGAGGATCATATTTACGCATGGTGTCGAGTTCCTCAAGGGTACACAGAGAGTCCTTCAATTTTTAATCAGATTTTGAAAAAGTGGTTAGAATCATTGATTATGCCTGGAAAATCTGTTTTGGTCCAGTACATTGATGACCTACTGGTGGCATCAAGAACACGCGAAGATTGTGTTACAGACACAATTGCATTGCTGAATCATTTGGCTGAAGGAGGACACAAGGTGTCTCCAGAAAAATTTCAATTTTGTCAACGAGAAGTTAGATATTTTGGGCATAAAATAGAAAGAGGAGTTAGAAAAGTGACACCGGAAAGAATAAAAATAATCAAAGAAATGCAATTGCCACAGACTCAAAGAGAAATGAGAATGTTCCTAGGGGTGGTTGGATATTGTAGGCAATGGATTAATGGTTTTTCAATGTTAGCAAAACCATTAATACAGATGATCCGGAAAAGAGCAAAAGATCCGATTGATTGGAATGATGACTGCATAGAGGCATTTGTGAAACTAAGAAACTGTTTGTGTGAGGCTCCTGCTTTGGGCATGCCTGATTATTCAAAAGACTTTGCTTTATTTTGTTGTGAGAGAGAAAATTGTGCACTTTCAGTCTTAACACAGAGACATGGATTGAGTCGACGTCCAGTGGCATATTTTTCAGCTACATTGGACACAGTGGCTTCAGCATTGCCTGGCTGCTTAAAAGCAGTAGCTGCTACTTGTATGAGTCTGGAGCAAAGTGAGTCGATAGTGATGGGACATCCGGTAAAGGTTTTTGTTCCACACTCAGTTGAGATTCTTTTGACAAGAACAAGAACACAGCACCTCACCCCTAGTCGTTTGACAAAGTATGAAAGAGTGATTTTGGGAGCTGAGAACGTGACTGTGATAAGGTGCACGATCATGAACCCAGCTACCCTATTACCAGACCCCTGCAATGAAGAAGTAAAAGATGAAAGTGATCATGATTGTTTGGACGTGACTGAGTTATGCACGAAGCCCCACCCGGACATAAAAGAGTCACCTTTGAAAGAGGCTGACCATGAGTTATTTGTAGATGGTTCCTGCCTTAGGACACAAGGAGGACTAAGTGCTGCATATGCTGTTTGTAAAGTATCTGGGGTAATTGAAGCATCCTGTTTACCTGGGGTCAAGTCTGCACAAGTAGCTGAATTGGTTGCCTTAACAATGGCATGCAAAAAGGGGAAAAATTGGAGAATAACCATATTTACCGACAGTCAATATGGGTTCGGGGTTGTGCATGACTTCGGCCAGCTCTGGATGCAGAGGGGATTTCTGACTTCTTCAGGATCCCCCATCAGAAATAGCAAAAATGTGAAGGATCTGTTGGAAGCATTACAATTGCCAAAAGAGATAGCAGTTGTAAAATGTGCTGCACATCGGTCAGGAAATGACTATGTGACTGCTGGCAATAAATATGCTGACCAAGTGGCTAAATACTGTGCTAAAAATACAGTGGCCATAAACCGAAAAATTGAAACGAGTGAAACCAGATGCCAACTTATGCTTTTCTCAGTACCAGAAACATGGGATGAGATTAGACAATTGCAGGAAGAAGTTGAGGAAAAAGAAAAGGAAATTTGGATAAAAGCATCTTGTACAAAAAGACCACATGATGAAGTATGGGTGTATTTAGATGGAAGACCAGTCATGCCAGATTGTTTACTTTCAAAAATGGCGAGAGTGTATCATGGAGCAACACACATAGGGAGAGATTCAATGATCAGGCTATTTAGACAAAGTTGGTATAATCCGAAGTTCAGGGTAATCGCAGAGAGCCTTTGCCAAAGATGCTTAACCTGTCAACAGCAGAACCAAGGTAGAAAGACAGTGGTAAGCTGGGGAAAGATCGGAAAGGCAGAAGGGCCCTTCACCAGGTTACAGTTAGATTTTATTGAATTACCCCCATGCAATGGACTGAAATATATACTTGTCATAGTATGCCTTTTCTCAAGATGGGTGGAAGCCTATCCCACTCGAAGAAATGACAGTCTTACAGTTGCCAAATTGTTGTTGAGGGAATTGGTTCCGCGATTTGGTTTTCCAGTCACTTTGGAATCAGATAGAGGCCCTCATTTTAATATTGAAATAATTTGATTAATCTGTGCTGCATTTGAACAAAAACTGCACTGTGCTTATCGTCCAGAGGCTTCTGGAATCGTTGAGCAAATGAATGGCACAATCAAGTCAAGATTGGGAAAGGTGTGTGCATCCACAAAACTAAAATGGCCAGATGCATTACCTCTTGTACTAATGGGCCTCAGAAGTATTCCAAACAAAAAAACAGGAATGAGCCCACATGAGGTTCTCATGGGAAGAGCCATGAGACAGGCATTTATTCCTGGGAATAAGTTAATGAGTATAACTGATGATCTGGTATTGGACTATTGCAAAGGATTGGCTGAAATTATGCGTTCTATCTCTCACCAGGTTGGAGAAGACGTAGTTGAAAGACAGCCAGACCAAGCGCATGATTTGAATCCTGGAGATTGGGTGCTAGTGAAGAAACACGCAAGAAAGTCGTGCCTAGCACCAAGGTGGGACAAACCGCGACAAGTCATACTAGTCACTACCACAGCAGTGAAGTGTGCAGGTTTGCCCAATTGGATTCATGCCAGCCATACCAGAAGAGTCCCGAGCCCATCAGAACAACAAGAGCAACCACTGACTGAACAGGCTGAAGTGTCAGGAGTTGTAAACTGTGAAATCGAAGAATCTAGAGTAATAGATACTGAAAGACAACCATATGACGAACAGCCAAGTTCAAGTCAGGAAGATTGGATACCAGTGATTGAAATTGTTGATGATGTCATTGAAACCAGAAGAAGAACAGAACTGAAAAGACAGGAAAGTTGTCAGGAAAAGACAGGGGAAGAAGAACACACTCAGGGGGAAAATAAAAAAGACATCTACGAACCTGAGGAGGGAAAAATAGAAGAACACGTTCAGGCAGAAGAAGAAAGCTTTGAAATAAGACCTGAACAGGTTCAGATAGAATTAGAAGAACAAGCTCAGGAAGAAGAACAAAATACGGTAAGACCTGAGCAGGTGGAAGTAAGAGAATGTACAAGCACAGAAAACAGAGAAACAGAACAGATTTTGCCTAGAATAAATTAAATAAAAAGAACTTTACAAAGAGATAAGGAAGGTGAAAACGCAGTGCAAATCAAAAGAATCAGAAAGGGAGACAATTGGCCAACTGGAGTAAAGAAACTAAAATATCACTTGAGAAAATCTAAAAGGAAACCAGAACAAGTAAACGAAGTTACAAGTCAAACACAATCTAAACAAACTTTGGCAAAGTTAACTCGGAAAAGTCCAAGATTGAGAAACTTAAACAGGAGATATAAGGCTCCTGAATGGACTTACGTCATACTCGAAGAATTTGAATCACTAGATCTGACTGATGAAACAAAAGAAATTCATATTGTTCAGATTGGTGAAAGCAAATTAAGGCCTCCTTAAGAACAAAAAGGAAAGTCAAACTGACAAAGAAAAGATAAGAGAAAAGAAATTTTCTCAAGAATAAAATGGCAGAAATTGAAGTTACCGGGAAACCAAACTGTGGATTAAAAAGAAAGTGTTTTAGATTTTGTTTTTGTAGTATTTTATTAGCAGTATTAGGGTGGTTATTCCTAACAGTAGGAGTACCTTTGTTAATGAAAACAAGTGACAAAAATAATACAGATACTAATGTTAAGGTAGATAGAATAAAAGACACCGAAATAGAAATAGGGGTAGAAGATGAAGTAAACTATCATAATGAATCAGACTATAATACGTCCTCTAATGTGTTTATTAAATTGTTATTTCAATATGTTAGCACTATGGAGATTAATAATTGCTACGTGTGTATGAAGTTACCATCATCAGTATCAGAAGGGATGACATATCACCATATACCTTTAACGTATGGTGTGTCATGTAGTATTTTGTCTAGTTTATTTTATGCTACAGGGAGACTTCAGTATTTTTATTCGAATCTAGATATAGTATTTTCTAAATTACCTATTAGAAAGAATATGAATCCAGTGGCTAGTAGCAACAAGCATTGGCATAGCCAATAGGTCTCGCTTTTGGGACCTTATAAGTATTTATTTATGCAGCACAATATCCTTGGTGCAACAACATCAACCGTTGCATGGCTAAACACTTATAAGGTCCCCAAGGCGAGACCTATTGGCTATGCCAATGCTTGTTAGGCCTAACTATTGTGGCGTGGGTGGGTAGTATCTTTGTAGGGAACAGATCTTAATACGACTAGTGCCACACAACAGCAGCTTTAATGGGAAGGGATGCAGTGGATGCGTTGACCGGGGATTGGTGATCAGGTCCCCGCCACCTTTGAACCACTAAATCCTATGAGGTTCTGCCATGGGGGCTCACCTTGACCTGCCCTCTTGCTCTTTCAGGCCCTTTCTAGTACCTTCTAAGGAGGCAATTGCCCCCTCCCCGGGTACGGGCCCCACCCGCAACAGGGTATTAACCCAACACACCCTCAGTGGCCCACCTTCACCCCTCTGTCTTTAAAACACACACACAAACACAATTAACTTTTATTCAGCTTGGCAATACCATTTGCTATAATTTGATCGTGTACTGCATCTTGCAGGTGATAATGTTGGTCAGAAATACAACTGATTTGTGGGACGATGAGGGGTCGTGGAGTGATTTTTTCTTTTTTTCGGTCTCAGTATTCTATTGTGATAGTAGACTCTGCTGGAGTTAAAGTGTTGTGAGGGGGGAGGATGCTTGCGCATGCGCATTGAGGGTGGTCTGCGGTCTGGAGGCCACGTTACGGATATGGGGGGTTTAAGAAAACAATGGGTGAGATTAAGTCCGTGTATGGTGAGGAGTGAGTACATTAGTGAGGTAAATAAGTGGCGCGTTCGAGAGGTGGAAGGATTCCAGGTGCTGTGAAGTGCATTAAAGACAGATTGCTCGGAGAGCTTTTGTGAGGCCTACTAGTTTGGTGCAGCCTTCCCCCTAATTGTCCTGCGTGACCGAGCAGGAAGGAAGTCCCTTTGAACCGCTTCCTGTTGTTCTCCGACCCTGGACCACACTCCTCCGCCCACCATAAAACCATTAGAAGTTGGTGCCTGTCCTGTCTGCCTGCATCCCTTGCAGCCCCAGACCGTGCATGCTCCCGGAAGGGCGGGGGGCACGGGATCCTTTTGAAGGAGAGAAGAGGTGTGCGGGGTGGGGGAGGACTCCAGCAGTTGGCTCTCAGGGGCACAAGGCCATTTCCGAGAGGGTCCTGTGCATGACAAAAGAGGAGGCGACTGCTTGAGGGGGCTTTGATCTGCTGCCTTCCTTCCACCTGTCCTACGCCTCGGAGGGGGCAGCATTGCACCTGCCTACCTGTTCTCAGAAGAGAGAGCTGAGGCCCTCGGGCGGGCCTGTGCGGGAGGTAAAGGATCCCGCTGAACTTGCATATCCTCGCGTTTGCCTCAATAAAATCCCCATGCCATCAATATATGATCAATATATGAAACAAGAGAGGAGCGGGGCGAGCGAGCGCGGCAGCCTGCAGAGCTGACCAGACGCTCGTAGCGCCGTGGCCTTTGCTCTGTGATTACGCGCAGGGCAGGCATGTGTTTCCAATTATCGCGCCTGCGTCTGGGCACGATAATGGGAAACAGATGTCGGCCCTGCGCGCGTAACCGCAGGAAAAAGGCCACGACGCACGAGCGTCTGGTCAGCTTTCTGAAGCCGCTTACTATAAGTCTCGCAAGCAGCGCATGCGCTGCTCTAGGCTCGACCTAAAAATGCACAATTTATGGGTGAATTTTTCATAACAATGAGTTCAATAGATTTAGTACAAGCACAAAAAGATAATCTAACATGTACATTAAGAAAAGAAGAAAAATATTTTTTAGATTTAGTAGAAGAAAGGAGACAGGATTTAATAAAGAAGGCAACTGAACAGAAAACTCATGTACCTCCATGGGTCGGGAAGGAGGGAATCTATGCAAATGGCAAGGCTCATGCTGCGATGTCCCTGGATTTTGTGAAAAGGGGAAAATTCTGCCTCCATAGATTAAAGACAGATTATAACAATAATTGCATTGGTTCCAGTGAATGTGAACACAACTTCCTAATTTTAGGAGGGTGGGGACTAAAAGGGGGAACTGATCCTGTGTTTCCAGGAGTTTATTATGTTTGTGGGAGCAATGCCTATTATAGGTTACCTGCAAGATGGTACGGGAGCTGCTAGTTTGGAATAGTGTTTCCAAAAATTTATCATGTAGATAAAATCAGTGGAACCAATGGAAATTCTAATGGATTAACACGTAGAAGAAGAGCTAGTTTCTCTGAAATTGTAGGAGACATTTTTAGTGCATTGATACCCTCAGTTGGAGTCATTCTGAATTCACAGAAAATTTGTAAGTTATCAACCATAGTTGATCGTCTTTATACAGACACTGCAGGAGGATTCTTAATGATTAACACAGAGATGGTTGCGATCAGGTCTATGGTTTTACAGAACCGTCTTGCTCTTGATATATTGTTAGCAAAAGAAGGTGGAGTCTGTGGCATGTTGAAAATTCAACACTGCTGCACTTATATTCCGGACAAGAGCAGAGAAATTAAAGGATCTATTGAAAACATTACAAGAATGCATAAAGACTTGACCCAACTGGAGGTTGACAGTGTATGGGGAAGACTAACAAAAAGTATAACATCAATAGGGAAATGGTTTGTTGGTTTTGGGAAGGGTTTTCTAGGTCAAAGAATAATACCATTAGTCATGATAATAACAGTAGTGATGATAATAATGATTACATATAAGTGTTGTAGGAGAGGTAGGAAGGAGAAAGTACATTTTGAAAGAAAAGGAAAAGGACAGAAACGCAAAAGAAAACATAATGAAATACAGCTGGAAGAAATGAAAGGCAGATTATATAAGAAGATGAGAGATTTAGAAGGAAACGAGTTTATTGATGAAGATTTGAGAGGAGAAATAGAGAAAACTGAGAAGTGTTAAAGTTGGTATCTGGGATGGGATGGGTAATTTTGTGATGGCTTAATATGCCATCAGAGAGGGGATTGATGGAGCAAGGACTCGTAAAAGAGACTTGCTCGGAAGCAATCCTCTCGTTTAACTCACTAACGAATTATTAACAACGTGTTTGTAATTAATAATTGCATTTAGAACAAGACACGCAGGACAAGGAAGCTTGCGTATGTGTTTACTAACGGCAATAACATGAACGAAGGACTAAGAACGCACTCTAACACGGGATCTTTACTGCGCATGCGTCTACTGCATCTATGTAGTATGACGTACTAACGCTTGGAGGGAAAATCTTGCGCCTGCCCAATAAAGGATAAAATGGCCGCTTGAAAGCTCACATGCATGGCACCTGTTTAGCTGAAATAGAATATAAGTTTTATGCTAATGCAAATGCAGAAAGGGAAATAACAAATGGAATGGGTTAGAGTAAAGGTTGGTGGTATACAGTGAAATCATTTATTTTTGAGAATAAAATTTTTCCTTTTTGACTTTATTATTAGTGCGTATTTGGGCCTGTCAAATTTGTCTGAGTCGAGCAGACTGACGTTGCGCCACACATGCGCCCTGGCGAAAAAGTACGAAAGATGACTAAGGACTTGTCACGCGTCCAAGGCCAGCGAAGATGCGCCCTGGGAACATGAGGGTGAAGAGTTCATATGAAAGAACTTTATTCAAGAGATTGCATCAAATTGTATTAATAAAGTTGGAAGATGTATGGGAAAGGAAGTGGGGAAATAAAGTTTGAGGGGAGGAGCTTTGAAACAATGGTTTAAAGAAATAAGTGAAATGTAAGCATGGTGTGACGATCATCCCCCCCTCGCCTGTCCAATCAGAGTTAGTATTTTGTAAAACTGAAACATTAATGGGTGGTATAATTGAGGTAGTTTTAGTTAGTGAGTTAGCAGAGGCGATGCAGAGCTCGGGATGCTGTTGGCGTTGGGGGTGGTGCTGATACAGTGAGACGCTGATGAAGAAAATCGAATGCAGAACTATCTACTTAATTTAATTGAGCTAGAAAGAAGATCGCGGAAGAACCACGAGGAGGAAGAGAGTGTCAGAGAGGGGTGCGACGCAGTCGTCGGTATTTAGAGAGGTGAAGTATCCTGTCCTGATTCCTGTCCTGAAGTCTTTGTCTCCTGATCTATCCCGGGGGACCCTTACCAGCCCTTTGGCCAGAGGGTTTGGTCTTCACACCATTCTTGGTAATTATAAAACTCATCGTATTGATAGATGTTCTTGTCTCTCTGTCCTCTTCTTTCTGAGCATAGTTATTGTGTGAATCTGAATCACTAAATACATATCAGGGATTTGATTGGATTGACACTCTTGCGAATGAGGGTGTTTGTACTGAAACGATTGAGATGGTTCACAAACAACTAATTTAGATAAAGATTTTAAAACTTCCCGAGTCTGTGATTATTTCATTTTTTTTAATCAAGAAATGTTTTATAAGTTATGTTAATTATCACCATCAACTAGTTCCACCTAATGGTCTATTGACCAGAGGAAAGAACTAATTGATCAGTGAAAGGTTTAGTTAGGGAAAGAAATAACTGGACCTTGAAGTATGAGAAGCATAAACTAAAAGTTCCGGCGGTCTACTTGCTGTTATTGTGGAAGTAGTTATATGGGCCCAGGTGTGTATATGGTAGTGGAGTATCTGTTGTTAGTACACCGCTGGATCAGTATGTGCGCTTGACCTAGCACATGGTGTATCATTCATTATATCCAGGAGAACTAAGACTATGTCACGTACAATTGACTAGCCTGCATTTCCTCACAATGACAAGCTATGTGTGTTTACATGTTTAAAAACGTATGAAGAACGTACTTTGTCCCACAGAGCCGGGCCTTTGCTTTTGTCAATTCAAAAACCTTTCCGCCCGGTATCGGCGGCTACGTTAGCTCGTTGGGTTCGATGAGTCATGGCTGAAGCTGGTATAGATGTTTCTGTGTATGGTGCTCATTCGACTAGGGGCGCGACGGCGTCCAAAGCCTTAGTTATGGGCTCCAGGCTAGAAGATATTCTTAAAACAGCTGATTGGTCATCTGACTCAATGTTTATTTTTTTTATTATAAACCGATTGTTCATGTTTCTTCTGTTGTGGTTGGTCAGCTTTGAACCAGCATAATCTGAGCCTCCGGTTCTGCCATAGAATAGAAAATGTTCCAGCATATGCGACAAGAATTTTAGATTCTATTAAGGACACAGAGGCGAGGATTATCCCACCCGGTGGGACAAGTATGTATGGTTCTTAACTGCCATGATGTCATATGATATGCATTTTGAGATAATTGTTTTTTCCCTCCCTTGATATGATAAGGTTCTTGG
Organism: Calotriton arnoldi; assembly: GCA_963921515.1. Taxonomy (NCBI): domain Eukaryota; kingdom Metazoa; phylum Chordata; class Amphibia; order Caudata; family Salamandridae; genus Calotriton; species Calotriton arnoldi. The sequence continues at coordinate 1,033,094 of CAWUFW010002537.1, forward strand.
GTTCTATGATTTTCAAAACTTGTTTCTGATTTCAGGAACGAATTCCAAGCAGAGCTGAATCTGAAGTTTCAATGCCGGTTGGCGATCTCTGTGCTACTTATGGATAAGTTGTCTCTTCTGGGACCTGTTTTGAAGTTGCTCTCCATTGAGAGCGGGAACTGTATCCTGTTTGACTTACACTAAAGAAGACTGCTCGTTGCAAAGAAAGAGGCAGTAAGATGGTGCCTCGATATTTTGTAGACATTGGACTGTCCCATGAGGCGTGGTTCAAAGCCTCATGGGATTTGTAGTGTTTAAATGTTTTACTGTTTTTTGATTGGCTGCTGTTAAAGTGAGTAGTAAAAATTGAGAAGCATAATCCTTGCCTCCAGGTCCTTAATAGAATCCGCATATCCTGGAAAATTTTCTATTGACAGACCTCTGGAGTGGATACAAAAACGTACTTCCGGTTCTGTCCTCGCGTTTCATTTTGGCGGGGAAGACACTGACACATCTTGCGTGACTGCCGCAGTGCCTCGGATTAATGTCCTTTGCTGAAAGGGGTATTATTTCTATAATTATGTCTGCACGCAAAGGCGCCTGCTCAGTGGTTTGTGGGATACTTTATTACTCGCCGCCGCGCAACACTCAGCGTCTAAGCCTCTCGATAAGGGTTTCCCGTGGCTTCTCTTCTCTAGGGTGACCTCTTTCATTCCCTCAGCCAGGCGGATATTGAAAGTATATGCGGGAAGGGAGCACGGGAGGGGAAGCAGGGAGCACACTGCCGGCATCTCAGCAGCAAAGGGTCAGCTTTGCATTTTGGTAAGTGCAGTTAATGATAATTTCAATAACTCACATGTAAGGAAGCTTCGCCATATTCACCAGCTGCTTGCGTCTTTGGCAAATGATCAAAGTGCGGGTGCAGGATCTATGCATGCGACACTATGTAAAGCCAGCCGCCATGGAAACCAAAATCAGCTCTGTCAAAAGTGTCCATACTAGCCCCCGACTGCAGGAGGGCATAATTGGATCCAGACACCTCTTACTCCTCCTCTGAAAGCAATACCCACCGGCAATATGCCAGAGTGGCAGAATGGCCAGTCCACCATTTTAGTGCATGCTCTAAAAGCATGCACAAGCACAAAACACAGGAAACTGTCACAGTTTGTCATAGACTGCTCACATGATCTGTGGCAAAAAATCACAGGCCTCTGCTACCACAACAACTGTCACGACCCCATCTTCGCGGCAGAAAACAGCGTCCAATTCAGCCACACAACGCAGCCGCCATGGACCGACCACCACTGCGTACACTTCGCCATCAACAAACCCAAGGCACCCAAACCAGCCCCACGCCCACCACGAAGGAACTGGAGCAAAGTTACCGACGAGCAACTTAACTCCACTCTCACCCGAGACAACCACACCTGGGCACCCAACGCAAACGACGCAGCCAGAGAACTCCACACCTGGATCTCCAACTACGCAGACGAGCTCGCCCTGCTACGCAACCCCGACAGACAACGCCCCAGGAAAGCCGCCTGGTTCACCACCGCTCTCCAAGAAGCCAGACGTACCTGCAGACGCCTGGAGAAGAACTGGAGAAACACCAAGACAACCGAAAACCACACCACCTACAAGGACGCCATGACGGACTACCACAACCAGATCAGAGCCACCAAGAGGAACTTCATCCACAACAAAATCCTGGCCAACTCCACCAACTCCAAGGAACTTTTCAGTGTCATTCAAGAATTCACTAACCCACACAGCGAAGCCACAGACATCACCCTATCCCAAGACCTCTGCGACAAGCTTGGAACCTATTTCCACCTCAAGATCAAAAACCTCTACGACAACTTAATCGACCATCCACCAGGTGCCACAGACGGCCCCCCGCCCCCCAGAAACACCAGCCAGCCCACCATCTCCAATTGGACACCGATCACGGCCGAAGACACCGCCTCAACCATGAAAAGCATCCACTCGGGGGCCCCCACCGACCCCTGCCCCCCTCACATCTACCACAGAGCCGCGGCCGCCATCGCACCCGAACTACAACGCACCATCAACACCACCTTCAAAACAGGCACCTTCCCAGACGACTGGAAACGTGCAGATGTCAGACCCCTGCTCAAGAAGCCCACAGCTGACCCCACCGACCTCAAGAACTATCGGCCCATCTCGCTCCTCCCCTTCGCAGCCAAAGTTGCAGAGAAAACAGTCAACAGGAAACTGACACGATTCATTGAAGAGAACGCCGTCCTCGACCCGTCCCAATCCGGATTCCGAAGCAACCACAGCGCAGAGACCGCCCTACTCGCCGCCACAGATGACATCCGCACCCTCCTGGACCAAGGCCACTCCGCAGCCCTCATCCTACTCGACCTATCAGCGGCCTTCGACACCGTCTCCCACCGCACACTAGTCGCCAGACTACACGACGCAGGCATACAAGGAACAGCCCTGGACTGGATCCGATCATTCCTCACCGGAAGAAGCCAAAGGATCAGACTCCCATCCTTCCTCTCCGACCCCACGAAAATCACCTGCGGAGTCCCACAGGGTTCATCACTGAGCCCCACCCTCTTCAACATCTACATGGCCCCCCTCGCAGTCATCGTCTGACAACACGGCCTCAACATCGTATCCTACGCCGACGACACCCAGCTCATCCTCTCCCTCACCAAAGACCCCACCACTGCCAAACTCAACTTCCAGAAAGGAATGCAAGACGTCGCAGTCTGGATGAGCAACAGCTGCCTGAAGCTCAAAGCCGAGAAGATAGAAGTCCTCGTCCTCTGTACCACCCCTTCTGCATGGGACAGCACCTGGTGGCCGACCGCCCTCGGAGGCCCACCTACCCCCTCAGACCACGCCAAGAACCTCGGCATTGTACTCGACTCATCACTCACCATGAACCCACAGGTCAACGCCGTCACCTCCAGCTGCTTTAACACCTTCCGCATCCTCCGCAAGACCTTCAAGTGGATCCCCCCTGAGTCAAGGAAGACAGTCACCCACGCACTCATCACCAGCAGACTGGACTATGGAAACGCACTCTACGCCGGCATCAACAAGTCCCTACTCCGCAAACTCCAGACAATACAGAACACCGCCGCCAGACTCGTCCTCGGCATCCCCCGCCACGAACACATCAGCCAACACCTACGAAGTCTCCACTGGCTCCCCGTGGAGAAAAGAGTCACTTTCAAAATCCTCACTCATGCCTACAAATGCCTACACAACAACGGACCCAAATACTTCAACGACAAAATCAACTTCCACGTACCCAAAAGAAACCTCCGATCTTCCAACCTCGCACTGGCCGAAACCCCGCACATCCACAGAGCCAGAGCAGGCGGAAGATCCTTCTCTCACATTGCAGCCAAGACCTGGAATGAGCTACCGGCAGACATCAGACGCGCCCCCTCCCTGAACACCTTCAGGAAGACCCTCAAGACCTGGCTCTTCGGCTAAACAGATCTGCGGACCCCCCCTCAGCACCTTGAGACCCTCACGGGTGAGTAGCGCGCTTACAATTCCCTGATTGATTGATTGATTGATTGACAGAGGACTGGATCCTCAGCAGACAGGAGAGCTTGCTGAAAAACACCTGGGGCCGTATTACAATAAGTGCCCCGGCAGCGCAACGGGTGTTTGCATCTGCTTTGCGTGCCCCCGGGGCACTTTGGTATTACAGAAGGGGCGCAGACACTTGTGCGTCCCTTTTAGTAATACCGATACCTCTGGCACACTTAACCCCTTCGCTGCTAGGCCTTTTCCCCCCCTGTGCTAAACCTTTTTTTGGCTATTTGGGGTAGGTCGTGCTTAGGCCCCTGTAACTTTTTGACCACATAAGGTATCCACGCCAAATTTGCGTCCTTTTTTTCCAACATCATGGGAATTCTAAAGGTACCCAGGGTTTGTGGATTCCCCTGGAGGGGACCCAGAAATTAGCCAAAATACAGCTAAATTGTTTTTTTTTTTTTTTAAATGGGAAAAAAGGGCTCCAGATGAAAGCGTCTGGTTTTTTCCCTGCAAATGGTATCAAAAAAGGGGTTGTGGTGCTGAAATCACCGTCTTCCCAGCTTTCAGGGACGAGCAGGCTTTTGTCAGAAAACCAACATTTTTTACACAGTTTTGGCATTTTTCTGGGACATAACCTATTTTTGCTATTTTTTGTGCTTTCAACCTCCTTCCAGTTAATGGTAGAAATGGGTATGAAAGCACTAATGGATCCTGGAAAGCTATACATTTTAGAAAAGTAGACAAAATTCTGAATTCAGCAAGGGGTCATTTGTGTAGATCCTTCAAGGTTTCTTTATAGAAACTGACAGTTAAATATAGGAAAAATTGAAAATTAGTTGAAAAAAACAGCCATTTGTGTCAACGTTTTCACCTGTAACTTTTTCTAATTATGACAGCTGTTTGAAAGCAATATACCGTTACATCCGCTGGACCTTTCTGGTTGTGGGGATATATAGGACTTGTAGGTTCACCAAGAATCCGACGAACCCAGAGCCAATAACTGAGCAGTGACTTGCAATGATTTTTTATTATATACCGGGTATATAGCAATTATTCTGGGAAAATGTACACATGGAAAAATCGGTATGAAAGACACCTATGTATTTCTGAAATGGGAACAAAATATAGAGTTTAAAACAGTAGATATTTGCACATTTCCGAAATTGGGAATACCCATACTAGCATGAGAATTATAGGACATTTTTCAAAATGACTTCTTTTTTACACATTGTCTTTCATTTGGAAGGCAGGAATGCATCGAAAGTCAATAGGTAATAACAGGTGCTCTACCATTTTGTGTTACCCTAAGTCTCCCGATAAAAATGGTACCTCACTTGTGTGGGTAGGCCTAGTGCCCGCGACAGGAAACGGCCCAAAACGCAAGGTGGACACACCGCATTTTCACAGTGAAAAATGACCCCTTTTTTGCAAAGTGCCTAGCTGTAGTTTTTTAACCCTAGCTCCGCCGGCACCTAGGGAAACCTAGAAAACCTATACATTTTTGAAAACTAGACACCCAGGGGAATCCAGGATGGGGTGACTTGACTGGCTCTCACCAGGTTCTGTCACCCAGAATCCCTTGCAAACCTACAAAATTGTCAAAAAAACCACATTTTCCTCACATTTCTGTGGTGCAAAGTTCTGGAATCTGCGTGGATCCACAAAATTCCACCCACCCCGTGTTTCCTAAAGTCTTCCGAGAAAAATGGTACCTCACTTGTGTGGGTAGGCCTAGTGCCCGGGACAGGAAACGGCCCAAAACGCAAGGTGGACACACCACATTTTCACAGTGAAAAATGACCCTTTTTTTGCAAAGTGCCTAGCTGTAGTTTTTGAACTCTAGCTCTGACGGCACCTAGGGAAACCTAGTAAACCTATACATTTTTGAAAACTAGACACCCAGTGATATCCAGGATGGGGTGACTTGACTGGCTCTCACCAGGTTCTGTTACCCAGAATCCCTTGCAAACCTAAAAAAGTGTAAAACAAAAAACACATTTTCCTCACATTTCTGTGGTGGAAAGTTCTGGAATCTGCGTGGATCTACAAAATTCCACCCACCCCGTGTTCCCCAAAGTCTTCCGAGAAAAATGGTACCTCACTTGTGTGGGTAGGCCTAGTGCCCGTGACAGGAAACGGCACAAAACGCAACGTGGACACACCACATTTTCACAGTGAAAAATGACCCTTTCTTTGCAAAGTGCCTAGCTGTAGTTTTTGACCCCCTAGCTCTGCCGGCACCTAGGGAAACCTAGTAAACCTATACATTTTTGAAAACTAGACACCCAGGGGAATCCAGGATGGGGTGACTTGACTGGCTCTCACCAGGTTCTGTTACCCAGAATCCCTTGCAAACCTAAAAAAGTGTTAAAAAACCCACATTTTCCTCACATTTCTGTGGTAGAAAGTTCTGGAATCTGCGTGGATCTACAAAACTCCACCCACCCCGTGTTCCCCAAAGTCTTCCGAGATAAATGGTACCTCACTTGTGTGGGTAGGCCTAGTGCCCGCGACAGGAAACGGCACAAAACGCAACGTGGACACACCACATTTTCACAGTGAAAAATGACCCTTTTTTTGCAAAGTGCCTAGCTGTAGTTTTTGAACCCTAGCTCTGCCGGCACCTAGGGAAACCTAGTAAACCTATACATTTTTGAAAACTAGACACCCAGGGGAATCCAGGATGGGGTCACTTGACTGCCTCTCACCAGGTTCTGTTACCCAGAATCCCTTGCAAACCTAAAAAAGTATAAAACAAAAACACATTTTCCTCACATTTCTGTGGTGGAAAGTTCTGGAATCTGCGTGGATCTACAAATTCCACCTACCCCGTGTTCCCCAAAGTCTTCCGAGAAAAATGGTACCTCACGTGTGTGGGTAGGCCTAGTGCCCGCGACAGGAAACGGCACAAAACGCTACGTGGACACACCACATTTTCACAGTGAAAAATGACCCTTTTTTTTGCAAAGTGCCTAGCTGTAGTTTTTGAACCCTAGCTCTGCCGGCACCTAGGGAAACCTAGTAAACTTATACATTTTTTAAAACTAGACACCCAGGGGAATCCAGGATGGGGTCACTTGACTGGCTCTCACCAGGTTCTGTTACCCAGAATCCCTTGCAAACCTAAAAAATTGTCAAAAAAACCACATTTCTGTGGTGGAAAGTTCTGGAATCTGCGTGGATGCACAAAATTCCACCCACCCCGCGTTCTCCAAAGTCTTCCGAGAAAAATGGTACCTCATTCGCGTGGGTGGGTCAAGTAAGCGCGACAGGCAAGGGCCCAAAACCTATTGAGGTGACATCAAAATTACCTTTCACAAACCAACCTGGTTTTGCAAGGGGGGTCCCATGAGTTTTTTGGCCCGGGGCTCGGCGGACATCTAGGGAAACCTACCAAACCCACACATTTCTGGAAACTAGACACCCGGGGCAGTCCAGCGAGATATGGCTTGCGTGGGTCTACCAACATTCTCCTACCCAGAATCCCCTGCAAACCTCAAATTTTGCTGAAAAAAATCACTTTTTTCTCAAATTTCTGTGTGGGAAAGTTCTGGAATCTGCGTGGATCCACAAATTTCCTCCCACCCAGCGTTCCCCCAGGTCTCCCGATAAAAATAGTACCTCACTCGCGTGGGTGGGTCAAGGACCCGCGACAGGCAAGGGCCCAAAACCTATTGAGGCGACATCAAAATTACCTATCACAAACCAACCTCGTTTTGCAAGGGGGGGTCCCATGAGTTTTTGGCCCAGGGCTCGGCGGCCATCTAGGGAAACCTAAAAAACCCACACATTTCTGGAAACTAGACACCTGGGGGAGTCCAGCGAGGTATGGCCTGCGTGGGTCCCCCAACATTCTCCTACCCAGAATCCCCTGCAAACCTCAAATTTTGCTGAAAAAATCACTTTTTTCTCATATTTCTGTGTGGGAAAGTTCTGGAATCTGTGTGGATCCACAAATTTCCTCCCACCCAGCGTTCCCCCAGGTCTCCCGATAAAAATGGTACCTCACTCGCGTGGGTGGGTCAAGGACCCGCGACAGGCAAGGGCCCAAAACCTATCGAGGCGACATCAAAATTTCCTATAAAAAAAACTATCTGGTTTTGGGGGGGGCACCTGGGGTTTTGGCCCCGGGCTCGGCGGCCATCTTGGGAAAATACCAAACCCAAACATTTCTGAAAACTAGACACCCGGGGGAGTCCAATGAGGTATGGCTTGCGTGGATCCCCCAACGTTTTCCTACCCAGAATGCCATGCAAACCTCAAATTTAGCTGAAAAAACAACATTTTCCGCAAATATTTGTGTGGAATCACCGTGCCGGCACAAATGTCCTACCCCACAGCGTTCCCCTGAGTCTCCCGGGTAAAATGATACCTCACTTGTGTGGGTGGGGCAAGGGCCTGTGACTGGGAAGATCCCAAAACATAGGGAATAAGGGTATAGCACCGAGAATTCTAAGCGCTACATTTTTTAAAAATAAGTTTTTAGCCAATTCTGCATTGGACACCCACACAAGTGAGGTATCATTTTACTCGGGACACTAAGGAGAACGCCAGTCCACACACACCGCCAGCCAAGCGCCAGTCCACGCACACTGCCAGCCAAGCGCCAGTCCACGCACACCGTCATAAATTTTTTTTAAACAAGAAAGAAAACACAAACCAATTGCAACTAGATACAAAACTATAACTACAAAAACAACATCAGTAACTAAAGACATCGTTCTATTGCCAAACGTGATAACTGAACAACTATATAAAACCATACAGACCAGGAAGTACTCTATTAGACTCACGGTTGCTCCCAAAAACTCTTTTGAGTGTGATACAATCTGAAACATGTGGGCACACACAGCCCAGGATTAGAAGGACAATCAGCACAGTGCATACGACTCTCCTTCCGCACACTTCTTCGCAAGCAGACTCTGCATCTCTTACAGGATTGTTTTTTTTGGGCGTGGGAGGAATTAAATCAGGAAAGTGGCGATCTTTCAATCTAGCCACATCCTCCACCACTCCTACTCTAGGAACACTTGCCTGTTCCACAACAACAAGGCTGCCTATCACAGACTCCTGAAACTGAACAAAAGTCATCTTTGACGCAGGAGAACACTCCTTGTACACAACAAAAGCATTGAAAGTTGCTAAATTGAAGAGATGGATGGCCAACTTCTTATACCAAATGTAAGCCTTACGAATAGCATTGTAAGGTTCCAACCTCTGATCTACTCTATCGACACCACCCATGTGCTTATTGTAGTCTACAATGCACACAGGTTTGCGCACTTCACCAAGCTGACCCCAGACAGTCACAGGTGAAGTACTCTCATCATGAATGGTAGTCAGCATGTACACATCCCTCCTGTCCACAAATTTCACAGTTAGCAGTTCCTCACTACGCAAGGCACTGCACTGTCCCCTCTGAAGCTTTTTGCAAACAAGCTCTTTTGGGTAACCTTTACGGTTAGAGCGGATTGTGCCACAAGCAAAAGTGTCCACTTTGAACAATTCCTTAAACAATTGCACAGCAGTGTAGAAGTTATCAAGGTACAAATGGTGGCCTCTGTTAAACAGTCCTCTAGTAAGATCCCACACAATTTGCTCTGAAACTCCAAAAGTGGACGGACAACCAGGGGGGTCAATAGTGGAATCCCTACCAGTGTACACCCGGAAATTAAAGACATATCCTGTCCTACTCTCAGACAACATATACATCTTAATTCCATAACGTGCCCTCTTGCTAAGAATGTACTGCCTAAAAACCAAACGGCCCTTGAACAGGACCAAAGACTCATCAACGGATATTTCTTTGCCTGGAGTATAGATCTCTGAAAATCGATCTACAAAGTGATCAAGAACAGGCCGAATCTTAAAAAGACGGTCACAGTCAGGGTGATCTCGTGGCAACGCCAAAGCATTATCAACAAAATGCAGCATCCAAAGCAAAAGTAAATACCGATCACGACTCATAATTGCAGGAAATATGGCCGTTGCCATCAAGGGACTGGTAGACCAATATGAAGCGAAGGATGGCTTCCTTATCAAGCCCATCAAAGAAGTCAAACCCAAAAACTTCTACATCTCATCCAGATTTGTGGGAGTCCACCGGGTAGCTCTAGAGCGGGGCCTAAGTCTGGCACTGTTGTCCCTCAAAAACTGTTCAGCATACAAATTAGTCTGCTCAACAATCTCACCCAAAAATACATCATCCATGAACAACTGAAAAAACTGTATAGGCAAAAACAAATTCACAATCCACTCTACACCCTGCATCACCACTAAAGGCAGGCAGCACCAGCTGCACCATGTTTGGATCAACCCAGAGTCCAGCACTTCCAGTAGGAAGCCTAGCAACCTCAGGCTGCAATCCAGATGCCTCTTGCACCATCGGCACATCAGTGTCCTCCTCTAAAAAAGGCACTTCATCCGCACTGAGAGTAGCTTCATCCGCACTGAGAGTATCTTCATCATCCGATGATTCCATGTGGAGAGAAAACTGACTGCCTGAATCTTCCTCTCCCTCCTCTCCCTCTGACGCACTGTCAGTCTCATAATCCTGCTCAGAGGAAGATTCAAGAAGCATACCAACCACCTGCTGAGCAGTAATTCTACGGCTGGCCATAATGCTTACAAATAAAGGTAACTTGTCAAACAAGTCAACAACAACAAACCCTTTGTAAAAAAAGAAATGAACAAAATGTAGCTTTATCACAAAGACCTATATACTCCAACACTATACCACTCACGTGACAGAAGCAGCTAGACTCACCACCACCTACTCTGCACAGACACAGTAAGGATCAAGAATATCCCAATTAAAAGAAAAAGAAAAGAAAATTACACATAAGACAATGCAAAACACATCGCAAAGAATTTCATGCTCAAACCACTAACTAAATATGCTGCCATTATGACACCACTAACAAAAAAATTCATTCATGCATGACAATAATACTCATTTGGAGTAAATACAACAAAAATGTTTTTCTTACCAAAAAAATGCAAATACGCAAAACTGCAGAACAACCACTGCCGAAACCGCAAACAGGAATAAGAAGCTTTACACTAGAATAAAAAGGAGAAAAAAACATTACAATCACATATGCAAATAATGCACCAGTCCACACACAATCCACCAGCCAAGCTAAGGGGTAGGTGGGCCTAACAGTATAAATAAAATATTCATCCCCGTAAAAGGGGAGCAACACTTGCCCTTGAGGCCACTCTCCAACACAAAAATTTAAAAACTCCTGTCTAGTGGCTTAGATGGGCCTAAAAAAACATACTGCTAATCTGCCACCCAAAGAGGACAGAAATGGCCACAATCATCCTCCCATAAAGGGGAGCGACTCTTGTCATAAAAAAAAAATAACCCTGGTGGCATAGTGGCCATACAAAAAAAAAAATCAATCAGCCAATCTGCCCCTCAGGGGGGCAGAAACGGCCAAATTAATGTTTCCCAAAGGTGAGCTACCCTTGCCCAGGGGGCCACTCCCCACAAATAAATCCATGGTGGCCTAGTGGCGGTACAAAAAAAAAATATGCCGATCTGCCACCCAGGGGTGCAGAAACGGCCAAATTAATGCTCCCCAAAGGGGAGCGACCCTTGCCCAAGGGGCCACTCCCCACAAACAAATCCCTGGTGGTCTAGTGTGCCCAAACATGGAAAGACACAGCCCCCAAAGGAGAGCGACCCTTGCCCAAGGGGTCACTCTCCCCCCCAAAAAATCCCTGGTGGCCTAGTGGGCCCTAGATTAAAAAAAGGCGAAATCTGCCCCCCCCCCCTTGGGGGCAGACAGCCAAAAACATAGCCCCCAAAGGGGAGTGACCCTTGCCCAAGGGGCCACTCCCCACAAAGTATTCCCTGGTGGTCCAGTGGGCCACTTAAAAAAAAAATTGTGAAATCTGCCCCCCAGGGGGGCAGACAAAGCCAAAACACATTGCCCCCATAAGGGGAGCGACCCTTGCCCAAGGGGCCACTCCCCACAAACAAATCCCTGGTGGTCTAGTGGGCCAAACATGGCGTTACACAGCCCCCAAAGGAGAGCGACCCTTGCCCAAGGGGTCACTCTCCAAAAAAAAAAAATACCTGGTGGCCTAGTGGGCCCTAGATTTTAAAAAAAAAGGCGAGATCTGCCCCCCCATGGGGGCAGACAGCCAAAAACATAGCCCCCAAAGGGAAGTGACCCTTGCCCAAGGGGCCACTCCCCACAGAATACTCCCTGGTGGTCCAGTGGGCCACTTTTAATAAAAATATGCCGAAATCTGCCCCCCCAGGGGGGCAGACAAACCCAAAAAAACATTGCCCCCATGAGGGGAGCGACCCTTGCCTAAGGGGCCGCTCCCCCCAAACAGTAATCAATTTCAATAAAAAAAAATTAAAAATCCCTGGCGTCTAGTGGGCATTCCTGCTGCACGATCGTGCAGCCGGAATGGACAAAAGAGGCATCGGGGGAAAGGAAAACCCTTTCCTTTCCCCCGATGCCTCTTTTGATTAAATCCCCTCCTCCCCCGAGGAGAAAATCACCTCCTCTCTTCCCAACGTGCTGGAAGCAAATGGCTTCCACCGCCTTGGGAATCCTCAATGACGTGGAGGGGGGGTCCGGGGGGAGGCAGGGGAAGGGCTTCCCCTGCCTTCCCCGGTGGGGGCACGTAGATGGGCGGCCCACGGGGGGAGCGCCAGCGCTTTTCCCATGGGTGGGTGCTAGGACGGCCGGGAGCCGTCCGACGCACACGCCACCCGTGTCGTCGGACGGCTCCCGGCCATCCGACGCACGGAAAGGGTTAAAGCAAACACAAAGAGATGATGGACGGAGCGCTGAAACTTTTCAGACACTCACCCCCAGTCACAGATCTGGGTTGAATCCATCATCGATCTTTAGCCAGCGCTACCATCAGGGGGCGTTCTCTCATTTGCATAGGGGTGTGCCCTATGCAAATGAGGGAATTCCTTAGCCCCTGCTATATTACAGACGTGGGCGCAGAGGCAAAGAAGCTCTCAGGGGGCGCACTCACGGGGCACTGTGAGTGCGCTCCCTGAGAGCAGCCCTCTGGAGGGGAGAAAGGGGGTACTATGGGCCCCCCAGATATCCCATTGCAGTCAGGTGCAGTCACTTACTGCACCCGCCTGCAAGGGGATCTCTAATCCCCTTTGAAAGTGCAGGCGGGTTGCTGCCTGCACTGTGAAAACACGGAGCGGCTGTGCTCCGTGTTTTCACTTGAATGTGCTGCCCCCAGGGCAGCGTGAGTGTGCAGCTGTCCTGGGGGCAGCGCATTTACCATAATGGGGCGCATTGTCATTGTTTTCACCTGGTGTCCCTTTTGAAAGGTGCGCCTGGCGCCAACAATGACAACGCGTAATACGGCCCCTGGAGCCTGACAGCCACAGCTCTACTGCAACAACCACCTGAGAGAGTCCACTAGCAAGAACTGGGCAGGAGGGTACAGTGACATTATCCAATGAGGGCTTCAGGACAATTATCAATAAAGTTATGAACGAAGCAGCCTGCCTGAACTGCTTATTACACTTGTGACATTTGCAAAATCCACAAATTTCACATTATGCAATAATGATGTAATTCCACAAATTTAGTGGTTGCAAAATTTCAAACTCTTTTGCTTCTGTTTTTTTACGCCTGAGACTGGTTCGCGCAGACAGTGTCTTGCGGGACACATTCTATGTGTGTACCAGTCCCTTTTATTGTATCACATGTGACTTTTGAATGCAATGTGTCCCAATGTTCAATTTTCACAGGAGATAGCTTAGAATTTTTTCTTGGGAAAATTTTAGCCACTCTCTCCCGGGCTAGGAAAACAGGGCCGGACTAGCCGAGCCGGCACTGGGTATTTTCCTGGTGGGCTGGAAGGGTGGGGGCCAGTTTTTGACCCGTGGGGGCCGGTTTTGTTACTGGGGGCCGGTTTTGCAGCAGTGCTGCAATATTGGCCCCCGGTAACAAAAGCGGCAGCGGAGCATTACACTATTGCCTCCTCATCCCTCCTTGTGCCCACCCTCCTGGTCGAGCGGAATTGCCAGGGTTGGTTTCTGTTCCCAGTCCGGCTGTGTAAGAGAGGACTGCCTCTCAAATGTCCTTACACTGTGCTTGTGACAGTACATCAGCCTGTAATGTAATGTGGATTTGTAGAGCGCTGCTTATCACCTGTGAGGGTATACAAGCGCCCTGTGGAGTCCTACTCCCCTTCCACTGGTCCCAACAATCTACAACCATGGCAAGAAGATGCTCCGTCTCCATGGATACACTCGCTAGTCCATTATTAGGGAAGTAGAACCACCATAAAGGACAATATAAACACAAGCCTACAATGATTCAGCCAGTTAAGTGGGGAGGGGTAGGTTTGTGATGATGATGGGGGTTGTTTGTTTGGGAAGTGAATAGGATTGTGAAGGGACTAGCCACTTTTTGTGCAAGATTTTTTTCAATGTCTTTGTATTGTATGTTTTGTATTTTACACATGAAAATCATTTCGGATGATCCTGTTCCTCATGACAGTCCTGCTCCCACCTTGCTGCCTTGGTGGCAAAGCCCAGGGGCTCTTTATCAGCATCATTTGGTGGATCATTATCCTCCAGATCTTGGCATGGGCACCTGGTGCCTTGTTATATCAGGGTTCACGCCCTGCATTCCAGACCCACGTTTGACCACAATGAAGACCACAGGATGCTCCATATTCCCAACATGCTGGTCTCCCTTCTATCCTATTCTATACCCCACAGGGTGTCCCTCTGATGATTTGCATGCTTTTCCCTCTCTCGTCGCCAAGGGGAGCCCCTTCGACTCTTCAAAGCCCTCTGACTGAAGCCACCAGGTATACCTCAGCCCCCAGTTCCATCCTGCCCCTGCAAGGACATCATGGAACATGCAGCATCCCCTCTTCTCCATGATAGTGGGTTGCCCGGTTTACGACTCGCTACTCCTAGGAACTCGGTTCTTGCTAGAAAGCATTGTCCTCGAATATCAGGGGCACAGCTATGCCATATCTGTCTTCATAGGTCCTGCTGGCATTTGCAACCACTTTCCTGCCAGCATGGGCATTCCTCTATGTCATCATGAACATATCTCTAGTGCTCAAAGCCACTGACCTCCGTGACAAGTCACTACAGTCCTGCATTTGCACATTTTGGGTCTAAGAGTGTAAAAGAAGGAACAATTGAGCAAGTTCTCATCTTTGCCAAGAGCTCTATTTTCCTTGCTTGTTGGTCCTCCCTGTGATGTCTCTTGTAAGAATGATCGACTTAAGCTTCTCCAAGAGCCTAATCTTCTTTCCTGTCTTCTGGATTTGCTTCCACTTCAGAGTTAGGGTGTCCATCTGAATGAGGCAGATTGAGTCCAGAGTACAGTTTGACTTCTCAGTGGCTCATTCAGTTCCTGTGCACCAACAGAAGATCCATACATCAGTTGAGTGAACAAACTATCTTTAATTTATAGCCAAAGGACATTTGTCCTAAAACGTGGCATCATGGTATGGACCCCATATCCACCTTCTGCTGAAAGTACATCACATTTCCCATAGCAGACTGATGTGTTGTTAACTGGCTCCAGGCATGGATGGTGAGGCTGAGCCACCGCTGTGGCCGACAGAAGCCGATGCTTCTGTTTACCACCAGCGCAGAACAGGTGGTAAATGGGAGTCTTGAGCCCCACGGAACTGGGACATCCATATTGTTTGACACTCAATAAAACCATGTCTGAACAGTTATTCCACATTCGATGGAGTTTAACTCATAATTTTCACAGTACTGGCAGTGTAGCACCGAATGTTACGGGTAAATCTGGGGGGGGTTGTGTACCCAGTCAGTACCGTCCCCCACTGCCCCCACACCAGTACGTACGATCTAGACCAGCACTGGCTGTAACATCCCTCCCCCCTACAAACTGACTTCTCTCCCTCCAGCACATGCCTGCTGGGAGGGTTAGACTGGGACAAAAAAATTGCCGCAGGCACCACAATAAAAGTGGCCCCACTGTTAGGGTGACCAGACGTCCCAGATTTGCCAGAACAGTCCCGGTTTTCCACCAGCTGTCCCAGCACATTTCAGGAAATTTAGCTCATGTCCCGGCTTTTAGAGATGGTTTACTGAAAACGGTGGGAGGTGCCTTTTTATGTTTTCCGAAGCAGGGATAGTAAGCAGCTGTTATAAGAAAGCGATTTAATTAACAGGCATGCTACTGGCTTTAAAAATTGCATTTTATTTATGTTCTTACTGCCTCTTCTGTAATTCTCTGCTGAGGAGCACAGCCATTCTCTGCGCTCAGTTGAAGTAAAATTGTAGTCCTTCTATTTCTGTGAAATGTCCCGGTTTTTGGCATTCAGATTCTGGTCACCCTACCCACTGTGTGAATCAGAGAGCTAAAAAAGAGACCCATATTTGCAAATCAGGGCAATTTAGAACTTGTAAAGTCATGCTGTGTAGGAGTTCTGCAAGGCATGGTGGGAAACCACATGCATTTGTGCTTTCTGCAGGCAGTGTTTGTGTAGGGTGACCAGATTTGCAGAACAAAGAAACAGGGACAGCCAGATTCTGGCCTCAGGAGAAGTGCTTTGCAAGGGTTGATTCACCTCCCCCCCCCCCAATTAAGTCCTGTTGTGCTTCCTGAATTAAGTCGGGCAGATACAGTAGGGGATTCTTTCAAACAAAACTCTGTCCCTGGTGTCATGAGAGGGCCGGTGTGAACATTAGCCTTCACAGCACAGTGGTAAAGGTATGCTCACCCGACCCACTCTCAAAACTGGGACATTTCTTTTTTAATAAGTGTTGGGATGCCGGCACAGTCATCGAAAAACCGGGACTCTTTGGGCAAATCTGGTCACCCTACGCTTGTGGTAATATCAGCAAAATCAACAGTAAAAACTGTCCCGCCAGACTATAAAACAGGCCCACAAACAGCCAAAAAGATGGCCGCACACTGACCTGTCAGACCAGCCCTTCTGGCACTGCCTGATTGCCCCATGGCCCCGCCCGACCCTGCCTGCTTGGTCCAGATAGTGTGTGATACCATCTGCTTATCAAAGTGCTCCCATATTCTCTTTAAAAGACTTCCACCCCAGCTCAATATATCCGACACGACCACGGATAACATCTCTGTGTACGTCTGCTGTGTGAAGACAGGAACTGCCCTGCTCTGTGTTTAATGACAGCTGCTTCCGGGGGTAAAACGTCCGTTTCTCACCTCGTGACACAAACACGCCTGGGTTTGAAAGCTAATGTGGGAAGCACCGTTCGCCTCGGTTATCCTGCTAGAGGTGTGCTTTAATGAAGCGAGGGTGTTTGCACCTGGGCCAATCAATCACAAGTAGTTCCTCAGATGACTTGTACTGAAACCCTCTAACGACGCGTCATCCCCAAATGTATTGTATTTCAGCAAACAAAGGCCCTAAACGAACTGAAACTCAGTTTAATCTGAGAAACCCGTCGAACCACTCTCTCGGGAATGTATCAGCAGAAAAACGCCCGGAGCAGAGCGAGTGACTGACATTTCGGGCCCAGGTTTTTCGAGTCGTGGCTTTATCTCGGCTGTTTGTGTGCTGAGCAATGGTAAATAGTGTGGTGCTCTTGCACACGAAGGGACCAGTGCGCGTCGCGGGCGCAAATAACACTCGGGACACCAGTGCTTTGTTTCGTTACGCGGTCCCAACTACCGCCGCTGGGCCCCGCCCCTTTATTTTATCAAAGCGCATTGCGTCATGCGCTAGCGTGTAGACGTACACTCAGTGCGGAGGTGAACTGGACCGTCACCCGCACTGAGAACATTACATTCCTCTTCACCTTAATTAAACACAATAACATGAAACAACAATAATCTGTTACCAGTTTAGGAGTGGCCTCACTCAGATATACGACACAGCTCTCAGTCGCAGCCTCTCACTGACGGTGGGTCCTCACACAAAGAACCCCGCCAGACGGGAGGAGGGGGCAGGATTGCCCCGCAGACGATACTGGGAACGTTCTTCCCTGGAGGGGACCATAGTGCCAATATCGGCAACAATCAGTTCTCATACAGCAACATACATAAATAAACCACACAACACCTTTTTTAGTGGAGAAATTTGCTGCAGATTTATTTGCATAACCAATATGCCAACATGGTGGGTTATCTTACGGGCGATCCCAGGGCAGGCCAGCCCCTATGCCGCCTGCCCGTCTGATAAGCCAAATTGCACCGTGGCCGTCGCCAATCGGTGGTTACCAATTATTGGGAGAGGCCACCTCTCCCATCAGTGGACCGCCAGTCCACTCCCTTACTCACGCCCCCAACAGGTGGGCGGAGCGTTCAAGGCAGCCCCCGGTTGCTCAGACCCACAACCGCCCGTAGGACTAACGGGGCGCCGTAGTTCTTCCAGGGGACCCGCTAGACATCCCTGGGTATCCTTGGCTTAGCACCCTTGTTGTGCCGCTGCAATATAGTACCCTTCTGTACCTTGCAGACTCTGGATCGCCCTGTAACTCCTCCTGCAACACAAAACAATAAGTTAGATTCTTCCCCTCCCCGTACTACCCTTTGGCCGTCCGCAGGGTAAGCGGTAGGGTGGGAAACAGCGAGACGGGTAGCGGTCAAGAGACCGTACAGTGGGCGGGGAAGGCTTTTGTACCCCTGTCCCCTCCCACGGCCGGAAGTGACGCGGCCAGCAGACCCCCTGGTCCCTAGCCCAGGGAGCCTGGTCAGCAGACTTCTGTGCCTTCCTGTGGCACTAAGGCGGCCGCCCTGTTGGAGGGTCCCCTACGTGGCCCCCCTGGGCAGCCTTGGCATAGTGCCAATATCGGCAACAATCAGTTCTCATACAGCAACATACATAAATAAACCACACAACACCTTTTTAGTGGAGAAATTTGCTGCAGGTTTATTTGCATAACCAATATGCCAACATGGTGGGTTATCTTACGGGCGATCCCAGGGCAGGCCAGCCCCTATGCCGCCTGCCCGTCTGATAAGCCAAATTGCACCGTGGCCGTCGCCAATCGGTGGTTACCAATTATTGGGAGAGGCCACCTCTCCCATCAGTGGACCGCCAGTCCACTCCCTTACTCACGCCCCCCAACAGGTGGGCGGAGCGTTCCAGGCAGCCCCCGGTTGCTCAGACCCACAACCGCCCGTAGGACTAACGGGGCGCCGTAGTTCTTCCAGGGGACCCGCTAGACATCCCTGGGTATCCTTGGCTTAGCACCCTTGTTGTGCCGCTGCAATATAGTACCCTTCTGTACCTTGCAGACTCTGGATTGCCCTGTAACTCCTCCTGCAACACAAAACAATAAGTTAGATTCTTCCCCTCCCCGTACTACCCTTTGGCCGTCCGCAGGGTAAGCGGTAGGGTGGGAAACAGCGAGACGGGTAGCGGTCAAGAGACCGTACAGTGGGCGGGGGAAGGCTTTTGTACCCCTGTCCCCCTCCCACGGCCGGAAGTGACGCGGCCAGCAGACCCCCTGGTCCCTAGCCCAGGGAGCCTGGTCAGCAGACTTCTGTGCCTTCCTGTGGCACTAAGGCGGCCGCCCTGTTGGAGGGTCCCCTACGTGGCCCCCTGGGCAGCCTTGGCATAGTGCCAATATCGGCAACAATCAGTTCTCATACAGCAACATACATAAATAAACCACACAACACCTTTTTAGTGGAGAAATTTGCTGCAGGTTTATTTGCATAACCAATATGCCAACATGGTGGGTTATCTTACGGGCGATCCCAGGGCAGGCCAGCCCCTATGCCGCCTGCCCGTCTGATAAGCCAAATTGCACCGTGGCCGTCGCCAATCGGTGGTTACCAATTATTGGGAGAGGCCACCTCTCCCATCAGTGGACCGCCAGTCCACTCCCTTACTCACGCCCCCCAACAGGTGGGCGGAGCGTTCCAGGCAGCCCCCGGTTGCTCAGACCCACAACCGCCCGTAGGACTAACGGGGCGCCGTAGTTCTTCCAGGGGACCCGCTAGACATCCCAGGGTATCCTTGGCTTAGCACCCTTGTTGTGCCGCTGCAATATAGTACCCTTCTGTACCTTGCAGACTCTGGATCGCCCTGTAACTCCTCCACAGCTCTGGGGGTGGCCACCGTCACCACCAGGGCCCCCCCACCAAGGCAGATATTCCTACCTACAGCCTGTTGCTTCCAAGGCCTCCCCAAGGTCCAGCAAAATTAGGTCCATGCCTACCCTTGAGAGGTGAATCCCATCCACTTCCCAACCCAGTGGACTTGGCATGAAGTAAACCATGCCTGATGAAGCCAAATCCCCTTTGTTCCGTGAAATTACGCATGGCGCTGTTCACTCTCCTACGTGATCTCAATTGCGTCTCCCGATCGGGCTCCTTGCCAAAACTGGGCGAGGCAAAAATTCGGACCACCACAGTACACATGCCCCCAGTTAAATACTCAATTGACACATGATGTCCCTCATGTCTTGGAGCAGTCCTCTCCTCCCCAGAGTCGTCAGGTCATTCCCTCCCAAGTGTATGACCAGCATGTGAGGTGGACCGATCCCTCCCCCCAGTCTCTGCTGCAGCTTCATCAGCTCGTTCCAGCGCATACCCGGGTAACCTAGCCACGTGATCTCTGTGGCAGAGGAACGTGATCTCTGCTCCAGTGCATGCCTGGGACCCCCAACCCACATAATTTGGCGGTGGGAAAACCCATGCCTCCATTTCTTGAATTCCTCCAATCGCGCCACTCCAGACGCACGGAAGGCCATTCACCCAAACCCTTGGTCCTGGCCAAATTAAGACATGCTCGGTTGCTGTACACCCTTTTATACCTACACCAGTCTGCACATACTTACACAATAACCCCCGCAAGGTAGGCCTTCTACTTGTTGCTTTCTGGGCCTCAACCCAGGTCCAACAAAACAGTCCCTGCCCCCTCTAGACGGTGAACCCATCTTCTACAAAACACCCTGTGGACTTGGCATGCTGCAAACCATGCCAGACAAATCCAAACCCACTTGGCATGGCTGTTAACTTTCCTGCGTGAGGTTACCACGGCCACCCTGACCGGGCTCCTCACCACACTAACCAAGGGGTTATCTCTGACCACAATAACCAACATTTCTGTTGACTTCATTTCTTACAGCAGTTCCCTCCTCCCCAAGTGAGTCAGATCATTGCCACACAGGTGTATGACCAGGATGTTGGGAGGGGAGACACCCTCCCCTCTTCTCCCCTGAGTGGCTGCGGACGGATGTACCTTTTAAACACCTTGGGATTCCCATCGTCCCACCTGCCTGATTCACTCAGCTGACAAGCCCGCCCATAACGCTGGGTTTACCGCCCCTTTCTTTGCTGAGCCAGGCCGGTTTTGATCTCACCAAACCCTTGATTGGAATGCCACACCGTCCCGAATTCCTGGGCCAGTAATTGGTTCAGTCGTCCCATAGTTAGTTGGCAACTCCCAAGGAAAATTTGCTTAAAAGAAGCTGGTAACATGCAATGTTTTTGAAACTGAGGGCCTGGTGAAAAAACTATGAGCCATGTACCTGCACCCTCCCAACTGTGGATGCCAACTGTGCTCTGGTAGTTGACCGTATTTCCGGTCCACCCCTCTGTTTCAACACTGATGGGGTAACGGCACCCTTTTCGGACTGACAAACTCACGCCCCAGCTGACTAAATAGTGCCTATGCGTGTGTAGTCCATAACCCTGAGCTATCCTGAAGGTGTGCCTGGATTATGCTGAGTCGTAGCTTACTTTGCTGCTGAGTGGCCCACTCCCCAACACAGGTATTTCTTTGCCTTACCGTTTCTGGCTGCCCAATTTGAATGACCTTACAAACCCGGGCGAATAAAAGGAAACATCAATTGACACAGGACATGGCCTATTCTTCACCCCCTGTGCAGTGCACTGGACTGTTATGACAAGCGTTGTTAAGGTCTTTCAATCATGTGTAACAGCTCTTCTTGTGATACACCTACGCTGGGTATCTGGTACGCTCCCTATCTGTACTACATTGTAGTAATCAATGATGCCAGCAGCGAGGCCATAGTAATCACCCTCTGTCCTCCTGTGCATTGATCATCTGGCTAGGCCATGGGGACCCTGGAAAGCTAGTTGAACCTCCTGTCCTCTGCCCCAATAGAAGCGCCACCCAATGTTTTCCCAAGAAGAGAGTGAAAATGTCTTGCTAGCTTGGCCTTCACAGGCGAGTTACCTTAGTGACCATCCTCACCAGAGTACGCGCCTGGCCAGCTACTGGTGCGTGTAAACACGAGGCCTTAGGGAAATGCCTGTTGCAGTACACAATAGGCGCGGTGCCGTGACATAACATGGGCATCTAACCTGAGCCAATTTTTTTTTTTCCTGGTGCAGTCCCCAATTAAGTGATTCCACTGGACTCCTCTGCCCAATGCGCGTGACCTAGGTACTTAAATCAGCTTGCTAGGCGACCTAGCTGTGACTCAGTACACCAGCCCCCAACTGGACGTACTGCTGCTGGTCGAGTCTAACCTAAGCGCCGCATTGCCCCTACTGCGCCTGCCCCCTTAGCTAGAAGTGTCCTGGAAGCACCTATGATTTAAGTACAAATGTCACTAATTCATAGTACTGGTGTGTTTAATAAAACTAATGACAGGTCAACCAAATCAATCGGGCATCCCCGCTTACTTAGGCGTGTTGGATTGAGGGGATCCAGAGAAAATGGAAGATATCTCCTTTGGCATGCCATCCCTTTAGCACAACGTTTACCACTTTAGGCATGTCACTAAATCGTCTCCATCATGCGTTTAAGGCTAATTAGTTTGAGTTCTGCTTTAGACAACATCCCTTCTAACAGACAGTATTGCCTAACCACTCCTGTTCGTCTCTTGTACAAGTCGTCCCGGTTTGCCTGGCACTCGTTACCAAAGGAAACTTTTCACAAGCCCCCTATACAAGTGTATATATCATGTTGCGCAACTTGGGACACTTACTTCATCACCACGTACTTTCAGGCATGGAACTACTGCCAAGGTATCACCACCTTAGTCCTGTTTAACCACTAAATAAATACTGTATAAGGGAACTAAAGATTTCCAGTGCACCCAGACAAGGGGCTTCCACTGCGAGTGAACCCCTGTCGTTGCGTTCTAGCCTGATGATCTGTTTGAGCTGTAACATCTGACAAATTGATTTCACTGCAAATTGTGCTGGAGATGGCGGATTTAGCAGCAGGTCCCTGATGAAAGGACATAAGGCGCGGCATTGCATAGTTCCAGTGACCTGGCTGCGAGGAGCTGCCTTACCCCGGATGGCACCTGTAGTGCGAGGTACGACCGCCTCCCCCATTAAAAATTAACTGACACACCAAGTATCGACCCTCCATGTGTACATATGCAATTCAATTCACCCTTTAAGTAGACTGGTGGCACTGGTTCCTGAAAGTTCCTGGAAAGTGCAATGCTCGCCCATACATGGGGAAACTAGCTGCACGTTGCCAGCTACTATAAAGCGGGAATGAGTTTGTAGAGCATCCCCATCCAGCAGCCCCCACTGACTGTTGTGTGACCTTAGCGCTGGGGAGAAATCTCTATTGTCAGATTTAGCTGTAGCTCGCTCTCCAGGGTTCCTAGTTTTAACACAAGTGCAGTTACATGAGGACTCCCCATCCTGCCATATTGAAATTGAAATGCTGTGATGTCTTGCTCGCAATCCTAACAGGCTGCTCACTGCCAACCCACTTCTATGTAGTCTCCTACTAGGCGCAACACCCAAGCCTTCAAGACCGAGTTTCTTGTACAAGTCGTCCCCGTTAACCTGGCACTGTTAGACCAAATGAAGCTTTTAACAAGCTTCCTATACACAAGTGAAGCATGTTGCGCAACTTGGGACACTACTACCTCACTATGTACATTCAGGAGTGAAAATCATGCCAAAGGTATCCCCACATTAGTACATGTTTAAATACTAAATAAAATAAATACTGTACAAGGGAACAACAGATTTCCAGTGCACCTGGCCATGGGCCTTCCACTGCGTGCGGACCACCGTCAATGCGTTTTAGACTGTTGCTCGTGTGAGCTGTAACCTTTATGACTTTATTTCATTTCACTGCAACTTGTGCTGGAGATGACCGCATTTGCAGCAAAGTGACCTAAAGTATTGCTATGGTATCCCACAACAGAATGCCAGAACCCTCCATGTTCTTCCCTCACACATCGCTTACGGGATTGCGCACGCACTCCCGCTGTTCTGTCACACGACTGACATACCCCACACATTGCCAAGGGTGCTGCTTAAAATTCAAGCGTCCCACAGCAGCATGTTCACAGGCCATATGTTTGCTGCCGAGCACGAGACTCCCCGCCCGCACTGTGTCAGAATCAACAGGGGACCCAAAAAGTCGACCCGTGGCTCCAAGGGCGGAACCCCTAGTGGCCAACGAAAACAACGCCTTGTGTGAATTGGTAGGCCCCGAGCTCTGGCCTCGGCTAACGCAGCTGGGGTTTCTACCACCGGTTAGCAACCTCAGTGCACTGGACGCAACACCGCTACAAGATAGCAGCGCTGCGCAATATATAATGGTCGGTAACACCGATACAGTACCAACAGCACCCATAGAGTGCTCCCTCCCCCTCTGCCCACTAATAAGCCCCAGTGCAAAACTGCAGTGACTATTACTGTAAAATAGAAATTGATAGGTGCCCAAATGCCAAACTTGGAGCCAGGGACAAGGCGGGCAGGATAGGCGTTTCTCACTGCAGCGGGTGTAGCCAAAAGAATCAGGCCTAAGTCGGGAGGGCGCGCATGGCATGACCACGCCTGCTCGTTTCACTTCCTCTTCCACACAGTTACCTCGCCATGAGATAGTCTCCCCGTGCTTTGCCCAGCTATCCTGACACCGAACACTTGCTGTTGTGCTCTTTTTTTTTGCCGGCATGTCTCCCAGATTTGTTATTGTGGGTTGCCCTGCGTCAACTCTGAGCCCGGATGTGCCGTGGCCTCCCTGTAGGATCTTTCCACAGTGCTTGGAACCACCAGGGATGCCAATACTTACCACGGCGACCACAGCAAGCTGACCGTCGCCACTGCGCTCAGAGTGTAAAGAAGAGCAAATATGACCTGACTATTCTATCAGCGCAGCCCTGCCTGCCACAACAGCCAAACCAAATGCACTTCCAGAGTCGCCGCACCATAGCCAGGAGCCCCTTCCTATACCCTAGGTGGAACCAGTCTAGCTAATAGAACACCAACGACCGGGCTGCTTAACGAACCTGCGTGCCCATAATCTAACGGTGGAAGTGCCACTCAGGCCAGGAAACGTGCACATTCGTACACTGAAACTTAGGACATGTTCAACGTGGCACTTGCAGTTGGAACCTATATCAAGAGGCAGCAACAACGGAACGCTGCCCTTCCCTTGTCAACACGATCCCCGCACTTTCATTTACCCTGGTTGATCACAAGATACTCAAATCTAAAATTGTCAGTCAACACAAATATACTTATTGTACATGCTCAATAGCAGTGATATTTTAAACGTTACAAAGTCATAACTGTTTTCGCATGAGACAAGTTACAACAAATTCACAGGTTAGAGGTCAGTTAACAGTACTGATTATCATCCAGGGGCGACGACGGGCCTGCGCGGCCACCCCCGCATTGAGGGGCAAGCCAGGAAGAGAGCAGAAGGATTTCCAAGCCCGAGTTAAGTGTACCAACCCTCGGTGCCCCTACCCCGGGCCCGAGGGGAAGCCATGGCAGACCGGGACCTCAGAAGACCACCCAGGTCCGCAGTGAGTGACCTGCCCCTGGTGCCCACTGGGGGCCACGCACAAGCACCCCCCCCCGCACTGGGAGAGCCCGGACCGAGGGCGGGAGGGGGTCGCAAGCCTGACAGAGGACGCCGTACCCCCAGTGCCCCTACCCCAAACCTCTTGCGGCAGCCGCGTGTGTGGCCTGTGAGGGGGGAGGGCGGTGGTGGCAGTTTGGGGAACACAACTCACCTCATAATACTGCGCGACTCCGGGACAGCTCCGACCCTGTGCACGGCATCCCTCGGCGTGCTGCCCCAGCCGTGCAGGCTAGGGCGGAATGCGGCATGCATGCATGCTGGGACGGTGGCAGCCGTGCCCGAACCGGGCAGCCTGCGGGCTCCCACGCCCCTTCACCACCGTGTATAAGGTTCCCCGGGGCCTCCAGCACTGATCCTGGAGGCCCGACCGCAAACTCCCTGTGCCACAAGCGGTCGCATCACCAGGGATGGCGGCTGACCACTGATCCACCCCAGCCCAGGCCACCAATGCCCCCAGGA
Source organism: Calotriton arnoldi (assembly GCA_963921515.1). Classification (NCBI taxonomy): domain Eukaryota; kingdom Metazoa; phylum Chordata; class Amphibia; order Caudata; family Salamandridae; genus Calotriton; species Calotriton arnoldi. The sequence goes on from CAWUFW010002537.1 coordinate 1,058,816, forward strand.
AACATGGGCAGTAATAAAGGTCGGGCTAGAGGCCAGTTCGAGGGGCCATAATTAGAGCCCCGGAGAGATACCTGGATCGGGGGATGGGGGCGAGAGGGGGCTGGGGGGAATTGGTGATAAGGGGCCAAGCTTACCCGATGTAGACCGCAGCTTAGGCCCGACCCGGCAGGACCACACAGCGTGGTGCGATGACTCTACACACGTGGGCCCCTCCCCACACCCTCGCAGTTGCTCCCAGCACAAGCGCCCCCACCCTCACAGACCGAAATAAAACAAAGGAAGTGGGGGGGAGATGTTCCTCCCGGTAGGCGACTGACCCCAGCCAGGAAGGAATATTAGCGCTAAGCCGACGAGCGGGGGAGCCGATCACTGGACCGGGGGAGCTGCATAACCCCCCCTCTCTGTCGGACACCAGCCAGGCGATGGCCGGGCGGTGCCGTGAAGATGAGGGATTAGAGGGGGGGGGATTACGGACTCACCGTCTATCAGCAGCTCCTGGCCGACCAACAGCGAGGCGGGTAGCGGTCAAGAGACCGTACAGTGGGCGGGGGAAGGCTTTTGTACCCCTGTCCCCCTCCCACGGCCGGAAGTGACGCGGCCAGCAGACCCCCTGGTCCCTAGCCCAGGGAGCCTGGTCAGCAGACTTCTGTGCCTTCCTGTGGCACTAAGGCGGCCGCCCTGTTGGAGGGTCCCCTACGTGGCCCCCCTGGGCAGCCTTGGCAGAGGCGGAGCACCTTCTCCCATGGCACAGTTACCCGGAGATCTCGGTGGGGAGCTGGCTTGTTCTCCGTCATGGCTTCTTTGGGGAGATGGGTGCATTTGGTCTGGCACGCTTGGGACAGCCACGGGGATCCCCCCCGGGCCAATGTCACCAACATCTGTTGTCCTCAGACTTGGGCTTGCCTCATCTCGTCTTTGGACAGGGAGGTTAGGTGTCCCGGCATTTACTTTCTTGAAGAAAGAGACATTACGTGTAAGTTCTTCCGTACCCTTCCGGGCTGTGATCATCGTGCCTCTTCGGCGGGTTACTGTCCACGGGAATTGCTCAAATGGGAGGCGGAATTTGCTCCCAGGATGTCTGTCTTTGACATACACTTTATCTCCTTCCCGGATGCTTGATGTCTTTGCTTTTTTGTTGATACTGGATCGGACGTTGGTGTTGGTCCTTTTTTCTAGGACTCGAGCTCCGTCAATGGGGAAAGGGACCCAGGTCGGGTGATTGGGAATAGTGTCTCGTACAACTCGGCCCATGCTTGCGGGCCCCGGTGCTCTCTCTGTCGTGAGATGTGGCGTCAGACGGTATTCCCTCAGGAAGCTGTATATCGCCCGTTCTAGGGGCGCTTCTTCAGCATGAGCAATGCGGATGACCTTGTTGAGGGTGCGCATGAACCGCTCAACTTCCCCATTTGCTTGAGGCCAACGTGGTGTCACTTTCCGATGGCGGATGCCCTAGGATGCGAGATAGTCAGCAAACTCCTGTCCTTGAAAGGGTGGGCCATTATCCGTCTTCACCACTTCAAAGATCCCGTGTGTGGCGATGATTTTTTCCACTTTGGTGATGACTTCCCCTGCAGTTTGGCTTCCTACGATTTCTATCTCCGGGGATTTCGTGTAGTCGTCTAGAACTACTAGAGCGTAGCGTCCATCGGGCAGGTGCCCAAAGTCCATGCTGACGCACTCCCAGGGTCGTTGTGGATTTGCTTCCGTAATGACAGGTGCGGGTCGCTCGGCTGGCCTGAGACTTGGCACCATTGGCAGGTTCTGACAGTCTGTTCCACCATCGTATCCATTCCCGGGAACCACACCTTTGCCCTCAGCTTGCTTTTCGTCTTCACCACGCCTTGGTGTCCCCTGTGTGCGAGATCCACTGCTTGCTGTGTCAGGCTTGACGGGATGACGAGTCGTGGACCTCGCAACAGGCATCCGCTGCTGTCAGTGGACAGCTCTTCTTTGACCCTCATTAACGACTCTAAAGTGTCTTTTGCCGGGATTGTCCGCCTGGCCATGCTGGTCTGGATGGGTCGCCAGTCATTTGCCCGGACTGCTGCGATGGCTAACTGCAGACACTCATCATTTCTTGTGGCTTCAACTAGAGTTTCGATCGTCATGGGCATTGGCCGGGACCGTTCGGCCACAAAGCGGACATATTCCTCCGTTTCTTCAGCCTCTTCCTCCTCTGCTTTGGTCGCTGCCCTCGGGTGTCTCGAGAGATAGTCTGCTGGGTTGGACGAACCAGGTTTGTAATCTACCCGGTAATCGTATCCTTGCAATTGGAGTATCCATTTCTCTATCCTCGGGGGGGGGCTTCGAGGCTGATCCTTGAAAAAGTGGGATGAGGGGTTTGTGGTCTGTGGAAACAGTGAACGGGTGGCCGTATACGTAGATATGAAAGTGCCGACAGGCCCAGTGTATGGCAATAGCCTCCCTTTCTATCTGCGAATAGCGCTGCTCGGTCTCCATCAGGGAACGGCTTGCGTAGGCCACAGGGGCCCATTCTTCGTTGCGTTGCTGTTGAGTGAGTACTGCCCCTAAGCCGTAGAGGCTAGCATCCACAGCAATGTTGGTGGGTCGAACGGGGTCAAAGTATGACAGCATAGTGTCTGCGGAGAGGACTGCTTTGGTGTCCTTGAAGGCTTGTTCTTGGTCAGGACCCCACTGCCACGAAGTGGTAGATTTCGTCAGTTCTCGGAGTGGTTTCGTGACATTGGTCAGGTATGGAATGAAACGTCCACAGAAGTTAACCATTCCTAGGAAGCTCCGCATTTCAGAGACGTTGGAGGGTGCTGGGGCATCTTGAATGTCACAGACTTTTTCCGGATCTGGGGCTACTCCTTTGTCAGAGAACGTGTATCCGAAGAAGCTGATTTTCTTTTGCGTGAATTGGCACTTCTCTCTGTGCAACGTGAGGCCGGCATCTCGGATCCTTTGAAAGACATCGCGGAGCCTTTTATGGTGATCTTCCTGGGACGTAGCATAGACCAGCAGGTCGTCGCTGACGTTAAAGACCCCTGGAAGCCCACTCAGGACTTCTCGGATGGTGTTCTGAAACACCTCGGCGGCGCTCGAAATTCCGAAGTTAAGCCTCTTATATCTTCTCAGGCCTACATGGGTGGAGAAGGTAGTGATAGACCTGGAATCGGGATGTAGAGGCAACTGATGGTACCCTGAGCGCAAGTCCATTTTTGAGAACCAAACGGCACCATTTAACTCACTGAGGAGGTCATCTATAGTGGGGGTTATGTGACGCTCCCTTTTAATGGCCACATTAGGAAGGCGCATGTCCACGCAGATGCAGACTTGGCCTGGCTGCTTCGGCTTTCTGGCCACTACGATGGGTGACACCCAGGGGGTAGGCCCACTGACCTTCTCTATGATTCCTTGCTGTTCAAGCGCCTCCAGTTCATCTTTGACTTTCTGCCTTAAGTGGAACGCTATGCGTCGGTGTCTCAGCGCTACCGGTTGGACCGACTGGTCGATGTGTAGGGAGACCTCTTTGCCTTTTAGGCATCCAATACCTTGGAAGATATCCTCAAACTCCTCCATGATGGCCGTCAATTCTTCTTCCTGGATGGCGAGGGCGAAAGAGATTAGCCGCAGTTCTTCAGCTGCATAGCCACTGACTAGCATACCGCTCCCTTCTTCTGTCACGTACACAGTGGTGGGGATGCTCAGGTCCTGATGTCGAAATTTGGTTTTGAAACACCCCAGGAGCGGGATTGGCGTCTTCTGCCCGTACGCAAACATGCAGATTTTGGCCTCTCGTAGCTGTGGACGTGGGTTGAGGTTTCTGTACACGTTGGCAGCCATCAGCTCTATTGAGGCACCAGTGTCAATGGTGGCTCGCACTTCCTGGTCGTGAATCTGAATTCGGAACTTTGGTAATTTGCGTCTATTCCGTGGTGGGTGGTCTACGGCAAACACACAGTGGACGGGGTAGTCTCCAGTATCATCGTCCATGTCTTCACTATCAGGCGATTCGCCTACTGCTTGGGCTGTCTCTTTCTGCTGCTTCGATGACCTGCACACGGCCGCAAAATGGTTTATCCTGCCACAGTTGGAGCACCTTTTTCCTTTTGCTGGGCAGTCTTGCATGCGGTGGGGCGTGCCTCCGCAGTACCCGCACTCTTTTCCTTTGCCCTGTGGGCGCTTGCCTGGGACACGGTTGGGTTTGGCTTTCACGACGTTCGCTTGTTCAACTTTTATGGGGCAGTGGAGCGCCGCTTCCATGTGCGATGCCCTGGCCTTTGACAACTCCTTGGTCCGTCCCAATGTGAGAATGTCAGCCAGTGACTTGCCCGACTCCTGGAGGATGGTCTCCCTGAGCTTCGAGGAGTAGCAGCCCTGTATGATTTGGGCTCTGATTTCTTCCTGTTCATCTTGGAAGCCGCAGGTGCTGGCTAGTTCTTTCAGGCGACCATGGAAAGTGTCCAACGCTTCCTCCGCCTCTTGTTTGGCTTGGTGGAAAATGAACCTCTCGTAGTCCCTGTTGGCCATGGGCTCGAAGTGTGCATTTAGGGCATTGAGCAACGTCACATACGTCTTGGGCGTGGCCTCCACCAGAGTCTTATAGATGCGATGAATGTCCTTACCTCCCAAGTGTAGGAGTAACGCTCTGCGTCTCTCGCGGGCAAAGCCCGCCCCTTCGAAGTAGAATTGAAGGCGTTCAGTCCAGTCTTTCCACTTCAGGACGAGGGACGAAGGAGCACCATTTACCACAAATGGCTCGATCGCCAGGATCGCCGCCATCAGGACGTCTTCGGGGTTGCACCTCACGGCACGTGCACTGCTTCACCTTAGGAGAGTGGGCAGCCGCCTAACCGAGGGCAGATGAGGCCTGGAGGTATGAAGGAGTGTTCTCCCAGTTGGCTGCAGGTATCACTGCCTCCCAGACACCTTCTGGTAGTACCGACAGCGAACTCCCTGCAGGTGTCTGGAGCTGAGCAGGACTCAGTGGTGTGCAGTTAGGGCAGAGGAGGCCCAGAGCAGGCATCTGAAGGGCGTGGAGGCGGGGTGGCAGAACCCTCCCTGGTAGCAGAACCAGCTTTACCTCCGTGGTGGGCTGAGCAGCTAAACTCCGTGCAGTGAGGCAGCATGTGTCCGTCACCGCCCTCGTCGCCAGTGTGGTGCTCTTGCACACGAAGGGACCATGTGCGCGTCGCGGGCGCAAATAACACTCGGGACACCAGTGCTTTGTTTCGTTACGCGGTCCCAACTACCGCCGCTGGACCCCGCCCCTTTATTTTATCAAAGCGCATTGCGTCATGCGCTAGCGATTAGACGTACACTCAGTGCGGAGGTGAACTGGACCGTCACCCCGCACTGAGAACATTACAAATAGTAGATAGCGCCTGGAGAGCCAGGCCACGAAACACCTTCTCACGAGCAGCAAACATCTGTCGAAAGGAGCTCTGCATCTACGTCACTTGCAGGGGGTGTTTGCGCAACACAGGGCGTGCTGCAGTCCTTTTGGCGCATACGTATCAAAAATCGTTATGCGAGTCCTTAATAGCGAATTTTAGAGAATCGCTATTAAGGACTCGCAAAATGAAATGTATGAAGGTTTCGCAATATTAATTGCGATTCCTACGTATTCCTTAATTGCGAATCGCAAATTGCGATTCGCAATTAAGGAATACCTCCCCATTCATTCCTATGGGCCTAGAGGCCCATAGAAATGAATGGGAAGACATTCTCAATTTGCGATGACCCATTAGGTACTCGCAAATTGCGAATGCAATTTCAAGGGTGCAAAAGGACACCCTGTTGCACCCCTGAAATATGCATGGGTGCACATGTGGCGCACATACATGCCCTAAGGGCATGTATGTGCGCCACATGGCACTTTGAAAAATGCAAAAAAGTGCATTTTTCTAGGAAATCGTAAATTACCACCAACTTGGAGTTGGTGGTAATTTGCGATTTCTTAAGGCAAATTCGCACAACTTGGGTGCTTCCAGAATTGCATTTAAGGAATCGCAATTTGCGATTCCTTAAATGCATTTGCAAAATAGGGAATCGCAAATTTTGCGATTCCCTATTTTGCGATGGGCTTTTGGGATGATACATCCCAAAAGCCTTTTACCCGTTCGCAAACGGGCCGATTCTGAGAATCGGCCCGATTGCGAACGGGAAAAAGGCTTGATACATATGCCCCTTAGTTGCCTGAAATCCGTAAGGGACAACATTTTGGTTTGTAGGTGGGCAGGGCCGGGTTTAGCGATGGGAGCCCAGCAGCCCCCGCAATAGCTTCCCTCTTCACGGAATCCCTCGCTACCTCCCTCCAATGGTGCCCGTCATCCCTCCTTAGACCCTTCCTCACATTTATTTATTTTATAGCGCTATATTGTCCCAATGTAGAGCGTCAGAGCGCTTTACATTACAGCCATATTATACAGACGCAATAAGTCATACAAGTGTGTAAATCAATGTATAGGAAATGTTACTTAAGACAATGAGGACTACAAGGTGTAGGAGTCATGTGCCGTCCATACCGGTAGGTGTTGTATGTTAAGAGTGCTTGGTCTGGAGAAAATGTGAAGAGTGCTTGGTCTGGAGAAAAGAAGGGACAGATTTAGTACATTTTCACGCAGTGTAGTAACCAAAGTTACTGTGTGAAAAGGAGAGAGCACAGCTCCATCATATCTACTAAGGTAAGGTGCTGTTGCTCTGTCCTTTAGTGCTTGCGTACCTGAGGCTGCCTTGTGTCAATGCACGGCAGCCTAATGTGCGTGATGTCAAGCATAGGTTTCTGTTGTATCCTTGTCCCCTAATTTTCCCCTCCGTTGGTACCTCCCTCCCTTCCCTTTCTTACCCCTCCCTTTGTTATTACCTTGAGACGTTCCACACAGCCGTTACCTGTCAACTTGGAACGTTCATGATTATACAACCATTGCTCTTACTGACTGGATTGGTGATGTCGAATAAACAAGTTATACTTCAGGACTCTTCATTTACAACACTTTTACACTGGAAGGGTCCCCTTCCGGCACAAATTTCTATGCTTTGGCAAAGTTTACACTTTACCACTCTGTATGTGTACTGCACAGTGCGCACACATGCAAAGTTGTTAAAGTTTAGAGATAATACATTTTTTCTCCAACTTTGCGCCTGCCTCGAGGAGGTGTCATTTTTTGATGCAAATCCCTTTCTACCAAATATAGTAAATAGGGATCAGTGTCACAATCCAGGGGTGAGTGCATGGGAATGTCTATGTAACACCCATGGCAAACCTCCTTCACGCACTTCCTTGACGCAAACCCGAGCATAGTGCTGCTTTGTGTTACTTTTAGGCGACTTTCCAAAGCAATTCAGGATTTATGCTGGAAAGTAAAACACAAGACAATACTTTGCACCAGGTGTGTATCACTTTTGTGATGCAAAGCAAGCTCAAAATGTTAGTAAATCTGCTCCATAAACTCAGGATTTTAAACGCAACACAATGGGGCATATTCTCAAGGACACATCGCCGAGTTATCGGCACTTTACCGCAGCCAAAGTCGCGATAAAATCATTGCCCCATTCACAAGCTGGTGCAAACAGCCGATATCACCACTTTACCTGCGATAGCACCCGCAAAAAACATCGCCACAGATGAGCCCGGCAACTAACGCTAATGATATGCAGAGTAGGCGTACCCGTGCAAAAACCCGCGACAACACCACTCCACAACATTCTCAACAACCAGCCAGATCTGCGATAAGAGCACAAAACATGCGATAAGGCGCGATAGCAGCAGGAAATTAAATTAACACCTGCTCCTAGCTGGTGTAAAGTCGGACGACAACCGGCACCACACAAGGGAGCACAGCCCATAGCCACACATGAAGAACAACAGATGCCATGGAGCCACCCACCATGCATCCCGTAGCCCCAAGAGGGCAACAACACCCACCGCCACAACTCCCAGGACCCCCCGCCCCCGGGCCCCACACCGGGCAACCCCAACCACCCCCGGACAAAGATATGGCATATCAACGTTACGAAACTATCAACAAAACAATGTGCCAGATGTCGCACAATCACAACACCCAACATACATGTGCCGTCAGACAAATGAGAATCAGACATACATCTTAGACCTAGCAAACAATTCGCCCAATACAGACTAAACACAAACCAAACATTCTGAATAGTCATGGCGGGTCCCCCAGGACAGTCTGCAAGTCACAGCCTGCAAAACGAAATGACAGATAAGAAGGTGTGTCATGCGCTCACCAAAGGACAGGGAGAGCGAGCGAAAGAGAGAGACAGAGATAGAGAGAGTGAGAGAAAGAGAGGGGGAGGGGGAGGGAGAGGGAGAGGGAGTGAGAGAGAGAAAGAGAGAGAATGCACAAGGAGCGCAAGGCCAATCGGGCTCCTGTCTCATACATGCCAAATAATGTGTGTGTATCGACATTGGTGCACACCAAGTCAAAGGCCCGGCAGCAATAGCAACGCGAAGGCAACATCACCTTTCAAAAATGCAAGCAGTAGTCAGACCAACATTAGGAATGAAAGATCCTTTGTCCCAACACACAATGCCGAAGGACATCAGAACCCCCGACCTTGGTCATGAATGCGGCTGGCACCCCCTGCGAGAGATACCATACCAGATCCTGACGACTCCCACACCACGAACTGCGCGAATGAAAGACCAACGTGTCCACACCCCACACACACTTGTCCCTGCTTGGGGTACACCTGCTCTGGATGCCCCTGACACATAAGTAAGAAAAAACCCATACGCACAAACGTTGCACACAAATACGACTCATTGCTCCGAGCAGTGGCAGACCATCCACATGACTGCCGCCTGTCAGAAGAGTGCCGGTGCCACGAGACCAACAAAGGCAATGGCTGGCAATACCTGTCACATGCACAACCCCTGTCACGTGGAACTGTACCGTGCACGAATGCTGCATCTGTTGGGATCACTGCCACTGGCAGTGTTGCGCATCAGTTACCGTCTGAGTTTCCGGCTTGCGTACGTCACCTGCGTCCAGCCCTGGTTCCACTGTCGAACATGCACATTCGAGTGGCCCATGGATGTCTGTCTATCCAACACAACGGTAGCCGAACTGGATTATGACTTGTGTGCACCCCCTATTGGCCCACGAACAGGAGTGTAACCGTGATACCCGTGCATGGGATGCCTTGACATTGGGCGTATGTGCAGGCAGTTGGGCATGGGAGATTGCACAACTCCTCGTGTGCAGTGACCACATCGATGCGCTCCCCAATTGGGCTGTATTGCGGATTGGTGAAACGGCGTGGACGGAGCACAGCTGCCAGGACTAGGAAATGGATTGGCTCGCCCTCGTGTACCTTGACCCCAATAACGAGGAACTCTTGGAACATATTGCCCATGAAGCGGCGCTCGCATACATGGACGAGTAACTACGTTCCTGCAGCCACAACTGATTGTTACCCACAGCACAGCTCGCCACACCTTGCAGCACCTTGGAGGAATGGCCACATATCCCACCACAACAGTGGACATGTCTGCCTTCGGCAGGACTCAGAATGCATGTGCGTGGACCTACGCGTGTGTACACACACCTGTGCAAGGTGATGCAGTCCCATGGGCTGTGAGTCGTGCACCCTGACACGGGCCAATGAGCAGACGCCAAACATCACATGGCTCATCCAGCAACGCAAGGTGGGTCGGGACCGTTGACATCCGTGATGTGTGGTGTTCATTCCTGCCACCCCATTACTTGCACCTCGACATGTCCCTAAGCTGCCTGTAAGTGCCTTGAACATTGGTCTGCATGTTGTGGCCCTTGCCTTGCCCGTACTGACACGCACATGTCAATAAAGCCTACGCCACTGCACCTGTGTACTACTGTGATGAGTGTTCATCATGATGACAAATCGTGTGCCCACATGTGCATTGTCCGTATACATGGAGGGATTGACTGAGGCTAATGGACTGCGTGTGGGTCCCCATTGACAGCTCCACCTCCGTGGGCCAGACATTGTGGCTGGAATAGTTGCTGGCAGAACTGTGCTCTTACGTGTCACCAGCAATGTGCGTATGGTGTCCAACTACTTGCCATGTAGAGCAAGGTCATCCACAAAACAGACTGTGTCCACACAGATGTGTGTGAGTAGGAATGCGAAGACACGTTCTGTTGTCACATGTGATGGGGGACACCACTTCAGGACTGCTACCTATCATGGGATTTCTACACACAGCCCGATTTGACACATGGATGTGGGGCTACGTTGGGGGGTAACGAGATTGTCGTTAATGTGCAATGAGGCCACAGCTAGTCCATACCTTCACAGTCATCTAACTGGCCATGTGGGTCAGGCTCAAACATGCGCATTGAGGACGTTTACCAGGGTGTACCTTTTGGTGCAATCAATGTCCCTGCACCCATCCAAACATTGATACGTGAGTGAACATAGACATGACACATCTGTGTGATTTGGAATGTTTTATTCACATTCTGGGGGGTGTCAGGGCAGGAGCAGTACATGGCCACTTCAGGCCCACATAACAGGGTTGCCCAGTGGTGGGCCAACCAGAGTCCTTGGGGGAATGCAAAGTGAATCTGAAGAGGTAGAGTTCAGTCCGCCGCAGGATGGCTGTGTCATTGGTACCAGAGCAGATATGGCAGTCCATGTCGGGTGCCAGGTGTATGTCGCAGAGTGTTTCGGGGGACATTGGGAGGTGTTATTCCAGGGCATGATGCAGAGTGCACAACCAGGCAGGGACAGGCCATATGGCGGGGACTGATGCTACTGCCTCCTTCCTCACACAGTCATTACCCTCGACATCTTACTCCTCTGAGACGTCTTCTGTGTCCGGTGTGTCAGGTGTGTGCAGTGGTGTTATGGCTGCGTCACTGTGTGCCACTGACACATCAGGGGGCGGAGATGTGTGTGTCGAGCTTCCTGCAGCAGTCATCTGGTACAGGCTCAGTGGCAGCAATGGCAAGATGAGGATCCGCAAGGCATGGAAGATCACAGCTACATCTCGCTGGTGTTCAGCAGTGGCAGCCATACTTCCAGCCTGCATCTGCTCCATGGTCTCCATTGTCCTCCGCATCTGTGCCAACTCTGTGCTGTCATCGCTGGAGCATGTCTGCCTAGACAGTTCTCGTATCCGGGTAATGGACCCAGCGAGGTCAGCCAAGGATTGTTGTTGAGCATGGTGCGGACAGTGGGTGTCCGTTCGGGACAGTAGGTGCTCCCTGATGGGACCCAGGCACCCACGTATGGCATCGAGTTTGTCTGCCATGAGGTCGAAACCCATCCGCAGCTGATCTGCCACCTTCTCCTGGCACCCTAACACACGGCGTTGGAATTCCATGTGTTGGTCGTGGGGGTCCTGGGAGCCAGCCGTGGTGGTGTGTGCTTCCTGCTGTGTGGGCTGTGCAGGTGGTGGGGTGACCGAGATGCAGCTGGGCTGCCCTGCTCCTGGGGTTGGGGTGCGGAGGCTGTCCACAAGCCGTTGGAGGGTGTCTGTGCAAATGGGCAGGATGTCCTCTTCATCATCACTGAAGAGCTGTGTGGTCTGCTCTGCAGGAGGTGTTGATTGTCCTTCTGCAATGTAAAGGGGAGATGCAGGTTAACAGTGTATTCCATGTATGTTGACGCATTGTAGATGTTTACATTCAGACTGCATGACGATGTACATTGTGACTGTTTGGGTGAAGCTGGCTATTTGGTGGGAAACAGTGTACATTTCGACTACATGACGGATGTGTGGTTGTACTCGTACATTACCATCTCACAGTGTCAGGCATTGGCGGATATGATTGGCCAGTTTCTACGCACGGGCGGCGCCATTTGTGTCCTCTGTCCTGTGGTGTAGGGGTTGCACTCTGTACCACATTATCGTCAGTTTTGGGGTACTGTGATTGCTATGTGTGTGTGCTGCATTGTTGCCTAATCGCCCCTGCAGCTCTGCTTTGGTGGACCCTTATCCCTTGGAGTCGGTGTGCATGTGACTTGTGTGCTTTTCGGGTGATGGGATGTTTGCAACTTGGGTCATTTGTGCGACTGGAGAAAATTTGTACTCTTGTGCATTGTGTGTCTGCTGATGTGTTTTTGACGTCATGGGTCGTAGGTACAAGTGGATGTCAGGGTGTGACCTGCTCCTTTACCGATGTGGTCCACACTCAGCCACCTAATGTCGTGTCGTGCGCCATGTCATGTGACTTCAGCCATGCTATTGGTCATGCAGTGTCACTTGCATTGTCAGTGTGGCTCACAGAGCCGCTGATTTCATGGATTCAGCACATGTGCATGGGTGGGTTGTGGCATTAGTGATATGGAGGGTGGCCCATTTGTGCACCTTGGGGACGGGGGCCTACTTGGTGTTTCTATGTGTGCTGCGGTGTGCCAAGGGTATCAGGGACATGTTCCGCACTCATTGTGGGTGTGCAGTGTGCTGCACATGTTTGTGCATGTGTGCCATTGTGCCCATCTCCCCCCGTCCCCCCAGGCCCTGGTTGTTACTCACCCTGTTGCGTCCGGTCATGTCGCACTGTGTCCAGACCCCCGACTCCTTGCACCATCTCCACACTGATGACTGTGGCCACCATTTCCTCCAGCTCATCCAGCTCCTCCTGTGGTGCCGGACTCCCACCTCCAGTCGCCTTTGCTGCCTTCATGTTGGCAGCGAGTTTCTGTTTGGTTTTTCTGTGCACTTCATGCCAGCGCCTCTTGACCTCCTCCATTGGCCTCCTCGACACTCCAACTGTATTCACGTTGGTGACGATGGACTGCCATATTTCCGTTTGTGTTGCCAACGACGCAGTGGAGGTGACGAACAGTTGTTGGTGGTGTTCTATCACCTCCGTGACGATGATCCGGTCGTCCTGCGGACTGAACCCCGTCTTCCTCTTCCTCTTCTCCTTGCCCTTCCCCTGGTACGGGGTTGCTGGCTGGTCCTCCGTGGGGCTTGTGGGGTTCGGGTTATCCTCTGCACTAGGTCCGTGTGCATCCATGGTGCTACGCAGTTTTATTTGGTTATGTCTTTTTTTTTTTGGTTTGCTTTTATAGTGCTTTTTTCCGCATGACGCGTGGGAATTTCAGGCCTGTAGCTGGTTGTCACTGATCTTTGTGTCGCGTTTGGGGCATCGCAGGTTTTTTGCGTTCGTGTTTCTCAATTTTCTGCGTCGCGTTAATTTTTGGGCGCTCATTTGGCGCGTTATCCTGCTTCTATCTCATGGTGCCGCCGGGTTGGGAATACCACGTTGACACGGTGTTAGTTTCACGCGATAGACTGCGATGTGAAGGGTTGTGTTAAGCAACTTTTGCGGAAGTTATCACACGTTCTTGTGAATATGCCCCCAATGAGAGGTGATGTACAGTGCTCAATTTGTAAAAGAATGAGTGCTGGTGTCCAAAGCTCTGCTGAGAAGCCAACGGGCATTGCCTTTAAATGCCCATGCGCTGAATAACGAGGCTGCGTGGTCTTGAATCCACCTCATGCCTCTTTAATCATCTACCAGACACTCTCTGACCTTTTATCCCTCTCTTGCATCTTCCTGCTTCGTCCTGTTGTGATGTTTTTTCCATCTTTCTCCATCTTTCCACTTTGTGTGTTTTCACTCGTTGCTCTCGTAAATGTCTGATGCAGAAATAGTGTCCCCCGACAAAAACTGAGTGTTGGAAGGCCACACCTGCCACAACTGGCTCGAATTAAGCTCTGGGGGTGTCATAGTAATTGTTGGTAATGGCCCTTTTAGCAGGGTTATCCCCAAACTTTTTGCTTCTTCCTCCTTTTTTTTCCTGACCTGTGTTTGTTGGCTATAGGTCTCTGGGCACTTTACCACTGCTGATCAGTGCTAAAGTGCATATGCTCTCTGTGTAAATTGTTATTGTGATTGGTTATCCATGATTGGCATATTTGTTTTACCTAGTAAAGTGCAGTGTGTGTGCCAGGGCAGGTAAATCAAATGCTACACACCCAGAGATGTGGAGCCTGACTTGAAGGAGGGGGTTGACATACACCAAGGGGTTCAGGGTTATGAGGTAGCTCCAGTGGTGTGCAGTGTCCCTGAGGTGGATTGGGGAACTGACACAGGGGATCATATTCCTGTGGTGGGAGGGACACTCTACTGACTCTAGATGAGAGGTGCAGGGAGAGGGGTTCCCCCATGGTAGGAATCCTGGTGTGTGAGTGTGGAGACCGGCCAGAAGAGTGTGGGTTGAGTGACAGAGACCTAAGGTAAACAACATTGACTAAAACACCTGAAACCAATGACTTCAAAAAGGAAAGCCCAAGGCCAGAACATGGTGTCATCTGAAAACCTTACTTTCATGGGTTCGAAGAGGTGTGGTTTTTATAAAATGGAAGATGCAAAGTAGTGGTGAAGTAACTTAATGAACAAGCATTGGGAAAGCCAACAGGTCTCACCTTTATAATTCAATTTCCAAGTTACAATCTTTGCAAATGCTTGTTTGTAAATAGGGCTCCCTGTTTTCCTTTTTTTACTGATTTTTAAAGACAAATACAGACAGAAAACATTTTTCCTGTCTGTATTTAATTTTAAAAGCGGAAAAATACAGATAGTTTGGCTTCTGTTGAGCGATTCATCATGCTGAGATGAATGACTTTCAGGCCAATAGATGTACATATTGGCAGCATAGGGAGTTACAAAGCTCAAAAAGATTTGCTTAAATTATTGCATATCTCAATATGTATTTGTGCTATTATGCTAATTTTTGAATGTGGGTTTATTATGTTATTATTTTTGGCTGTGTAATGTGCTAAAACCTGACAGACATCAAGGTGCGAGTGCACGTTTATCTGTTAAATAAATGTGGAAATATACAAGTTTTCACATCATCTGTTCACAAAACACAAAATAAATATGGATTATTACCAATAAGATGGCCAAAAAATAAATATGGATAAATACAGACGGAAATGTTCAAAAAATAAATACCAGTCAGTCAGGTCCGACGAGATGGGATACTTTGTCCATTCAGTCCTCCAGGACTTCTTAGTCTGAAACAATCTGCAGACCCACCTCAGGGAAGATATTTCTTTGGTATCCATTCTAAGGTAAGGAATATGTGTCTAGAAGTCTCTATCAAATGAACAAGTTGCTTACCTTCGATAACGCTTTATCTGGTAGAGACTTCTTAAGTGAAGTATTAACTGAACTCACTACTAATTTAAAATAACAAAGGTGAAAACTAAATAGAATTTAAGTTTCATTTTACAGGGGAAGTTGAGAAGGTCCCACAATAAGTTTCATGACAAGGTTGTGACAAAAGATGCACAGTTCAATGACATATGATCAAAAGCACGATCAAAAACTGTATGGACTTAAAACAGGCTGAGAAATTGGCATACATGCATCATAGTTGCAGGCAGGTTGTGTGAAAGGTACTGTACAAAAGGAGACCTTTGTCAGACATCGACCAGCAAGATAGGTAGGTAGGCATGATAAAGGTTAGGTGATTGTGTGTCCTAGGATGGGTCCATGTGAGGCCTGTGACATGGCTGAGGACACTAGTTCCATCTCCAGTTCAAGGAGCCGTAGGTGGGTGGGCAGCAGCACTGCCTCTAAGTCTCTGATTGGTGGTTTCATCTAGGATCCTGCTCTTTCTTTGATGCTGCTTGCATGGCACCTGCCATTTGGAAGCTACAGAGTCTTCCTCTTCTGGAGTTATGGACAATCTCCTCTCTTTCACATGCAGTATACTCCTTGCATAGAATCCTCAAGGTGGCACCATTCACGTGCTGAACATTGCTTGAAAGAGCATGCACTTTTATGAGTGGCAAATGTAGAAAGCATGAAAGCCTACTACGTGTACTAGAAATGAGTAATATTTACTTGCAGGGGCATTTTTAGGCATTACTACGAGTAGATAAAAGTCAAGCTTCACGTTATAAAA
Organism: Calotriton arnoldi; assembly: GCA_963921515.1. NCBI lineage: Eukaryota > Metazoa > Chordata > Amphibia > Caudata > Salamandridae > Calotriton > Calotriton arnoldi. Next base: position 1,074,662 of record CAWUFW010002537.1, read on the forward strand.
CAGTTAAAAGGCTGCCTTCCGTAAATGTACACTAGAAATCTAAATTGCCTCCATATAGACTTCTCAACAAATAGGTTGTATTTTGCGGTGACCATACCACCAAATGTAGACATGGCTGATATGCATTAAGATAGTCAGCACTTCTCACCAGGGGCATGTATTAAAAAATAACAATGAAATGCCATTGTTAAGCAATTTATAAAATGCAATGTTGATCAAGTAACTATGGTTACAAATTAACAGAACTTCAAAGACTATTATATTGGGTGATTTTTGGCTCTTTCCCTAAAATCCCTTTTCGAAAATAAGTTCAAAATGGTGCATTGAAATCACGGTGGGCCAGCTGTCTTAGCAAAAACATGATAAGTTATAAATTCCACTTAAAATCTCCATTCCCCTTTCCTTCACATGTACCTAGTTCTCATTTTGCACCTTGCATCTCTATTTTACTTTCTCTCCTCTCTCCTCATCTCTGTCCCCATTATTTCTCTGTCCCTTTTCCCCACTATACCTTTTTGTTTGCTCCTGCATTTGTCTATCATTCCCTTCCGTCTCTCCTGATTTCCCTCTTACCTTTTCTATTTACTCACCTTTCTTTCTCTCCATGTATAGAAATTGAAACTTTCTTGGATGTGCATGGCCGTGAGCAGCAATTGCCACCTTTTTTTGGCCACTTTGATTTTTGCTGTTCCCCAGTCCCAGATGTCTACCATCCTGGGGGCCTTCTGGAACTGGAGAAATCCCCTACAACAATGGAACACAAAAGTAAGTGCAATGTGGCCATCATATCCCTGCAGCTTGTTGTCCATTCTTCTTGTACAGTACACCAGGCTGCATTAATTTGGTGGGTTTTAACTGCTTTAGGACAGAGGACAATCTGTTGACTTCCACCGCACTACCTTTACAGTGCAGTAGACTTCATTGGTTCGCCCACAGTACCGGAAAAGACAATTTTTCTGGTAAAAAACATCAGAAACATTTTTGTTTACAAAACCAAAATCAGGACGTGAGGAAAATGCCCAAGTCTCCGAGTTCATCGAAGAGAACCACATCCTGGACAGCTCCCAATCGGGCTCCCGAAGCAACCACTGCACCGAGACCACACTCCTCGCTGCCACCGATGACATCTGCTCCCTCCTCGACCGGGGTGAAACTGCAGCCCTCATCCTACTGGAGCTCTCGGCCGCCTTCGACACCGTCTCCCACCACACCCTCATCACAAGACTCCACGACACCGGCATCCGCGACAAGGCACTGGACTGGATCCACTTCTTACTGACCGGCCGAACATAGTGAGTCAGACTCTCAGTCCTCCCAGAAGCTACAGAGATCAGCTGCGAGTGCCCAAGGGCTCCTCCCTGAGCCTCACCCTTTGCAACATCTACATGGCTTCCCTTGCAACCTTCGTTAGAAGCCATGGACTCATCATCGTCTCCGAGGCTGACGACACCCAGCTGATCATCTCCCTCACCAACGAACCCACCACTGCCAGAATCAACTTTCACAATGGAATGAAGGCAGTCGCTACCTGGATGCAAGATCGCTGCCTAAAGCTCAACTCGGACAAGACCAAAATACTCATCATGGGACCTACCCCCTCAGCCTGGGACAATTCCTGGTGGCCTGCCACACTAGGAACCCCTACCACCTCGACAGACCACGCACGCAACTTTGGCATCATACTGGACTCCTTGCTCTCTATGATCCGCCAAATCAACGCAGTATCCTTATCCTGTTTCCACACGCTCCGCCTACTCCGAAAGACTTTCAGATGGCTCCACACAGAATCCATGCACTCATCACCAGTAGACTGGACTACGTCAACGCACTCTACGCCGGCGTCACCCAGAAACAGCTCAGGAAACTACAGAATGATCAAAACGCTGCAGTCAGACTGGCCCTCGACATCCCCACCACAGCAACATGACACAACACCTCCGACAACTCCACTGGCTCCCCATCAACAAGAGTATCACCTTCAAGCTCTTTACACATGCCTACAAAGCTCTCCATGACGCAGGACCAGAATATATGAACCACCGCCCGCCTTCCACACACCTGCCGGACAACTCCGCTCCTCTCAACTTGCCCTGGCCTCTGCCCCACGGATCCACAGGACTAGAACCGGAGGAAGATCCTTCTCCTACCTCGCCGCCAAGACCTGGAACACCCTGCCCCTCCACCTCAGGCACTCCACGTTGTTGACACAGTTCAGGAAGGACCTTAAGACCTGGCTCTTCAACTGAACCTCATCCCCCAGGCGGATCAGCAGGCTCCCTCCCCCCCAGCGCCTTAAGACCCTCACAGGTGAGTAGCTGCGCTTTACAAACCCCTGATTGATTGATTGAGAGTTTTTTTTTTTTTTTTGCTCTATTGCTTAGCACGCTGTGCATTCTGATGTCACAACAAAACAAAAATGAAAGCACATCACGCTAACAGAATCTCTGTCCACAACCTTCCTACCTCACAGTGTTCCTACACTTCTCCAAATAATAATAGTAGCCTACTAGTGTGGCTGGGCTATTGCCTATGAAAGCAAGTGCCTCAAACACAATGAGGGAACATCAAGATTTTGCCTTGAAAATTGGCCCATTCTGGCAATGTGGGTAGCTGTGGTATTTAGGCCAGGTCTCAGTCGGTACCCAGGGAAACCTGTCAGGCCCAGACATTTCTGAAAAAACAAGGCAATTAGGATAGTCTGCGGTGGTGTGGCTTGCGTGGATCCCAATAAGTGTTCTTACCCACAATGCCCTGCAAACACCAAACTTTGGTGAAATCACAGATTTTCCTCATATTTCTCCTCCCAATGAAAACGTACCCAAATGTTCACCAAGTATTTATTATGCGTTTATAGGACCCCATAACGGTAATTTATTTGATATGACCATCAATTAGATGACGATAAATCAGAATTTCAAAGGAGTCAAAAATTTCAAAAAGCAGATTTATACTATACAGATCTGAGATATAGAAAAACTAGAAAAGGTTGGTTGATGTTGTGCAGAGATGTCTAGATGGGTAAATTATAATACAAATGCTTTTAGCAGTGGATGCTCTGATTATGGTTTCCACAATATCTGGTTCATGGAGATGAATCCTCAGCGTGCTGACCCTGGCAGGGTTTTCTAGATATTAAACCATTTTTTAAAGGTAGCCTGATGTAGCAGCCCTTTGTGACATGGCAGGCTATATTGGGTCATTTTAGATTCACACTATTGCTAGTTAGGGTATTTGCACCCCTCTGTAGCAGTCACATTAACCTAACAAACTATCTGAAATTTGAAGATTTCCTGATTGGACATTGCTGCTGAGTGGCTGGTAGGTTTAGGTAGTGACAGCCACTTATAGTTCAGGAATAAGAAGGGTCATGAAAGTTGCTGGCTAAAGAACAACACGACTCAATGTCCTGCACAGTTGCGCATTCGTTTCACACAGCTGATTCTTGTTTAACGTACCATATGTGAAAGGTGAGAAGGGAATTCCGCTAATGCTCATTGAATTCTTGGCCTCTCAGCTGTGACTGTGATCTTGTGTTGATACCACCTTTCAGCTTCTTACACACAACACTGTAGTATCCGTCAGGGTGAAGGAAGTGACCCGAAAAGGGCCACCCGGCTCACTCACGACCACCTCCTCTGCCTTCCTACAAATGAAGAGTCGGTCAGACAGTAGAGAATACAAACCAGATATTTATTGAGATTACACTGCAGTGGAGCCCAGTCTGACCAGCCTCTTGGGATGACTGTCGAGGGACTGGAGCCCATAAGCATACAATTACATTATGTACGTTTGCAAAGTCCACAAAGGCACGCCTACTATGGAAAAACACTAGCAGGTGTCGTAATACAATGGGGGTACAGAGCATAAGTTTCGATTCTGCAGCTGGGCACCGGCTATCTATTGCCCAAGGTCATCTGGCCTATCCTCCCTACCAGACGGGTGGGAGAAAGACTCCATCTAACAAGAAAGGTATGTACTAACGAGAATACTTGCAATTATAGTAGAAAAGGCTCAACCTTGGGAAACGAAACTTACCAAGGACCGTTTCTCGAAAATAACTAAGCAGCAGTTTCTATTATCGTACAAAATGGCGTCCAGATTGCAAGATGGTGTCGCGAATGCACAAATATACGGACAGAAGGGCTTTCCAATATTAACAAAGGGTCCATCAGATTCCCTCTATTATTCAGCATCTGCCTAACATCCTTACCAAACCTGATTAAATTAAACAATCTCACCTGTTACATCTATGCAGATGACACCCAAATCATTTTAAAAATGGATGGCCTGGAAGACCTCTACAATTCAAAAATTGCTGACTGCCTTCGGGCCATAAACATGTGAATGATAAATAACCATGTAAAGCGCAATACTGCAGAGACAGAGATTATGACCTGCAGACAATGTCAAAAATACTAGTCTACCACCATATGGCCTGAGGAAAATGAGACCCCTCCAACAATATCAAGGGAAGTCAGAAATGTTGGGGTGACCATGGATTCAGACCTATACTTGATACAATCTCTTAACAACATCACACAGAGTGCCTTTTGCACAATGAAAACACTATGTTGCATCTTCCCATACCTTGGATACCATAAGAAACTGCAAGCCATCCTCACATCCATATTCTCCAAGCTTGACTATGAAAGCAGCACATACCTTATCGCACCCACATTCACCATACGCAAAATACAACTCATCCAAAATACTGTTTGAAAACGTCTTCTCCACTTTCACCCAAGAGAACACATGACTCCAGTCTTGCAGTCACTCCACTGGCTACCTACAGCTAGAAGGGCAATGTTCAAGGCTCTTTGCATTGTCCACACAGCCTCCCTAGGAAAAGGAGCACTATACCTTCTGTGAGTATACTGGTGTATTATATGGTGTGGTTGTTAGACCTCACTGTGTAATACACTCACAATACCATTTTGGATCCAGTCAGGGTTGTTTGTAAAACCTGTAGCTCAATACTGGGTAGCTGTGGCTTCGAGCAGTCAGGCTTAAACAAAAGAATAAGTGTAAAACATTTAGAAGTACCAAAGCAACGAAATGAGAAAGCCACACAACACAAAACAAATACGACACCAATTGATAGAAATAGATCTTATTTTTATTAATTTTTAGACACAAAAATGCACAAAATCCACTGGAGGGTTCCAGAGATGTAGATCTTTAATTTAAACATAAGTCACTGCTTTTCACTCAAAAAGTCAACAAGCGTTGGTAAATGCTGTTGTTAGTGAAAACTTTGTAAAACTTTTATAAAGTTGTGTTCGGGTACTCTGTCTCACTTTGGGCAACCACCTCCGGCAGGGAGCAAGTCAAGGGGACCAGTAAGCCTTTGTAGAACTTTTACCTTATCACCAAAGCAATCTCAAACCCAGTTCCAAGCTCTATAGGTGAACCGCCATAGACATCAATGGAGTGGTACTGACGCAACGGATACAGAATACATAAAATGCTGTAGGATGCTGTGCGGTTGATGGGAGCCTTCCTGGAGCTACTCCTCGATCCATGGCCTTTGAGGGGCAACCATGGCCACAGGGGTTGATGCACCTTAAAGTCCTGGTGGGTGCAGCAAAATTCCAGTTGCCACTAGACTACTGGTCTCTGGTCACAGCGGAACCAGCCTTTGGTGAAGGCTAGTGTCCATCTTGGGTGACAAAGCTGCATTCTGATAACTCTCCTAGGTCCAGAAGACTCACATGCAACTTTTGAGTATTGGGACTCGGTCTCCCGGACTGCACGTCAGCAGTCAGTGGCGATCAAGCGATTGTGGCTACAGATTAGCCAAGGCGGGCTTCTTCAGTTTTTGTGGCAATGGAGCTGTAATAGAAAGTCAGTCAACTAACTCTTAGAGTTCACCTCTTCTGTTTGGAGCTCAGGAGTGACTTTTCCTCAAGCCAGGCAGCACCACAGGCACAGTCCTCTCTTTGCTAGCCCAAAGATCATCAGGCGCAGTCCATTCTTTGGTGCAACCTCTCTTGCCAGGTTCAGGGAACAGCAGGGCAGTCCTTCTTCAGTCCTCTCTCCAGTTCAGATGTGATCTGAGGTCTGGGTGCCAGGGGTGCCATATCTATGCCCAGAAAGTGCATTCGGGGGATGTGGCAGATACTAATGGGTTACCATGTCCCCTTCCGCCTGATGATGACTTCCTGCAATGTTTGGCATCTAACTATCCCAGAGTGCACTATTCTGCCCACTCCCAAAATGGCAGAACACCTCTCTCAGTGTTTGAAGCTTGGTTGCCTAGCCTAAAGGGCTACAGGCCCACGGAAAAAACTATTTGCCTGTGGCTTCCGTCTCTCTGTCCCCGACGCCAACCAGTCTACCCGAACAAAAGACCAGCCCCTCTGATGGGTGTCCACCATTTGCACATCAAAGGCGGCTTTCCCTTTAAAGCTCGCCTTTTGAGCTCACACCCTTTGGGGCTTCCTGCCAAGAAGAGGTAAAACCTCTTTCAGTGGCAGGCCTCCATTGTTTCCTTTCCTGAGGGTCATTCAATCTTCACCCCAGGTGGGCAGAAGGATGTCTTGTGGCCAGCATCTGTGAATGGCCTCTTGAAAACTTGGGAAACAGAGTGGCAACTTTCTTAAAGTTGCATTTATTCAATAGATACATTAAATTTGACTTGGGCATCAAGTAGAGTTTAATATAACGGTTAATTTGATACCTTGAAATACCAACATTAGTAGTCCCATTCAAAAGAGCACAGCGGTGTTGTAAATGTGTAACCCTGTACTTGCCAATTGGCCTTTTAGCCTCTCTCACAGTGAAAAGGACAATTTGCGGTTTTTACTGTCACAACATGTAAAACACATCTTGCCTTCTACATTCTAATATACTGCACCCTGCCTTAGGACTCGATAGGCATGCTTTTGGGGTGTTTTATACATACTAGAAAGGGTGGTTTGGGCTTTGCCATTGTTTTAAATGGCAAAGTTGAGTTAGCAGCTTAAAACTGCCCAACCAGTCTGCAGTGGCAGGCTGGGAGACATGTTTTAAGTTACCACTGATACCATATACACTACACAACAGCACACTGCACTCCACGCTTTCACTATTTATCATCATACCATCTCAACACAAGAAATCTGTAGGAGGCACTGCTTTCTCAGTACAAGCCTCCAAGCTCTAGAACTCATTACCAGCCAGCCAACATCACATCCCAAAACAAGCATTGGCATAGCCAATAGGTCTCGCCGTTGGGACCTTATAAGTGTTTAGCCATGCAACAGTTGATGTTGTTGCACCAAGGATATTGTGCTGCATAACTAAATACTTATAAGGTCCTAAAAGCGAGACCTATTGGCTATCGATAGGCTATAGAGGTATAGAGAGAGAGAGAGAGAGAGAGAGGTAGAGAGAGAGAGAGAGAGAGAGGTAGAGAGGTAGAGAGGTAGGTAGAGAGGGGTAGAGAGAGGTAGAGAGGGGTAGAGAGGGGTAGAGAGAGGTAGAGAGAGGGAGAGAGAGGGAGAGAGAGGTAGAGAGAGGTAGAGAGAGGTAGAGAGGTAGAGAGAGGTAGAGAGGTAGAGAGAGGTAGAGAGAGGTAGAGAGAGGTAGAGAGGTAGAGAGGTAGAGCGAGAGAGGTAGAGAGGTAGAGAGGTAGAGAGAGAGAGAGAGAGAGAGGTAGAGAGAGGAGAGAGAGAGAGAGAGGTAGAGAGAGAGAGGTAGAGAGAGAGAGGTAGAGAGAGAGGGAGAGGTGAGAGAGAGAGAGGGAGAGGGAGAGGTAGAGAGAGAGAGGTAGAGAGTTAGAGAGGAAGAGGGAGAGGTAGAGTGGCAGTGAGGTAGAGAGGTAGAGAGAGAGAGGTAGAGAGAGAGGGGTAGAGAGAGAGGGGTAGAGAGTTAGAGAGAGGTAGAGAGTTAGAGAGAGTTAGAGGTAGAGAGTTAAAGAGGGAGAGGTAGAGTGGCAGTGAGGTAGAGAGGTAGAGAGAGAGGGGTAGAGAGAGATAGGTAGAGAGGTAGAGAGGTAGAGAGAGGTAGAGAGAGGTAGAGAGAGAGAGGTAGAGAGAGAGGTAAAGTAAGCATTAGCATAGGCAATAGGTCTCGTATGCGGCAGAAAAGAACTATGCAAATGGCAGAACAATAACAAACGAGTGAACTCTATCTGCACCACCCCATGAACTTGTGGAATTCCACTGTTGGCTGTGGACCTTCGAGGGTCATGGCTAAATGTTCTCAGGAGCTACTTGGAACTTGAATGAATGAGTGAATGAATGGGATGGCCGATCGAATGAATGAATGCATGCATGCTGCAATCTACCCCCCTACACTGTCTCCACAACAGCGGTCTGAGCATTTTTCTGATCATGACCCCGCACCGGCCAGGGATAGGCCAGGGAGAGGAATGAATGCCTTTGATCTTAGAGCGGCCTGGTCACATCTGCACGAGCGCATCTCCTATTGCAGGGCAGCCCAGCAGCAGGGGGTGGAGAAGGTGGCGATAGAGGGAGGGCAAAAGGAGGTAGGCGGAAGGAGGGCGAGAGGGGAGGTTCGAGGTGGGAGGAGAAGGTGGGGAAAGTAGGGAGGGAGGAAGTGTGTGGGGGATTTAGCGGGGAAGGGCGGTGATGTCAGCAGAACTTGCTGGCCCTTGTAACAAGCCAAGTGCCGTGAAGCCTGCTTGTCACACAATGGCAGCAAGGCTTTCACTGAAGAATTTGGTGCGAAAGTAGCACTATTTTTAAAAGTACGTCGCTTGCAAGCTTCCCTTCATCAATCAGTGCAGAACTCACTTTAAAATGCAGTCATAATCGACCTTAAAGTACAGCTCTGGCACACCACGCACTCACTTAGCCCATCTTGGACTCTGACTGCCTTTCCGCTGCAGTAAAAGCTTTTCTGAGGTTCATAAAGTGTATGTTTCGATGACTGCACCATCTGGTTGGGAATGTGGATGAAGCAAATGGGACTGCTGGAACATTTACGTGCTCAGAGGAAGACTTCAGAAACACATCATCGAACAAGCATTGGCCGCGCGGCCGTGCGAGACGCGCTCTGAGGTGGGGGAGGGGGAAGGAGCGGGAGAGCAAGTGACGCGCGGCCGTGAAAGTGACACGGCCGCGCGGCCCCGAGAAGCGCTCTGTGGTGGGGGAGGGGAGGAGCAAGTGAGAGGAAAGACATATGGCGCCTGGAGCATTCGAGGAATGCGCGTTACTGTGCGCGTACTCGCATGCTCTAGGCCAGCCAAAAGTTGTGGTCGCATTTCTGCAAGCCCACTACAAAATGTCTCGCCCAGAGCCAGCGCTGAAGCGCTGGCTTTCAGGGCGAGACCTAAACAGATCTGGAAAAGACAGTCGCACCCTCAAACTCAATCTTCAGCTTACAATCCACAAATTGGTGGAAACAATCCAACCAGCAAACTACTTTCAATAGGCAGGTAAGTTAAGGAGGGCTGACCTGTTGTTTGCCGGGGTATTATATAGTTATGTAATTTCATATTTAGTGTTTCTGGCCCACACTATTACCAATACGGTAACCCTCAGTGGTCAGCAGCCACCTCATACATTCACATAAGACTTATCTGCTACAAGGGTTGTCCATCACCAGCACTGTACAGTCAATAAACCAGCCATCACCAAATGAACAGGCATGGAATAACCGAAGAGAGCCGTCACACACTGCTGGTCAATAAAAGGACTATAATCTAGTCCAACACTGCAGGTCCCAAATATCTATACACTATGGCTGCTTCTTTACATCTCACAATGACACTCAGATATGGGATGATAGAAACAGTGCCAATCCCAGCAAATCTCTCTCTTTTCTCTCCCTCCAGTGATGCCAGCTCATGCCCACAAATGTACACCACATTTCTGATTGGATAACCCAGCACAGTAACCAGCTAAGGAGGCTATTATCATAAGAAATACCATAGAGAGACCTTAAGAGCTTTTCAAAGCTGCCAACGTACTGAAAAAACATAAACTGCTTCTGTGTCTCTCACAACTCATCATCCACAACACTGCAACAAGCTGCATCTCATAGCAGGATAACCGCCCCTCAGAGGTCACAATGCATGTCATGGAAACACTACTCACACAGGATCACAAAACAAAGACAACGTCCTTCCAAACTCACACCCTATTTGGCGTAGCTTGCTGCCTATGTAGGCAAGAGCTTCAGTGCCCCACATAGGGTAGTAAGTGCTATGTAAATTCTTCCAAACAATTCAACATTTATCATATGTGCATTATCGAGATTTGTTTTGATCCTATCAAAACCTTTCCTTCCATCACACTTCAGAATTAAAAAACAAAATGTGCTTCACTTGTGCTTTCATACATGCTGATATATTTTGAAATATTTGAACAGTTCATTTATAGGTATTTTAATTTTGTTGTGTATTGACATCCTACAGTCTTTCTGATCTCAATTCCCGTACTACAGCAAAATTGTTACATAGTTCACTTTACAAAATTCTCTCACTTTGCAGTCAGAGAAAGAAAAGTAAACAACATCTCCATGTTAAAAGAATAGGCAGCAATTTGTCAGAAGACATCACCTGACATTTGACCACTCAGCAAACGTGACAGGATAAAAACAAAGTTTAAAGGCATTTGTGATGCTCATTTACCTTTTGAACTCCATCATGGTTATTTTAGGGGTGCTGCAGCACCCCACCCCCTATTTCGATTAGATCATATGCATTAAATGTGAATGCAGTTTGTCTAGTTAAACTGAGTTTTCGGTAAATGATGTGCCAGCTGCCGGGGTCATTTACAGGGGCTAGAGATTAATATGCTAGCCCGGCCATGAAATGCCCCCTCGCCACCCTGTGGCTACGGCCTGACCAGGCTACGAGACACTGAAAGACAGGTGGCATCTGCTGCAGGTTTATCACCTTTTTACCTTTACTGCTTAAGGGAAAAGGGCCTAATGTCCTCTTCCCTTAAAAATACCCCCTGCCGGCCATTACTGGGTCTTACTTCCACACATGATGCATGGTCTGCTGCGCATATGTTGTGTGGCTGTGGGGAATGTGTCTACAGAGGACACAGTGATGGCTGCACAGAATGGTGTTTCCCCTTAAGGTTGTCTTTGTCCTCCGGGGTGGACAGGATAACCTGTGTGCTGCTGTCCCTGTGGCTCTATGACGTAAACCCTGTAATTGTTCGGTGGGCTTTGGGGAGTTGCAAACATCTCTTCTGGACCATGCCTGTCTGGGCCTTGCAACAATATCTGAGCACCTTGTAACCTCTTGTTAAGAGGGGTTCACCTATCAACAAGAAGATACTGGCTAAAGAAGTCTGCTTGCAATCCACCGTCCATTGACCATTTGACCCCTTCTCTACAACAGCCTGTAAAGGCAGGGGAAACCCAGGAAGATGTAGTCTACCCTACATAGAAGAGTTTTATAAGTTTAAAGGAGGCTAGGGTTTTCATTGTCCTTCATTTCCTGCCAGTAGTTTTACTACATCTGAACTATAGAAAGAGACTTTCTGCACCATCCCATATAGATGTTTCTTAGGAACAGGACTCTTGGTAGCTGTTTGCCCCTTTAGGTCAGAACCAGGCCAGGAACTGGAGAAGACCTGTCCCTGTGATGTCAAAAGGAACAAGCGGAAGCTGTACTGAATGTTGTGTTTGGAGGAGCAGTCAGTGACCAAGAAGTCAAAGAACAAGGCTGTATTGACTGAAACCTGCATGGAGGTCATCTCAAGGAAGTGAGCTGCTCAGGACCATTGGGGCCTTGCAGCCAGCTGGCAAGAGCTACACCAAGACCTGAAGTAAGTATTCCGGGGCCGCAAGAGTGGTCAGCCTGCATTGTCCCAACCCATACCATTTCTAGCATTGTAAAATCCTGCATCTGCCTATTTCTACCTTGTTAGGCCCCAACCTCTTCTGTCTCAATGGACTCCAATTCAGCAAACCATCAGGAACCTCATGGCAGCAACATTATCCTCTTACCTCTCTCACACATCTTCATCTTGGCTTATGTGGTCCCTGAGGTTGATTGATTGGAGGACTCCATTTTCCTGGCAGGGGTTTCACCTGGGAGCTTGGCAGCTCTGACTGCATTGACAAGTGTAAAGTGCAGAAACCTGGTTCCATCTGAGTCTTTTGTTTCCTGAGGTGAGTTGACACCTACTGCCACCATCTATTCTATCTACCCAATCTATCATGGTGGCTGCCAAAACAGTCCTTTCCTCTCAGGGTGGACGGCTGCACCAACCTGGCAATCCATATCCAACAGAAGCGATGCGAGTATCCACACTTCACTGAGCCCATTGACGATTATGCAAAGAATGTCTTTGTTGATGGCAGTAGATCAGGGAAAAGGGGAATGGGACAAGAGAGAGAGAAACAGAGACATTAGATGTCTTTACCTTGTCTTTTCTTACTTACACACTCAACCTGCACTGCAGAAGCATAGATATCTCCACCAGGAAATAATTATCTTAGGATGTGGTCAACGATATTAAAGTTCACTATTTTTACTATGTCACTTGATATACCTTATGGCAATCTCTGTATAAAACACTGCCTGGGGTTGCTGATAGCTCGATGACTTCCTAGAGCTGAAAGACATAAATACCCTTTGTAAATAATGCATTGAATTACCTGAGCCATAATATATGTTCTGATATCGACAACTACTTTCAACAAGTTAGAAATCTAGTCTGGGATCAGAATGATACTTAGAACACATATTGCATCAGATGTAATATAATGAATACTCATTGGATTGTGCATTCACTCCCACCAATGTACAATCACTTCCCTACCTTTATACCATATGTGATTCAACTGCTATAAAAAAAACAAGTCTGTACAACACAGAGGATTCACTAACTGCTCCAGTAAATAGATGTAATAGAGTTCGTAATTCACTTAAGGGTAATTCCAGGGTCTAGAATTCTAAACTTTGAAAAGATGAATCTAATACTAAAGTGCAAATGAAAGTCCAAGTCCTTGGGGACATATTTACAAGCCCCTTGCGCCGCCCCATATTTAAAAGGCCACATAAAGCCACCTTGCGTGGCTTTTCATGGCCTTGTAAATACAGCCCCATATCAAGCATCACTGTGCATGAAAGGGGCGTGCCATGGGTGTTGCTGTGGGTGTTCCCAGGCAACACCCATGAATTCTGCCGCATTCCCAGATTTACTAGAAATCGTGAACCTGAGAATGTGTCAGAATGCTACGCCTCCCGTGGGGAGGCGTGGGGAGGCGCAATGAAGAGAAATGTTTTCATTTATCCTCGTTTTTTCCTCTTTCTATGCGTGCTGCATTCTGCAGCACGCATAGAAAGAGGAAAACACCTCTTGTGATTGTTTTTGTGCAAGAAGATGTCCCTTCCTGCCCCAAAACAAGTATCCCCGCAATGCAGGCACCGTGGTGCAAGGGTGCCTGCATCAGCGCATGGCATCCAATTGTGTGCCAGCGCAGGGGAGGGCACAGGGTTCCATCATATCGTTGTAGCTTTGAAAGTGCTTTAAAAGTGACTCAGTGCGGCACAGCAAAATGGCTTGCGGCACTGCGCTGAGTCACTTTCTCATAAATAAGGCCCTTGGTCTCTAATGTTGATCCAGAATACTTCTCTGAGAACAAGTTTCTTGATGACTTGTGATGAAAGCACAGTGAATTTCATTCTCCTGGAAACAAGATTCTGGCTTCAACATCTAAGTATCAAGATTGCCTAGCAAGGAACGCTCTGAACCATGAGGAACTTAAACTCAATGGATCTAAAATGGCCGCCACCATTGCAAGCCTTGATGGAACCCCTGACACTCTGGAGGAGTGCGTCTCTATGCCGTTCTCTATATGTACAGGTGAGTGGGGGCCACAATTTCCTCTACCCCTCTAATAACCTTGTTTTTACCCTTTGATTTTTTAGGTCTCGCCTGAGCCAGCGCATGCGCTGCTCTGGCGAGACATTTAGTGAGTGGGCTTTAAAAAGGCGACCACAGCTTTTTGGGTGGCATAGAGCGTGCGGTTACGTGCACAGTTACGAGCAGAGGCGCCATCTGGCTTTCCTCTCGCTCTCCCAAGCACGCGCTCGCGCTTCAATGCCCCTCCCCCACCACAGAGCGCCTCTCGCGGCCGCAGGTCTTGTTTCTTGCCTGCACTCAGCGCGCAGCTGCCTGCATTCCTGAGATAACTGGAGCAACTGAGATGCCTGGTGCACGTAAGCGCCCTGCTCGTGTCTTAGGTGCCTTGTGTGTTCAGCTTCAGTGTCCGTCCTTTTAAAAAAAAAAAATGATTTCCTGCACGTCACCATTCAGTATTTTCCATTCTTATATTGAATAAGCCAACTGCGCTTGGATCTTTGCTACTCCTTCACTATATTTTCTTTTTAATAAAATTAATGATTCAGTTTTATTAGATGATGGTACATTTCAATATGGCCAAATGAGTTGAAAGTCATACTTCAATTTTCTTTTCATCATAGCGCACCCCTTCATAGCCTTTCTTTTGTGTCTGGAGCTAAAGTCATCCAATGATGCCCATCTAACTGCAGAGGATGTGCATTGTCCGGATACCCCTCTGATTGCGAAAGGTGAGAGTTCAGATGGAGCCACGAGCAAACCAATCCCCGGGAGCCAGGGTTGAGATCGGGGGCGGACAAGGGAGGAGTGCATGGCACTGACAGGCCGTTATGCCACACTTGTTCACATGTGCTGCACTCAGTCTCAGTTTCTTCTACCCATCAACAGCACCACCGGCTCACTCTGGGCACAGACGTTTAGAGACACTACTTCAACATGGTAACAATGCGACTTCCGTTCTGTAGGACTGTGGCTGTGTTTACAATACTCAGCACATTCCTTATATATATTATATATATAATTGGACCAGATCATGAAGTGATTTCTAACCCCAAGGTCATTTCCCTGGGTAGCCTCCTCACAGAAGCACACTAACTGAAATGAAGCGTAACTATTGCTACTGATGGTGTTGAAGAGCGGCAACAGCCTCACATTTATTCCACTTTGTATGCATGTTTTCGATTTTCATCATCCAAAGGTGAAATATATTAAAGATTTGCGGCTGCTGTGTTCCACTTAACACTCAATCTAGGGGCCAGCAGTGGTACTGCAGCGTGCTTTACTTCATCCAGAAGGGACAAATAGTGGAAAGGGTCTCCCTTGCAGCTTTCAGAAGGGACATCTATCAGTGGATTGGTGCCATTGCAGCCTCTTTAAAGGGACATCTTCGTACACTGAGCATGCTTCGTCTGCTGCAGTTCTATTCTTATATTGAATATGTCGACTGCGCTTGTGTATTTGCTGTTCCTGCACTATATTATCTTTTTAATAAAATGAGTGATTCCGTTTTATTACATAAAAGCACATTTCAATACGGCCAAAGGAGTTGAAAGTAATACTTCAATTTTTGTTTCGTTATAGCGCAGCCCTTTGTAGCCTTTCTTTTGTGTCTGGGGCTAAAGTAGCAGTCTTTTCTACTCATCAACAGCACCACCGGCTCACCCTGGTGCACAGACGTTTAGAGACACTACTTCAACATGGCAACAACACGACTTCTGTTCGATAGGATTGTGGCTGTGTTTATAATGCTTAGCAAATTCCTTATATATATGATATATATAATTCGACCAGACCACGGGGTGATTTCTAACCCCATAGTCGTTTCCCTGCGTAGCCTCTTTACAGAAGCGCCCTAACAGAAAAGAAGCGTAACTATTGCTACTGATGGTGTTGAAGAGCGCCAATGGCCTCACATTTATTCCACTTTAAATGCATGTTTTCGATTTTCATCATCCAAAGGTGAAATATATTAAAGATTTGTGGCTGCTGTGTTCCACTTAACACTCCATCTAGGGACCAGCAATGGTATTGCAGCGTGTTTTACTTTATCCGAAGGGACAAATATCGGCAAAGGGTCTCCCTTGCAGCTTTCAGAAGGGACATCTAACGTTAGATTGGTGCCATTGCAGCCTCTTTAAAGAGACATCTTTGTACACTGAGCACCTTCATCTGCTCCAGTATGTTAAGCAATACTCCTTCTGAGGTGCACCTCCCAATCTGTGGGTGTGTGCAGAAGGTATGGCTAATGTGCTGCATGGCTAGACACTTATAAGGTCCCAAAGACAAACACATAGATAAAATACATTATCATTTACAATGCCAATAGCTCTAACTCTCCCAAATGCGAGACCTATTGCATTGCAAATGCTTGTTTCTCTTGCTTCTGTTACTAAATCATCTTGCTCGGGTGTTCCTGGCTCTGCTGGCCCTTTTCTATAATCACTTAGTCTCTGTATTTTCAGTCTTCATTCGGTCTGAATTTGTGAATACTTATTTCTCATCACCTCCACTGCCTGCAGAATTGGACGTTTTATGTGCCTTCTGGCTTTTCCCTCGATTTGTTAGCTTTTTTTTTAGGATACCTGTTTGTTCCCGTGATGGAGCTGTGAACGGTTTGTTCTTGCCTCTACTTACTGAACTGACATGCAAGACAGCAACACTTGCAGCCTCCGCTTGACATAGCCCAAAAGATACAGATGTTTTTCCTCATCAGCCTAGATTTTTGGCAGTGTTTTGCTGGCTGTGTCCTTGATCCTAGAACCAACCGAATTATCTTTGTAGCCATTTGATTTCGGACATAGCTCTATTTGAAGTTGTGGTTGGACCCAAGTCCTAAATCCTCTTTACCTTTCCCTTCAACCACTGTTTAATTTCTGAAGCAAATAAGTGCCTGGGCAAAAGGTATTTCTAAGGGTGCGGCTGCAGCTTGCACCACCGACTGCACCTGCTAGTACTGATGGCCTGGACGTGCTGCTCTCATTATGGTTTTTTTGCATATATTGAATTGCTAAACTGACGTGCTCTGCTGAAAATAGGCAGACAGTGCCGCTATGTGGCGGACTGTCATAAACAAAGTGCTGGTGTTAAGAGTTAGGAGCCAGTGGCAAGCACCAGCAAACACTGGCACAAATTAAGCACTACCTCCTCCCCCTTTACCAGTGACACAAAATGTTTCTTCCTAGTTTGTCCCTGACCTAGAACTGGCCATGTCAGGCAGGGACGTCATGAGTCCACTTTAGCAGCTCCTGCAGGATGTGGGTGCCTCTGGGTAGCTCTGTTTAACATAAAACATGAAAATTGCTGTTTATGACGCCATTGGCTTTGATTGGAAACTCTGGTCTTCAAGCAGAAGCTCATACATGTCACTGAAAGAGGCTAGTGACATTGAGCAGAGAGGTGGGGAACAAATGTAAGAGGGCAGGGAAGAAGAAGAGGGAGGGATGGAGCGAAGGACGGATGAATGAGTGAGTGTGCGGATAGATGTATAGATGGATACATTAATAGATGGGCTTATGAAATGATAAGGGGGTGCTAAACAGATGGATGGAAGGAAGATGGTTTTATGGATGAGCGGATGGATGTTGGGTGCATGGGTGATGGATGGATGTATGGATAGATGGGTGGATAGATGGATGGGTTGGCTGAGGGATGGATGGGTGGATAGATGGATGAGAGATGGTAGTTTGAGGGATGGATGGATGGATATGGATGGATGGAACTAAGGTGGATGGATGGGTTGGCTGAGGGATGGATGGATGGATAGATAGATGGGTGGATAGATGGATGGGTTGGCTGAGGGATGGATGGGTGGATAGATGGATGAGAGATGGTAGTTTGAGGGATGGATGGATGGATGGATATGGATGGATGGAACTAAGGTGGATGGATGGGTTGGCTGAGGGATGGATGGATGGATAGATGGGTGGATAGATGGATGGGTTGATAGATGGATGGGTTGGCTGAGGGATGGAGGAGTGGATAGATGGATGATAGATGGTAGTTGGATGGATGGATGGATGTAATGGATGGATGATATGGATGGATGGAACGAAGGTGGATGGATGGGTTGGCTGAGGTATGGATGGATAGATGGGTGGATGGATGGATGGAACGAAGGTGGATGGATGTGATTGATGGGTGGATGGATGGATGGAACGAAAGTGGATGGATGGGTTGGCTGAGGGATGGATGGATGGAACAAAGGTGTATGGATGGGAAAAAGGAAGGAAGGACACGGCATGCAGAAGTATGTATGGGTGAACTGAGGTGTAAAACGTGCCCTTTGGCCACATTGTTGTCAGAATTATCTCCATGGGAGCAACCCCCTGGGAATTAATGCCAGTCGTGCTGGCATCATTCCCAATATGGGTAGAAGTGGATGTACTTTTTATTTTCTGGCTACTCTCCTGATCATCAGCTCATGTCGTGATATAAGAAAAGAAAATAGTAAAACTACAGTCATGGAAAGACCTCATGATGTGATCAGTTTCGTTAAAAAACAACTTTTGCTTCTAGATAGCGTGGACGTCATCGTGCTCCAATTGATGCATAATTAACAGCTAATGGGGACGATTGTGCCTAATGAACAAAAACCAAGCCCGGAACAGGTCGCGCCGACCAGGCACACACCTCTGACAGTCTGCAACCCGTGAGGACTCACTGTGCAAACAAGAGAAAACCTGCAAGGCAGGCCTAACACGGGCGACTTGAGAAGCAGGAAGAGCACTCGGTGATGAAACCGACAACCATCCAACAGGAAACGCCCAGGATGCAAATCCCTCTTAATTTAGTCAGGGGAGGGGGAGAGGGAGGGGCAGCTAGGGCAGGGAGCACGCGGCCAAGGCCTGCCAATCACCTATCAAACAAACCAGACTCAAAATAACTACACAAGAGCCAATCACGGTCACATTTGAAATGGATGCATTGAAGACATTGAATTCAAGGTGACCATGTGGCTGGGGGAAGGCGATCACTCATTTACATAGCCTTGCCCCCCACATCTGACTATTTAGGGTGACCCCCCATATTTGTTCGCCTATGCGTCTCATTTATATCCCTCCCATGGGTCACGTGTGCGGTGCTTCCCCCTTCCTTCCGGAAGCAAACTACACACCATGCCTGGTTCCCAGTAACATTGGTGCTATATGTCATTCAAGGCTACTGGAATTATGTGATTGTGCAGCTGTGGTGTTTTCTGCATAATTATAGATTTGCCGCAGTTGCCACACAATCCACCATCTGCTGCATAATCTTCAGATTTTTACCCCCACATTTTTTTGTTTCTAGTTCAAACTGTTCAAAAAGTTACCAAAATCGCAGCAACACACGTTGGCGCACACTGGAAGGCCCTTTACAAAGGTTGACTGGTCACTTTTCTGTTGCTTATTGCTATATTTGGCTGTTAAACTGGTACTAATGAGGTGCAACCAATGTCCAGTCAGTGTTAACACACGTAAAAATCACAAACAAATGAAGTACTACTATCATAAAATGTGCTACATTACGCCGCATAATTTGCCTTTTCTTGCTGCATAAATTTCTCAACCCGGTCGCATAATTTGGCCCTGCTGCATAATTCCAGTGGCCCTAATGTAACTCAACTATTAACCAAACGGCTGATCGGAGTGACCCTTCCTTGACAGGATGGATGCCCCCACCTATCACCCAAAGACCGGCATTATGCAATTAACACTAGCTACATAACTACAAAACTCAGTCACGGCCCGTGCAGGTAAGCGTGGTGGGGCGGGGTGGGGAGTGAAAGTGACAAACAATGGAATAGGGAATATAAAATAAATAAAACCACTTACCTTGTGCGGCGATGTGGCAAGCGCAAGGTAAGTGGTTTTATTTATTTATATATTTTTATTTTCTCTATCCCGTCGTTTGTCACTTCCATCAACCCCAACCTCCGCCCCACCCCTGCTCTGCCCCACCGTGCTTACCTGCACGGGCTGCCACTGACAAAACTTAACTGCTATATAAACGCATACCGAGTTGTGCTTGTAGGCCACTATCATCAATCACTCTAATATGCCATAGAACTGTTTCTGGGAAATGGGTCGTGAAAGTCCAAGCAATAAAAATAGATGCCTTTAAATTCTGTATTTATCTTGTAACATTTGCTGTGCTTCAAAGACGGAAGTCAAATGTCAGGCTATGTCTTCTGACAAATTGCTGCTTGTTTTTTTGACATGGGGATTTGTGTTTACAAACTCCTATTACTGTGTAGTCAGAGAAAGAAAAGTAAAGTGAATTGTGTGACAATCTTGCTGGGGTACAGGGAGTGTGAGAGGAAAGGCTCTATGATGTAATTTTTTGTAACACACAACAAAATATAAGTACTTGTAAATGAACTGTACACATTCAGCAGTTAATAAAACTGTATTTGTGTGCAAATTTAGTGGCCTTTTTAATGGAAAATATGCTGTCTGTAAATGACTGCACTACCAAACAATCCTTTATTTACATTAAAAAGTTTCCCACCTCAAGTCCATTAAAGCTAGGTGGGTCACTAAAGTTTGTCGTGCTAATAAGTGGGTTGTGGTTTTAAAAAGGTTGTGAAGCACTGCATTACAGCCTTTACTAGAGGCTCTTCTATGCAAACATCACACAGTGGTAATGTTCTGAGACTTGTGTAAACATAAAACTTTTGCTGTACACAATGAGTTTTAAGCACCCTCCACTGGCCTTCTCAGCACACGCCACTGGCCTTCTCAGCTATGCAACCTCGGCAGAGGGAGGAACCAGCCCTGTGCACAACCCTTGGGATGGTGCAGAGGTTTGGGTCACATATAGTGCTGTTGAATGACCAATAAAAAGCAGCACCTGTACAGATGGGGTTATATCATTCCAGTGACATAAAATAACCCTCCTTCAACCTGCTAGTAGATACATTACGTTAGGCTCAGCCAACGCCAAGGGCACATCACGTCAGTGAGTAACCAGTGATGGTGGACCCATTGGTAGTGTTGATAGCGAACACATAAAGCGCTTGAATGATCTGGACCTCCAGCGTGGCACCTTCGTGACTTACTCGCTCGACATCCCAGTGTCTGCTGTCTCCAATGCAGCGCCTGTCCTGAACTTGAAAAGTCGGTCACACATTCCGCAGCGTGCCTCGAGTACGCTGGTAAACTGGAAAATCAACATTGATGATACGGCTTCATGCGGAAGCAACCACCAAGGCCACCTACGCCTCACCCTGTATATTGCTTGGTCTCCGCAAACAGTCTAACTTCGCAACACAATTGATTTCCAGGGTTATCCATGCCCCTTGCTGCCAAGATTTGTCCTTATTCAGTTATTTTGAGATCCCTGTTCACCCTGGCCACTGTCAGCTAACGTACCAGCGGGACCCCAAAGGTTGTGACCAGTGAGTTTCTGCTTGTAATCGCTAGAGGAGACCTCATTCAAATTGTGCGTAAGCTTCTCCAAGACTGGTACTGATTCCCTGCCACCATCTCACCGCTGCCCACTTTATGCCCCGCCTTCTGCATGAATCCATTGCGCAAAGGCTGCAGTAATGTCATTTGAAGGATAGTGGGCCGTCCCTGCAAACCTCCTGTACCAGTCCCTTTACCCTTCAAAACTCACCTCATAGCTACCAAGATTTTTCCTTGTGAACAAAACCAGTGTCATGATGTTGGACTTGGGTACCCAAAACTGCAAGTCATATGGACTCGGGAACCCAAAACTGCAAGTCATATGGACTTGGGAACCCAAAACTGCAAGTCATATGGCAACGGGTCATCTCATTGTATGATCCGTGCGCTCCATGAACAACATTTCAGCAATTTTGTTTCTGTGTCATCATAACATGCATGCCAAAAAGCCAATATAAACCCTTAAACATTATAGAAAATTGTGAGAAAAAGTGGGCAAAAATGGTTCATTTTACAGCACACTTCTCATATAAATTAACTAAAAATATGGGATTAACATGCAATTCGGAAGAAGTATTTGTGAAATTGGCCAATAATGCTGGGGACCGGTACTCATTTTTCCTCATCAGACTTTGACCCAGAGCAACAGAGAGAAATAACACAAAAGAGTGGAAGCAAGAAGGAAGAAAAAGATGGAAAAACAGTGACAAAGAAAGAGAGCAGGGATGAAAAAAGAACATGAGCGCATGAGATAAAGTTGCAGTGAGTGTCTGATGGTGAATGAAAGAGGCGTCCGGTGGAATCAAGACTGCAGCCTCGGTGTTAGACCATGGGCTTCTGCACAACACTTTGGGCCCAGGCACTTAGGGGCACATGCATCAAGCTAATTACCAGTCGCAAAGGGGCCGATTCACAGAATCGGCCCCTTTGCGACCGGTAAATAGCCTTTTGGGATGCATCAAGCCCAAAGCCAATCGCAAAATAGGTAATCGCAAAAATTTTGCGGTTACCTATTTTACGAATGAAGTTAGGGAATCGCAATTTGCGATTCCCTAAGTGCAATGCAAGAACCATTCTCACAATGCGACTTTGCATTAAGGAATTGCAAATTACAGAGAATTTCAAGGTGATGGTAATTTGCGATTCCACAGAAAAATGCACAAAATTGCATTTTTCTAAGTGCCATGTGGCACACACACATGCCCATAGGGCAGTATGTGTGCCACATGTGCACACTTACCTGTTTTGGGGGTGCATCAGGGTGGCCTTTTGGCCCCCTATCACCCTTGAAATTGCATTCGAAATTTGCGAGTACCTATTTGGTACTCGCAAATTGCGAATGCCTTCCCATCAGTTGCGGCTCCTGGTGGGAGTGCTGCCGGGCGGTGACGTGGGGCTGGGGGTAGTAAACTCTGGAATACGGCCCAAAAGAGGTAAGTAAACAAATAAATAAACCAAACGAATTTCATTGCGCGCACTGCATCGCCAAATGCGATGCAGCGCGCGCAAAGAATTTCGTTTTATTTATTTATTTGTTTACTTACCTCTTTTGGGCCGTATTCCAGAGTTTACTACCCCCCGCCCCACGTCACCGCCCGGCAGCACTCCCACCAGGAGCCGCTACTGCTTCCCATTCATTCCTATGGGCCTCTAGGCCCATAGGAATGAATGGGAGGGCATTCCTTAATAGCGAATCGCAATTTGCGATTCGCTATTAAGGAATATGTAGGCATTGCAATTTTTTTGCGAAACCTACATGTATAAGTAATTGCGACTCCCTAATAGTGATTCCTTAAGAATCGCTATTAAGGATTCGCAATTCCCTAATTTGATGCATGTGCCCATAATTCTTTTACAAATTAAGCACTGGTTTGTAGGCTTCTTTTCCCGTATCATGAACATGACTCTCATGCATACAAAAATTACCTGCAATTGTGAGTGCAATTCCGAGAAATTTTGTGAACACCTAACGCGAAATTCAAGAATTATGCGAATTTCACAGGCGTAAGTCAATTCCGCCCGTGCCCAGTAATCACTTTTCAGTTGATAGTAGGAAGATAACCACAGCGCTACTCCACAATTTGTGGAAAATATGTTTTCAGTATTTAATCTGGACAACTGCCTATATTGCCCATTCAGTGGAAAGAGTCTATTTCATGGAGGTTTTGGGTGTATTCATTCATGTACGTCCTTCCCGCCAGGGCAGATCAGGAAGTGTAGATAAGGCCCACGTCACGGCTCGGGCTCCGCTCATTCCCTGGCTGCCGGCACTGTTATCAGCTGCTGCAGATGTTTACCCTCGGTGCGTGAGGGGCGTGAGCGGGCGGGGAGGGCCCTCGGAGCTCCACGTAGCCAACAGTCCGATGAATGGAGGGGAGCAGGTGGCTGGCGGGGAGCCCTCCTTCCGCAAACAGTGGGAGAAGGTCGACAGGGAGGGCTCGGCGGAGGCATCCGGGAGGTGTGGGCCGGTTCCTTGTGAATCCAGCAGCAAAGAAAGGGCGCGCAAAGGGGATTTCCTTCAGGTGGAGAACTGGCGCCAACGGATACGGAGGCCTACACATCTTCTGACCCTAAAAAAGGAACGTATGATGACGCTGGTTACTTTTTACAACCCGTCACGGATACACAGGCTTGATAGTGAACACACACACACACACACACGCATTTGGGCCAGTGGTAGCCCTAAAAAATGTGAACAAGTGCAGCACGGAGGCCGGGATGGCACAGTGCCTGGGCGCGCGCATTCTGAACCTTTTCGAAGAGGTTGCCCCTGTGGCGGCTGGTGACATTTGAAAGTGGTGAGCGGTCAAAGTTTGTGATGAGTGACCTGTGGCAAGCTCGTGCTGGGAGCAAGCTCGACTGTCATAAAGGGAGTTGCGGGGGGGGGGGGGGGGAGGGTGGTTGTTCTCCTGCCCGCCAAGAAAATTTTGAAAAAAGAGTGGGCAAGTGGTGCATTTTCAAGCAAATTTGAGATGGCAAGAAGGTTAATAAGGCATTTATGAAAGTGTAGTTATGACATCAATATAGAGATTTCATATGATAATAACGTAGGTAGCTGCTTATTCAGTATAAACAGAGAACTTCACAACAGACTTTGAGAAAACTATGCCGAGTACCTCACAGATTTCCTTATTTATTGATATAACTTTACAAATGAAATCTACTGAAGAAATACAAGTTATTGTGATTTGTCGGACTGGACACAATGAGACAGCAGGGAATAAAGATTAAATCCATGTTATGTTGCGTTCTGCTATGCTCATTGATATCAAGCCCTTTATGGTATGCAGTTATGTTGCATGTCGGGGTGCCTTCTCCCCCTCAGGCCTCGCATCGTGAGGGAGCTCTGCCTCTCAGAGTGATGTCCACAGAAACATGCAGACTACTACAATCAGGATGGTCTAGAGGGAGGGAAGTGAATTTCCCTACTGTGTGTCCCTTATACTTCCATACAGCCTTCAAAGTACTTGATGGCCACACCCCTCTACAGGGGAGGGTCCGAGCCTCTGGGGCTGCCAACAGGCAGGGTGCCACAGCCTGGCTAAATTCCCTACGACTCATGGGTCGTGGTAGTAAATCTAAGTTAAGTTGGTTGGACTTCACATTTCCCGTCTCCTGGTCCACCAATGGATGCAGAAGCGGCCTTTGTTAAGGTAGCGCCCTTTGCGGAGAGAAATTTGCCACCTTGCTGATGCTAGCGAATTAAATGGGGCAGCAGGGGGGCCCCTTTCATGGGTGAGACGCTGTCAGAGCAGTGATTGGTCCCTGAGCACAAAAGTCTCCGGACCTCCCCCAGCTTACCTAAATCACCGAGATCTTAGCTGCCTCACGCTGATGATGGTTTTGTTGGTGTGTGTCAGCAAGGGTGAGACGGTAAAGGGGGGACAACAGGGGTATTGGGGTGTTAAAAACAGTGCCCACGGTGTGGTAAGGAAGGATTAAAACCACTTTAAAATGGCAAATCAGACAGAAACGAGCACGCAGGGACACGGACAAGTCTGGAGGAAGATGACAGGGGTGCTGTTTTGGCATTACGTTAATGCACACAGCTCCGTGTTCCCCTCAGAATATTGGCGCCCTGGGCTTAGCTCGCCCATGCTAAAGGCCGGCCCCGAATGGATGTATGTTTGATTGAAGAAACATTCCTTTTAAACTGGGTGGGCCCCCGGAAGAACGAGGTGAACAGAGAACCCAAACCAGCCTTGGCAATTAAGTTGGACCGGCCGCTGGGAGGTGGGGGGGGGGGAGTCTTGGGGAAACACTGCTTCTGCTGCTTTTGGTACAGGGGGCAGATCTTGAGGCACTGCTGCAAAACCGTCTCCCTGTACCAAAACCGGCCCCCACCCTTCCGGCCCACCGGGAAAACGCCCAGTGCCAGCTACGGCCAGTCCGGCCCTGGAGGTGAAGGGGCTCCGACACTCCTTTACCTCATGGTTATTATAAGCCATATGCTGAAAACTTCCCCTGAACTGTGGTCACAGCAGGGCCTGAATGTACACCTAAACTGCTTAACTATTAAGAGGCGTGGCCTTCATCAGGATGCTGTGTCCATTTACCACCAGGTTTCTTCACTACCTTTCCTCTATACCACGACACACCCACCCAGGTACGAGAATTACATAGTAATCACTTTTGGAAATTGCAGGAAGACATAATTCAATGAAATGTTTTATTTGTGATGTAATGTCTTGAACTAAGCAAACGCGCAAAACATGTCTAGAATAAACAGTGCGCAGGCGGTAACTTCAAAGCATCTCACGAGACCCACTCGACACTAAAATGAATTCTGTTCCAAAGGAGCTCAGCGAGAGCAGATGAGTCATCAAACTAAGTGTAGCTTAGGCCTTAGGGGAACATTTTGATTACACTGCAAAATATGTGAAATTCATGACATTCTGCATTACATGGCTTTGCAGACATTTTTTAAGTGAGCGCGAGAAGAATACCTCGCTGAGAGAAATGTCCTTCTCGAAGCAGCCTCATGCTGGTAATGAGCACTGAGGCTGCAGACAAGATCCTCCTGTTTATGAATAATAGTGGTGAGGGAGAGCAAAACGGACTGCATTGGGTTAATGCAGTGCTTAATTTGAGCAGGTGGTTTCTGGTGCTCAGCACCTGCACTTAATTGTCAACCGGTACTTATGAAAGCTGCCACATGGTGGCACTGTTTGTGAGATAAGCAGAACAACAGTTGTTTATTAATTCAATGTACATTAAAAACAACTGAAACCTGCCTCCTAAGCCATTCTTATAGATTTGGGGGGCTCAAACAGTCTGAATTGTCTCACAAGTAGGAGTGTGATGGTTAGTAGTTGTGTAGGTACTGTCGTTGGCAGTGCTGGCAGTGGCAATGGGTGGTGCAAGCTTCGGTGGTCCCCTGACGAGGGCCCTGGCACTTGTTTTGTTTTTTTACAAATTAAGCACTGGGTTAATGCATACTGAAGGAACAGAAAAATAGCTCAATGAGGTTACATTCCGAGGGACCAGAAGAGGGATTCTATCTGGTTGAGTAACGAGGGAGCAGAAAAGAGCCTGCACGGGGGCTAAGTAGTACCAAGCATTGCTATTTACTTTGCCGCCAAAGTTAATAGCTCAAAACATTGAAATACCCAAAGCATAGGGTACGATATTTATTTAGGCACCTCAAAACGATGATGGGGGACTGCCCTTGTTGCCTGCTATCATACACATCCAAAGGTGCACAAACCACGAAAATGTGCTGTTTAATGCACAATTTGGTGAAAATTGAGCAACAAAGAACCCCAGGGCGTGAAATTTGACGCCAGTGTATTATTTTCCCAGCTCAGAGTTCACTGCAGAGGCATTCCTCGTAAACTGAGTGGGTCCCCAGAAGAACGAGGTGAAGGGGCTCCGACACTCCTGTATCTCGTGGTTATTATAGGCTATATGCAGGATCACTGGCGTTATGTGGTGGAGGAGGGCTAAATTATGCGGCAGGGTTGACTAAATTATGCAGCAATAAAAGGCAAATTTTGCGGCATAATGCGCCACATTTTGTGATAGCATTACTTCATTATTTTGTCATTTTTACACCTGGTAACAGTGTCTGAGAGAAGTGTTCACCTTAATTAGTACCAATATAATACTCAAATAAAGCAATAGGCAAATGAAAGATAACCATTTTGCGCAGGAACACAAGTCGCCATATGTTTTGTAACATTTGATCCGTTTGAGCTAGAAGCTAATTTTTTAAAAACTAAAATCAACAGATAATGCAGCAGATGATGGATTATGTGGCAAATGCGGCAAATCCATAATTATGCAAAAATCGCCACGGCCGTAGAATTGCATAATTCCAGTGGCCTTGGCTATATACTGAAAGCTTCCCAAAACCCCCGCACCCTCCCTCCACCCCCCCCAAACTGTGGTTGCGGCAGACAGGGCCTTAATGTTTTTAGGCGATTTCAACTTCCACTTGGAGCTCACAAACAACCCTGACACTGATCATCTGGTGGATAATTTTAATAGTTTTACCTTACACAGATTATAAAGGAACCTATCCACCAGGCCAGTCATACTCTTGATGGAGTATTCACTAACAATCATGACCTGAGTTTGGTTAAGGTTTTGCCAATAGTATGGTCTGACCATAAGGCCATTTTTCTCTCACTTAATGTTCCCCCCAATAAGGGCCCAGGCACAAGTGTATCCAGAAACTTCAAATACCGTCCCTGGAAAAACCTTAATTTTGATGAGTTAAATGGTATTTTTTTCCAGTTCAAACCCAGTCTCAGACAACAACATTGAAACTGCTGCAGTGAACTACACCCATTGGTTAGAATCGGCAGCTCTCAGACTGGTGCCAGAAAAACGAATTAAGTGCCATAGAAAAAACCCACCGGCCCCTTGTTATTCACAAGAATTAAAAGCTTTCAAACAGAAATGTGGACTCCAAGAGCGCAGATGGAGGAAAGAGTATTGCCCGGAAGAAAAGACGAAATATAAAAGGTTTCTTATGGGTTATGAGGCTCTAATCATTGCAGCTAAGTCCAAATACTTTACTGAAAAGATAAATTTAGCTAAAGACACCACCAGAGAACTATTCGAAACGGTTAGGCCCTTGTCTAATTTTAACAATGGCAGCACATTTAACCCCGATCAATCCTTCTTTAATAAATTGGCAGATTTCTTCCAGGCCAAAGTAAATCTTATCTTTCAAGATTTCAATCAAAACCAGAAGCCCTTTTGCGCAGGAGATGTTCTGGCCCCCGCAGAGAGTTTAGATACCCAACTATCCCTCAAAAGCCCAGATGATACAACAGTTGAAAATTTTAGCCTACTCTCTAAAAAAAAGGTGATTAATTAAAAAAATTTTTTTTTTTAAATGGTGAGGGGGCACCAAATCAGGTGTCCCCTCAGACCCGTGCCCACCTCAGGTACTACACAAGATCTCTAGATCTTTAGCCAGGCCGCTCACAGATCTACTAAATTAGATACTGACCACAGGACTATTTGGAAAAAAGCCTCCATTCTACCTTTGGTGAAAAAACCTTCATTGGACCCAAATGATGTAAGAAATTACAGGCCTATATCGCGCCTCCCCTTTCCGGTGAAGATATTAGAGAAAGCTATGAATGAGGAAATTGTATCCTTTCTAGAAGCTAACCAGCTTCTCGACGCCTCACAGTATGGTTTCAGAGCAAACCACTGTACCGAATCAGCTCTGGTGGCAGCCTCTGAAGAATTGAGAAGGTAGTGGACAAGGGCGGAAAGGCGGCATTGATTTTACTAGATCTATCTGCCGCCTTCGATACGGTACGCCATTCACTCCTCCTAAATCGGCTTCAGTCATTGGGCTTTGACAATCTAGCACTGGCCTTGCTGAGCTCATTCCTATTTGATAGGCAACAGACCGTGGAGCTGGGAGATTCCATCTCGGACCCCTTCGCCCTCCCCTGTGGGGTGCCTCAGGTCTCCTCTCTTAGCCCCACATTTTTCAATATCTATGTTACTCCTCTGATAAAGCTCATCCGCAGTTATGGCTTCGCAGTTTTCTCCTACGCTGATGACACACAAATTGTGGTGTCTATGTTGAAAAGGAGGCAAAATATTACTGCAGCTGCGTGTCTCACATTGCTAAGTGGATGCAAAGAAACTGCTTGAAGTTTAACTCAGACAAAACTGAGGTCTTGCTTTTTGGGAATCACTCCTCCTTTTGGAACGCGTTATGGTGGCCACCTGATCTTTGACCCCTTCCTACTCCTGCTCAAAAAGCCAGAAATCTGGGAGTCATCTTTGATACCAAACTGTGCTTCTCAGAGCCAATACACCAATTCATCTTGTTGTGCTTTTTTTTGCTCGAGACGTTAAAGAAGATTTTACCGTTCATTCCGCTGGAACTACAAAAAACAGTGATGTTGGCACTCGTCGTCTCGAGGCTAGATTGTTGTACCTAGGCACTCATAAGCAACTGGTGAAAAAACTACAATCCCTACAAAATGTAGCCACTAGATTGCTTCTGAAAGTCCCCAAATTTGCCCCTATCTCTCAAGAGTTGCAGGGGTTACACTGGCTTCCAGTGAGGAACCGGATCGAGTTTAAGGAACTGTGTCTGGTCCATAAGCTCTGCACCGGACCGGACCACAATATTTTCAGAAACTCTTCTCCTGGTACTCTCCCAATTAGATCCTTAGATCTAGTTCAGCCAGATTGGTAACTGTCCCTAGAATAAACAAAGTTAGATGTCGTGTTAGGACCTTCTCCTTCGGCGCTGGAACTCTTTGCCTCTAACGTTAAGATCCCAAACGAACTTATTGCAGTTTAGGAGCAGCTAAAAACATGTCTCTTCGCTGAACCACTCAGGTGAGCCTAGTGATCCGCACTCTATTTACTGACGTTCTGGTGACAAACCGCCAGTGCTAAGACACCTTCGGGTAATTGTGCGCTCTATAAAATAAATTTACAACACGTTACATTACAATGTACTCCTAAACTGCTCATAACAGTCTGTCGGAGAATTCTCAGGGTACCCAGATGCTGGCGAAACAACACCCAGGGCCCGATCACAAAGGGGTTGCATTTGATTTTTGCAAGGGCAAACTGTGCACTATCAAATTTGCGATTGTGTGACACAATTGAAAATTTTGTGTGGGGTGGGTTCATAAATTAGCGAGTGCATTGCACATATGGAGTGGGATTACGCGTGAATGGGAAGGACAGGCAAGTAACACGTTTTTTCCCAATTCATGCATTTCCTGTATTTGCATGAAGGTGTCTGGTGGGTTATGTAGCATGGCAGTTGACTGGGAGCCTATTTCATGCTAAAAGGATAACTATACAGAAATAACCAGATTGGCATTTTCAAGATTTAACTGGAGGAATGATCCAGAGGTAGCTTTTTGTGCTATTTGGACCGCGTCACATTTATGGGAAGCCTCTCTTTTCTATTGTTTAAAGAAATGCACTCCCACAGATCAAAAGACATTGGGAACGAGCAATAACTGTTTTGGCGTCGCTGTTTCTCGTTCATTTGTGCGCTTTCAGAAACAAACACATTACTACCTAGTAGAACAGCGAGTACGCACTGGTGCACAACACGGTAAAAATGCGCCACTGTAACTCGTATTCAGGACATCGTACAACTGGCAAAGACATGTGTGAGCAGGGTGGCCATGTCAATGGGCCCAGACACCCTGGTCTTTTAGGATTTTTTCAATACTCCTATTGAAAACTAAAGATTTGTACAATAAGCACGTCGGTACACATATACCCATACAGCAATTTTTATACGGCAACGTAAAAAGCATTACAACTAAGGCTCCCTGTTTTCCGTTTTTACTGATTTTTACAGATAAATACAGACAGAAAACATTCCTTTTTTTGTCTGTATTTTTTTTAAATGTGGATAAAAACGGAAATTGGTTTGCTTTTTGAGTAATTCTAAATACTGTCTGCCATGACTGCCAGGCCAATAGATGTGTGGATTGATAGATAAGGGTGTTAAAAAAGAAAGGAATTTTAGTAGAGGCTTTAACAGCAATAGATATGCACAAGGGTGATACTGACATTTGCATATTTTCATATAAGAGCATTGATTTATCTTCTGATGGTGTTCACAGCACTGAAACCTAGCAGACACTGAAGCATGAGCGCATATTTACCGGTTAAATAAATGTGGAAATATACTAATTTCAGCTTCATTTTTCCACAAAACCCAAAATAAATATGGATAAATACAGATGGAAATGGCAAAAAAATAAATACCATAAAACCGGGAGCCCTAAATTTACAACACACCCAGCAAAGAATTGGAAATAGCAAACAGCACATGGTTGACCGCACCCACGTAGAGCCAGGCATGTGAAAAGCAAGGAAGGAAGGTTCGACAATGCAAGGCGAGGGCACACACTTAACTCACACTCATAGACTGATTGAACTTAATTTTATTTTCGATTTCTTTTTACTTTATTTGTTTTTTTACACTGCTGCGGCTTCAGCGTCTCCGAGGCTGACTCACAGTGCTGCCTTGTGGGCTTGCAGTGAGGCCAGGCCCGGGCCTGAGCATGGCACGTGCAAGAGAGGTGGTCAGATTGAATGAGGAATAATTTACCTCCCTCACTACTCGTCTCAACTGCACTGTCCACATTTCGCTTACTCATCGTGTCACTCTGCACTAAGTCCGTACTGCTGCTGGTGGACTGGTCCTAGAGGCAAATGGCAAGAACTGGAAGAAATTTAAAACTCCAGTACGGCAACAGCTGTAAGGGCCAATCACTGCATGGCTTCAAAATAAAGCCATACAGTGATTGGTCATGAGCACCGTGGGCCTGAAAGGAACCTCCCACAACCGTGCTGCCTCCAGTGCACCAGAGAGGCTTACTAACCACGTCTCTTGAGCCAATCTCGACACTGCTCTCTTGCTGTAAGATTACTAATACAACATAAGAACAGTGCCAGGATTGGCTTGAGCAGGCGAAGTTTGCGCTCATTAGGAGACCGGGAGGCCGCAGCTGCGAGTCCCCTGGCTCACTAATTGACCAGGTTAGAAAGGCCTCAAGTGCGCATGACAGGTTGGACGGCTGCCTTTCTGCAGAATGGCACAATGTTAAATCAGAAAACCAAGGATTTCTCTGGGCTTGACCAAATTGTGTGATCCTAGGCAAATATTTTATTTCCCTGTGCTTCCCTTTTCCTTATTGCATTTGTGAGCACTTTGAAATATGTAAATTCAGGGTGTGTGCTTTATGAGCACCTCTCTTGCGTCTGAATTAAATAGACTATAATTTTGCATCTTTTAAGAAACCAGGCCACTTACAGGGTTGCACATGACAAGTGGCTTGCCTCTTAATTCACTAATGGCACTGCTGTCATGGCCAGGTTGGGGGGAACATGAATATCTTTAGGATAATGTTTAAGAACTCACAGTTAATAAATGATCCTCTCAATGCTGTAATATAATCTGATGTACTATGTTGAAACGCTTCTGCATGTTAAGTACAGTTTTTTACTTTTTGAAGATTTTTTATCATATTTGTATCTGGTGTTTGTTGCACAGTTTACGTACCAAACATTTCCAGTGCCTCTGCACGTGCTAGGGCTCTTGGAGACCAGCGAGATCCTCAGCTCGGCTCTGCTCTCTATGTTATTTTGTTGGCTCGTCCACCTCTTTTCTGTCCTGCAGCAATGGAAGATTGAACTTGCTGCCTTCAGTGAGAAAATGGTGCCTCTTAGTAACTTCCATGCTGCACTTGTTCTGTGAATAAGCAAAGCTTGCCCTGCTGGTGCTCGATTGTATGTGCCCTGTGATGGGGACAGGTTGTGCTACTGCTGCCCTAGTGATACTTGTCCTCTGCAGAAGGGAAGCTTGCACAATTTCTATCAAGGTGTACCTATTCTATGAAGAACAGTGTTTCCACTGCTGCTGGCGCAGCTTATGAATAAACAAAGGATATATTGAATGCACGTGCATAACATGCCCTATGAACCAGGGACCGTTTCACAACATTTGATGTTGAGATGGTGAGACCTATAGTCCAGAAGAAGGTGCCTTTTACCATAGGGGGCAATATTGAAGAGCCGAAACATGTTGATGGACAAGAAAAGCAGATCCTTGGCACAACCCTGATTTTATTCTTGTGTTAGAGAGACAATAGTAAAAATAATGTTTAGCTAAAACACACACACACTTTTAATATAGGTCTGACGGTTTACCAAAAGGAGAACATAAACATGGACATAAGGGACAAAACGTCACCCAAACTGGGTAATCCCTAATATGGAGACTGTACTTCAGTGAACAATAGTATTCTAAGATACTTTCCAGTGCTAGATGTAGAACCCATTGATGAAGTATTCCACAATGGCTAGGTGGGGGCTCTTCATCCAATATAAGTATAGTAATTCCACAAGAGGTTTCACTGTTTCTTCCAGGAGTTTTTGTACTTCTTGTATGTTTATGTCTGTGTACATAGAGCGTACAATAGCACTTTCACTCCTCTCACTCCCTCGTTAGTGCATTAGCTACCTGTGTTGTACCTGTTCTGTGCTTGAGAGAATCATGTGATGTTCTTCCTGCTGCATTACCCTGTCCTTTACTTATTAGACAAGGCTGCGTTGCTGCAGTCCATTGTCTGCCTTCTTTGAGTTTTGAAGTTTGGTGAAAACCTTTCCACTTCACAAAAGACAAAAAGATTTGTGTTGCCAATGCTTGCATTAATGCATGAAGTGAATGAAAGGGTGAACCCTCAAAAACTATGTGAGCAGCATTTAATTTTGATTTTACATGAAAACAAGCACTTTTATGAAATGGACTAGATGACTTTGTAACATTGTAAAACATAGCTGACAAGTGGCTGCATGTCATGTACAGCACCCTCTGCAAATTCAGACATTTTAGCCAACAGCACTTTGCATGCTTGGCCTTTGTGCCCATAATGAACCTGTTAAAAGCAAAACTACAAGCCCCACGATACTCCTTGCTATTGGCTAAAGGTATCATGTCATAGTGCCTCTTGGCATACTCTTGAAACGCAAAATAATATTCAGTTCCTGACTTTCTGCCTTTTTTCTTGTAGGCAATCAAGGGTTTTGCAGCCCAGTGGGGCAGAAAGCAGAAATAGGTTTTGAAAGACAAATGCAAACGCTCTCACCGCTAATGGGCTAACATTAACACTCTGAACTGAGCCAGCATGCTAAAATGATGTTATTTACTGGAACAGGGCGAGCAGCAGCAGCTGGACTTGTCTGAAGAGACACTGGGAAAGGAAAAACAATCTGGTGTAATTTAGGTGGAGTGCCTGCAACACCACTGTGATGCGCCTTACCTTGAACAGGTGCAGCACGCGCTGCAGGCACCGTCCCGCGTCTGTGATGTGGTTCCTAGAAAAATGGGCTTACTCAAAAATATGCAACAGTGGTGGTAGTGACATTAAGCAAGCGCCAACCCTCAGTGGCGTCTCAGGATTGACCGCTTGTCCCACCTGTAGCTCCTCAACAACCTCATTTATGC
The DNA here is from genome assembly GCA_963921515.1 of Calotriton arnoldi. Classification (NCBI taxonomy): domain Eukaryota; kingdom Metazoa; phylum Chordata; class Amphibia; order Caudata; family Salamandridae; genus Calotriton; species Calotriton arnoldi. The sequence continues at coordinate 1,109,290 of CAWUFW010002537.1, forward strand.
TGTTGAGGGGATCAGTTTTTAGGTCGAGCCTGGGCAGCGCCTGCGCTGCTGCGCGGCATGCAGTAGTGGAGTATGGCTTTGAAGCCACGCCCACTCCTGTGTCCCATATTTTTAACTGGCTTGTGTCATTTTCCTTCGTAAACGCTGGGTTCCGAGTCGTTTTTAGGCTTTTTAGTCCCTCCTTGGTACAGCCTTGTCTGCATTTGTTACCTCCCATAACGACTGGACCTGTTACTGGTGTTGTTACATGGTCTGCTTTATAAGTCGGTGAGCACTATTTTATTTAATGCTCTTCCCCTATTCCACCCACTATCTCGCAGCATGCCTCCCGGTTTTATTTTCATTTTTACTAATGGAGGTCCGCTTTAACTATAGCGGCTGCGTTTTTTTAGTTATTTATTTTAGTAGCGCGGTCCGCATTTAGCGGTGCGCTTACTTATTTATTTATTTTTACTAGCGACCATGCGGCGCTTTCACATTCATAGAGACCGCACCCATTTCTTTACACAAACCACGTCTAAAGAAAGGTACGCGGCCGACATTAAAGTGAAACCAATGCATTTTTTGTCAAAGCCCCCATGCCGCGGTTTCACTTTAATGTCGGACACGCCCCTTTCTTTAGATGCGGCTTGTTTAAAGAAAGGGGCGCGGCCTTCATGAATGTGAAAGCGGCGCAAGTAAAAAAACAAATATTTGCAATGCAACAGGTCTCGCATTTGCGAAAGTTTAAGCTATTGCATTGGCAATAGCTTAAACTCTTGTTAATGCGGGACCTGTTGCATTGCAAATGCTTGTTTAATTCAGAAACTGGTAGTTGAATTTTAAGTGCTTAGTAAAACACACATTTGTAAAGCCTGAGTGAATGTGGCATGTTTTTGTTTAATTCTATTTTTTTGCAAATACATGCAATAAGCAGAAAAAAATTGTAACAATATATAACTAAAGAAAATGGCCCAGCAGACAGACATGCCATCATTGGCACTGAAGTGCCCTCCGTTTAAAGCAGCAGTGCACGTATGATCTCGCAAAATGCCATAACTCGCAGTGCAAGACCGCCAGGGGATGAAGCCGGCTGACCCATTGGCTCATGCTGTATGCTACAGCGGTCAGAAGCAAAATGTAAATGACACTTGAACAGACCAATGGATGAAGATGGTGACTGGAAGCCCCTGCATGCCCTGCATGTATGTATATATGTAAGCTTTTTTGTTATGATTTTTTAAAAATATATGGGGGTAGCAAGACAGATAAAACTATCTTAAGGCCAGGCATAAAAAATATCATACTACAGGGTTACATCGATTATACATGACAGTTTGATCAATAAAATAGGGCAGCCAGGAAAGAAAATAGAAACAAAACATTGAAAAAAAATTAGACGACACTTCAACTATGCCTATACCTAGTGCCAACAAAAGTAGGGTAGTAAGGGTTACCTAAATTAAATGGCTTGAAAAAGCAAATTCTAAAACATTATGTGGCAGATTCTGTGGCACAAGTGACTCCAAGCGCTGTGTAAAATACAAAGGTCTCTTAAGAACAAATACATACACATTCACCAGAACCTCCTGAAAGTGTTAGTCACAACACATAATGCTTTTGTCTTTTCTGGAAGTCAAGGGACTCTATCATATTAACACCTCTTCTAACTACAAGTGTAAAATAGTGCGTGTTAAAAGAAGGGTGCACAAGTATACTTGTTTTCTGGTGAGAACAGAAGAAAACAAGAAGCTTATCTATGCATGCTTCTTGTAATAAAAAGAGTGCCTCCTTTAATCTGCATGTCTCAGGTTTTAGAACTGGTATTCAGATTTTTGTTTTTAAAATATTTATATTTTTTGCAGCTTTATATAGCGTGAACTCGATACAAAGGTATTGGAGCGCTTTCCATGAACAAAAGGTTGGATTTTTTTAAGGCACAGGAGATTAAGTGATTTGTCCAAAATCACAGAATGTGGAGCCGGCGCTGAGACTCGAACCTGGTTCCCCATTTTCAAAGTTAGCAGCGCTGGCCGTAACATTACATCCTCTCCCACTGGTTACACTAGGGCCTTAAGAAGCACCTCTTTTCACTAAGAAATTACCAAGGGCAGTTCCTGCATAGGAGTGTGGGGCGCTGACCCCCTGTCTTTCCCACTGCGAGAGACACACACTCATACGCACGCATGCACACACACACACTTTCCACTCACCTTCTTAGGGGGCGGGGCCATGACAGAGCTTCTCTCCTGGCGTGACAGCAGCAGCTCAGGCTGTTTTAACTGAACTGCGCATGTCAGATTGGCTGGTGTTTTCACTCTGGCAAGCCTGACATGCGCAGTTCAGGCTTCTCCTTCAACAGCTGGAAGGCAGCTGAGAAGCAGACGCACAGCCCCATAGGTCTTCGGTGGAGCGCTGTGATTGCCTGCTCCAGCCAATCCTAGCACTGCTCTTACGCTGTTTAGCATTGCAAGCAGCAAGGAAGCAGTGCTTGGATTGGCTCGATGCTTTTATCCAGTAAGCAGCGCAAGGCAGAAGCCGAATGTGTGCTGCAGCCTGCAGAGAGGTAAGTTTATTTTAATCATTTGAAAGTAATTTATGTGCCTCACCACTGTCTAAAGGAAGCAGCCGCCACTGGAAAAAACCTAGCAGGACAGTGCTGCTATTTCCTTATGCTCAATGTACGTGTCTTGCCAGGGGCCTCTGTAAGCTACAAGACATTAGACTATAAAAAAAGAAGTAAAATAGGATTTGATTTTCTGTACAGCAGTTTCTTGAAATTACCGCTGCTCTGAGAACAGTGCCTCAGGTGTAACATGAATTTCCATGAATAATAAAACAAAACATTTTCTCGTCAAAAAAGGAACTATTCTCCCCCTGCTGTTTAAACTGTATTTAATTATCTAAGGATTTTTTTAACAATACAGACAAAAAACCTTTCTCCACTCTATCAACTTTTGAAAACCGCCTGCCACTGCTTTGCACTATGATTGTCATGTTACTTTTAGCAAGTTGAGATCTATTTAAGAAGGAAACCATTTTTTGGTAAAGTATACAAAATTTGTAGCAAATGCTGGTATCTGCAGCAAGTGCAATACATTTATAATCACATCGAAAATGCTACAAAAACTCACGATTGCAGTGGTCCTGATCATACCACTCAGATATAGTCATTTTTGGGCATACATTTATAGAAAAATGTTTGATCTCTCAGGCTCGACCTTACATTCCTAGGACAAAATGTGATTCTAGTTGTCAACTTCTCACCTATATTTTCCGCAGGAACGGCAGGGATGTGAAGCAAGGTCCTCTACCTCTCCAAATCACCCTATGGCACCTGAGACTAAACAAGGTGGCACATGGTAATCCGGGGAAGAAGGGAAACAAAACAAGGAAAGGAAAAGGGAGGAACTCCACACGGTGACTCAGATAACCTCCGGCCTCACCAGGACAAGGTAAGAAACTGTAAAAAAGGAAAAGAAACAATACATAGGTACATGGATAGAGTCAAATGTTGACTTGCTTTATCTTTTCTTGTTTCCTTTTCCCTACCTTGGAATATCCCCTCTCCTGGATGCAGGTTGGTGGTGTAATGATGTTTTAGGGCGTGGATCTGGCACTAGAAAAGACGAGGAAGTGAGGTAAGTAAGGAACAACGTGTATGGGAAGGTACTATATGAAAAAAGGTCCAAATGTGTGCCCACCTGGTCACCCTGTATAATTCTTAACGTAATCTTCCTTAAGCTCAGGTAATATAAACTAATTACTTTTCTTCTACATCCTAACAAACGGAGCGGATACCCACAGCGCCCAGAGGTCAGGATTAGGTAAGCAACAATAGGTATTCAAACATAAAAGGATTGCGCAGAGCGCAGGAGAAGTGCTAGAAACGATAATGCTTCTTATTGTCTCTATTTCTCTTCTTTAGGCACACAGATGCACTGCGTCACCCAATGTCAAGAGGACGGCCAGAGTCCCAATGAAGGCTAGGACTCGAAATCAGGTAAGGAAAATGATCAAAATAATAAAGCAGCGTAATGCGCTGTTACCGCAATACAATTGCTGATGCTGTGACTATTTTCTGTTTTGTCTTCCGTCTGTTCATACAGGCAATCAAGGAGCGAAGCGGGATGCAGAAACGCCAGGAAACGAAGACCCGCCACGAGAAGACGCCGGGTAAAACGCGGAGTCCGACGCGAGGAGCGCGACAACCCGGAAGAGGCTTAGGATAGGTTCAGGACAACACTGCCTAGACGTGAAGCGTCACTGATCGGGCAAGGCCGGCTTTAGAACGCTTGACCCGTCCTCGCGCATGAGCATTCTAGATCGGCGGCCATCTTAGTAGTTTTTAGTGCGGCCACCGCACTGCGCAATCCTGTGATGGAGCAGAGAAAATAATTTTTTTTTAACCCCTAACAAATTTTATAAATAATTAATAAAATGTTTGTTTAAATGTATTAATCAACAATGTACGTGAGGGAAGGGTAACACGCAAGTACATGGGCTGAATAATTTATTAACGAATGTCTGTGTGTCTAATTATAACATAAAATTAATTGCGTACTAAATAAATAATAAATGCATGATTTGTGCTTCATAGAATATAAACGTGTCGTTGCAAAAACAATAGTGATGGTAAGTAAGGAACAGCTTAAATGTTGCTTTCTGCTAGGTAATAACTAATTGGGGTACGTAGATGACGGGAGGGAAACGAAAAGGCTATGTTTCTCTATTTTAATTATGTTTTGTTTATTTCTAAATAGTGCTTCTAAGTATAAACGAGTGGCGATATAAAATGGCTGCCGGTTATTAAAGTGCGCATGTGCTGGGAAACGCGTGACAAGGGAGAAAAAGTTGGAGAAAAGCTAACCACGTGATGATGCTGAGAGGCTAGGATGCAAGAATGGTCAAGGCTGATGTGACCTAATTGAACTGATAGTGTGCCGTGGTGATCAGCAAAGAACCGTGGGAAACCGTTTTAAGAGAAAGGACAATGCCTGCAGAGTTCTCGAATGTATCGAAAGAAGTTACAAATGTACTGATCGAAGCGGATGGAAACATGTCTTGAACTGTGAGAAAGGAAATGAACATATACATTCCAAAGAACAAGTTGGATCCGGGAGAACTTGATTAAGAATGAATAGATGAAATGAATGGACCAATGAAAGAAAAGAGCGTTATTAATGTTGCAACAATTTAGTTAGCAAAGTTAGAATTAGGGTATAAGAGGGCCTACTCTTAGTGGGAGGGGGTCAGAGTTGGAGAGTCGCAGTCAGAGTCGGTGTTGGAGTTGGTGGCTTCCAGTGCTTGGTGGTCCAGATCGATCCATTTTACTGAGCGGGAGATGCTGAAAGACTGTTAGATGAGACGGGTTGCAGGTAGCTGATGCTGACGAGCTGAAGTTTCTGTTGCTGTCTTATTTTTCCAGTTGAGTATGAGAATCAGGTTATTTTTAATTCTTACACTTAGGTTAGAAATCCTTAGGCTAAATTAGGAAAGATAGGCAGGTAATTAGGGTTTTGCTTCATGACAAAATTTCCTTTCTGCAATAAAATTGATTTTGCTTAAATAAATATTTGAATTAATAATGAATGAATAATTGAATAAAAAGTCTAAATTCTTTCTCATGCTTTTAAAATTATATAAAATTTAAGATTCATAAATCAAACGACTCAGTGGTTATTTTACTAAATGATTGTGACACTGGTAATTGGTTATTGTGATTTAGCTGGTCTTAATCACTATAAACTGATTTCTTACTAGATGATCCATCGACAAAACAATGAGCAGGAATATCTTAAGAAATAACTAAGAAAGCGATAGGTTAAGGTAATAAGGTATCCCGGCTCTTTCCAGCGGTACATAAATGATGTTTTTCATTTAGTTCTCATGTTTCTCCTAGGAGTATAGATTTTCGTAAAGGTGTAGAGGAAATCCAGGTGTGTGTGTGTGTGTGAGATAGGCGATGTTATGGGCCCCATCGTCATGTGGATGTGAGAAAATATAAGTCGCCCCTGGATGACCGATAAGTGACCTAGGAGGAAAATAGTTTTTATTGTACGCGCTGCATCAGATTTCTTGGTAGCAGAGTTATGGTTTCTATAGATTAGTTTAGTGATTATTGATTATTGATTTGTTGATTATTTTTGATGACTAATACTATATGTTGAGTCGTGTTATGTTATATGTGAGTTTTCACGCTTCTGGGATGTAGGAAGTGGAACACGTGTGGCAAGAGAAGTCACATGGAATTTGGTACATGGTCTGAATTCATTTTGGTAATAACACAGGTTGTGTTATGTTAGGGATTTCTGTACGAAAAGTGTGTAACTGAGATAGCAAATCACGTTTTCTTGTGAAACTCTGGCCTTAATTCTCAGGAGCCTAGTCTCCACATGTGTCTTATCCCCAGAGAAACGGGTTAATTGTTTGCTTGAAAGAAGGGTAAGGTAGAGGGAAGTGCTACTTTATCGGCGAGAGTTAATAATTCTGTGGTAGGGTAGAGGTAAGCGCTGCCTACTGGAAATACAGGATTCTTGTGTAAAAGGACAAAGCTGTCACTTTCGTTTAGCGAATCAGACTATGGAATTGTTTTAATTGTTGTAACTAATGAAGAAACAGTGAAAAGAAAAATTGCCGATAATTTTTGTAAAGGAGGGGTAAAAGAGCAGGAGTGACATCGACAGTGCCGCGCTAGGATTGGATAGTGCGCTAGTCACGTGAACACAGAGTCAAGAGTGACGTAGAAAAGTGCCGCGCTAGGATTGGTTGGTCCGTGGACGAAGGGAATCGTTCTGATTGGTGCGTTAGTGTGAGTCGCGCTGTGATTGGTTGAAGTTCTGTACACGGAACAGTGCCGGTTTGAAGAGAAAAACCAATCGAAAACATGCCGTATTAAGAGTATGAAAGGGAGAGAACGTCATGGACGACAAAAATAAAGAATTTCTTTAAGAAAGACAAAAAGGTTGTGACTAGAGAGGGACAAGTAATTCCTCCGCCGAAATCAGCAGCTTCACATATGATGCTGAAATATGGATATCATACATGCATATGGTTGGAAAATTGGGCAAAGTATACGAAAAATGATGGTGCATTAGCTTTCCCTGAGAATGGTTCATTTAGTGTAGCGGTTTTGCGAAATTTGCGAGAAAAGATGACAAATCTAGAACCTAGACCTAGACCGACACAGTTTGAAGCATTGACGGAATGGGAGGATGAGATGTATGAGCGAGAGAGATTCAGAGGTTTAAGAGATCATGAGTTTATGCCTGGAAGAATGTGGGGAATAAATCATGAGGATAGAATAAAACGATGGAGATGTGCTAACATGACAGGAGGTTTGTTTCCAGCTTTTACAGTTGAGGAAGAGACTAAGAGAAAACGTACTGAGAAAAAGAAACATATGGAGAGGGAGAAATATATGCATGAGAGTGAAACGGATGATGAATTGCTGGAAGATATTTTAAATAGAAATCCACCTCCGTATCAGCAGAGTTCTACAGTGGTGACACCAAATGCGCCGCTAATAGAGACTGTGCGAAATAAAAGTCCGGTAAAAAGAATTGAAATAAATATGTCACAAGATCAAATAAGAACTTCACAAAATGAAGGAGTAGAAAGTGATAATGCAAGTGAATTAGCAAGAACAACAAAAGAACTGACTGAGAAAATTAGGGAATTAACGAAAAACATGGAAGCTGTGACTGTACCTGTAACAATAGGTCCAGTAATACCAGTTTTTGAGAATCAGAAAATTGATGAACGGTCCTTAGTGATTCCTATGAGTTCACAATTTCAGAGAGAAAAAGAAAGGATGGAACCAAGTGCAAGTACAAGTAATTTGGCTAGTACTTACAGACCAAGTCCACCTACAAATTTGACTGTGAATGAGTGTAATGGTAGGAAAATGCATATGGTAACAGAATCTGCAACAGAGACTCCTGAAAAGAGTGGTAATTGGATAGAACTAAATAATACACCCATAGGTCCGACTCCTGATGAGTTAAATGAGTGGATGAAGGCATTTAAAATAAAAGAACCAGAAGAAAAACCATTAGATGTAATTAGGTTAAAAATTGACATGGAAGAATTAATTTTAGGGACGATTGGTACAGAAAAGATAAAAAATTACCAGGATGATGAAATAATGTTTCTGTGCAAAAGTATTACATGGAGAGCAAAAAATTTACATGACAAACTAGAAGAGATAGCAAGTGAAATTGGAATAGATTTTGCGAAAGTGAAAACTTTGCAGAAACCGTACAGAGTAGACTTTTGTGAGAAAGATATTGAAAACTTGAACACAGCAGGAAGGCTGACACAGATAAAAGAGTTAATTGTTTTACTGAGAAAATGGGGAGATGTGGACAGATGGAAAGTTAGATGGACGAAAAAGAATGAGAAAACTACAGACAAAGCTTCTTTGGCTTTTATGATAACTGAAAAAGAACCTGTTGCCAGAGAATACCCTATGAGAGAAACTCCAGGTGGTAGTTATGTGCATGTTCCCTGGACTAGGCAGGATATACTGTCATTTACAAATGAATTTCCGAAGCTGAGAGAGAAACCAGTTGAATGGTACCGACAAGTAGAGAGGTTTGTAAAGGTTTCAAAAGTGTTGTGGATAGATTTAGATGGATTGTTTGACATAGTGGTGCCAACTGATTTATGGTCTGAGTGTAAAATTACAGTTGACTGGCCAACTACAGAATATCCAAGAGATCCTAAGACAGGAGCTCCAGGTCCTGAGGTGATGAGGAAGTACGATAAGGTGATTACCTTTTTGAAAAATAAGATTCCTCCTAAAGAAACAGATTGGGTAAAAATCGATAGAACTACACAGGAAAGTAAGGAGTCTGTACATGCCTATTATGAAAGGTTGTTGTTGGTTTTCAAGCAGTATAGTGGATATGAGGAGTTGAGTGAAAAAGATATGAGTCATTTCGTATACAGATTTGTGTTTGGGCTGAAACCAGAGATTAGTGAAATGATTAAACAGCATATGATTAACTGGCAAAATGGCACGGTAGATGAGGTACTGAGGTATGCTAAGTATTGTAGTGATGATATTGAGAGTAGACAGCGTAAATTGAAAGAGAAGGCAATGTGGGCACAGGTGAAAGTGGCAGAAAAGCAAGAAGCTCAATTGGACAATAATAGTGGGAATGAAACAGGACAGAATAAATCGCGACCTAACATAGGTAAAGGGAAAGGTCAAGTGAGTCTAGAGGAGGCAAAGAAGAAATGGCCCTGTCATAATTGCGGAAAATTAGGGCATTGGAGAAACGAGTGTAAGTTCCCACCTAAACCTAATCCGGAAAATCAATCATTAACTCCACAGGTGCAGAATGAGGTAGTTGTTCAACAAGGTCAGGTGCCACAACCACCACTTCCCAACACTGTTAACCAGCAAAGATACAGTACAGAAACAAGATTCTACGGAGGAGAGCAGGTAACACGGTTGCCGCGAGCAGCTAACATTTCTCAGTATTGGTTGCGACAGAGTGAGGATGAGGCGGATGAAAGTTCATGACGGTGCCTAGGAGAGGGAAAAGAGTGCGTACTTGGCGCAACTCTAGAGGTAGATCAGTCTGGTCCCTTTGTGGATGGAGAAGTGAATGGTGCAAATGTAACATTCCTTGTCGATACTGGAGCTACCCGTTCTACTGTTAGATCAGTGGAAATTCCAAATCTTCCTCTCTCAGGTGAATACATCCAAGTAGTAGGAGTAGCAAATCAGCAGATTAAAACACCACTTACTGAATTAGTGGAAGTAAAAATTGGTTCTTTTAGCAAAATGCATAGATTCGTAGTGTGCGATTGTAGTCCTGTAAATCTCTTAGGTCGTGACCTTTTGTGCAAAATGAATTGCACAATTTATTGTACGCCAGATGGAATTGGATTTCAAACCCCAGATGAAGATGTATTGTATAAAGTAACACTGATGAATCAGGAACCTGAAATGAGTGGTTTGTTTCCTGCATTTGATGCAGAAAAATTTCCAAAAGAACTGAAAAATACAGTGAAAGAAAATGTGTGGGATTTTACAGGAGAAGATATTGGATTAATGAAAGAAGTTGATCCCGTAAAAGTAACAGTAAAAGAAGGAACAACTTACCCAAATACGCCACAGTATAAATTGACTCCAGAAATAATTGAAGGAATAACTCCTGTAATAAATAAAATGATCGAACAGGGAATTCTAAAAGAAATAATGAGCAGTCCATGTAATTCACCTATTATGGGACTGAAAAAGCCAAATGGAACATATAGAATAGTACAGGATTTGAGAAAGATCAACAAAATAGTTGTGCCTTGTTGTCCAATAGTGCCAAACCCTGCAGTAATTCTATACCAAATTCCACACGAAGCTGAGTGGTACACAGTGATAGATTTGTGTCACGCATTTTTCTCTATTCCTTTGCATCCAGATAGCCAGCCATTATTTGCGTTCTGGTTCGGAGAGCGTATTTTGGCATGGTGCCGAATTCCTCAGGGGTATACAGAAAGCCCCTCAATCTTTAATCAGATTTTAAAGAAGTCCCTGGAAGATTTGAAAATGCCAGAAAAGTCAGTGATGGTGCAGTATATCGATGACCTGTTGGTGGCATCGAAAACAAAAGAAGCATGTGTAAGCGATACAATTGCTTTACTGAACCATCTAGAGAAAAGAGGACATAAAGTGTCCCCTTCAAAATTGCAATTTTGCCAAAAAGAAGTCCAATATTTAGGGCATAAAATTGAGAAAGGAGTGCGAAAGATAGCGACAGAAAGAGTAAAAATGATTCAAGGAATGAGAGCACCAGTGACGCAAAGAGAGGTAAGACTGTTTCTGGGAATGGTTGGATATTGCCGACAATGGATAAGTGGTTTTTCCTTGATTGCTAAACCCTTACAAAAACTGACCAAGAAGGATGTAAAAGATCCTTTTGAGTTGAATGACGAGGAAATGAAATCTTTCAAAGAGTTGAAAAAGAAATTGTGTGAGGCCCCTGCTTTAGGAATGCCTGACTATGAAAAGGATTTTGAATTGTACTGCAGTGAAAGAGATGGATGTGCATTTTCAGTACTGGTACAAAAACATGGAACAATGAAGAGACCAATTGCTTATTTCTCAGCTGTTTTAGATCCTATAGCAAAAGCGTTGCCCGGATGTCTGAAAGCTGTTGCTGCTACTTGTGTAAGTCTGGAACAAAGTGAAGGTATAGTGATGGGGTATCCGCTGAGAGTATATGTTCCCCATTCAGTAGAAATTCTTTTGACAAGAACAAAAACACAGTACATGACACATAGTCGGCTGACTAAGTACGAAAAAGTAATCTTGAGTGCAGAAAATGTGACCATAGATAGATGTATGAATGTGAATCCTTCGACATCATTGCCAGATGAAGAGAGTATAATTGAACAAAATGAAGTAGATCATGATTGTCTGAATGTGCTGGAATATTGCACAAAACCAAGAGCTGACATAAAAGATGAGCCTTTAAAGGAATCGGATTATGTCATGTTTGTGGATGGCTCATGCTTGAGAACGAAAGAAGGAATTTTAAGCGCAGCTTACGCAGTGTGCACAGTGGCAACTGTGATGGAAGCGTCTTGTCTGAAAGGAATAAGGTCTGCCCAAGTTGCAGAACTGATTGCTTTGATTCAAGCATGTAAGTTGGAAAGAAATGTACGAGTTACGATTGTGACCGATAGCCAGTATGGTTTCGGTATCGTGCACGATTTCGGTCAGATTTGGTCACAAAGAGGTTTCTTGACGTCTGGAGGAACACCTTTCAGAAATGGAGATTTTGTTAAGAAACTGCTTGAGGCGATACAGCTGCCTAAGCAGATAGCTGTAGTGAAATGCAAAGCACATAAGAAAAATGAAGATTACATAGCTGTCGGTAATAATTATGCGGATGAGATAGCCAAATACTGTGCAGAGAACATGGTATCCTTAAACAAGAATCGCGAAAGGGAGCATATCTCTTCTCCTTTGCTTTTTACTAACACTGTTGAGACATGGGATGAGGTGAGACAGTTACAGGAAGCTGCAAATGATGAGGAAAAAGATTACTGGATAAAAGCAGGATGTAGAAGTCAAGAAAACAATGGTGTGTGGGTTTACAGAGATGAAAGATCAGTTATGCCTGATAGCATGATTGCAGACATGGCACGGATGTACCATGGACAAGCTCATATTGGGAGAGATGCAATGATCAGACTTTTTAGACAAACATGGTATAACCCAAAATTCAGAGCCATAGCTGAAAGTCTTTGTCAAAGGTGTCTTATTTGTCAACAGTTTAATCCAGGAAGAAAGACAATAGTGAGTCTAGGAACAATAGGACGAGAAGGAGGTCCGTTCACTAGAATGCAATTAGACTTCATCGAAATGCCCCCTTGTAACAGACTAAAATATGTTCTAGTGGTCGTCTGTTTGTTTTCTCGTTGGGTGGAGGCATACCCCACTAGAAGGAATGATGGAATAACGGTAGCAAAACTTATGCTGCGATAGTTAATTCCAAGGTATGGTTTTCCAGTCACGGTTGAGACAGATAGAGGAACACATTTTCAAAATGAGTTGATCCAATTGATTTGTGAAGCATTAAGTATTAAACAAAAACTGCATTGTGCATACAGACCAGAGGCTTCTGGGGTAGTAGAGCAAATTAATGGAACAATTAAGAACAGGTTAGGAAAAATGTGTCAAGCTACAGGACTCAAATGGCCAGATGCACTGCCCCTTGTCCTGATGACCATCAGAAACATTCCTGAAAAGAAAACTGGACTTAGTCCTCATGAGGTGATCATGGGACGAGCAATGAGACAAGCACAAGTACCTGTCAACAAGTTATTGACTATAACTGATGATCTAGTACTGGATTATTGCAAAGGACTGGCTGATGTGGTGCGTTCTGTGTTTCATCAGGTTGGACCGGATGCGACCACTCTTGAAAGAAAACCAGCCCACGACTTGAATCCAGGAGACTGGGTCCGCATAAAAATCCACAGGAGAAGAAACTGTCTAGTTCCTCGCTGGGACGAGCCACGACAGGTAATCCTAGTGACCACAACTGCAGTCAAGTGTGCAGGAGTGAAGAACTGGGTCCATGCCAGTCACACAATTAGAGTTCAAGAACCTGCAGATCGACATGTGAGTCGACGTCTGGAAGTGTGGGATAAGAGTTCAGCGACTGTGACAAAAAGAATAAGAGAAAGGGTGCCAGAACTTGAAGATCGACCTGAAAGTCGACATCTGGAAACCCCAACTGCAAGCACTTCTAGAGAGGAAGAGGAAGAAGAAGAAGGAAGAATTTCAGAAATTCCAGAACCTGAAGATCGACCTGTAAGTCGACATCTGGAAATATCTGACACGAGTTCAGGATCTGATGATTCAGTTGCAAACTGAAGAATTTCGAAGGAGAACTTGGGGATATAAACCAATTAGAGAAGAGAATGAACAAGAAAATGATCTAGATGAGCAACCAAGTACAAGTTATGGTGGAAATCCTTCAAAAGTAATATTAATAGACAAAGTAGGGAAAGAGACAAATAAAAGGTTAGAAAATCGAGAAGAACCCCGAGGAGCAATAGGGACAGATATTGAAACAAAAGAACAGGGAAAATTAGAAGCAGAGAGTGAGGAAAATACCAATTCGGAAGAACACCGAGGAGGGACAGTAATAAGGGAACACCAGTAAGAGAAGATGAGATCATAAGCTTCAAAATAAGAGACAATTGTGAAAAAGTTGAAACAGAATCTGAAGAAAGTGGAGAAGAAGAGAAAACAAAAACTGAATCAAGAAAAAGAAACTGGAAATCAGAAAGAGGAGAAAAAGAAGGTGAAGCCAAAAGGCCAAGAAAAGGAGACAATTGGCCCAGCAACTATATAAGAAAATTGAGATACAGAATAATCAGAACTGGAGAAAAAAGTGCTGAACAGGTGAATGAAATAACAAGTCAAAAGGAACAAGAAAAGCCAAGTGGAAAACGACTGCAAAAGTCTAAAAGAACAAAGAAAGTGAATTCGAAGTACAAGTCACCTGAGTGGCTGTACATTGCTCTAACGGATTACAAAGAAGAAGGAAACACTCACGAGAACCCGAGACTAAGAAACCGAATGGGTAAAGGTGAGATGCAACAAACCTGAAGTGAAGACTTAAAGTGCTTCTGCCGGATGTGACAATTTTACTGGATATGACAAATCACCGGATGTGACAACGAAAGAATTCTGGAAAGAATTAAAAGAAAGTACCAAGCAAAGATTTTGAAAGCAGAGTGGCATCTAAGTCATTTCTGAGGTGTAGTGACACAATTTTCTGAAACTTAACAAAAAGATAAAAGTAAAATGGAAAATACTAGAGATAGAAGAGATAAATGTGAGTTTGTAAAAAGATGGTGTAAAATGTGCTGCTTTTGTACAGGTTTATTAATGACAGTATGGATAGTTTTAGCAATCACAATTCCTATTAGTTTAGCTGTAATAGAAGCAAAGAATGATACTAAACCAGAAAAAGAAACTAATATTAAAGAACCAGTTATTTTAAGAAGTAGTGCAGAATTACATAAGGATAAGTCAGTAACAGACTTTTCTAAAAATGTTTTTACAAAATTGTTGTACGAATATGTAGAGACAATGGATGTGAGAGATTGTTATGTTTGTATGCAGTTGCCTGCATCAGTGTCAGAAGGTGTGACTTATCATCACCTACCTCTAACTTATGGAATAACCTGTAGTGTAATAGCAAGTTTATTTTATAAAACAGGTAGATTAGAGTTTTATTACACTGATATAGATAAGATTTTTGCAAATGTTCCTGTAGTTCCAGAACTTAACAAAGTAAAACAAGCAAAAGTTTTAGGAGAATTCTTTTTAGAGCATAGAAAATTAACATTAGAAGAAATAGCTAAAAACAACCTTACCTGTGAGTTAAAGAAAGTAGAAAAGGTATTTTTAGAAATGGTTGAAGAAAGAAGAATGAAATTTCAAAGAGAAGCAATAAAAGAGGAAGGAACACATCTGTGGACATTTGAGGAAGGAAATCATGAAGGGAAAAAGATAAATGCAGCAATGACCTTAGATTGGCCGCAAACAGGAAAGTTGTGTATTAGAAGAAATAAGACAGTCTATGACAATTATTTTGTAGGTTCCAGTATCTGCCATGACAATTATCAAATTTTGGGAGGTTGGGGATTCAAAGGTGGAAAAGATCCAATATTTCCAGGTATCTATTATATTTGTGGGAATAGAGCTTATTACAGGTTACCGGACCATTGGTATGGAACTTGCTATGTAGGCCTGGTCTTTCCAAAAATATTTCATATGGACAGAGAAGAAAAAGGAACATACAAGATGATTAATAGCTTTACACGTAGAAAGAGGGAAAGTTTTTCAGAAATTGTAGGTGATATTTTTGGAGCATTAATACCAGCAGTGGGAATATCTTTGAATGCATTTAAAATTCGGAAGTTATCCACAGTAGTAGATCGTTTGTCTACAGATACTGCGGGAGGGTTCTTGATGGTAAATACCGAAATGGTTGCCATGAGAGCTATGGTGATACAAAATCGGCTTGCCCTTGATATTCTTTTGGCAAAAGAGGGTGGAGTCTGTGGAATGCTGAAAGTCCAACATTGTTGCACTTACATTCCTGATAAAAGTGAAAATATACAAAAGTATATTACAAATATTACAAATTTGCACAAAGAACTAGTTTCACTGGAGGTTGAAAGTGTCCTGGGAAAACTTGGTAGAGGGTTTTCTTCAGTAGCAAATTGGTTAACAAGAATGAGTAGACTAATGATAGGGAAAGTTATAATAATAGCAACTGTAGCAATATTGTTAGCCATGGTGTTGAAAATCGTAATAACGTGTATAAAAAGAAAAGTAAGACAAAATAAGATAAAAAGAAATAACAGAATAATGAAAGAGAGAGAGAGAGAAATGGGTGAAATTGAGTTAGAGAAAATGAAAGAAAGCATGTATAAAGAGACAAGAAGACAAGATGAAATGGAAACAGATGTGTAACTAACAAAAAGCAAAAGGATGAAAGACATATGCTGCCTGAAAAAGAAGTATAACTTGGGTTTTATGTGGTGATTTAAAAATCACCAAAGGGGGAGTTGATGGAGCAGAGAAAATAAAATGTTTTAACCCCTAACAAATTTTATAAATAATTAATAAAATGTTCGTTTAAATGTATTAATCAACAATGTACGTGAGGGAAGGGTAACACGCAAGTACATGGGCTGAATAATTTATTAACGAATGTCTGTGTGTCTAATTATAACATAAAATTAATTGCGTACTAAATAAATAATAAATGCATGATTTGTGCTTCATAGAATATAAACGTGTCGTTGCAAAAACAATAGTGATGGTAAGTAAGGAACAGCTTAAATGTTGCTTTCTGCTAGGTAATAACTAATTGGGGTACGTGGATGACGGGAGGGAAACGAAAAGGCTATGTTTCTCTATTTTAATTATGTTTTGTTTATTTCTAAATAGTGCTTCTAAGTATAAACGAGTGGCGATATAAAATGGCTGCCGGTTATTAAAGTGCGCATGTGCTGGGAAACGCGTGACAAGGGAGAAAAAGTTGGAGAAAAGCTAACCACGTGATGATGCTGAGAGGCTAGGATGCAAGAATGGTCAAGGCTGATGTGACCTAATTGAACTGATAGTGTGCCATGGTGATCAGCAAAGAACCGTGGGAAACCGTTTTAAGAGAAAGGACAATGCCTGCAGAGTTCTCGAATGTATCGAAAGAAGTTACAAATGTACTGATCGAAGCGGATGGAAACATGTCTTGAACTGTGAGAAAGGAAATGAACATATACATTCCAAAGAACAAGTTGGATCCGGGAGAACTTGATTAAGAATGAATAGATGAAATGAATGGACCAATGAAAGAAAAGAGCGTTATTAATGTTGCAACAATTTAGTTAGCAAAGTTAGAATTAGGGTATAAGAGGGCCTACTCTTAGTGGGAGGGGGTCAGAGTTGGAGAGTCGCAGTCAGAGTCGGTGTTGGAGTTGGTGGCTTCCAGTGCTTGGTGGTCCAGATCGATCCATTTTACTGAGCGGGAGATGCTGAAAGACTGTTAGATGAGACGGGTTGCAGGTAGCTGATGCTGACGAGCTGAAGTTTCTGTTGCTGTCTTATTTTTCCAGTTGAGTATGAGAATCAGGTTATTTTTAATTCTTACACTTAGGTTAGAAATCCTTAGGCTAAATTAGGAAAGATAGGCAGGTAATTAGGGTTTTGCTTCATGACAAAATTTCCTTTCTGCAATAAAATTGATTTTGCTTAAATAAATATTTGAATTAATAATGAATGAATAATTGAATAAAAAGTCTAAATTCTTTCTCATGCTTTTAAAATTATATAAAATTTAAGATTCATAAATCAAACGACTCAGTGGTTATTTTACTAAATGATTGTGACACTGGTAATTGGTTATTGTGATTTAGCTGGTCTTAATCACTATAAACTGATTTCTTACTAGATGATCCATCGACAAAACAATGAGCAGGAATATCTTAAGAAATAACTAAGAAAGCGATAGGTTAAGGTAATAAGGTATCCCGGCTCTTTCCAGCGGTACATAAATGATGTTTTTCATTTAGTTCTCATGTTTCTCCTAGGAGTATAGATTTTCGTAAAGGTGTAGAGGAAATCCAGGTGTGTGTGTGTGTGTGAGATAGGCGATGTTATGGGCCCCATCGTCATGTGGATGTGAGAAAATATAAGTCGCCCCTGGATGACCGATAAGTGACCTAGGAGGAAAATAGTTTTTATTGTACGCGCTGCATTACCTGACACTAGTACTGAGAAATAAGAAAGAAGAATAAACAAAGTTAGTCGTAGTTGTTGTGTTATACCTTTTGACCCAGCTTTTTAGAACAAATCCCATCCTTGTAAGCAGGAAATGAATGGAGAGAAAGAGAAGAGAGAAAGGAAAGATAATGAGCTGAATATATAAGAATAAAAGAGAGTGCAGTAGAGGGCAAAAGATATAGGTTCAATTGGTGTATCTCCGTGTGTGTGAAGCAATTGTAGCTGCAGAGGGCAGATAACAACTACTGTCAATTTCAACACCAGAAAACATGTCCATTGGCAGGAAGTAGTTGAAGGAGGGTGGAGAGTTTTCAGATATTTGTCCTGAGTGTCCTTTAGAGGATTTTCACTGCTGATTAAGTCTTTGGTCCACACTTGTGACTGCAAAGGGCCTCTGCCAACCATGTAGCTCTGAGAGTTTCCTAGCTTGTTTCCTAACAGGACATGTTTAAAAGCAAGCGTGAGAAGTAAATCAAGCAATGAGTCATTGGGGTTTAGGGTATACTTTTCGCATTGGCTTCAGGTCCTAAGCAGAGTAATGCTAGACTTGGCATCATCGGTATCTGGTCTCATAACTATTTATATCGATATCTGTCTATCGATATCTGTCTATCGATATTATATCTATCTATCTATCTTTATATCTCATACCAGTAAACTTTCAAAAATGTGCATAATTCTAAGCTATCATGTTCCAATTGGTAGTGTCAACATGAGGGTGGGAGTAGGAAGCAAACTTTGTTTCTTCAATATGGAGTTCAATGGGTTCTATGTGGTGGCATAGATTCTGTATAATGTCCTGTATCTCTACTGTGCTGAGCTCACGGTTATTATGTCCTTAAAAGGAGACTCCTTTTTGTGTGACCATTGATCACCTGATGGTAGGATACAATTAGATCTTAAAAGATCATTATTCTGGTCATCTCTGATTTTCTTCTATTTGAGGTGGGTGCGCGTATAAAACAATACTTTCTTGAATCAACACTTCTCAACTCATGAAATTGCAATAGTACATTGATAACATTAGGTGAATTCGCTATTCTGCCTTTCTTTGTAATACATACTTTGAGTTCTCCGAATTAGTAGAATTCACCAGTTTGTAAATTGTATTCTTGCTGAAGTTGTATGAAAGCTATCTGAACTATGCCTCCAGAAAGATGTGATGCCAGGCAAATATTGTCCTATCCCCTTGCTTTCCAGGAAATGTGAGAATCTTCTAATTTGAATTTTACTTTTGTGTATAGCTGTGATTGTGTGTGACATGATTTGGGAGGTGTGACTAGTTTGTGTGAGTATTGCTATTATATTATTGTTGGGGCGCACAGTTCTTCGCTACCTTCATCCATTGTGGACCTACTAGTGAAGCAGAATGGGGGGTTGGTTAAAGAGGAGTGGAAACTCCACAAGGTAAACAGGACTCTTGAAATCCTGTTCACTTTCTGATGCTGTAGTTGTCTTCATGACCTCTAAGACTTGGGTAAGGTCAGTGGCAGGGGTACAATAAAGCATGCCAGGGGTGTAGGAGCTGCTGTCGCAGCAGGTACCCATGGCCACCAAGAATTGAAGTCCATAACTAGAATCAGGGTTAAAGTTACTGTAGACACTGGCACACCTCTGAACCAGTTTTGTGTCCTGACCTGTCAGAATACTGCAGATTCAGCATGGGACTGGGGGCTGTCCTGTGATATTTCATGCTATTCTCATGTTACACATACATTTAATGTCAGCAGTGTGCAAATAAATCTGAATGTGACTTGGCACATGTAGTGTTGTGTGAGTTAGAAATGAAGGAACCCTTTTGGCTCCTGATGGACTCCGTAGAACTGTGATGTAAGTGTTGGAGCGTAGTGAAGTGAATGCAGGTTTAGAATGTAGAGTTCACGCAGAAGAATAAAAACGTGTTATATTAAGCTCCGTGTGTTATTAGCGGGTACCTTGGCTGGGGAGGATGCTACAGCCCATTGCTGTCATCTAGCTGTGGTAGCAGAAACAAGTTCAGTTGGCAGTAAATTGGGGCTGCATGCATGCCAGCACGCCACCTGTGCGTGGAATATTGGTAAAATGTAGAACAAGAGACTTGTTCACAGTCTTTCAGTCCCCAGAACGCAAACCAGTTCTTTTAGAGGTATGCAATGCGGAACCAACCACCTGCACGTGTATTTCTCAAAGTGCTTAATACTGAAGTTTATCCACACCACCAGACAGGGACCATGTGCGGTCACATTCATATTTGGGGGGGTGTGTGTGTATATATATATATATAATAAACAAATGCCCGAAAGCTTGAAGTATGCACTCACAGCTGACGTGAGCCTTGCGGTTCAATAACAACGAAGACCAGCAATAACATTTCCAGGCTTCTTTATTAGTGCCAACGCGTTTCGAGGCTCCAGCCTCTTCTTCTTGGGCAACTGGTAAGATGCGGCATAGATTTTCCAAGTCTGCATGCTTCCTTTTATATGTATAGCCCCCAGTGGGCCACGCTTCTTTGCTCTAATTCTCGAGGTGCATGCTGGGAATTACAGTCCTTCATGGAAGTTCATTGTTCCCCTTAGTGGGTCCCATGCCACATCTCTTTTGTAAACAGCTTTCATCAATTTAAAGTACCTTTAGTGGGCCCCTTTCATGTCAGCCAGGTCAGTATTTCATCATCAGCTGTGCTGACCGCGGTGTTGGTAAAATTCCATTCCCGCGCAGCCTTTCATAATAATCCGAAACGGTGCACTCTTCCACGGCAGGGCAGCCGTGCAATTCCATAATAAACAAATGCCCGAAAGCTTGAAGTATGCACTCACAGCTGACGTGAGCCTTGCGGTTCAATAACAACGAAGACCAGCAATAACATTTCCAGGCTTCTTTATTAGTGCCAACGCGTTTCGAGGCTCCAGCCTCTTCTTCTTGGGCAACTGGTAAGATGCGGCATAGATTTTCCAAGTCTGCATGCTTCCTTTTATATGTATAGCCCCCAGTGGGCCACGCTTCTTTTCGCTAATTCTCGAGGTGCATGCTGGGAATTACAGTCCCTCATGGAAGTTCATTGTTCCCCTTATTATGAAAGGCTGCGCGGGAATGGAATTTTACCAACACTGCGGTCAGCACAGCTGATGATGAAATACTGACCTGGCTGACATGAAAGGGGCCCACTAAAGGTACTTTAAATTGATGAAGGCTGTTTACAAAAGAGATGTGGCATGGGACCCACTAAGGGGAACAATGAACTTCCATGAGGGACTGTAATTCCCAGCATGCACCTCGAGAATTAGCGCAAAAGAAGCGTGGCCCACTGGGGGCTATACATATAAAAGGAAGCATGCAGACTTGGAAAATCTATGCCGCATCTTACCAGTTGCCCAAGAAGAAGAGGCTGGAGCCTCGAAACGCGTTGGCACTAATAAAGAAGCCTGGAAATGTTATTGCTGGTCTTCGTTGTTATTGAACCGCAAGGCTCACGTCAGCTGTGAGTGCATACTTCAAGCTTTCGGGCGTTTGGTTAATATATATATATATATATATATATATATATATATATATATATATATATATATATATAAAACCTAGTCCATGCTTGTAGGTAAACTTTGACATCCAAAGCAAGGAACGGACAACACTTCAAGTGCAAATAATTAGTGCTTTATTCCAATTTAATTCAGCTCCAATATATCAGGCTAATGCCGTTCGTCCATATATATATATATATATATATATATATATATATATATATATATATATATATACTACATGTGTGTGTATGTATATCTATATATATATGTATGTGTGCTGGGCTAGCTTTGTTAGTGAGATATGGCAGAATGTGATGATGGTTGAGACACTGAATGTGATAAGCTGGGAGAGATGTCTGTGTTACTGCTTGTGTAGCTTCTGGCCCGTCAGCTGCCCATTGATGCTAGATGTGTTAAAAACAGCCTGCTTGATGCATAGAATACAGCACACTGCACACACCGCAGCACATCTCATCCAGTGCCTAAAGAACTATCATTACATTACTGCCACCATGATGGGACCCCATTGGCTCCTCTGCCATCCTGCACCATTTTCCAAACCAGCTGCATTATTTACAAGGCTATCATAACCAGCTCTCCCACTTATCTTGCAGACAAGCTCAGCATTCCTGGTGGTGCTTAACACACCAGCAGCCAGGACACCACCAGACTGCAGACCAAGAAGTGTAAAAAAGAAAATAACAAGACTACAGGCCTACAAGCTATCTATGCACCCAGGATCTGACACAAAAGTCCTGCATCCATCACGATCAACCCAATTGCTGCTCCAATTTAGGACATAGTTGAAGACTCACCTCTTTAAAGAATATTACATCACAGTACATTAACTAGCCACAACTTCTTTTCCTATTACTCGTCCAGTTTAAGTGTGCCTTTGACCACATACAGCACTCTGCTGCCTTATGCGCTATAAAAATACCATATACATACATACCTGGTGTAGAAATTGAACCTCTCCAGGTCTTCTTCTGGAGACGTTTGGCCTTAAGAAACACTGCACCATGGCCAAATCATTTTCAGGATTCCCCTGAGAAGCAGGAACTCTCTTTCTTCTGAGTTCAGTCTGTTTCTTTCCAATGCTACCTTTAAAAAAAAGACATAAATGCCTCCTGTTTGATGTAGTGATGATGCTTTGGCGTAGGTATTGTTAGATTCTTTTATTAAATGACCCCAGCAGTACTTGACTGCAGCTATTTTGCAACCGTCTGTCCCGTCTCTCCCAGCCTCTCATCTGTCACTCCTTTCATCATGGAACTCCAAGACAACACTACCATACACATTCCAAATCTTCTTCACATTCCACTACCACACACCCCCTTCCCTTCCAAAGTTAAACCAAAAAACTGACACACAACAAAGTTACAGGAAGAACATGCTATACATACTAGGATGAACCAACTTCTAAAAATAACAGAGAACAATAATATATTACACATCATCTTATAACAAACTAGTAGTCTACAGCAGAAGCTATAGAGAACATACCACTGCCTTTAGCCTTCCTCCTTTGTTCCTTATGTTTGGCTTGGCAGCTGGCTGCCAGCACTAATAAAATCACAAAAAAGAGTTTTAAATGCAGAATAGAGACAGGAAATTTGTCCCTTTCCCATTTTGGGGCATTTAATTGGCCATCAGTTGTGTTTGCTTGCCTATCAATCAATCAATCAATCTATCAGGGGGTTTAAAGTGCGCTACTCACCCGTGAGGGTCTCAAGGCACTGGGGGTGGGCGGGTGTTGGTGCAACTCCGGTTCAGCCGAAGATCCAGGGTTTGAGGCTCTTTCTGAAGGTGTGCAGAGTGGGGGAGCGTCTGATGTTGACTGGGAGTTCATTCCAGGCTTTGGCCGCGATGTAGGAGATGGCTCTTCCTCCCGCTCTAGTTCGGTGAATGCGTGGGGTTTCTGCTAGGACGAGGTCGGCGGAGCGGAGGTCTCGTTTGGGTACGTGGAAGGAGACTCTATTGTTGAGGTATTTGGGTCCGATGTTGTGGAGGGATTTGTAGGCGTGGGTGAGTAACTTGAAGGTTACCCTCTTCTCAACGGGGAGCCAGTGGAGGTCTCGCAAGTGCTGGGTGATGTGCTCATGTCGAGGGATGCCGAGGACGAGTCTGGCCGTGGTGTTCTGGATGGTCTGGAGTTTGCGTAGTAGGGATTTGTTGATTCCAGCGAAGAAGGCATTTTCGTTGTGCAGTCTACTTGCTATGAGTGTGTGGGTGACAGTTTTTCCGGCTTCGGGGGGGTGATCCACTTGAAGGTCTTGTGGAGGATGCGGAGGGTGTTGAAGCAGGTGGAGGTCACGGCGTTGATCTGCCGGGTCATGGTGAGGGAGGAGTCGAGTATGATACCGAGGTTCTGGGCATGGTCTGTGGGGGTGAGGGGGTGCTGAGGGCGGGGGGCCCTCAGAGGTTGTCCCAAGCTGAGGGGGTGGGCCCAAGGACGAGGACTTCTGTCTTCTCCGAGTCGAGTTTCAGACAACTGCTGCTCATCCAAGCTGGGACGTCCTTCATTCCTTCTTGGAAGCGGAGTCTGGTGGTTTCGGGGTCCTTCGTGAGGGAGAGGATGAGCTAGGTCTCGTTGGCGTAGGATACAATGCTGAGTCCATGCTGTCTGACGATGGCGGCGAGGGGGGCTATGTCGATGTTGAAGAGCGTGGGACTGAGCGATGATCTTTGGGGTACTCCACAGTTGATTTCTGTGGGTTCGGAGAGGAAAGGCGGGAGTCTGACCCTTTGGGTTCTGTCGGCAAGGAAGGAGCGGAGCCAGTCGAGTGCGGTTCTTTGTATTCCAGCGTGGTGGAGTCTGACTGCGAGAGTGCGTTGGGAGACGGTGTCGAAGGCTGCAGAGAGGTCGAATAGGATGAGGGCTGTGGTGTGGCCTTGGTCGAGGAGCGTGCGGATGTCGTCTGTGGCGGCGAGTAGGGCGGTCTCTGTGCTGTGGTTGCTGCGGAATCCGGATTCGGAGGGGTCGAGGATGGGGTTCTCTTCGAAGAAGTTTGTCAGCTGGGCATTGACGATCTTCTCAGTGACTTTGGCTGCGAAGGGAAGGAGAGAGATGGGTCGGTAGTTCTTCAAGTCTGTCGGGTCTGCAGAGGGTTTCTTGAGGAGGGGCTTGACTTCTGCGCGTTTCCAGTTGTCGGAGCAATGAAGGAGTTACATTGCTCATAACTGATACAGACATTGATACTGATATTGAAGGGATTTATAGCGCACATGTATGCCCGACCAAGGCTTCCCAGCACTTGCCGACTGAGGAGGTCAAAACTTTTAGTGGTTTACGGGCTTTGAAACAGCCAGGTCTTCAAAACTTTTCTGAACACTTTTTCATTGGAAGAATGATGGAAGTTAAAAGAAAGATAGATCCAAATCTTGGGAGCCAAGAAGGAAAAGGAGCACAACCCCTCTTCTTGATTTATGAATCTTGGGGATAGTGGCTAGACACAAATTGGAAAATCTTAAATCTCTGGAAGGAGTGCAGTGTAGAATCATATGTCTAAGGAATATTGTGCCTGGACTGGAAAATGCCCCGAAAGAGACATAGAGAACTTTAATATGTCCTCGCTTCTCAATAGGTAGTCAACTCAGCAATGCGAGGGAAGAGGCCACTGACTCCTGCCTAGAAATCCTGAGGAGGAGTCGAACTGCTGCACTCTGGATAATCTGTAGTCTATTTAGCACTGCCTTAGTAGCTCCTAAATAAGGCATGTTTCCATAGTCCAATAGTGACTTGATCATCGCTTGAACAACAGTTTTCTGGGTGCTACTTGTGAGGGTCCATAAAATCGTTCACAGAGCTCTTAACAGGCCTAAACAACAAGCAAAAACTTTCCTAATTTGTGCTTCGAATGTTAACTGCTCATACAGCAAAAACCCTACGTTTTTAATTAGGGATTTTGGTTGAGGTAAAGGTCCAATTCAGTCTGGCCAACAGTTTCCTGCTAGCATAATTCCGGTTTCGCTTCCATTTACTTTAGGCAGCTATTGCCCATCTACTCCGCTAAGGCAGAAAGGCAATTCTTTAACTGGCCAGCATTATTGATACATCCAGAGAGAGGGATATCACCAGCTACGTATCATTAGCGTAGGAAATCAAGGTCACGCCGAAGGATTACACAATGTCCGCAAGTGGGCGAACATATATGTTAAAAAGAGTGGGGCTCGGGGAAGACCCTTGAGAGACTCCACACACCAAAGGAAGAACATTGAATTAGAAAGGCTAATCATACACCTGAAAACCCTGTTCTTGAAGAAATGAAGCAAGCCACTGCAAGGCCTGATAAGTTACTCTGCAAGCTTCCAATCTATCAACCAGAATACAGTGAGAGACAATGTCAAAGGCGGCACTAAATCCAGCGAAATTATAGCTGCTGTCCAGAGTCCTATGTAATTCCTCTGTGACTGCAAGTAAGGCGGACTCAATACTGTGGTGAGATCGAAAATCTGACTGAGAGGGATGGAGAAGATTGTGATGCTCTAAATAATCTGACAATTGCTGGTAGACATACTTTTCTAAGGTCTTAGCTGGAAAAGGAAGAAGTGATATGTCTGTAATTCTCTGCCACAGCCAGATGCAAAGTAGGTTTTCCTTAGTGGTTTAACTATTGTACGTTTTCAAGAATTTGAAGAGAGTGCAATAGATAAGGTAAGATTCAATAGGATTCTGAGTATGGGATAGATGCCCATGGCCAACATCTTTATTATATGAGGGGGCACCAGGTCCATCAGGGAGCCTAAATTAACAGTGTTTGTTAGTCCTACCAGATCATCATCTCTTATGGGCTTAAATGAGAATAAACTGGAAGGAGACACTGCTGGATTTTTAGTTGATGGGTCAAACACTGATTCAACAATTGCAAAAATGTCTTTCACAGAGTTAGAAGCTAGATCTAATTTACTTGCACAAAGGGTGGCCCGAGTCTTATTAATCATGTTATGATAATTTTTTATAGCTCTTCTATAATGTGAGTTTCCTACCCAGATTATAGCTTTTTCTCCACTTTATTTCCAAAATGTTGCACTGCTTTTCAGGTATTGAAGTTGGGAGTCAACCCAAGAGCCTGGCTTTTTAGAGGCTGGAACCGGAAGGGCACTTAGAGGGGCCGCCTTGTCTAAAGCTGCTAAGAGCCATTCTTTAAATACATGTTTATCTTCCATGACTGTGCCCGCCAAGTGAGGCCTACAAGGTTTTAGTAAACCAGCCAAGTTGCCTCCTGATAGTAAACAAAGTAGGTGTCACAGTGTTCATGGTAGAGAGCGTTATGGAGAAAGGGACGAGCAGATGGTCTGTCCATGTCATTGGCAATGGGGCGCCTACATTCAGGTCCAAGATATTAGAGAAAACTGGATCAAAAATATGTCCAAATTTAAGTGTAGGTGACTTAACCAACTATATTATTTGAAGAGCAGCCAAGTCTTGAATTAAATTATTTATCTGAGGACTTTGGGTATCATCTTAACATCATGGGCATCAATTCACCAAAATACCAGTGGTAGTGGAAGTGACATCACATAACCTAATAACATCACAAGAACTGACATCATATGCTCTTTGACACTAAATCCTCCCAGGAAATGCTGTCACATGACCTTAATTCCATGACATCACAGTAACTGACATTGCTGAATTTAAGAGGCCCTTAAGCACACAACTATATAGCAAAACAAGTTACTTACACAAATAAATGTCCATTTGATATGCCACATTTTAAATAGGATGTCATTCCTAGGAACATTACACATTTCTCTTCTTTATTGCATAGAAAAGTATGTATTTGTTGGAAGAAGAGAATGTAGTGCCACAAAAAGCACAAGCAACACTGTGAAGCCAAATTATTTGTACCTCAAACTGTCATGATTTAATAGTTCACCTGGGTCCATATGTATCAAAAAAGAGTTTTGCAATTCTCAAATTGCGATTTCTAGCGAATCGCAATTAGAGAATCGCAAAATACAATGTATGTAGGATTTGCAAAAAATTTTGCGAATCCTACATATTCCTTATTTGCGAATCGCAAATTGAGATTCGCAAATAAGGAATACCTTCCCATTCATTCCTATGGGCTAGGAGGCCCATAGGAATGAATGGGAAGACATTCTCAATTTGCGATTACCAATTAGAGAATCGCAAATTGAGAATGCAATTTCAAGGTTGCAAGGGTGCCAAAAGGACACCCTGTTGCACCCCTGAAATATGCATGTGTGCACATTTTGCGCACATACATGCCCTAAGGGCATGTATGTGCGACATATGGCACTTTTAAAAAATCAAAAAGTGCTTTTTAAAGAAAATCGCAAATTACCACCAACTTGAAGTTGGTGGTAATTTGCAATTCCTAAGGCCAAATAGCAAATTTCTGGTGCTTCCAGAACTGCATTTAAGGAATCGCAATTTGCAATTCCTTAATTGCATTCGCAAAATAGAGAATTGCAAAATACATCACAAAAGGCTTTTTCCAATTCGCAAACGGGCCGATTCGGACCAGTATTTCTTCACGTAGACCAATTTGAAAGATGTTATTGACATAAATTGTTCCTTAGCATTATTAATACACTTTGAAAAGCATCACTTGTAAAGTATTACCACTCACCACAGCACAGAGGTGAGGTTTTTATTCAAACACATAATTTTCTATGTGTTCCCAATAATACATTGCACTAATGTATTTATTTGTTTGACAGAGCTGAATGCCTCAGTACTCAGCTGGAGCGTTAGAAAGTAAACAGTGCACATCACAGCACCGTTTACCTTCTGTTCCTGGCTTTGCCTCTGCTATCTCTGATGCCAGGGTTTGAAAGGCAATGCCAGGGGTTGCAAGGAGCAAGCCAAGGGTCGCAGCTGCGACCACTGGTGACCCATAAATGACATCCATGACAAACATTGTTTACTCAGATTGTGCCAATAGAAAGGAGCTTTGCTTGGTGTAACCCCATGACAAATATAGTATGAATACATAGTTCTAGTTCTACATGGTGAGCTCTCTGACAAATGTGGTTTTATATTTATTTATAAAGTGTTTTTCTATATATGAATTCTCTTGTAAACATCATAGGAAGGGATCTTATGTTTTCTAACACTGAGAGGCATTCTTAGAGAGTTTTCTAAGTCACGAGCGACCAGATGTCCCGACTTCATTCTGAATTTAAGTTTCTAGGACACAGTCCCTGCATAAGCAGTGGACTGCACTACCTCCCTTCCTTGAGGGTCAAGAGCAGCTGCTAGAAAGTGATGTGGAGCTGTACATGGGAGGCCAAAGGCAGGAGTTCCAGAGCAAAAGGTTAGTGTCTGCAATGATTAATGAGTCCTGGGGTTCGGGTGGAACTGGTGCTCAGTGTGGGTCCAACAGTAGGACAGCAGCAGTAAAAGATTGTCACAAGTGGAGACCAGTAACCCATGATTGCCGTGGGACCCCCCTAACCAGTATCGCGCACTATGCTTAATTTGTATAAAAATAAGTGCCAGGGCCCTCGTCAGAAGGTCACTGCAACTTGCACCACATTTTTGCTTCTGCCATGCTGCCAATGACAGTAACAACACAACTACTAAACATCACACTCCTACAAATGGGACAATTCGGACTATTTCAGGCCTCCAAAGCTATTACAATGGTTTGTGCGGCAGGTAATAGTCATTTTTAATGTATATTGAATTAATAATTACCTGTTTTTGTGGTCCTCTCTAAATTAGCCTGACAGTGCCACCTTGTGGCAAACTGTCACAATCCCGGTGTTGACAATTAAGCCGGGGCCGAGCACCGGAAACCACCTGCTCAAATTAAGCACTGGACCCTCATCAACTACAATGAAAGTGAATTGTTACTGCCCACTGCCCCAGAAGAAACCACCCTTGCTACTGTCCATCTCTCCACCCATTACCCCTGGAGTTGCACAGCAGCCTCACCAGCAGCAGTTCCAGTCGCCACTGATGCTGTGTGTGCAAGCAGCAGCAAGGCCAGTACAACCCGGCATGATGCACTGTGGATTCTCTGTTCCTAAGATGTATGCCGCATCCAAGCGCGATGAGGCATCAACATATGAAGTTGGCAGGTGTGCGATGCATGTGGCAGTGTACAAACAAACAGCTTAATGCTGTGGTGTGCCCAATGCCTCTCTCCCAGCGGTGATTACTTTCTGACCTTCCACCAACCGACCGGCACCTACGATCTGCCTCCCTCTTCTTCGCAGACACCACCCAGATCCGCTGAGGGTACAAGAGAGGACGCTGCTTCTCACACCCGGCGACCAAAGCTTGGAACGACCTTACGCCTCACTGTAATGGGAATTCTGGAAAGGACTCAAGACCTTGCTGTTCGAATGAACAGAGCACCACAAAGTAGCTAGCAATTACAGCGCCATGAGACCCTCATGGGTGATTTGCTACGCTTTATTAAATCCTTATTTATTGAGTGATATATTTATTTGCCCGCTTTAGGCTTTTCTGAAAACTGCTACCCCTCCTTCCCAGTGGGGCATGACAAAGAGGGATGGTGTTTATGGTGACTTATTCTGGTTTATGTCAATGAGGACACGCTCTTGGGCATATGCACATTATAGTGATCCTACCTGGCCATGAATCAATTGTTCCTGTCAAGCTCGCAGTACCGCAAATGTGCCCTGAGCATGAAGGGTACTTTGCTGCGTATGCGCACTCTGAGTACACACATGCATGGAGGATGGATTAAAGTTGGGTTTGGTACAGTGGAACTGGTGTGAGTCAGGGAGAGCAGCTGCAACTCACTGCTGAAGAGCTGCCCTAGTGAGGCCAGAGATGGAGTCTTGGAGCAGAGGGAACTTGCACGCACAAAAGAGGCCAGTGTGAAAGGGCTGAAACCTTGTTCACCGGTCTCAGTGACAAAGTACACACAAACTGTTGTGCACATGATCTGTGTGGGGTGGTTGTTTTTGGTAGCAGCTTACTAGCAGTTATGGGGCAAGGGTTCTTGAAAGTAGGTAAATAAGACAGCCTGGGACAATAATGTCCCCTTCTATCACACACTGGACTCAACAGCAACTCCTGTTTCTTGTGTTGTTGTTGCCCAGGGCATGAGTTACTCCTCTGGAAGTCACATTTCCTCTTCACATGAAACAATAAGCGTGAAGTGGGCGGGAGGCTCCTGAGATGGGGCACTTAGACGAAAAAGTGTAGCAGGCACAAAAACCCTCCAGGCGAAGATGTGGTATGATGCTGGTCATGGATTAAATCCAAGTTTAGTATGACCACTGGTCACAAATTCAGTCCAGGTGTGGTACTACAATTGCCATGGATTAAATCCAGGTGTGGCTTTACGACTGGTCATGGATTAAATTCAGATGTGGTACTACGTTTGGTGATACATTAAATCCAGGTGTGGTACTTCTCTGGTCATGGATTAAATCCAGGTGTGGTACTACAACTGGTCGCAGATTGAGTCCAGGTGTGGTACTGTAGGAAATTGGGTTACTGGTTAAGGGGGGGGGGGGTGAATACCTACTCAAGCAGCAACCACAGTCCTTGTCAGTGTGAAGTTGTAAACAAACCCAAAATTAACTTGTACTCAACCCTCAGGGTAGCTTGGCACAGAGCAGTCAGGCTTTAATTAGAGGCAACGTGTAAAGTATTTGTGCAAGACTTCAAACAGTAACACAGTGAAAACACATCACAAAAGGATCCCACACCAGATTAGAAAAATAGAGTAGTATTTTTAATAAATAAAACAAACCCAAAATGACAAAAATCAAATCAGTAGGATCAGAGATGTGCAGGTTTAAAGACTTCTGTGAAAATAGCTCCAAAAAGCACAAAGCGGATATCTGGTTGCACTAGACCTTGACAAAGTCACAAGTTCAGGCCGACCACGACAACGGTGGAGCACTGGCTGGCTACAGGGACCCAGTTAGGCCGACTGAACAAGAGTACCTTAAATTTTGTTAGTGGAGCGATGCGAGGTCCAGTGTCGAGGATGCGTCATTCAACGAGGTGATGCGTTGGTTCAGAGGAACTGCGAAGTTTCGATGCAAGGCTCTACATTGTCATTGAGGATCTCGTCGACAAGGGCTTGCGATGTGAAGTCTGGGGTTGAGGATGAATTGCGCAGCCGAGGCGATGCATTGATTCCGAGGTGCTACGAGGCTGTGATGCAAGAAACTGCTTCTTTGTCGAGGCTGCCATGTGCGGGCCTGCTTCGGGGATGTGTCTCACAGCGGCGGTTCCGATGTGGGCTGCGAGGCCGATGCGGAGTCCTTGTGCTGAAAGAATTCTTGCAGCAGAGACAATGTGTTGGTTCTGCTTGTGGTTGTGCCGCGCAGAAGAGGAGATGCGTTGATTCTGCCGGATTCACAGATGGGCTGACAGAGCACCTCAAGCCCACTTCCAAGGGTCCAGAACTGGGGTGACATCACTTGACAGGGTAGAACTCACAGTTGCAGAGTCCAAGTGCTGGTTACAAGAAACTAGCCCTTGGAGTCACTCTAGTGGTCCTGGGTACAGGTTGCAGGTCCAGTCCTTCTCACTCAGGCAAGAGGGCACAGGTCAACACATCAGTTAGCAGTCCTTCAGAGTAGCAGTCCATTCAGCAGCATAGCAGTCCTTCTTCCTGGCAGAGCCTTGTACAGGTCCAGAAGTGTACTGAAGAGTTGGGGTCTGAGGCAGGAGCAGCTGGTCTGCAGGCGGAGTGGCGGGGCAGGTGGACAACGGGTAGGGAAATGGATAACTAAGACACCATTTACAAAAATAGGGAGAAAAGAACTTATCTGCCGCCCAACGCTCTTCTGCTCCGTTTTCCTTGGCACAGCACACAGGCTCCCAGTGTCCCCTGCAGCCAACCCTGATGCTGCGCCCATGCTTGAAAGCAGCGTCAGGATTGGCCTGAGCGCCATGAATTTGCGCTCCCAGTGAGACTGGGAGCCTGTGCTTGCTGTCTCCAACACGGCAACGCAGCTGAGTTGGAGAAAGCTCAGTGCGCATGTTGGTTTGGCCATCCTGAGACGGCCGGCCAAACCAACATGCGCACGGATAGCAGTACCCATCACTCCGTCTTGTCATTGCCCTCACGTTGGCCTCGCCCCCAAGACTCGCCAGCCCTTAGAACCTGAAAAATTAAATGATAATAAACCTGTTTTATTATCGTTTTATTTTACAACATTTGAGGCTGTGGGGGGTGATGCTCCTTCGCTTGAGCGTAGGAGCGCCGCTGGTATGAGGTCCAATATTTATACCTGGTGCCCACTTTGAAGTAGGAGAAACTTCCAGAGGTTTCCACCCCCCAGAAGTGCTTGGAATTTCCTGCCTCCCTGCCCAGGCCTCGGATTGTCTGGGTCACAATACCCTGGTGTCAAACCCCTTTGTGAGTATGCTCAGGCAGGGCCTTTGGTGATGTGCAAGTGTGGTAGGTGATAGCTCCTCCCCCTCATTAGCTCAGAGTGGCCCATCCTGCCAACACTTATTTTCCCTTTGTCTCACTGTCTGGGAGCAATACACAAAGACCAACTGCCAGCTACACCTAGTTATGTGACCCAGGATCAGACTGCAGGAACCAAATGATCAGGACAACAAAAGGCAAAGTTTCTAAAAGTGGTATTTTCAGAATTGTAATTAAAAATCTGACTTTACCATTAACAAGAGCTATTCATTACAATTTTGTAGGCGCCAAATTCAACCTGTCTACCCACTCCCAATTGAAAGTTACAGCTTATTAAATGTAATAAGGAACTCTAATATTAACCTATTAGAGAGAGGGAGCTCTTGCAGTAGTGAAAAACGAATGCTAGAGTTGTTCACTACCAGGAAATGTAAAACTTAAAAGTATGTGTCCAACTTTTAAATACACTGCACCCTGCCCTGCTGTTCAGGACCTACCAACGGGGTGACTTATTTGTATTAAAAAGGAAGGTTTAGACCTGCAAAAGGTTTATTTTGCCAGGTCAAAATGGAAGTTTAAAACTGCACGCACAGGCTGCAATGTCAGGCCTAAGACATGTTTAAAGCGCTACTTAAGTGGGTGGCACAATCAGTGCTGCAGGCCCACTAGTAGTGTTTCATTTAGAGGCCTTGGGCATAGGTAGTACCTCTTCACGAGGGACTTACACTTAAATTAGGTATTCCAATTGGGTGTAAGCCAATTCTGCCATGCTTAGAGTCAGAAGTAGTAAAGTGCACAGAGTCCTAAAAGCCAACAAAAACGGGTTCAGAAAACAGGAGGGTGAAGGCAAAAGGTTTGGGGATGACTGCAGAAAGGGGCAAGTCTAACAGGTACTATGCTGGTCATTGATTAAATCCACGTTTGGTACTGCAACTGGTCATGGATTAAATCCAGGTGTGGTACTATGACTGGTCACCGATTAAATCCAGGTGTGGTACTACAACTGGTCACGGATGAATCCAGGTGCAGTACTATGCTGGTCATGGATTAAATCCAGTTGTGGTACTACACTGGTCACAGAAGGTATCCAGGCACTAAACAATCCTGGACGCAGAGATGAGAGGACATAGAATAGTGGAGAACCTACAGGAGAAAAAGAGTGAAAAAACAGGCGCAAAAATATAGCAATTGGGCAACGATTCCACAGAAAAATACTTCAACTGCATTGCAATGCAGTGAGGAGTGAAATTTTGGGAACTCTGTCTAGTCTTCATTGAGACAAGCTAAAGATTCCTCCATCTTGACCTGGTTTGAAATAACATTACTTTTAAATGTCTCACAACAACCACGTTGCTGGTGACTTTCACCACTTCATCCTCGCAATAGACTAGGTAAAGACCACCACTCTTCACTGCAAAGACCCTGATCCTGGCCTGCTTGTGAACAGGGCTGATGTGCCAAATGCTGAGCCCCCACCCCCACCAGCGAAACCAGAAGGGTGCCCAGAGAAAGAAGGCTGCTGAGGCCATGGCTGTGCCTCTAAGTGCAGACACGGCCCACAGCCCTTCCTCTGCATCATCACCCGAAAGCCCTGCCTGCAGATAAATCCAGAGGACCGCACATCTGCACCATATCTGAAGATGGGGTCTACGGTAAACCACAGCACTTCCCAGTCTTGGGGTATACCGCACTTCTTATAAGCGGAGGAAGAGGACTCCACTCAGGAAGGATTGTTGCAGCTTGTTTCAAGAGAAAGATTTGTCATCATTGTTAGGGTTTGTATCAAGGAGCCATCTAGGCATAACATGTTCCGACAGTGTGTTATTGCCTGCAGGAACATGTAAAGAAGTTGCCAATGTTGGGAGCTGGGTAAGTAAATCCTTTTTATTAGGCCCAGGCAACCGACCGCCGGTCCCCACAAAGGAGCAGCACCTCCAGCGTTCCCCAATCACCTTCTGTGTATCCCTTGAAATCTACCATCTAAGATTCCATAGCACGCACAGATGCAATCTATCCCACCTCTTTATAATGAACAACATTTAAGCAAGCATATAGCTATGTATATTCCCTAATAACAACATAAGAATTAATAGATCTAAATAAATATCAGAATCACCAGCAAGTGTCAGTGATTAACATTATAGGAAAGAAAATATAACATGTACAGATGTAACTTGTATGAGTCAACATATCCATCGAAGAGTGTGATAATTTACTGGTAATAAAACCATCAAATCGACCAGGCATGTCCCTGGCATCAGAAGAATGTTGCGGGTGCAAAATTGATGTATCAATACATACCTCATCATCAATCTTACCTAAAGTTTGCGCACCATATCGACTTTGTCATTTGGAATTAATATGAGTCTGTCCTTGTTCCACACATGACCATCACTTGGACGTACTGCATGCGTACTGGAGGAAAATACTTTGATTCACTTTAGGACACATGACCTGTTTCCTTTATCCGCATTCAACAACCCTCTGTCACTTTCATGTCATTGTTAGCTGTACCATGATACCTGTTCATGATTTCTCTCTGACATCCACTACCCTTCCTAGTTTAGAAGAATTGACATTGACATGCCCC
Source organism: Calotriton arnoldi (assembly GCA_963921515.1). Taxonomy (NCBI): domain Eukaryota; kingdom Metazoa; phylum Chordata; class Amphibia; order Caudata; family Salamandridae; genus Calotriton; species Calotriton arnoldi. The sequence goes on from CAWUFW010002537.1 coordinate 1,144,534, forward strand.
ATCCACTATCTATTCAACTTAGATGACGAATAGAGACATACCAGTAGTCTCATTAGGTGTCGAACATAGTCTCCATAACATCTCTCTCACGGCGCAGTTCCAATTCTACTTATTGACCAATGCTGACTGCATTTGATCTTGTCAAGTATGATTGAATTGTTCCACCAATACGTTGAACCTGGGATGATACAAGGAAGTACGGATATGACGTATGGCGCGCTCACCCAGGAATTCCTTTATCTCCTTGGAAATGAATTGGGCCCTATTATCTGTAACCAACTCAGTGGAATCCCCTTCTCTGCTGAAAACATTTTGCAAAGCTTCAGTTATGGTGCGGGTCTGAATGTTGTTCACAAAGTGGCAAATGAAATAAGTGCCAGACGGGAACAAACTCCACCTGCCATTGGAAAGGCAAAAAAAGAGTGCAGCATCAGCTTCAGAGCTCTGACTGACACCCTTTTCCTTGAAACCCATCCTTCAAGGACACCAGGACATTGGATCAATTCTTCTCATGAAGGGTCCCCAAGGCCAGGAACTCCATCCAACCAGCTATCAGGACAACCCCGTTCTCTAACACCGCAAAAAAGCAGAACTGAAATAACTGTTCTTACAACCCCATTTCATGCGATAAGGTTAGATGTCTGTGCCAAGCATTGTCTGTGCTTGGAACCCACCTAGAGAGATTTGACCAGTAATTCTGTAAAAAAAGGCTGATATAAACTTCATGCATATACTTGAAACACTCTTTATGTGTTTACTTGGTGTAGTCACCAGTTCTTGTATGAGTCACCCCATTACTTCCTCCCATTTATGTACATATGTATGATGTTGCAGTGTTCTATGTAGACTTTGCCACTGCTTGTTTGCTTACCATTGAAAGACATTTGTCCATGTGAGACCATGCATTACCTTATGGTGGGTTCCAGACCCCAGGGCCTGGTGTTGGTGAGATTCTTTCTCCAATGATAGCTAAGCACCTGAGGACTAGACTCATGCATTTCCTGAGATTGATCGTGGTAGCCAGTCGCACTGCTACGTTCTGCAAGCATTGGCCCAGATATATGCCCTTACAATAATCATACTTGATCATTTGAAAGCTCCTACCACAATTTCATGATTTGTCACTTTGCCTTTGGCAAGAATGGAAGGATGCAAACTGCAATACAAGGTTTAAAGCAGGTGGGCAACACCCATTGGGCTGAAAGGGTTCCCCTCCCCCCGGCATCTGCAGCAGCCCGTACTATGAGGCATAGAGGCACTCCTTGAACTGTCCTTGGCTCGGGCTGACATCTCAGACCCGGCCTCATTCAAAGTATTTCCAAGGTGTTCAAAAGACCATTTATCAGTTCACGGCTCTTTGTGTGTTTTAATTGCTACTGCCCCCCCCCCCCAAGGTTCCCTGCCCCCCCGTCTTGTTAAGGACTGTTGCTGTCACAGTGGGAGGATGGATTTCATGACCAATACAAAGGTGGGAAAGCAGCACATTGTGGAGAGGTGTGGTGCAGCGGCCAGGGCAGCTGACTTCGGAGCACAGGGTTCACGGTTTGATCCCCGGCTCCGGCGGCAGCTCAGCTCAGCACCATGTGACTCTGGGCAATAGCTCACTTAATTTCCACTAAGGCGCTAAGTGAGTAGCTGCACTATATAAAAACGGACTTACATTTTTTTTTTTTTGCACATTAACAGAGAATGCCCAGCCAGTGCTCTGTGTGGCATATAATTCGTCATGCAAACATGTGCTAAAGACTCAAATTTCAAAAGGTATATTTCTTTAACTTGGAAGCATTTTACCAGTGGCGGCTGCTAGAGCTCAGAAGTGGTGGGCAGCGGGGGCGTGAGGGGGTTGAAAAGAAAAAAGAAAAGATCACTTATCTCCTCCGTCCTCTTCTGTTCCTGCCTCCCGGCAGCACACAGGCTCCCAGACTCCCCTATTACCAGCATGACAGCAGCATTGTGATTTGTCTGAGCAGCCTGGTTTGCCGCTCAGACAGTGCCTGGGAGCCTGGGGCTGTTCTCCATCCGGCTGTGCAACACAGTCAGGTGGAGAAATGCTAATTGCGCATGACGGTTTGGCCGTCCTAACCATCATGTGCACTTATGGTGCCCACCACTCCTCTTCCCTGCTGGCTGCTGATGTCAGTCAGGATAGTACAGCTCCGCCCCTCCCTGGCTCAGTACTGAAAAATAAAATGATAATAACTGCGTTATTATCATTTTATTTATCCTTTTTGCACTGCTCAGAGAGCAGTGGGGCGACGCTCCTCCGCCTTAATGGAGGAGCCACCGCTGCGTTTTACTTCAGTGCACTAGAATGAATGTCTTATGAAAAGTTGGTCCTTGACTGACTTTGAGGACTTGGAGGACCAATTTTGGATGTTGCATTTATGCACTTATGAGTAATGTAAATGGACTTACAAAAGATCGTGGACAGGCCTAAGAATACTGGCTCTTATATATATATTATAAATCAAATTTTATGTGCCAATATCATTACCTATTGATTGATGTTTGTACTTAACTAAAAATATATAAAACAATGAACTTACCTAACTGACATACGTGTGGGTGTAGTTTGTACATATAATTTGCATTTACTGCGTAACTAATTGTTTTTCTAGGGTGTGTATTCATAAGTGTATTGTATTTATTACCTGTGGTTGACCCTCCTGGCAACCCTTATATCAGTAATTTCCCTAATTGATTACTTCCTCCAAGTCAGTCAACTTTTCATAATATATTGTACCCAGGTCCTGTGACGCTTATTGGGTTACCCCATTACTCCATAATGGCTAGAATGAATGTCTGCATTGATTAAAATTTATCAGAAGACATAGGTTCTCAACATAAACTTTGAAACATTCACACCTTCAATGACAATGCTTTTTGTGAACCAAGAGGCAAGTGAGTTGTTGTGTGAACGCTGCTTAGGTTTTTTTTAACATATGGGACAATATTGAAGTCTATTAAAACATATACAAGTCAGGTTTTTGTAGAGGGCACACCCTAAATTGAGTTTTTAAGGTACTCTTAAATGTAACGATAAAAGAAAAGGAGGTGCAACCCAACAAGGTAGCTGCGAAGTGTAACACAAATTTTGTCAAGCAGATAAACTATGTTTGAAGCCAGGTTTCCTGGTTTTATGTTGCATCATTTAGCCACTAGATGAAGGGGTTGAGGGCTTGGTGATGAACATAAAGGTGTGGGTGGCAGAAGCCACAAGACGACTTCGCTCGAAGTTGCAAGAACACTTCTCCCAGAGCCAAGCTCAACACCTGGCAGTGGTCTTCAATGGCTCGCCCACCTCTAGAAAAGCAACTTTCACTTGTCCAAAAGGAGGACATTTTGTTGCAGGATCAGCTTCAATAATCATAGTTCAAATTACACCTGAACGCCAACGTGCGAACCATCAATGACATGGAGAGTTACTGTTGAGGGATACATCATCCTGCATTGACACAGCTCACACTGATTACCCTTCACTCACATGGGCACTCCTTTTATGCATTACTTGCACAGCTCACCTTTCATTATTCCCGCCCACAAACAAGAGCACACTGATCACCCAGTTCTCACATGGGCACACTATTCACCTGTCACCCTTCGCTCACACCTCCCACCCTGAACTTACACAGGCACACCTTTCATCCTGCACTCACGCTGCTCACTCTGCACTCATACCACTCACCATCATCCAGTACGTACACAAGCACAGCTCTAATACAGCACACATTAAATTAGCTAACACTCGTGAACGTGCACATACATCTACAAATGCACCCACAGAATATCTGCTCTTTCTGTAGTACAACATGTCTATCCAGTTCCACCTGTAACTAAAAGTCCAATGCAAGAGGGGAGAGTGTTCTGAGGCTGCGGGATAGTACTGGAAAAAAGATTGAGCTGAGCCTGGGGTGGATGGTGTGGGATTGATCTTAGGCCGTGGGGTTCGGCCAAAAGGGAGTGGTGAAAGCAGGTGAACGCTGCAGGAGGGAGAGCAGCACAACAGCTAAGGTTGAAGCACTGCAGCTGTGGCTGTGAGCTGGTGAGGGAATTGAGCGGGGCTGCTGGCTAAGGCTGCGGTGCAGGTAAAGGAAGAAGGCACAGGCTCAAGAGGTACTTGTTGGCCTTGCACTGAGCCCCCATTGGCTTTCATAACGACCATTGTGAAGGAAGGGGAGATCATCTATGGCCAGATGTGCTGTTTTGCTGCTTCTGAAGCAATGTTGGAGACCAACATCTGGGCCCTGTTGGCCTGCATAGCTACAGCACTCTGCAGTGGCTGGGACAGACTGACATGAGACCGTTGTGACATGGGACCACAGGTTAAGGCTGCAGTGACCAGCACTTCTGGAGTGCTAGGAAGGTTGGGCAGACCATACACCATGTGCGTCTTCACGCTGGACGTAGCAGTCATTTTGGGTGAGGCAAAACCCCTTATTGGGAAGCTCTATTCACCAATACTTCCACGAGTGATACTTCATCTGGCACACAGAGCAATACTCTTAGCCAGTACTATCACATCATTGTGGAGGAGTATTCATCTTTAAAACTGCAATGTCATTGCTTTTTAATTGGGCAGCCAAGGTGAGGAAACACCACTCAGGAGCCAATAGTAGTGCAACACGCTCTCTATATTGGCAGGACCACACAAGTTCTGCCCAATCAAATGCTGTACTCAAGGTGAACATGTGGCGGAGCCAAAGCCCCTTTCACAGTTGTGCATCTTAAAGATCTTTTTCTGCTGATCACACAAGATATGGTGACAGCTGAGCTATCAAGCCAGACCTAAAAATGATGTCTCAAAACTGCAGGAACTCATCCAATAAGGAGCTATAAAAACACATCATCACACAATATATTAACTTACGTACATTAACGCTTCAAGAATAACACATGGAGTTATGATATGTGTTGGTTAGTACTGAAGATTACCCAAAAGCAGGAAGGTGTTTTTTTATAAAAGTATTGGTTTTACTCAAAATCACCTTGTTTTCATTCTTTTCCTTTAATGCCTTTAGTGTGCCATTCCTACCTGAACCCATTGTGCCCTTAACTCCCAATGAAAATGTAGTATTATTGAGTGACACTGACTATATAGACCTAGGCGGCACGCTGAGTATAGTTGGTTACTCCGAATACCTATCCTTTGTAGCAGAGGGCATGTGTCAGACCCAGTTTGGGGACATGGGGCAAGCAGGAGCGACTGGGCCACTGCCGTGGGGGTATGGGTGGTTTTGCCTCAGATTTTCCAGAGTCCGTCCCACTATGGCTTCAAAAATAAGGCCAAGTCCAAGACCTTCAGCACTTGACTCTCAGTGGTAGCCCTTTGAAGCAGCCACAGGCTTCTCAAGGAAGTAGTGTAGAGGTTTGCAAACTCAGGACTCAGAGCACCTACCAGCACAATATCTATTTGTCCAACCATTTCCTGTACTTGGATAAGAAAAGAACTTTAATAGGCACACTTCAAACGGAATATAACAGCAGGTACAATAATATGCACGGTCACTTGTGCTACTGTACCTTGGGATACTGTCCACCCCTTCCCTCTTTCCCATGAGGCCCTCCTCTTGTGAGTCTAGGCAGGGCCCTGTTAGGTTATTTTCGTGCGACATGAACCAAGACTCTGGTGCAGGTACCCTAGTTCAATTATGGTTGTGCTCACTTCAGTACAGTCTCCTTGATACAGACTCACCACAATGCAGGTCTCTTTGTCTTTCGGCATCACCGGTCTCCGATCTTGCCACCTTCTGGGATGAGATTCTATGGTTGATTGAGTGGCCGTTGATTTGGGTAGGCAACAGCAGGATGGGGCAACCAGAGATGCAGCTATGAGTCTTTCGGTGAATGCAGGTACTGGGTGTAGGTGTGGGCTCATGTCAGGCATCAGACCTGCTTCTGGGTCACTCAGCATTGAGCAGCAGATGGACCACCATGTACACTGGTATCACAGCAGCACAATGGCAATCATTGAATGCACCTTGAACATTTGGCGACTGCCATAGGCACAAGTCTTGGCTTCAGTAGCGACGTCCACCACAGGTATAATTCTTGACTTATGTGGCAAAGTGCGCCACAGGCACAGCTCTGGGTTTTGTTGGCTACGTGCAACATGGGCAAAGCTCTTGATTTAAGCAGCAAGCTTAACCGTGATTGTTCCTATTGCGTAGCAGCAAGGTTGTCTGCCAGCCTGCGATTACCACTTGAACCTGCACTTCTGGAGAGACTGCACTCATACCCTTCGAACTCATAGATCGCTGTCTTCAGTCTTCTTGCACCTGGTAGACCCTTCACACTAGAGTCTGGCTGTTTCTGTCATTCTCTGGGCCGTCACCCCTCCTGCAGGCGTGACAGGCTCTTTCCCTCTCTCAGCAGACAGGTTTTCTTCAGGCGGTTCAGGTCAGCTCTTCTAGCAAGTAAAGACTCCAGGTGATGTACCCTCACCTCTCGGAAGCTGGCTGTCACACAGACACCAGCTCTGCTTGCACAGCTGTCCTCAGAGTATGCTGTGGAATACTCCCTTCTTTGCTGGAAGGACTTGGAGCAGGAGCAACAAGGATGTAATGGCCAGGAAACCTATCCGGGCCAGCTAGTTTGCATCTTGGACAAATACCAGGTAAAGGCGTACAAAAGGGTCTTCAGACTTCCATCGTACCTGCAGAACTGCCTGATAAGGCTGGACCTTTGGCTGGTGGCCCAAACCTGAGCAAGCATGGCGTCCTTTGTAAATTATTACTATAGGGTAATTAAAGCACCCCTTAACACCATAAAGGTCGCCCATCAACCATTCTTTGCCCAAGAAGGGAACCCCTGGTCACAATATCTACAGCACTCAATTGACACCCTTCAAATTGATCACACGGTATTAAAACAACTACAGCTCACGTGTGCTGCTCTTAAAACCTTATTGAAAAAACAATCCAAAACCCTATTGAAGGCCAGCGACATGGCCAAGCTTACCAAATCAAGAATTCTGCAAGCGGTGGGGGTGTCATATGTTCATGCACAACTGGATTCCGTCAGACCACAACCATATCTTTAAAGTGCGCTTCGAAAGGGCTGCCTTAAACAAAACTTGTTTGCAAGACTAATGGGCCTTAATACTAAGGAAGTAAATCCGCGATGACTATCCCTCACCAAAATTGTAAATTGTAGACTTTGTAACGATAAGAACGAGTCATTGAATCACCTATTATGCTGCTGTCCCTCACTTTTACAACCACGCTGTAGACTGTTAAAACCCCTTTTTCTCGCCCATCGCACTCGGGCATGTAACGAGGCTATGAGTTTGATATTTACTACTACGGAGCAGATGGAACTGGCAAAATTCGGAACATACATCAGTATTATGGCGCAACGCCTAGAAGAGGCAAACAACGGCAGCAATCTCACCCAGAGACAGCAGGCAATGAATCTGACTGCCCATCGACAACCAACCGAGTCCAACCTGCTCGGCTCACACATGTTCTACTAGGGCACTAAGCCTCCTCAGGCACCCTAGAAGCCTTCCTGGAAAAGACTTTAAGCTGCTATACACACTCCTTTGTTTCCCCGGGTAGGCATTGCAGCAGCCTATTTCTTAACTCGGTGGTGAGAGACTAATAATGGGAAGATTACTGTAAGCACTTTAATCTTGATGAAGCACTTTAAGGTACTGTTTGTATTTGTTTACCACTGCTGTATTTCCTGTTCCCTTTAGCTCCATCGGCTTTAAACTTTGCATTTCAATATCTGACTGTTTTAAAGAGACAGTAATCATTGTATATTGTGTCTTTATCTCTCATGCGCTTTGGATCCTACTGATTTTATGTATAAAGTGTTTTTACTATTTGGATTATTGCAACAGTTTATATTGTAAAGATTTTTATTAATCATACAATAAAAGTATTCAGTTATTGCTGGATGTAAGTAGCTCTGACTTTTGTACAGTTAAAGCAGATAGGCAATGTGGATTCTCTGTCTGCAATCTCAGAACAAGTTTGGGGAGATTCTTATTCCAAGTGTCCTCTCTAGACTGTTCTCCAGACACAGCCTTCTTGTAGAGTGATGCGCCTCACAGCAGAGTCGTTTCCAGCCAGGAGTACCCACAACAGAGGCACAGAGAGGTGTGAGATTTCTGCATCTGGCTTATCACCAGCCACACTGAAAAGTGATCAGGATGAAGACAAAAGACTGGCCTCGCCTAAAAGAACCCTTTTACCCTGAACAACAGAGATGAGAGTCCCACCCCCCACCAACTACCAAATGGCAGTGCTACAGGAAGACTAACTAGCAGCTCCTCTTAGTAGAAGTGTTTAAGAGCATTTCTAAAGGAGCCTGGTCTCCTCCCTTCAGCTTCAGGAATGTCAGCAATACATTTCCACTGTCTTGGAAAACAATCTCACATCAATCTTGTGCACAGGAGCAGGCTAGGGGCTTCCAAAATGGGACCCACAGGCCTCCGTTACTCTGGATCACTTATGCACATACCGCATTGTACTACACACGCCACGAACACATAAAATTGTCTTAGGATGTTAGCATTAGGTTCTGGGTCACACATTAAAGTAGAAGTTAACACACTTGAGACCAGCAGCACAGATAGAAGGTCACGACTGCAGATTCACAAAACATGGTATGCTACCACCACCACTGTACCTATTAAATCCATAACAGGGGCAGTAATCCACTGTCAGCAAAATGAGGGCACGCTCGGTGCACCCCTCCAGGTTACAGGACCTCACTCACTTCAGGGAAAAGGGTAGGCCTCTAAGCACATGTTATATTAGCGTGAGCCTAGGGCCAAAAAAAAACCCCACAGGATAAAAGATAGTTGCAGCTGGGCCTTCAGAACAGGGCAACATATCTGCACACCCCACAGGGAACATATCCAGTCCAACAGCATGTTCAGGCAAAACGATGGTTCTCCTAAATTAATATGTCGTATCTTATGGTCTTTTCACTATGTACAGGTTTAGTTGACACCTGTAAATCTACCATTTTGTGGATACTAAATAAGTACATACTGTGTCTCACTGTATAATCATTGGTCCAAATATACAGTATTTCCAATCACTGCCCGTGTCTACACAGCGCGCACGTGCAGGAGTAGCTGCTCCTCCCCCTGTAAATGGTGAGCAGCTTGGATGTTTCATTTTTTCTTCTTCTGACGAGCCACAAGGTGGTAGCGAGGGAAGATGACTGGAGCCACAGACCTGATGTCTGCCTTACTCAAGGGAGATCTGCTGTATGTCCCGGGGAGCTGACCCACAGCCTGGAGAGCTGAAAGTGACCAAGAGCCCTTAACATGAGAGAGAAGATTCGAATAGGGAGAGCTGTTGATGTGTCTGCAGGCATGATGAAAGGCCTCAAGGTAACAAACAACAGCCCCGCCAGAGGATTTCAGAGGATAAAAGTTCCATCAGTCACAGTACCTGAATTGGTAGTACCTTACGACATCCTGACTCTTTGGCAATACAGCTGAAGACGTTCTCATCACAGACCCTTGCTGTATGCAGGGCACACCTGTATTACTTCCCACCCATCAATTTTACTCTTTCTGCATCCCTTCCCATTGCTCAGCCACAATTCCAGCAGTGCAGTGCAATTCACCGGATAACAGAACACAAAATAACTTACAGTCACCCTCCTTTAATCTCCTAAGCACAGAAGACATCATCAAGGTTTCATCAATGCTGCAGATGCTTGTGAGCCAGCGGAATCACCAGCAGACCCATGTCCTCATGAATATGTGTGCAAAACAGTTAACAATTCCTTGAATATAGGTATTTTCCCAAAGGAACGCTTAATGTCTTACATATAACCCTCCCAAAACCAAACAGACCTTGAGCCTAGAGATCCTTCTAACCTCTGGCCAATAACAGACTGTTTTAGTCAAAAAGATAGAACCATTGAAAAAATCTGCCTCGAAACATAGATCTGCATTCATCAAAGAAAGCAAACTGCTTTCAGATTACCAAAACACAGTGGCGTAACGAAACTTGAGAGGGCCTCCTTGCAAAGTACATGGAGGCCCCCCTCCCGGAACCAGTCGGGAGCTCTCAGGCCCGTGCACAGTGCTGGAGGGGGCCCCCTGGATTTCGGGGGCTGCTGGGATAATGTTCCGCCACTGCCAAAAACAGATTCTGGTATGGCTGTGGCACAGAAACAACAAGGATTTCCACATGGGATGATTTAAAACTACAGTGGATTAAAAACGGAGTACCGGCACACCTATTACTTGAAGCCTCCCTTGCCTTTGATGCTGTTCACCATCCCGAGCTTCTACAGAGACTTGACAACATCAGAGTGTGTGGCGCCTAACTCAGGCAGATTACATCTTCTCTATCAGACAGATCATCATCTCTCTCATCCCTTCTGGTCTGCTCCCTTCAATTCACAACTAATGTCCCAAACAGCTTTACCGCCTCTTTAACATTTACCTTAGTTCTCTAATGGAACTAATCTCCTCCTTCAATCTCAAAAAAGTGTTACTGTTAAGCAGATAATTTACATATCATACTTAAGTATAAAAAACCCATCTGACCTTGACTCGGTCTCAGTTGTACAATGCCTCAAACGGTCAAATAATGGATGATACCAACCGCAGCACTATAAACACGTCACAAATCAAAATATTCATATGTGTTAAATGGATCAAACACCACCTATCAACAATACGGCCTCAGCAATTAGACCAGCCACAAAACAACTGAGCCCAACTGAGCAATCTAAGGGTAAATATGGACTCCAGTCTGTCAATCATAATCAGAAGTAATTTGTACAATATGTTTAAACTGCAGTTTGTCACTTCTTTCCCGCTTAGTGGCTTTAAAGATATCTACACCTACATTGCTTAAAATGCTTGTCCTGCCCCACTTACTGGAAGTGTTAGCAGACCCAGAAGTTTTAGCTGCACCCCTGGTTTCAAGTATCAGGTCTTAGCTATCTTTTTTGAGAGGAGAATTATAAAACCCTTGTCAATAAGGGTGCAGAGACTTCCCATCACCAGGACAGGCAGTGGACAAGGGACCGACTGCCTCATGTCAAGTCTGCAATCCAGCCGGGGCCACTGCAGGTAAGAGCGGTGGAGCGTTCGGGCCAGGTGAGGGGGGATTTCGAGAGACGACCACAAGGGAAAATTAAATAAATAAATAATTTCCCCTCGTGGTTGTCTCTCGAAATCCCCCTCACCTGGCCACACCGCTCCACCGATCTTACCTGCAGCGGCCGCGGCTGCTGCAATCAAGCAGAACTTGCAAGGTAGTGACCGACTTTTCCTCATCAAATGCTGCAGTGCTTTAAATGAAAATATAGAAGTGCTGGCACTCTCTATTCAGAGTACCTGTGTGCTCCTGAGAAGCGCTGGTAGTCTCCTATTAAATGTGTTGCAGCAGAGCTGAGCAGTACTGGTACTCTCTATTTCAATTGAAAGAAGTGCAGGTACTCAGTACCAGGCAGCACCTGCTCATTTAAAGCACTGAAATGTGGCAAATTTCACAATGTTTTCAGTGCTCTGCATGCTTTGGATATAGCCGCGTCTAGTCATGGAGCATGGTAAAAATGGGAGGGGACGTCCAAGGTATCATGAAGGCCACTAGGAGAGAGGGCAGGCATGGAGATTAAAGTGAAGAGCCTGGGCATGTCTGAAAACAGGCGTGCCCTCCATGGAGTACTAAAGAAGCAAAACAAAGAACACAGAAAGTAGTTCCATGACATCAGCAATGGAAAGCTACACTCAACCAACCAATCAAGAGCAACTATATAAGACCTATTTTCCGGGAAGGGGCAAACAGAATAGGGAAGAAAGCCACTATTATGAAGGTAACTGAGATTGACATGAAAGCCATCTAATCATGAGCAGTGATTGACTCTGGAGTGTTGTATTCAATGTGAGACGACAAACACAGATGAGCCAGAAGACGTTTATGAAACAGAGGAACAGGGGGGGTGATAATGCTGCTACTAATACCACTGCTGCTGGCTGTGTTTGTAAAGTGCACAACCTGTAGGGGGTTTGAAAGTGTTGGGTGTTGCCTGCTTCTGTGTCTTTATCAGTGGTCGTAGTGGGCGGGATCGGCAGGGCACGGCGTGCCCCTACTTTTAAAATTCAATAGAATCCGTTCCCCTACTTTTTTATTGTAAAAATGCATCCCAGGATGGCAGAAATAGCCATGGCCTATAGATAAGGCCTGGCCGTTCGGGGACAGGCAGGGAGGGCAGAGAAGGAAAAGGACTGTCTTTTCCTTCTTGCCCAGAGAAGACAAGGACCATGTCCACTTCTCCTGCTCTGCCGCTGTCAGCTGCCCCCCTCTCTCTTTCTTCCTCTTATTCCGTCTCTTTCTGTCTCTGTCTCGCTTCTCCTCACTTGCTGAAAACCATGACTTCAAGAAATGGCTTTTACCCTCTCTTTTCTCTCCTTTCCTTCATTCATTCCCCTGTGCAATGGATCGAAAAAAGAAGGAAACACTTTTGCTGGAAATGTCACCTTTTTCTGACATATTTCTATTCCAAAGTGCATCCACGGGACGGAGAGAAAAAAAAAGGTTCAAAATACAAAAAATAAATAAATAACTAAATAAAGCAAGACAGAGTGGTCTCAAAATGGCCAGATTGGTTTTATTCACAACCATACACATTAGCGCCACTTTACAGAGTTTGCCAGTGAAGCGCTTCTTTGGTTTTCTCGTCTTTCTTTGAACAACATTGTTTTCTCCGGATGGGGAAGTGCACCATTCCTGGGGATACTGCAATTCCTGGTTGATGGGTAGAGTGGAAAATGTTTAATGTGATCCTTATCAGCTGCTTTCCTTATTTTAGTTTATAAAATGTGTACGTGGCTCTGTGTAAAGGGGATGTGGTCTTTTTAAACCATTCTGCTTACATTTTGTAAGGATATTAGCAATGGACATTGAGACGGGTCCCTTCCAGGCCCTGTAGTCATGTCTTTAACTTTTCAGGGAAAAGCACTCATGAATTTTTGAATAATGAGTGTAAAAGCGGTAACTATGTTCCTTCTTACATTTCACATGCTTTACTTAACCTTGCATTCCCTACGAGTGTTTGCTTTTTCCAGGATATTTTTACTTTTTATTTTTTTTCCAGGCAGCATAATACTCTTATCTAGGGCATAATTTGAATTGAGTCGCATCCAGGTATTTATAGCGGGCACAATTGGGTTGTAGCTGAAGGCAGTGCAAGTTTCTCTCAGTGGGGCAGTATGGTGTTCAGTGGGGGAGAGGATATGGCACTATGGCCTGAGCTGCCAAATTTCGAACAGGGGAATCAGGTTCAGCCTTCATGACCAGTCCACCAGAACACTCCCGAGGGAGCACATTTGCATGCTAGACCTTAGAAGGCCCCGCAAGACCTTAGAAGCCCTGGTGTCTTAGCACCAGCAGGTGGACCCTAGCAGTGGCAAGTGCGGGTTAATCTTGAAGGCCTGTCCACCACAATTCATACTGAAGTTCACTTCCAGTATTGCAGGCAGGCCTACGAAGCAGCACACCCTAGAGCGACAGTGACTGTCACTGAGGTCACAGGACCCTTGAGGCAAGTCCGCCTCAGCCATTGGTACCTCCATTGGCCTCGTTTCAGCAGTAGCAGCTGCAACTCACCAGGGATTAGCAATGCAGGATTTGCACGCACACCAAACTAAGTTCGCAAACTTCACGTTCTCTCTGCTTCATGCACAAGTACTTTTAACATGTGATGTCTGCTTTGGGGCCACTGGAATTATGCAGCAATGGAGGACAAAATGATGTCGCAGTGTTGACTAAATTATGCAGCAAAACAAAGGCTGCAGCGTAATATGGTAAATTTTCTGATACTTTTTTATTTTGACATTTGTACACATACTAACATTCTCTGCAAAGATTTTGCCTCATCAGTACCAGTGTAACATACAAATGCAGCAGTGAGAAAGGTGACCAGTCAGCCTTTGCAAAGGGCCCTCCACTTCGCAGCAACACGTCACATTTTTAGTAACTTTCGATCAGTTTGAGCTCCAAACTATTTTTTTGTTAAATTTGTCAGAATATGCAGCAGATGATGTATTATGTGGCAAATATGGCAGAGCCATAATTATGTGGAATACATTTGAAAACTAGGATATTTTGCTATTCATGTTTGAACTGCTCTTGTGGAAAAAGGGAGAAGTGCTGATGACAGAAACTGCTTGGCTCGGAGACAAATGGCTTGTGATTCTACTTTTAAACGTATTTGGGACATTCTCTGATTGGAAATGTATTCTACTTTGTGAACGTATTTGAATGCCAATAACTCATATTAAACCTTAAATAAACATGTTTATCCAGTGGTTGAATTAAATAACGTAATAAGCTGTAACTGGTCAGTGAAATGCCAAAGAAATACAAAAAATGGGGATGATTTGCTCTTTCTTGCCACACCTGTGACTCCGCCCACTGACCCAATATGCGGGTTATTCCCGCCCTCTGATTCTCTGCCCACAGTGCCCCCACTTTTTTCCTTACTTCGACCACTGATCTTTATGTATTTAATTGTCTTTGCTGAGCCTCAAGAATGCTTCTGTTATGGGAGGCTGGAAAGTCATGCGAGGTGAGCGTGGCCATGTGTGCATGCGTGATTGTATGCGTGTATGTGCGCGTGCACATGGGTATGTATGTGATTGTACATGGTTATGTGTGCGTCCATGTGTGTGTACATGCAGAGGTGTGCACATGGCAGAGACGTTTTAAGGCATGGGCAAAGGGGGCTCTGGCTCAAGGCCCCAGCCTTTCAGGGGCCCAGGCTTTCAGGGCCCCCAAAATCCTTAAAATTTCCCTGGTGCATGGGTGTGTCTGTGGTAATACGTCAGTGTGTGATTGTGTGCGCTTGTGTGTATAAGGGTATTATGTGACTGTGCGTGCACATGTGTTTGATTCTGTGTGTGTACATGTGTGATTGTGTGCGTGTATGTGTGTAATTATGCGTGCATATGTGTAAATGTGCCTATATGTGTGGGTCATTATGCGTGTGTGCAGAATTGGGAGTGATGATGTGCGTGTGCATACGTGTACTAGGGTGACCTACCGTCCGTAAATTTCACGGACCGTCCGTAATTTGGACCTCACGTCCATTGTCCATGAGGATCCTTTTTACGGACGCCCTTTGTCCGTAATTTTGGGCTTTGCAGGGAGCAGAGCTGTTCCCCTGTGAGAGGCCTCAGCTCCCTGATGGGGCCGCCTCGCACTCCTCTGAGCACAAGAGCAGCCCCACCCCGCCCACTGTCATTCTGTCTGCCGCTGGTTGCCATATACAGAATGACAATGGACCAGTCTGTGCTCTTACTGCATGTGGTGAGCCTCCTCCTGCGAGGTCTAGGGCAGGGCATTCTACCTGTTCTGGATTAGATCTAGCATCATATAATTATTTCCCTGCAAGCCTGGAAAAGGTCGGCTGCTCTCAGAACTACTAACATAGTACTGAATGGTAGGAGACAGGAGGAAGGCATTGGGCTTTAGCAGCTGGGAAGCGGCAGGTACAAGTGCTTCACAAGGGAAGCCGAACCTTTCCTTCTTCCAGAAGAACATCTAGACATTGGGGGTTTGTGCCCCATGTCAGGGTGCATTTTGTGCATTTCTTCCTATTACCCCTGGTTCAGCAACATGCTCATGGATGTCATGTCTACTCTTTATCTATGCCAATATTCTTTATTACACAGACATGTCACGCGAAGCAGCCCGCTGAGTTGGGGAGCTGATGAATGGATGTTATAACTCCATAGGCCTCGTCAAGGCCTCACCTTCAAGGTGCTGTTTGATTCTGACTTAGGTGCTGAGTGAGAGGGCAGTGGTCTTGGGGCTTCCTGTGTTCCTGCTGGGGGGCATTGTACTGTTAAGTTGTGGAGCACAATGTTGGGTGTTAATGGGCAGGCAATTATTCCAACTATGCATGATTTAAAACAGATTCACACAGTCGATTGAACAAATATGCCTTGGTGACAACACAATGGGCATGCAGCTATATTGTGACTTGTTTTCTAACACGGTGAGGTTCATACAGTCACTAGAGGATTATGAGGAATCTGCTGTGAAAGTGATGGAAGTGCACAGATGTGGAATCCCACACTCATGTGTGGTGTTTAGGCCCTATGATGAGTGCGTATGGTTTTTGTTCATGGCTTACCTGGGAGTGGTGCATTGAGTGGCACACTATGCTAAGCACAGATTTTTAGCTTAGGTGTTTTAAGCTATGCCCTTAATTACATCAAACCCCCCTTTGCAGAGACCACCCCAGTTTTTTCATCCCACTTAAAGCTCTGGAAACAACACCATGTCACAGCCACCTCGCGTCCTGGCACTGTGCATCATGCATGACTCATGACTTCCAAGTTTTCAGATTGCCTATGTGCAGGGACATAGTGAACCCTCCCCCACCCCACTCCTTGCTTTAAGAACTACAGCGAGGGTGAAGTTCTTGATGGGCCTCTTCTGTCTGCAACTGGATGGGTGGATGGGTGGGTGGGTGGGTGGATGGGTGAAGGGTGGATGGAAGGATGGGTGGGTAAGTGAAAGGGGAATAGAGAGAGAAAGGGAGGATGGATGGATGGATGAGTGAAAGCATGGATGAATGATTGACAGAATGGATGGGCGAATGGGTTCATGGATGAGTGAAAAGAAGAATGTAAAGATGGATGAGTGAAAGAATGCATACATGAGTGAAAGGGAGAGTGGAGAGCTGGAAGAAAAGATGGATGGATGAGTGAAAGGGTGAATGGGTTGGCGGATGAGTGACTGGGTGGATGGATGAGTAAGTGAAACGATGGCTGGTTGAGTGAAAGGATGTCTTGGGTGAAAGGGTAAATGGTTGGATGGATGAGTGAATGGATGGATGGGTGGAAGAGTGGATGGATGAGTGAAAGGATGGATTGGGTGAAAGGGTGGATGGATGGATGGATGATGGATGAGTGAAAGGGTGGATGAAGGGATGGATGAGTGAAATGATGCCTGGAAGGATAGATGATGGATAGGTGTGCAAATGGTTGAAAATGTTTGGATATGGATGGGCACACAGATGGAAGGACAGAATGAATGGTGAAAGACTGAATGATGGATGAAATAATTAATAGATGACATTTTGAGTGACACCCAACTGCTACTTGAATTTTACACTAGTAATTGTAAATGTTTGCATGTTTTGTTTTAGGTGTAAGGTTTTAGGGAAAGCCTCATAGTGCCATGAGCTGTGCTTGAGATGTATATTGTGTTTGTAGCAATAGGCAAGGCGTCAAAAATAAACTATGTAATAGTGTATCGACAGTGCATTCTTTAAGAAAGCTGCAGGGAAAAGCACCTTTGTGACTTCCGTCAGCTTGTGCAACTCTCTGCGAAGCCCCCATAAGCAAAGTCAGAGTCCATATTTTAAGTTCCACTTGATGAAACACCCATAATGCGTTCCCTATAGTGGGTTCATCACAGCAATCCTCCCTTTAGTTCACCTATGCTTGCCGCTTTACATCTCACAATGGCACCCAGATATGAGATGCTAGTGACAAAGTTTATCCGAGCAGATCTTGCTGACCACTTCTCTCACCAAACATGCCTGCTCAGGACCATGAGTTATAAACAAAATATCAGACTGGACAACCCAGTGCAGTAACCATATAAATAGATTATTATCATATGAAATACCACAAAAGACCTGCACAGTTGTTCAAAGCTGCACGCATACCGAAAAACCGTAAAGTGCACGATTGTCTCAACCTAATATAAAACTTATTTTGACTTGTACTTAAGTGGTTGTCTATTTACTTACTTTTATGCTATCGCGCAACTTCCTCTCATGTGCCTGTAAAACGTACCTTTTGTCCCGAAGTTTTGTCCTGAATTTTGACCTTCTGATCTGAATTTTGACCTTCTGTCCTGAATTCTCACACTTACCGTCCTAAATTTGCACCCATGACAGTTGGTCACTCTAACATGTACGTCTTATCAGGTCAATGGGTGAGGAGGCCTGTCAGAGCGTTATTTGCTCATCGTGAGACATTCTTTTTCAGATCCACTCGATCACTCCGGTTCCTGATCCTATTAAAGAAACTTTCAACCTGTAACACAAGCACGCGCCCGGCGTTCATTGGGTCCTCAGAGCAGCGAACAGACGTGTGCGAAGAGAGTAAATTCAAGATGACAAGAAACGAATTGGATGCCCCACGCTGTCTGAAGCATCAGGCGGGCTGTCTCGAGATAATCAGCGGTCCTGGGAAGGACAGTGAGAAGCGCCGAAGGGGAGTCCGAGGCCTAATGATGCTGCACAAGGCGCCTAGAGACGTCACCTGACAGCCCGGCTCAGCGTCAGGCCCGCAGTCAGCGGAGAGGTGAGAGAGAGGCCTGCCTGGTCACGTGATCTCGTGGGACCGGCCGTGTGTAGGGTTGTGGCTGGTGGCTGACAGACTCTGTTTCCTGCTTGAGCATCGCCTCTGCGGCTAAGGAGTGGCACTGAGGATGCAACTGGAGGGTCTGGTATTAGCGCCTAGCAATCCCTGTGCCAGCTTCGTGCCACATGAGGAGCTCAGCCAGCTTTGGTCTCGAGTGTCAAAGAGGACCTCGAGCCACTCCAGAACCAGCATCTCGAAACTGCCACGAGTTTTCAGTGGCTCATTCACCTCTGCCAACATGTAACGCCCACATAGCACTGTAGGGTGCCCTGGAGTAGGCACAAATGAGCCCTCTCATGCAGGTTCGCCATGTGACTGCCACTTTGTGAGCGTGTATCAGCATGTGTGTACCCTACTACACAGCCATATTAGCACACTGTCTGGGCTATTCACAAAGGTAACTTACACTTGTGAGTAATTTACATATGTACGTTTACTCTTACACTTTTGAGTAACTTTACTATACAGGTGGGCAAGCCAAGAGATTAACAGGGAGAGCCAAGCCAGAGCCAAGGGTTTGGCTCAACTCTAAGACCCGTGCACGAGCCGAGCCCTGAAAAATCTTGGCATGTAAATCATGTAACTAACATTTAATAAAAATATGATATGTAGTCACTTTAAAATTCAAACAACTACATTTCATTAACAGGTGCAAGTGTCTCACCTCACTACATCAGATTATATCACTACATCGACAGGCATTTATTAAAAGTTTTTAAACATGTACATAGAAATATTCATATCCCCCCGACCCTGATGGCAATTCCAGTAGACCACACATTCCAAACTCACTTATTTGAAAGTGTTCTCATAAGTGACAATGAAGAAAAAGAAGGCTTGGTGAAATAAGACATTTGTCAAGGATCACACAATTTGGTAACACGAGGAATCCCAGGTTTTCTGGTTCCACGTTGTTGTCTCTAAACAGGTATCTCTGCCTCTCACCCATTTTATATCAAAGGTCACTGCTTTGTGTTTAATTCTTGGTGCATGAGGTTAGTGCGTGGTCGCAGGCAGAAGCCACATGAAGGCTTGGCTCGTTTTGGGCTCGAGGATAAAAGAGAACCTCGAGCAGAGCCAGGTATCTGACTCAAGCGTGGTTCGTGCTTTCAGTGACTTGCCCACCTGTACTATACTACTTTTAGCTATTCACAGAATCAGAGTGTAACTTTACTCAAAAGTGTTGACTTACATGTCTCCACTCCCTGAAAAATGTGGTGGAGCCAAATTTATGAGTGTAAGTTACTACTGCCAGAAAGAAACAGTAGCAAGTCCAGCACCACACATGGTCAACCATTGATACTGGATTCGGGGTTTATCGCGCACACCTATTTAGATGTTTGAATAATAATCCAAATTCTTTTGTCAATTTAAAGATATTTAGCATGCTGGTCAGGAATGAGGTAGCCTGCCTCATGTAACTAACTGTTGATTTATTGCAAGTGTACTGATGCACTTGTCCCTTTCCGCACTGCTTTTGAAGTGTTGTATTTATAATGTTTCCCTTCAAAGGAATCATCTGTGCATGAAACATGTAAATTGTGGACACAGGTCCACAAGATTGTGTAAATGGTGAATTGTTGAGTTGTGTTTGTTTGCATATAAAGATACTACCGTTGTGGAGAGGAATCCGCAAAACATGGTGCATAAAAAAAGATAAGATATAGTTGCAGTTTTGTGAATGTATTATAATTGTATTGATTATAATTGTTAGAATTTGTTAAAACGTTATAAATACAACACTTCAATAGCAGTGCGGAATAGAAATAATGGAGACAGGCCTTAAAAGAAAACCCAGTAGGAAATAACGTTAGATTAAATTAAATTACTTAAAATAGTTAAAATATAAATAAGTATAATTTAATGTTTAAAAAATATAAAACATATTTGTACATTAATATACACAATTTTAACAACCTAACAACCTTTTTTGAATTTATAAAATAATGTAACATTAATTTTTATTACAATGTAATTAACAAGTAACATGGCCACAAGTTGGAAGTGTTTGGCCCAGATGAGGAAGCAGCCGACAGGTGCATAGCCCTTCCAGAAAGCCACGGTCAAACTTGCATGGAACCGAGGGGAGGTAATTCTTGAGCTTCTTGAAGACAAATCTATTTACAATACCTGTTTCACAGCCTTTGAGCTCTCAAAACTATCAACGCCTCACAGTGACCACTTGCCTCACCTGATCAAGGAAGGAGAGGTATCAGGAGGGATCAGATACCTCCAGAATAATAAATCTCCTGGTCCAGATGTATTCCCGCCAGAGGACCAGGATGAATAGTGATTCTAGAATGAGTCGCATGGTTTATTGGGGCAGTGGGAGGCACTGGGTCGGAGATAAGTCACTCTGCTGTTTCAGAGATAATCTTCAAAACTTTCTTTAAACATTTCACTTTTTCGAAATCTGATTTCTGGAAATAGTTATCATTTACTCTAAGCCCCCAACACGAGTCAGTGGTAGTAACATGGAAACCGCTGGATCCTCATATAATAGGCAAGTCATAGCTTCTGGGAAACACAAGGGTAGCATGTCCAGGGTATATGCATTGCAGCCCCCGCTGGAGGAGCACTTCCTTTAGATTGCATCTGGAGAAAGACTTAAACACCCCTTTAAAATAGGGGCAGTAGAAGGTGGCAAACAGCTTCTTGGAATGCTTCTTGGAATGCGGGTATTCAGTGCTTAATTTGTGTCGGTTGTTTCCGGTGCTCTGCACCTGCTTGTCAACACTGGTGCTTATAACAATCTGTCTAAACAATGAGAGAGCAAGGGAAAAAGGGGGGTGCGTCCGTATCCCCGGTATAATGATATCTGAAACAAAAAGGACGAACCCTCAATGTGGATGTGGTACAATCACTGGTTACGTTAGTACAAGGACCCACTAGGTTTGTTTAAAAGACCCCTCACACACCAACCTTATCACAGGGTCGGTCCATGTACCAGCCCATAGTACCGATGTAAGATTGCATTTTATGTTGCTTAATAATAATGCTTATATATGTCTTGTGCCGTCTCTTTCTTCCCACAGGTTTTTTGTGTCCGTAAGTACGGAGACACTTAGTCCACACACCTTAGCGCGTGTGTAGGTACCATTTTACTCCTTTCACGTGGCACTACTCACTTTGCCACTCACTTTTTCACCACACGGTCCTGAAGAAAGCCCCTCGTACTTCCCATTGTGGGCTGAAACATGTTGACCACACACTTAGTCAACTAGGGATAACAATTCTAGTTGCACCACACTTACTTTTAACCATATCCTGAGCCGCCACTAATAAAAGTTTACAGGCAAGGATTCTCAGAGATATTTTTAATTTACATCACATCTCACATATACACCAACCAGCTCCGCTGTAATCAGGCGTCGTAGCACAACCGGGCGGCATTCGGCCACCCGGTTGGGACCCCAATGATGAAGCATGACACCAACCAGGTTGGTGTGTGAGGGGTCTTTTAAACAAACCTAGTGGGTCCTTGTACTAGCTTATAACAATCTGCCACATGGTGGCGCTGTTTATCTAATTTAGTGTTGTGCACAACTAAAGCTGTTTATTAATTCAACCTACATTTAAAATGACTAATACCAGCCTCCCAAGCCATTCTTAGAGCTTTGGGGGCCTGGAAAAGTCTGACTTGTCATGCTTGTAGAATTGTGATGGTTAGTAGTTAGTAGTTGTGTTGGTAGTGTCATTAGCAGCTTTGGCATGAGCAATGGGTGGTGCAGGCTGCAGTGGCCTCCAGACGAGGGCCCTGGCACTTCTTTTTTTTTACAAATTAAGCACTGGGGTTCTTGAGATGCCAGCTCCAAATTATGTACAATTTACTGTAGTGGGTAACACACCAGGCAAAGTTTGGGCAGCTGACCTCTCAGGCATAGACGGATTTACTAAAGTTACTACATAATGAAGCACTGTGTGAAAATCAGGGTCGGATTGGTAAGGCGGGCACTCGGGCAATGGCCGAGGGGCCGGTATCAGAGCTCCAGCTTAGGGCTGCTTTTTTGGGCAGCCTGGGGGCCGATGTGGGCAGTGTCTGTGCTGTTTGGATGCCGCCAGTGGCCCAGTGAGGGCCTGAGCGGCCTTTCTGGAGACAGATGGGCCTCTGTTACCTCCTTTTTACCAACGGGGTGCAGGTATCGCTCCCTTTCTCTCGCTGGGCCAGCCCATTAATATATGCAGATTGAGCGGGGGAAGGGGGCCTGAGCAAAAGTGGTCTCACTTGTATTCAGGTGTGGTTCACCAGGGTGAACTAATCCATGCATTTTTTTTGTTAATCTAAATGAAGTTTAGAAAACATGCCTCTGTCAGAGACCCCTCCAATTCCCCCCCCCCTCTTTTTTATAAAGCAGTGTTTTGCGGAAAGGCAATCCGCGAATGTGGGCCACTTTTGTTTAGCGTGCCCGGGCCTATTTTTTATCCCAATCCAACCCTAATGAAAATATGCGGCGCTGTTGTGCTGCTTGAAACATAACATAAAAATTGCGAAGCCCATATCTACAGAGCGTTACATGCTGATGATGTCATCCGCAGCACGCAAAAAAATCCAGGTTTGCCTGATGCTAAGAGTTGCGCTATGGTGCCAGGGAAAGCCAGCGGCTTCTACCCCACATACAGCCTCTAGCACACATTTCAATGTAAGGACAACCGCACATGGGTAAACTGTGTAATTTTGTGGAAATGACAGATGTTACGTGTAGGCCTATGATGCAATACTCTGGTTCAGGGCTCGAGTCGGGGTACCACGCGGGTGGACGGCGTCCCCCCACTTATTTTACTGGGTTTTTACCAGGTGGACGCCGTCCCCCCTGCCCAAAAGATGGAGCCGGTACCCGAGTCTGCACCTGCGAACGAATGATAGCCTTTCAAATGCACCCGAGGCTCAAACTAATCTCCCCTTCCACCTCGCGCCCTCCCCTTGCCAGTCTTTCTCAGAGCACAGCCGAGGCGCCATGGCTTCAAGGAGCTGCGCTGTCAACACGCCGAGCATGTCACTTCCAGGGACCCCGACAGATGCCCGTAGTGCCTACGGCCCGAGTCTGTAATAACCGTGTAATCCGAGGAATGGGTCCTGTGTATAATGTGTTCTTGTGTTTTGAGTGACTGCCACTTATTGCAGTATTATACCTCTACTTGTATCTATTCACGCATTTCAGTCGGAGACCGGCAAATTTCGTGACGTCACTTCCTGTCGTGACGTCACTTCCGGTGACACCACCTAACTTGGAGCGTCCCCCCACTTCTTTTTTTAGGACTTGTGCCCTGGTCTGGTTGCCCCTTGTTTGCACCTGGTTTCTTTCGACGTTAGTATCTGAGGCACAGCCGGGTAATGGCTGCTTCTGCTGTGGCTTGGAACTAAGGGCTGCAGGGAGATGAAGGAATGCACCCCCGCCCTCCCCCCCACCGCTCACTAACGGAATGCAGGGGTTCCTGCTCTCGCGCTGCCGGAATGCAGGGGTTCCTGCTCTCGCGCTGCCGGAATGCAGGGGTTCCTTCCCCGCCCTCCCTGCCTGGCCCTGGCACAGGTGTGGTCGGGGTGCCTGGAGAGAATTCACTTTCATGTGATGCTGCCTGGTGCAGGGCCGGTCGAACAGGAGTCACCTGCTTGGATTTCTCTTTTCATTGTCCTGGTTGTGAAACTGTCTGACTTTTTAAATGTATTTAATTGTTACCTGTCGCCTTGAGCGCGGGCCAGGCCCATACACAACCATCTGTGCAAAATTAATGTGTGTGTTTGACTCTAATCTACCCAAGTCTTTCCCTCTTCCTGCCTCTCTTCCTCTTTCTGTTTCTCTTTCTAGAACTTGTATTCCCTTTACATTTGTTGCTCTCTCACCTATTTCCTTTTTACTTCCTTCGTTCCTCACCTCCTCCCTTGCTTCCATCCTCCATTTCTGCCTCTTTTTAAAAATACTTTATTCTCACATACTTCCTCTGTTTGTTTATTCATTTAGATTCTTGATATAGTGTGTCAGGATATTGGAAAAGGGTGTCATAGCGCTTTACAGGGAATGGCATCCAAATAGCTGTCCACCACACCTATTGCTTACAATATACATGCAGTGGGCTTTGGGACCTTTCCCCATCAACCATTGGCTATTTTGAACCAACTTCTTTTAGCCATTGGCTTGAGACGTTGCCAGTCACTCCTTGGCTCAGCTCAATGGAGTATTTCTGGCCTCATGCTATTGGCTAATGAATATATATTTCCACTTCTCCCATGCTTACTTTGCAAGTATGAGGTACTATTTTACAGTGGCAGCTGCCGCAATACTGAAGTGGAGAGGCGGGACGGGGGAATAATAATCTTAAAAAACTTACCTGAGTACGCGGCCGCCTCGGTCCTCTTCTCCGGCTCTCCTCGAGTCCCAGAATGCACTGGGGCACAGGCTGCCCACCCAATCCTGGCGCTGCTCTCATTCTATGAGGTAAACAGGTAAGTGTGCCAACAAGGGATTTGTTTGTACAATTAATTTCAATTATTTTTGCTTATTACTTAAAGCAGACTTTTATAGTATGCTTGTGAATTGATTTCTTTTGAAATAATTTTCTGTACACAAACAATTCATATGGTTTTGGTTCTCTATCAATAAGGGAACATCAACATATGTCAAAGAAATATACATAAAACATATTTATCAATAAAGAACGTTTCAAACAAGGGTGTATAATGAAAAAATAAATGTTATCTTAAAAAAATGTTCTGGGGTACTTAATCATTGACAACACAATATACCAGGAAGTTACATACATAAATGGTTATTAATTGTACTTCTCCATGATACTTGTGTACACTTTTTTCAAACATAGAAATAAGGCAAGTCAAAAGAATAGAACAAATGAGTATCGCCTATATCTTTACAGAAAATAAGTGTAGTTGTCGACGTTTCGGTCGATTGGCTGTCGTCTATTCGACCATCTTCAGGACTGTTGAAATTTGCAATGGTTGACCCTCAAAAAATCAAATTAAATGCGAGAATATATTTGGAGAATCAGGTGTTTGATGGAAACAACTATCCTGTCCGAAGGATCAAATCCAAATCTGAATGATCTGGTAGCGGTTTAAATTGAAAAGCCAAATAACGCCACGTAGTGTATGTCTGGTGTTGCTAAAATCAGCAAACAGCAATCCCGGCAATTTAGGACGCGATCAGAATAAATCTGAATTATGTCGAGGCAAGCAAGCTTCCAAGTCTGTGCTCACTATCGGAAGTCCACGTTCGCTCGCATAGATCAACGTGAGTGATTCTATGAGAGCAGCGCCGGGATTGGTCTGAGTGGCATGGTTTGCTGCTCAGACAGTGCCTAGGTGCCTGTGACGTTTCTCCAACCCGGCTGTGCAACACAGCTGGACAGACATGTGCACTTACAGTGCGTCTACCACTCCTTCCTGCTATGCCCGACCCGCCCCTCCCTACACTGCTGGCATCAGCTCAATCAGTCAGTGGTCATTTTATTTTTCGCTAGACCGCTGACTGACCGACCAGTGGGGCGACGCTCCTCCGCCATTACTGAGGAGTCGTCCCTGCTATTTTACCACTGCCGGCCTCTCTGTTGGCTCCTTGTCGCCCGTTCCCACCCCATCCATTTATGCTCATGCGGCTACTCTTTTTTGCCCTGTTTCTCATCTTCCCATCATTCCCTCACACCTCTCCCTCTTTTCCCTGTGTGTTGTTTTTTGGCCCTCCGACCCACCCATCCCTCTCTTTGCTTCTTCCCGTCACCCCTTCATTCCCCTGGTGTTTTAATTTAAGCTCCAGGTGTTTTCTCATCAGTGTCACCTGGAAGTGGTTTTATTTTTTAAGTGGATGGCAAGGGGGGCTTTTTTATGTTTCATACAAACAAAAGATGGTCTATATTGAAGGGCCCCTTTCCTTCATTAAAGTCGTGTTTTTGTTTCTATATGAAACAAAGGTCAGATGGCAAAAAGCATTAAATATAGTCCTTGGTTTCTTTCTATGTCATAGAAATGACAGAAGTAGTAAAATGAATGCTCAGATTCCCATCCGTACTTTATTTCATATAGAAACAAAAGCTGGACTGTATTGAAGGTAAGAGCGCTTTCAATACACACCCACTTGCGTTTCTTAAATTTGTCTGGCTTCGATGTGCTGACACTATGGGCCCAATTCTGATGCGGGTTGGAAAAGCTTCCCGACCGAGGGCCTGATTCTGATGCGGTTAGGAAGGCCTCCTAACGGCATTTGCTCCTTCCAAATCGGATCGGGAACGTGTCTTCCCGACCGAGGGCCCAATTCTGATGCGGTTAGGAACAAATGTTCCCATTGAAGTCAATGGGAGTTCAACCAAATCGTATCTGGAAGCATCCGGATGCATCCTACTCCGCCGGTCGGACTTTCCCGATCCGAGTGGGTCGGACACCATTTCCCAACCGATTCGGTCGGGAAGCTTTTCCAACCCGCATCAGAATCGGCCCCTAAGTCTGTGTACATTGCCATATTCCACCAAGACCTATACCCTTTGAAAATGCTTGTTTTTTGGAGCCCAGTCTAGTACAACTGATACATCAAAAGGAACGATAAAGTCATCATTACCTTGCTGATAGGTGGTTAACCCGGAGAAACCTTTCAGATGTGAGAATCACCCAATGCTGGCCTGTCCTGGTGAAAGTTAAATTTGTTTCTTTTCAGCCTTTCCTAATATCTGCTCATACTGCTCGGCTGCCCCTCTTTAAGGAAAGACCTAGAATTTCAGACCCGTTTGCGATAAATATGTGTCCAACCAGTCTGATTTCTAACTTCCAGTTCAACAAAACGCTGTATTACTATATTTAAATATATTAAGTGTAACTACCTTTTAAGGTGAAAACTGAAAAAGCTACGTTTGGTCCTGCAGTGGTGCAAATCTTTGACCTTCATGTTACACACAGATGCGAGCAGTTAGTTGGGTCTGGAACCTGTTATGTGCAACCAGCTGTTTACTAGCCATACAGGCACATGCATCAAGGTAGGATTTTGCGAGTCCTTAATTGCGATTATTAAGGAATCGCAATTAAGGACTCGCAAAAGCCTATGCATGTAGGAATCGCTATAAAAATAGCGATTCCTTATTTGCGACTCGCAAATTGCGAGTCGCAAATAAGGAATGGCTTCCCATTCATTCCTATGGGCCTACAGGCCGATAGGAATGAATGGGAAATAGCATGCGCAATTTGCGAGTACCAATTGGTACTCGCAAATTGCGCATGTACTTCAAGGGTGTCAAAAGGACACCCTGTTGCACCCCTGAAATTGATCTGTGCACAACATGTTGCGCACACACATGTCCCAAGGACATGTGTGTGTGTAACCTATAACTTTGAAAAATGCACTTTAGTGCATTTTTCAAAGTTTTTGCAAATTACCATCAAGTTCAACTTCATGGTAATTTGCTCCCTAGTAGCGAAATCGCTACTTCAAAGTGGTTCTTGCATTGCATTTAAGGAATCGCAAAATGCGATTCCTTAAATGCTATCGCAATTTGAGAACTCGCAATTCATTGCAAATTCTCAAATTGCGAGTGCCTTGAACCTTGATGCATCGCAAATGCCATTTTTGCGGGCGCAAACGGCCGATTTTTGCGAATCGTACCGTTTGCGCTCGCAAAAATGGTTGATGCATGTGCCTGATAGTAACCCCAGCTTGCAAGTTCGAAATAGTGGATAGTTGGTTTCGAGTTGGTGTTAGTGTAGATAATAAAGTTTGACGCTGCATGAGAGAGTATCGGGAACCTTAAGAAAACTAACCAGATATGAGGTAGTATGCTTGACTCAGGATAAGATAGGGATGTGATTGGCTGAAAAGAGGTTGAGCTTTAATGGTATAGTCAACTATGCGACCAGAAGGCCTTTAGTCAGGGGCGGCTCCTCCACTAGGGCGGACGAGTGTCGCCCCACTGCTTTCTCGCAGTGCGAGAAGCAGAACTAGAAGCAGAAACATAAAACGGTAATAACTACCATTTTATGTTTCTGCTTCTCGCACTGCGAGAAAGCAGAAGGGTTTGGTTGTAGGCAGTGGGTGGGTAGGGCTGCTCTGTGAGCAGGGGAGGAGTGTTGTGCCCACTCCTGAGGGCGCAATGACTGTTTGGTCGGCCCTCTGGGGCCGCCCAAACCAGTCATGTGCACTCTGCCCTTTCTCCATGCAGGCTGCAATGCAGCCTACATGGAGAAAATGGCCTCCCTGTAAGCCCCTGGCTGGGCGGCGTCCCCACCAATCACAACGCTGCCATTGCATCGTTGTGATTGGCTTAGGAGAGGGGAGGGAGGCTGCCTGCTTCCTGTTCCTGTCAGAGGCAGGAGAGCAGGAGCAGTCGCAGAGAAAACACGGGACCCGGCCTGCGGACAGGTACGTTTAAAATTTTTTTTATTAAATTACCCCCCTCCTCCTCCCTGCGCTAACCCCGCGATTAATGCCAGCCGTGACTGTCTTTAGTCCTTCCCTTGCACGTCATTGTTCACGCCAATTCCTCTTCCGGCTGCACACTAGAAGCGAGACAGCCTGTATGTAGTGTTGCCTCAACTTAGTACTGCCTTTGTACTGTCTACATGAGGATGAAGGGGTCTGCCACAGGATGTGCATACCTTGGCTTGTTACTCCTGAGCACAACTCTTCACTCTACTGTGGGTCAGGTCCATCCATGGACATCCAACCAGAAAAATAAACAATACTCTGAGTCTCTTAATAATATTTAATCTTCAGTTAGAGAACATTTGGGACGCGTTCATGGGACTTAGCCGCGGGCCTGCTTGCTGCCCAAATGCACGAGAGCTGGGAGCCTATCTTTCTACCCGCAAGCTGGCGCGCAGGCATTGTCCTGAATGCTATTGGCCCCTCTTGCTCATTGCAGTCAGTTAAAAAGCGATGTTGGGGCAAATCTCTTCCAGCTCCTCACGCACTTACCTCAAAAGCTTCTTTGGGATCTCTGGCTCCATGGGTGTATGATATGGCTCCTTTCTTTGGTTGCTCTGTCCTTGAAACAGGAAGTGGCACTAAGTGCTCGCCCATCCAATAGGGACCTCTTTGCTAATATCTTATCGGCTTATTTTCCAATGGATGATCAACTTCCTGTATGTCATTTCCTCCTCCTCCTCTGTCCTAACTTGCTGCCCTCCAGCCCCATATCAGGAGCTATAAACATCAGTACTATGTGTTGCAAATGCTCATGCAACTATGGTATCTTCCTTCTGGTTACTTTTATTCCTTGCTTCCTGTTTTTCCTACCCATGGGACTTTTTTTTAGCGATTTCTTTCAGTTTCATCTCCTGGATCCAGTCCTCATGTGCTCTTATTCAGGGTTTCTGAGTGGCAGCTTCCTCTACTATTTTCTATCTTTGAGTTCCTCTGCCTGCCTGGAGGTTTTTTTTAGGCCCCATGTCTTTTTCCTCCATTTAGTGGCCCTTCCGAGTGTCACCTGTTGCTTCCACATGATTTTCACAAGTGTTAAACAACACAGTGGCCACAGGAAGGAAGAGCCTTACTTCTATCAACCTCAATGAGAAGAGAAGTGACTGTTGCATTCCATAATTGACCAAGGTTAAGCATGTCCATCCATTGTTGACCATATATGAACTGTAGATACTTGTGGCTTGCCCATGAACTGAAACAAGCATTGGCAAAGCCAATAGGTCTGGGATTGGCTGCTGAGCGTTTAGCTTGCCAATGGTTTTTTTCTTTTGCAAATTTTTTTTGTAAAAGTTTTACAAAAAACATTCAAAGATGGCCGGCTGTGTGTGTACAAGTGAGTGCATGCATAGGCCCCCTTCTTTAAATGTTCTTTAAAAAAGCATAAGAACATTCAATGAGGACTGCCCTTGTGTGTTGCATATGCTTGGAGTAAAAAATAAAATAATTAACCATTGCACCAGCTTGCCATGACCAGACCTATTTACTTTGCCAATGCTTGTATATTTTGTGTTTAGCAAAAACAATGAACTATGCATGCAATGTGTATATATGAAGAGACACAAGAAAACCGGTAGCGGTGATAAGGGAGCTCACAGGCCCTTGCCAAAAATAAATAAACAAACAAAAAGTAAATGCCAATGTGTTTTTTCTTGTTTGCTGATAAAGCACATATTAGGCCAGTAGTCCCTGGCACGAAGGCACTTCTTATTCTGTGTAAGTGCACATTGTGCAAGAGCCGAATGTAGCCGCTCACAGTGAGGTAAGCCAGTGGCTGAAGTGGGATGACCCTGTGGGCCAAGCTGTATGATGTGATGGATGGAACAAAAATGTGAATGATACAATAAAAGACTGATTACTAAAGAAGGCTGGCTGAAAGCCGAGGTATCTGCATTTATCATATGTATATGTAATTTTATTAAATCAAAAAGCCTTGACCAACGTCAGGCCTAAACAAACGTACAGTAGGGAACCCTTTCTCCTGGCCTCAGTGTGCTCTAGGGGTTAAGTGCACATGGCTACTGGTGATCCTGTGCTGTCTCATTCTGTGTCTAAAGTTCTATTCCTTGGTGCCTTCTTTCGGAAGTACCAGTCGGTGTCCTTAGATGCCAGGATTGGTCACCTAAGTTCTGGGTCCACGCTCCAAGTGAACTGTATCCACCCGTGGCCTGAGATCGCACGCATAAGCGAGCTGGGAGCCTCGAGGACCCCAGATTGAACATGGGTCTCACTACAGCTAAAACATCCAATAATCTCTTCAGTCTCACCCTCTCACCAGAGCCCCAGTGTCTTTCCAGCCTCTATTTTTCTTCATGGAGTCTTCATCTCTCCACAGCCCAAAATTCTCTACAGCAAACTCATCTTTCTACAGGCCAGCATTTCTCTACAGCCCTTTAATCTCTCTGAAGCTTCATCATTTGTTGACACCACCATCTTTTATCCATGACCTCAGTCTCTCCA
Organism: Calotriton arnoldi; assembly: GCA_963921515.1. NCBI lineage: Eukaryota > Metazoa > Chordata > Amphibia > Caudata > Salamandridae > Calotriton > Calotriton arnoldi. Next base: position 1,175,767 of record CAWUFW010002537.1, read on the forward strand.
GGGTCCAGTAATCTAATTTCAGCCTCTGTATCTCTCTACCCTGCATTTTTTCACAGTCCTTTAATTTCTCCACAGCTTCGTTATCTCTCAACTTCTCCTCTTCACAACATGTTCATCTTTCGAGAGCGCCCAACAAAGTGCACTGATTACCATACACACTACGTCCTACCATTGCTATCTTGTCTATCTATGCGGAGGCCAAAACCAGACCTTGATGTTCCACATGCACAGCATGGTTGATGGCAGTGGTTACTTTGTATAAAAAAAAAAAAAAAAATTTAAAAAAAAGAGCTGGGGCTCTCGACACGAGGCAGCTTGCACTAGCCCATTTCTCCTGTTAGCGCCGCCTAAAACAAAGCCAATTACTAACCATGAAAGTGGAGAGAGGATGTGGCGTAATGGCCAGAGCTGCTGACTTCAGAGCTTTGCAACCGGGTTTGAGTCTTGGCATCGACTCAACATCCTGTCATTCCGGGCAAATCACTTAATCTCCCTATAAATGAATGTGTCCTTAACTGGTGCTCATGAAAAGTGCCGATGCTGAGCACTGGAAACCACCGGCTCAAATTAAGCACTGGGTGTCGGCAGCTATTAGTACAGAAGTGTTAGAATTTATTCTTTGGGAGCTGGTGTTGGATAAATAGAAGGAGGGCATGGGGCCTGGAAGGTACTCTGCTACGTAGACCTTTACACCCTCTATGCTTGAATGATTCTAGAAGCATTTGTAAAAAACACAATCAATCACAGTGCTTATTTTCAGATCAAGATTAGTTAGTAAAACATGTTATGGTCTAATGTGGTACATTTTTGGGCAATTGGAACATTTCACAGACCTATAGGTTTGCACATTTTAAATATGTCCACCGGTGCCACCGTTCCTCAAGAGCACGTTGGTCCTTGGCAAAGGAACATAGAAGCGCTGCCCTGTGAGAAAGCACTAATGGAGGAGAGGGATGCACTCCTCTGCCTCCACCAATGACCACTATGAGAATAAAAGGGCAGTAGCAGAAACGGGGAAACAGGAATGGTATAAGAGAGAAAACAGAGACACCAGATACCACCACCCTGACGCATCACTCTGCTGGGCACGGACCCTTGCAGGTCCAGTGGCTATCTAAAGGCAAAAGGAGATATCTTGGTGAACTGCCAGGAAAGTTCTGCATCAATCCTTAACAGTTGAAAGGACACACCATAACTGTTTCTCTTTGTTCTGATATGAAGCTAATATTCCAGAAACTGAAGCAGAACAAGAGATGAGTGTAAGAAACTGGCTCTATATATACTGCACCAAAGTGAGGTACAGTGTGTATAGAGTCCAAGGGTCTCCAGAGGTTTGGCAGAGGTTAAAGTTAGATAGAACCTTACTCTCTAAAGTGGTAGCTTGGTCGAGCAGTAAGGCAGTATCAGAGGACAGTGTAAAGCATTTTACACACTCAGTCCGCAAATGAATCCACACACTCAAGAACTGAACTCTAGGCCAATTGTTTTGTATAAAAAAATATACTGTTGTTTTATTTCTAGAACCAAGCAAGCCTGGCACAGGTAAGCATAAAAATACTTTTCAGTAGTAAATTACCTGTATGAACACAGTTCAAAATTGCAGTGTAACTTGTACTGGTTTTGGTTACAGTTTTAAGTAAGCAGTTTGCAACACATTGCAGGTATAGTACATTCAATTGAATGGGCTTTTTAAGTAAAATGCAGTTAATTACTTTTCAGATTACTTTTGCTAACACAGGACTGGATCCTAGATTCAGCCCTGGGACATTTCCTGAAAACAGGTGAGTAAATGCGTTTTGGTTAAAGGTACGATTTTTAAAGAATATTATTGCATTTCAAAAGTTGACACTTAGAAACTTTTTCACATAGAATCACCAATGTTATCCTATGGGAGGAAATTCACTTAGCAGGTAAGTTATGTTATCGATACTTTTTCTTACTCAGTGCTGGATCCTGGATTCAGCACTGGGACATTTCCGGAAAACAGTTGAGAAAATGCGTTTTTGTTATTCGGCTGTTTTTAAGGAATATTTGTAGTTTTCAAAAGTCGACACTTAGAAACTTTTTGAGAGAAAAAGTGTCCATGTTATCCTATGAGGAAAAATGAGTTATCGGTTTCAAGGTAAGTAATCGGTCTTTTGAATTAGGGTTCTGGGGTAAGACTCAGGGGTCTCCCAGGGTCAGTGATGCACTGTTGTTGCACCCTCAGCGGCGCTAGGGCGGCCGGGTGCAGAGTGTTGAGGCCCAATGTTATCCTATGGAGGATAGGGGGACTCCGGTTGGTGGCTGCTGGCAAGCAGGCCACGGGGTTGTGGGAGCAAAGCTCCTAGGGTTAAGCTCAGGGCATGTTTGGGACCAAGTTAGCACCAAAGGGGCACCCTCAGCGGCACTCAGGCGGCCGGGTGCTGTTTTGAGGTCGGGTGCCCTGTTGATTTCAATGGAGATTCTCCGGGACAAAGAAACACTGCAGGTCCGGGGACGAGGATCTTCCAGGAGCAACCACCACTTCGAGGGGTAAGTTGGGATGTAGAGGGTTGGTTAGGCACCGTTGGTTTGGGCACACAAGGCCGTGGGGCGTCGGGTGCAGGGGTGCCTTGGGACGTCGGATTTTCTTACCCGCTCTGGTCGCGGTAGGGGGGGTCCTCTGGATTGAGGCTGCAGGCGTCGTCAGGAGGCTTGAGGCAGGTCAGGGGTCGCCGGATCTCGGGTCAGGATCGCCGGGGGGACCTCCTCTGGGTATTTGCCCACTCGAGCTCAGGCCGGAGTGTGCGGGATTCGCGGTTCCTGGCTGGCACCAGAAGCTGCAGTTCAAACACGTCCGGTGTTCACGGGAGAAACAGCTTGGAAAGTGAAGGCAGGCAGGTTCTCCAGGGTTTATGAGGTTGCTGGCCGCTGGACACGCCGGGGTTTGGCAGGAGCAGGTTCGAGGGGAGACAGGCCTGTAGGGCTGGGGCCAAGTCAGTGGGCGTCGTCCTCTTGTTAGCTCTGCACGGCTACTCGTCCTTCTTCTTCTTCTTCTTCCTTTTCTTGTTGTTGCTGGATCTGAGGAAGGAAGGTTCAGGGTGCCCCTAAATACTGAATTTAGGGGCGTTACAGGTAGGTAGAGGGCAGGGACCAATGGGTCCCTTCCCTGGGGTGGGTACACCCCCTATTCTGCCACTCTCCAGTGGGAGGGGGGCAGGAGCCTGTCCTTGGTTGGCTGGGTCCCCCCATCCTTAAGATGGCGGGGACTCAGGGTTGTGCTTCACCTCGCCTCCTCCACCTTAGGGGTGGAGTTGGCAGAGGTGGGCACACCTCTCTTCCTCACTTTGTTTTTCCCGCCGTGTATCCCGCCCAAGGTGGGGGGTAGAACCAGTGGGGACCAGTTGCTGAGTACAGCAAGTGGTCTGGAGAGGCTCACAAAGGAGGTATGCCTTTGAAGCTTCTCCTTCGTGAACCCTGCCCATCCTGGGGGAGGAGGCTTGGCACCTCGCCCCAGGATGTGCATTGTTTCAGGCCTCCGAGAGCGGCAAGCTCTCGACCCAGGGGTTCAGAAACATGTCTGGTGGTGGCAGCCTCGGCAGGCACTCAGTCAGGTCACTGGGAGTTGGTCGAGTTTCAGGGGGCATCTCTAAGATGCCCTCTGTCGTGCATTTTACATTAAATCCCACACTGGCATCAGTGTGGGTTTAATGTGCTGAGAAGTTTGATACCAAACTTCTCAGTTTTCAGTGAAGCCATTATGGTGCTGTGGAGTTCATAATGACAAACTCCCAGCACCATATACTCTTAATGGCAGCACTGCACTTACAGTGCCCAGGAATGGACCTGGGTACTGTAGGGGTACAGGGCTCATGCACCTGTACCCTCACCACTGGCATAGGGCACCCAGCTAGAGGGGTGACTGATGGATGCCAGGGCAGTGGTTTGTGGGCATGTCGACTCTTCACTTTGTTCTGCACCAAGACACGCAGCCTGCAAAGGCAGTGTGTGTGTGTCAGGGTACTGGGCCTCCAAGGGTGGCACAATAAGTGCTGCAGCCCTTGGGGGCCTTCTCTGGTCACAGTGACCTGGGTACCCGTGGTACCATTTACCAGGGGCCTACCTGTGGCCAGAGATGCCAATTGGGTTTAGGCTTTAATGCAGTTTTAGGGAAAGAACACAGGCCCTGGGTACATGATCGGCAGGAGCCCAGGGCACACTCAGTCAAAGCACATCAGCAATTCAGCAAAAAGTGGGGCATACCATGCAAGAAAGAGGGCACTTTCTCACAATGAGTACCTATCTTCATCAACACTTCTCCTCTATTGTTAATATAACTAATTCAAGCTCTAGAACTATGCACTCTCTGATGAAGATAGGCTTAGTTTCTACTTGGTTAAAAAATGATTATTATTATTAGGTGTTAATGTTCTGCAATTCCTACCATTGGAGATATATATATCTCCAATGGTAGGATATCTCCAATGGTGTGTATATATATATACATCCAAACAAAATGCCCGAAAGCGAGCTGTTGTGTGCGCCCTCCTTAGCTTTCGGGCATTTTGTTTGGATATATATATATATCACAGTTTTCCGCGTTTTCCCATGAGAATCTTCTCTCTAACAACGGACACGGACCAAAAAGTTTGTGCAATTGATTATTTAATTCGCAATGTCGCCATAACGTTTCGGCTCGTCCAAGCATATATACATACCTTGCTAAGAACTCACTGTACCTTACCTTACGCCTAATAACCCCTAAGATCAAATGCAAACAATTCCTAAAGTAGTTAATGATTAAAGCCAAAGGTTCAAAATAGTCAAATTGTGTTTCTCAACACAACTTGATTTTCAGAATAGTTCTCTGTATTCACAAAACTGTCCTCCATCAAACTCTTAAGGTCTTAAGGAAGCAAATGATCTTTGCAAACAAAAACTTAAATCCAGGTAGTAAGGTCCTGCCTGGCAGCAACACGGAGCACGACTGCATAGCTAAGATGCAAAGTTATAACGAATGACCTAAGATGGCGACACCATCTCCTAACAATGCGAGTGGTCAAAGCCTACTGGGAAATGCAGTTTGTCGTCAGGGAACAGTTACATAGTGCATTCTCCACACCACTGAGGCCTTATACCAGGCAGCACTGACAGTCTGTGAAGACAGTGAGCCTTTTCTTCTCTGAAATGAACTTGACGTGAGTGGGTTTAGAGTATTGCATCACCAAGCTTGCGGAGCCTTAAGTGGTAAGCCATGCTTCCTGACATGCCCCAAATGACCGGCTTGCAGGGTGGTACCAAATAACCTCTTAGCCTTTAGGCATGGGAGTCCTGCAGACTATGACATGCTGTGCCCTGTGTGGTGTGCCAGATAGCTGCAAGAAGTTATGGAGGTTATAGAAGCCAGGTCTGCCCTATGGATGTCCTTTCCTTCTGGGCTGAGGATGTTGGAGAGTGTCTTTCAGCATAAGCGGTGTGGGTAAACCCCTGCACATCCTTATCAAACAGCATATCAGATAGTATCTGTGGGGTGGAGACTCACCTGTATCAAATTAAAACCACTTTTGCATTTGCTCTTCCAGGTGAGCAGCTCCACCAGGTTTGACACTGCTTTGCTGATGCCTGTGACTGTCAGACTCCTGGTCTTCAGTGAGGCATCAATGCTGGCCTTCTCGATCGCTCGACCCCTTAAATCCCCCCAACCCTGAACTATGGCAGGAAACAGGTGAAAACAGTACATTTACCTGGTCAAAACAGCTGGTTGTAATGGGTAAGAAAACAGCAAGTTGCTTGTTCTCTAACTCCTAAAGCCCTCATCTTTCTAGGTCTCGCCTACGCAGCACGCAAGCGCTGCTTAGGAGGGGACCTTTTGGAATCTCTGGACTTTTGCTCAAACTCGTGCATGTTTTGCACTGTTCTCTATTGGCACTCGTGCACGTTTGGCGTTTCCCTTGCGGGAGCGAGCAGCAGCGCCATCTGGTTTCAATTATCTTGCTCGCGCTTTCGAAGTAGATGGCGCCGCTGCTCGCTCCCGCAAGGGAAACGTTTTGCAGAACGCGCAGGGAGTGTCAGATTGCTGGTAATGTCACTGTTGTCATTAACATTACGGCTGATCTTGTCCAATGAGGCGTGTCTCTCAGTGAAGGATTCGTATTTGGTGCATTTTGTAAGTTTACATTAAATATACTTTGAACAGCAGAATCATAAATTACAAAATAACTTGGACAATAGCAACTCAGCATGCACAAAGAAGTGCTTCCTTTTAGTGTTTTCAGCAGAACTGAACCGCCGAGCACAAGTGAAGATGCTCTTCTTTCAAAATGATCGTTGCACTTAACACCGCCTTCACCCTTGTGCGTGACTCTTGAGTTGCCGATTAGTCCCTTTTCAATGTTAATGACAGCAAGACGCTGCTTTAGACCTTGTTCGCTTCTCATGCATATCTCCACTTGTTTCGGCATTTTTCTCGTCCCAGACGGTGAGTGCACTGTTACTGATGCTTGTTACTATTATGTAGTTGTTTGACTTTTACAGTCAGTTTCATGTTTCCGACAGGTTTCTTTTCACTGCTAAAGAACCCGTTTTTACTTTAATCTTTAACATTTTACTTGCTTTTATTTCAAAGGTAATAGTTTCGCCTGAGTAGCCCCATCTTAATCCCAGAGCTTTCATCTGCCCCACAACCACCCTAACCCCCGCTGATCTTAGCAGTGGCGTCACTAAGGGGGTGTGGGGGGTGCGGACCGCACCGGGTGACACCATCACATGGGGTGACACCTTTCCCAAATGAGACTATTTAGTAAATAGTCTCATTTGGGAAAGGTGTCACCCCATGTGATGGTGTCCCAGTGACACCATCACATGGGGTGACACCTTTCCCAAATGAGACTATTTACTAAATAGTCTCATTTGGGAAAGGTGTCACCCCATGTGATGGTGTCATGGGGTAAGTCCGCACTGGGTGACACCAACCCTAGTGACGCCGCTGGATCTTAGTTCTACTCTACTTTTTTTTACACTTCACCTCTGTATCTAAACGTGACACCGGTAGCACTGCCGTGCATGTCAAGTGTACAGTTCATTGCACATGATTCTGCTGCAATTATCCCATGAAATTCGCAGGCTGCATGCTTTTTTACAGATGTAGTCTCATAGAAGGAAATAGATACATTCCAAAAATTAGAAAAATTAGAGGTGCAGCATTTTCTAATGGATGCATGAGCCCCTGTGGTAGTCAAAAAATAAAAACAGTCCGTTCTTAAATCAAACCTAAGGGGGTGCAAGCCCACTCAGGCAGTTTCTCTTCTTCCCCTTCTCTCATTAGCTATATTTTCTCTTTTTGATTCCCCGTGCAGTTTTTGTCATTCTCTACTCTTGAATCCACTCATCCCTGAAATGTCTCTCTGGCTACCTCTGCCACCTCATTCCTGCTTGTGATCTCTTGCTCGTTCTCCCCGTCTCACAACTGCTGTCTCTATACCCCACCAGGGCACGAGTCGGGGGTCCACGCGGGTGGACGGCGTCCCCCCACTTCTTTCACAGGGTGGACGCCGTCCACCCTGCCAAGAAGTTGGGCCCCACTAAAAAAGATGCTGAATTCGTCCCGGTGTAATTTCCAAACACCGGGACACATTCAGCAGCGCCTGCACGTTGTTGTCTGCTTTCGATCACAACAACTTGCAGGCGGGGACAGGGCTCTCTTATTTCTGACTCCTGCTGGGATACTCGGCCATAACAAAGGCCGAGTCTCAGGGGTCATCAAGCCTCCTTTTGTTGGAGTCTCCTGGCTGGCAGCAGTCAGGAGCCTCACACCTGATGCAAATGCAGCAGAGGAGAAACAAAGGCTCACACCTTGTTAGCACTTCACACATACTTTAAAGAGGCAGCTTTTCACTTTGTTCAGGCTCTGTTTAGGAGATTTGCATGCACTGTTAGAAGTCAGATGTGTTGATCTTTCCCAGTATTTGCACAAAATAAATTGCATTTATATACGCTTATTACCCTTGAGGAGGCGTTGTAATGATTTAAATATCACTATTTCTTTTAAAGCACTATGGCTATAGAAAGCTTAACGCTGACAAAAGGTAACATTGTTTTATGTGTAGCGTACAAAAGTGTGAATCTTCTGCCTAAATCAGGAGGGTTTGCAAGTATACTCGAAATGTGCTCAAATGTACTCATGATAGACCTGCTAAGCATATATGTGAGGGCTTAAGATCTGATATCACTTCTTGTGATGCCAGTTCCTGTGATGTCACGTGCTGTGATGTCACGCGCCGCGATGTCACGCGCCGCGATGTCACGCACTGCGATGCCACTTGCATACAGATTAACTAGGTTAGTCCCCCCACTTCTTTTTTTAGGACTTGTGCCCTGTACCCCACCATCTCTTTTGTGAAGTGTTAGTCTCTTCTGTCTTATTCTGCTGGATAGCCCATCTCTCTTACCTTCTCTCCCCCCCCCCCTTGTCTCTGGACCCTACCTGCTTCTACGTCAGTTGTTTTTCTCTCCGTAGGTATCCCATCTCTCGCACCTTTTCCCTCAGAATTCTGTCTCGGTACCCCGCTCTCTCCCGTGAGGTATCTTTCTCTTCTTTGACAGGTATCCCATCTCGCTCTGTGACTATCTTGCCTTTTCTCCCTGAACCCCACCCTTTTCTGTTAAAGGTCTTTCTTTACTGTCTCAGCCTTCCAGCGGTTTGCAGCCTCTCATACTTTCTCCACTGCAGACTGCCTCAGCTCCATGGTCTGTCCTGTCTCATCCTGCTATTTCTTTTCTGTTTCTCACTCTTTCCCCCTGCCTTTTGTCTGTCTCTATAACCTCTCATTAACTTCCCTGAAGTCTTTCTCTCCAGTCTAAACTTGCCAAACACCACACACATGCATTGCTCACTCTTGCACAGTGCCACAATGGTCCAGTCGCAAACCTCCTCTCTTCCCTGAAGTGCCTTTCTCTCTTACCTCAACTTGTAAGGTATCTCACTCTCTCTTTCCTCTCTGCAGCTCCATCCTGTCTCTTTGTACCCATCCCTTCCAGAGTTCTCTGAAGCATCTGTTGTTCCTGTCTCAGCATCTCCTGTCTCACTTCACTGCCTGTGGTGTCTCTCCATTGCATTCTGTCACTATAACTGCATACACCCACTTCCCCTGTCCGTGCTTGCCTGCCCCGCCCACCCCGCTTAAAAAAAAAAAATCTCTGACACACGGCACCAGCATTAACTGCGTCATAGCATTTTTTTTAACTGTACTTTTAGACATAGTTATATCCCATTGGGATTCGGGCTTTATTTCACAGTAGTAAACTAGAGACCTGGCAGGCTAAATTACTTTTTATTTACCTCAAACTCAACTATTTCATGCCCGTTTTTTTCCGGAGTGCCGGATGTAGCTCCTTTTCCATCAAACATTAGCTCATTCTTTGGCATTCGTGATCATCCAGTTGCTTGAGCTATCTTTGTTTTGGTCCAGACTGGTTTGTGACAGCATTGTATAGCTATTCAATACCTGGCGGCACAGCACCCAGAATAATGTGCGCCATGGCTAAACACTTATAAGGTCCCAAAAGCGAGACCTATTGGCTATGCCAATGCTTGTTTTAATATGTTCCATGCCTGAATTGTTTTGCTATCAGCATTCTTGCACAACTTTCAAGTCTTGGAGAAGGGATGTAATCAGTAGTTAATCCTCTAACTTGGCCTCCAGGTGTGCCTGCGAAGCTGCATCATCCTGCAGAGCAGAGTGGAACAGTCAACAGTTGATTCACGTCCAAGGTTAGTTATGGTTTAATTTAGACAATGGTTTCTTTCAAGCGCTGAGTTCAGATTGTATGTACCTTTCTGAAACTCCCTGTTTTCTGCCAAGGGTTATTGCCCTAGTGTGCACCGGTTCAGAGTAGACTATATCGCGAATTGTTATGTGAATGAATTACGTTATTTGTATAGCGTCAACAGCTCCTCAAACTGAGTGTCCCAGCGCTGCCACATGAGTAACATAGGGAGGAGGAGCGAGGCCATTATTGGCTGAAAAGATAGGTTTTTAGGGATTTGCGGAAGGCAGATTCAGTTTCTATGCTTCTAAGCTGAATTGGGAGGCGGTTCCATATTTTGGCTGTGCGTACTAGAAAAGAGGTCGCACCACGTCTTGTTTTTTTGAAGCATGGGGCTTATTTGGGGTGAGCCTTACTGGACCATAGATGTCTGCTTGACTGGTTCTCTTTGAATCTTTTATTCAGATAAATGGGGCGAGCGGTGTGCAGGGCCCGGTGTGCTAGAGTGAGTGCTTTAAAGGCGATCCTTTTGCAGTCTGGGAGCCAGTGCAGTTTAGCGATGAGGGTGAGGTTGGGGTACTTTTTTTGGAGGTTGAAAAAAGGCATACTGCCATGTTTTGGACTACCTGAAGATGGCGGATTAGGTATGTAGGTGGTCCCAGATACAAGGCATATGCATAGTCCAGTCTAGAAAGAATCACGGCTCGAACTACAGTTCGAGCCGAACTACATGGAAGAAGGCGTAGGATTTTTCTGAGTGTCCTTAAGTTCCATATACAGTTTCTGGCAACTGAGTGGATCTGGGTCTTGAAGGATAAATCATTGTCATAGAAAACTCACAGATGTCTCACTGACTGAGTATGTGGAAGGGGGGTAGGTCCATCCTAGGGCTAAGCGCCGGACCAGCCCGGTTTGGGGTTTGACCTAACAATAGGATTTCGGCTTTATTTGGGCTGCATTGTAGTTGACTTTCCTTGAGCCAGCCTAAGACTGATGCACTTAGATAAGGACTCCTTGCTCGTGTCTGAGTTGCCCTCATGGGAGAAAACCAACTGAGTGTCGTCGGCATATGAGACTATAGTGATGCCGAAAGACTCCACCAGGGTGGCAAATGGAGACATAAAAACATTTAATAATGTTGGGCTTAGTGGGGAGCCTTGAGGTACCCCACATTTGGTGCCCGGGAGGAGGGAGATGGGTCTGAAGTTGGCTAAGATCTTACTGCCTGCTGTGGGTTTCTTCAATAGCGGGAGGACACTGGCTTTTTTCCATACCAGAGGAACCAAATCTGTCTGAAGGGAGGCGTTAAAACCTTTGCGTAGACAGGGCCTATGATAACTGTTATTTGTCTCAGTATTTGGGGGTCATGGGTCTAATGGTGATCCGTATTTACACGATAGAAGGAGGCTTTTCAGTTCTTCTTCACACGTCATTAGTGAGTTGGTTAGGATGGGTTCAAGGGGCATGGGGGGGAGGGCAAAGGTGGGCAAAACTGAGGGAATGCCAAGATTAGTTTGCATTTTGATAATTTTATTTTCAAAGAAGTCGCTTGACTCCTGGCCTGTCTTTGGGGTAAAAATCCACAGGTTTGCTAAGCCTTGTGATGTTCCATACCCAGTGCCCGCTTACTGCTCTAGATGATGTCGCCTGTTCAGAACGTCTCTGCCAGCTTCAGCTCTACATTTCAACATGGTCTGTTCCGTGGAGGAGAAGTGGCTAAAATTGCTTTCAGGGCTTCCTCTCAGCCACACCCTTGTTGTTGGTGAGATTTGAGACTGACTTGTAGATGCCCTTGAGGAGTCAGCAGCAGTTAATGGAGAACCCCCATTAACCTGGATACCCTCTTGGCTGATTAGTGCGCTATACAAATCAATATAACATAACATATAACATAGCACACAAATCACACAATATGCAGAGTGCATAAATCAACACACCTGTCAATCTTATATCATGCATATATTTGATGCTGTATGGACAGTCTGGAGCTGGCTTGCTAGGGTCCCACTACTAGAGGTTGGGACCATCTTTCTTTATGGCCTGGCTGAGTTTTGACTGCTAGTGTGCTCCTGAACTTGTAACTTCTCCTAGGGAAGCACCAGAGAAGCTTTTACCACCCACTTCCCATAGGAGAGATTTGGAAATGAGTGAGAAGAAATTGTGATTGGACTTTGTAAACCGGGGTTACCTTATCACTCCCAGACCGATACCATATGACTCAACACATAGCTTGGAGTTAAAGCTGAAACTGGTTTTATAATTTACAGAACTGGCTTTAGAGTCTAACAATACAACACAAATCATATAATGATACTTATCACAGAGTAAGATATTATTAAAAGGGGTATTTTACAATTACCCACCTAAAAATTAAGGTATTATAAGTACTATAATAAAATTATTCTAACTCTGCCCCTTATGCTTCTTGGTCATAATAAATCATTATTTAGTGATGGGAACTCTTCCCATAGAAACTCAAGATGACACGCATCAAACCAGTTATAAGAATGTGGTTCTGCTGAGCTCCTGCACCGGTTTGACAAGTGGGATCTAATTGGCATCTTATCAATGGGAGATTTGTGGAATAAGAACGGGCTAATCTCATTTGCTGACCTACAGAAGGAATATCAATTAGCACAGTCCGAAACTTTCAGATACCTGCAAATTAGTCATGCCCTTAAGGCTGCAATCCCCGGTGGGGGAACTCTCCCAGAGGCGTTCCCACTAGAAGACAGATTGCTGCTGGACCCTATGCCCAAGAAAGCCATATCTTTAACCTACCACAAATTGCTTAATAATCGACCTGACTTATTAACAAGCCTCAGGCAACAATGGGAAGCAGATGTGGGGGACCTAGAAGACGAAGACTGGCGGGACGCGTTGGCCTCCCCCGTGAAATAGCCATCCCCATTAGACTAAAATTGGTCCAACTCAAAATCCTGCACAGAACCTATCTTGCAGCGGGAACTCTGGTCAAAATGGGAAGGAGAACAGACATACTTTGCCTCCGACACTGCTCCCAGGAGGGAACCTTTCTTCCACATGCTTTGGGACTGTCCAGCCGTCCAGACCTTCTGGACGGGAGTCACATCTAGACTTCAAAAGGTGGGGGGGGAGAAAACTCACCGCCTCCCAGAAGCTCTGTTTACTAAACGTGTGGGAGGCCACCGATCTAACTCACACTGAACAATACTGGGTTACCTTGGGGCTGGTCCTTGCTAAACGAAACACTGCACAAAAATGGGGAGTTGAGGATTGCCGTCAATAGGAAGATGGGAGGCTGACATGGACAGATCCATGATAGCAGAAAAAGACGTTGTCAAAAATAGAGGATGCCCTAAAAAGTGGGACCTTAAGTGGGTGGGAGAAATACATGTCGGGCGAGATTTGTCTGTCTCCCACAATTGAATTGCGCAGGAGAAAAGGGGGGTGCGAGACCCAACGGATGGAGGGGGAGAGATATAATGAAGCTGAGAATATCTAAGACTGAAGTACCCAACGTACTGAGCACCTGTGATGTACCCGAGTTCTATCATACCACTTGCTGTAATGCTGAGCTTTTTTTTGTTTTGTCTAATAAGACTTTTTTTTCAAAAATGTGGTTCTGAATGCTCAGACTCTGTTAACTACCAACAAATAGTAAATATCCCTTTTTTAGGCAAATTGATTGAAGAACCTGCATTCAAGACAATATCAGGATTAATTGAAGATAATACTATAGGAGTACCAAAATTGATTTTGCCCTGGTTGGGGCCCTGATAGTGGCATGGGATAATATCAAAACAACCACTGACTCATGTTTTAGCTGCCATAATCCCACATTACCTCTAAACAGTTCACCATCCCACTCTTCTTCAGATACTTCATCATTTAGTAATACAAGGAGGCTTGTTGCAATGGATTACATATTTCCTTGCTGACCAGATACTGACCACTGCCCCCCATCTATTCAGCTCCATGGATGGTGCACCAGAATGTTCAACCACTGCACCCCTCCTGCTCAACATCTATCCATGCCCATTCGCAGACCTTATATTCTCCTTTTATCTCAATAGCTACAAATATGCTGATGATACTCAAAGCATTAAAAGCTTGAAAGCGCATATGATTTCAAAGCTTGACCATCTCAAAGCGTGTACCATCTCAAAGCTTACACCATCTCAAAGCTTACACCATCTCAAAGTTTACACCATCTCAAAGCTTGCACCATCTCAAAGCTTGCACCATTTCAAAGCTTGCACCATCTCTATGCTTGTACCATCTCTATGCTTGTACCATCTCTATGCTTGTACCATCTCAATGCTTGCACCATCTCAATGCTTGCACCATCTCAAAGCTTGCACCATTTCAAAGCTTGCACCATTTCAAAGCTTGCACCATTTCAAAGCTTGCACCATCTCTATGCTTGAACCATCTCTATGCTTGTCCCATCTCAAAGCTTGCACCATCTCAAAGCTTGCACAATCTCAAAGCTTGCACCATCTCAAAGCTTGCACCATCTCAAAGCTTGCACCATCTCTATGCTTGCACCATCTCTATGCTTGCACCATCTCTATGCTTGCACCATCTCTATGCTTGCACCATCTCTATGCTTGCACCATCTCTATGCTTGTACCATCTCTATGCTTGTACCATCTCAATGCTTGCACCATCTCAAAGCTTGCACCATTTCAAAGCTTGCACCATTTCAAAGCTTGCACCATCTCAAAGCTTGTCCCATCTCAAAGCGTGCACCATCTCAAAGCGTGCACCATCTCAAAGCTTGCACCATCTCAAAGCTTGCACCATCTCAAAGCTTGCACCATCTCAAAGCTTGCGCCATCTCAAAGCTTGCGCCATCTCAAAGCTTGCGCCATCTCAAAGCTTGCACCATCTCAAAGCTTGCACCATCTCAAAGCTTGCACCATCTCAAAGCATGCCCCATCTCAAAGCTTGCCCCATCTCAAAGCTTGCACCATCTCAAAGCTTGCACCATCTCAAAGCTTGCACCATCTCAAAGCTTGCACCATTTCAAAGCTTGCACCATTTCAAAGCTTGTACCATCTCTATGCTTGTACCATCTCTATGCTTGTACCATCTCAAAGCTTGCACCATTTCAAAGCTTGCACCATCTCTATGCTTGTACCATCTCTATGCTTGTACCATCTCAATGCTTGCACCATCTCAATGCTTGCACCATCTCAAAGCTTGCACCATTTCAAAGCTTGCACCATTTCAAAGCTTGCACCATCTCTATGCTTGAACCATCTCTATGCTTGAACCATCTCTATGCTTGTACCATCTCTATGCTTGTACCATCTCTATGCTTGTACCATCTCTATGCTTGTACCATCTCAATGCTTGCACCATCTCAATGCTTGCACCATCTAAAAGCTTGCACCATATCAAAGCTAACACCATCTCAAAGCATGTACCATCTCAAAGCTTACACCATATCAAAGCATGTACCATCTCAAAGCGTGTACGATCTCAAAGCTTA
Organism: Calotriton arnoldi; assembly: GCA_963921515.1. Taxonomy (NCBI): domain Eukaryota; kingdom Metazoa; phylum Chordata; class Amphibia; order Caudata; family Salamandridae; genus Calotriton; species Calotriton arnoldi. The sequence continues at coordinate 1,190,972 of CAWUFW010002537.1, forward strand.
CACCATCTCAAAGCTTACACCATCTCAAAGCATGTACCATCTCAAAGCATGTACCATCTCAAAGCATGTACCATCTCAAAGCATGTACCATCTCAAAGCATGTACCATCTCAAAGCTTGCACCATCTCAAAGCATGTACCATCTCAAAGCTTGCACCATATCAAAGCTTAACACCATCTCAAAGCATGTACCATCTCAAAGCATGTACCATCTCAAAGCATGTACCATCTCAAAGCTTACACCATATCAAAGCATGTACCATCTCAAAGCTTGCACCATTTCAAAGCTTGCACCATCTCAAAGCATGTCCCATCTCAAAGCATGTACCATCTCAAAGCTTACACCATATCAAAGCGTGTACCATCTCAAAGCGTGTACCATCTCAAAGCTTACACCATCTCAAAGCTTGCACCATTTCAAAGCTTGCACCATCTCTATGCTTGTACCATCTCAATGCTTGCACCATCTCAAAGCTTGCACCATTTCAAAGCTTGCACCATTTCAAAGCTTGCACCATCTCTATGCTTGAACCATCTCTATGCTTGAACCATCTCTATGCTTGTACCATCTCTATGCTTGTACCATCTCTATGCTTGCACCATCTCAATGCTTGCACCATCTCAAAGCTTGCACCATTTCAAAGCTTGCACCATTTCAAAGCTTGCACCATCTCAAAGCTTGTCCCATCTCAAAGCGTGCACCATCTCAAAGCTTGCACCATCTCAAAGCTTGCACCATCTCAAAGCTTGCACCATCTCAAAGCTTGCGCCATCTCAAAGCTTGCGCCATCTCAAAGCTTGCGCCATCTCAAAGCTTGCACCATCTCAAAGCATGCCCCATCTCAAAGCTTGCACCATCTCAAAGCTTGCACCATCTCAAAGCTTGCACCATCTCAAAGCTTGCACCATCTCAAAGCTTGCACCATCTCAAAGCTTGCACCATCTCAAAGCTTGCACCATTTCAAAGCTTGCACCATTTCAAAGCTTGTACCATCTCTATGCTTGTACCATCTCTATGCTTGTACCATCTCTATGCTTGCACCATCTCAATGCTTGCACCATCTCAATGCTTGCACCATCTCAAAGCTTGCACCATCTCAAAGCTTGCACCATTTCAAAGCTTGCACCATTTCAAAGCTTGCACCATTTCAAAGCTTGCACCATCTCTATGCTTGAACCATCTCTATGCTTGTACCATCTCTATGCTTGTACCATCTCTATGCTTGTACCATCTCAATGCTTGCACCATCTCAAAGCTTGCACCATCTCAAAGCTTGCATCATCTCAAAGCTTGCACCATCTCAAAGCTTGCACCATCTCTATGCTTGCACCATCTCTATGCTTGCACCATCTCTATGCTTGTACCATCTCTATGCTTGCACCATCTCAATGCTTGCACCATCTCAATGCTTGCACCATCTCAATGCTTGCACCATCTCAAAGCTTGCACCATCTCAAAGCTTGTACCATCTCAAAGCTTGCACCATCTCAAAGCTTGCACCATCTCAAAGCTTGCACCATCTCAAAGCTTGCACGATCTCAAAGCTTGCACCATCTCAAAGCTTGCACCATTTCAAAGCTTGCACCATTTCAAAGCTTGCACCATCTCTATGCTTGCACCATCTCTATGCTTGTACCATCTCTATGCTTGCACCATCTCTATGCTTGCACCATCTCTATGCTTGCACCATCTCTATGCTTGCACCATCTCTATGCTTGTACCATCTCTATGCTTGCACCATCTCAATGCTTGCACCATCTCAATGCTTGCACCATCTCAAAGCTTACACCATCTCAAAGCATGTACCATCTCAAAGCATGTACCATCTCAAAGCATGTACCATCTCAAAGCATGTACCATCTCAAAGCTTGCACCATATCAAAGCTAACACCATCTCAAAGCATGTACCATCTCAAAGCATGTACCATCTCAAAGCTTACACCATATCAAAGCATGTACCATCTCAAAGCTTACACCATCTCAAAGCTAACACCATCTCAAAGCATGTACCATCTCAAAGCATGTACCATCTCAAAGCTTACACCATATCAAAGCATGTACCATCTCAAAGCGTGTACCATCTCAAAGCTTACACCATATCAAAGCTTACACCATCTCAAAGCTTACACCATCTCAAAGCTTACACCATTTCAAAGCATGCACCATCTCAAAGCATGCACCATCTCAAAGCGTGCACCATCTCAAAGCGTGCACCATCTCAAAGCGTGCACCATCTCAAAGCGTGCACCATCTCAAAGCGTGCACCATTTCAAAGCTTGCACCATCTCTATGCTTGTACCATCTCTATGCTTGTACCATCTCTATGCTTGTACCATCTCTATGCTTGTACCATCTCTATGCTTGTACCATCTCTATGCTTGTACCATCTCAAAGCTTGCACCATCTCAAAGCTTGCACCATCTCAAAGCTTGCACCATCTCTATGCTTGCACCATCTCTATGCTTGTACCATCTCTATGCTTGCACCATCTCTATGCTTGCACCATCTCTATGCTTGCACCATCTCTATGCTTGTACCATCTCTATGCTTGTACCATCTCTATGCTTGCACCTTCTCAATGCTTGCACCATCTCAAAGCTTGCACCATCTCAAAGCTTGCACCATCTCAAAGCTTGCACCATTTCATAGCGTGCACCATCTCTATGCTTGCACCATCTCTATGCTTGCACCATCTCTATGCTTGTACCATCTCTATGCTTGTACCATCTCTATGCTTGTACCATCTCTATGCTTGATCCATCTCAATGCTTGCACCATCTCAAAGCTTGCACCATCTCAAAGCTTGCACCATCTCAAAGCGTGCAATATATCAAAGCTTGCACCATCTCAATGCTTGCACCATCTCAATGCTTGCACCATCTCAATGCTTGCACCATCTCAAAGCTTGCACCATTTCAAAGCTTGCACCATTTCAAAGCTTGCACCATCTCTATGCTTGTACCATCTCTATGCTTGTACCATCTCTATGCTTGTACCATCTCTATGCTTGTACCATCTCAATGCTTGCACCATCTCAAAGCTTGCAACATCTCAAAGCTTGCACCATCTCAAAGCTTGCACCATCTCAAAGCTTGCACCACCTCAAAGCTTGCACCATCTCTATGCTTGCACCATCTCTATGCTTGTACCATCTCTATGCTTGTACCATCTCTATGCTTGTACCATCTCTATGCTTGTACCATCTCAATGCTTGCACCATCTCAATGCTTGCACCATCTAAAAGCTTGCACCATCTAAAAGCTTGCACCATATCAAAGCTAACACCATCTCAAAGCATGTACCATCTCAAAGCTTACACCATATCAAAGCATGTACCATCTCAAAGCGTGTACGATCTCAAAGCTTACACCATCTCAAAGCTTACACCATCTCAAAGCATGTACCATCTCAAAGCATGTACCATCTCAAAGCATGTACCATCTCAAAGCGTGTACCATAACAAAGCTTACACCATCTCAAAGCATGTACCATCTCAAAGCTTGCACCATATCAAAGCTAACACCATCTCAAAGCATGTACCATCTCAAAGCATGTACCATCTCAAAGGTTACACCATATCAAAGCATGTACCATCTCAAAGCTTACACCATCTCAAAGCTAACACCATCTCAAAGCATGTACCATCTCAAAGCATGTACCATCTCAAAGCTTACACCATATCAAAGCATGTACCATCTCAAAGCATGCACCATCTCAAAGCTTGTCCCATCTCAAAGCTTGCACCATCTCAAAGCTTGCACCATCTCAAAGCTTGCACCATCTCAAAGCTTGCACCATCTCAAAGCTTGCACCATCTCTATGCTTGCACCATCTCTATGCTTGCACCATCTCTATGCTTGCACCATCTCTATGCTTGTACCATCTCTATGCTTGTACCATCCCTATGCTTGCACCATCTCAATGCTTGCACCATCTCAATACTTGCACCATCTCAAAGCTTGCACCATCTAAAAGCTTGCACCATATCAAAGCTAACACCATCTCAAAGCTTACACCATCTCAAAGCTAACACCATCTCAAAGCATGTACCATCTCAAAGCATGTACCATCTCAAAGCATGTACCATCTCAAAGCTTACACCATATCAAAGCATGTACCATCTCAAAGCGTGTACCATCTCAAAGCTTACACCATCTCAAAGCTTACACCTTCTCAAAGCTTACACCATTTCAAAGCATGCACCATCTCAAAGCATGCACCATCTCAAAGCGTGCACCATCTCAAAGCGTGCACCATCTCAAAGCGTGCACCATCTCAAAGCATGCCCCATCTCAAAGCTTGCACCATCTCAAAGCTTGCACCATCTCAAAGCTTGCACCATCTCAAAGCTTGCACCATTTCAAAGCTTGCACCATTTCAAAGCTTGCACCATCTCTATGCTTGTACCATCTCTATGCTTGTACCATCTCTATGCTTGTACCATCTCTATGCTTGCACCATCTCAATGCTTGCACCATCTCAATGCTTGCACCATCTCAAAGCTTGCACCATTTCAAAGCTTGCACCATTTCAAAGCTTGCACCATGTCTATGCTTGAACCATCTCTATGCTTGTACCATCTCTATGCTTGTACCATCTCTATGCTTGTACCATCTCTATGCTTGTACCATCTCTATGCTTGTACCATCTCTATGCTTGTACCATCTCAAAGCTTGCACCATATCAAAGCTAACACCATCTCAAAGCATGTACCATCTCAAAGCATGTACCATCTCAAAGGTTACACCATATCAAAGCATGTACCATCTCAAAGCTTACACCATCTCAAAGCTAACACCATCTCAAAGCATGTACCATCTCAAAGCATGTACCATCTCAAAGCTTACACCATATCAAAGCATGTACCATCTCAAAGCATGCACCATCTCAAAGCTTGTCCCATCTCAAAGCTTGCACCATCTCAAAGCTTGCACCATCTCAAAGCTTGCACCATCTCAAAGCTTGCACCATCTCTATGCTTGCACCATCTCTATGCTTGCACCATCTCTATGCTTGCACCATCTCTATGCTTGTACCATCTCTATGCTTGTACCATCTCTATGCTTGTACCATCCCTATGCTTGCACCATCTCAATGCTTGCACCATCTCAATGCTTGCACCATCTCAAAGCTTGCACCATCTAAAAGCTTGCACCATATCAAAGCTAACACCATCTCAAAGCTTACACCATCTCAAAGCTAACACCATCTCAAAGCATGTACCATCTCAAAGCATGTACCATCTCAAAGCATGTACCATCTCAAAGCTTACACCATATCAAAGCATGTACCATCTCAAAGCGTGTACCATCTCAAAGCTTACACCATCTCAAAGCTTACACCTTCTCAAAGCTTACACCATTTCAAAGCATGCACCATCTCAAAGCATGCACCATCTCAAAGCGTGCACCATCTCAAAGCGTGCACCATCTCAAAGCGTGCACCATCTCAAAGCATGCCCCATCTCAAAGCTTGCACCATCTCAAAGCTTGCACCATCTCAAAGCTTGCACCATCTCAAAGCTTGCACCATTTCAAAGCTTGCACCATTTCAAAGCTTGCACCATCTCTATGCTTGTACCATCTCTATGCTTTTACCATCTCTATGCTTGTACCATCTCTATGCTTGCACCATCTCAATGCTTGCACCATCTCAATGCTTGCACCATCTCAAAGCTTGCACCATTTCAAAGCTTGCACCATTTCATAGCTTGCACCATGTCTATGCTTGAACCATCTCTATGCTTGTACCATCTCTATGCTTGTACCATCTCTATGCTTGTACCATCTCTATGCTTGTACCATCTCTATGCTTGTACCATCTCAAAGCTTGCACCATCTCAAAGCTTGCACCATCTCTATGCTTGCACCATCTCTATGCTTGCACCATCTCTATGCTTGTACCATCTCTATGCTTGTACCATCTCAATGCTTGCACCATCTCAAAGCTTGTACCATCTCAAAGCTTGTACCATTTCAAAGCTTGCACCATCTCAAAGCTTGCACCATCTCAAAGCTTGCACCATCTCAAAGCTTGCACCATCTCAAAGCTTGCACCATCTCAAAGCTTGCACCATTTCAAAGCTTGCACCATTTCAAAGCTTGCACCATCTCTATGCTTGTACCATCTCTATGCTTGTACCATCTCTATGCTTGTACCATCTCAATGCTTGCACCATCTCAATGCTTGCACCATCTCAAAGCTTGTAACATCTCAAAGCTTGTACCATCTCAAAGCGTGCAATATATCAAAGCTTGTACCATCTCATTGCTTGCACCATCTCTATGCTTGAACCATCTCTATGCTTGTACCATCTCTATGCTTGTACCATCTCTATGCTTGTACCATCTCTATGCTTGTACCATCTCTATGCTTGTACCATCTCAATGCTTGCACCATCTCAAAGCTTGCACCATTTCAAAGCTTGCACCATCTCAAAGCTTGTCCCATCTCAAAGCGTGCACCATCTCAAAGCTTGCACCATCTCAAAGCTTACACCATCTCAAAGCTTGCACCATCTCAAAGCTTGTGCCATCTCAATGCTTGTGCCATCTCAAAGCTTGCGCCATCTCAAAGCTTGCACCATTTCAAAGCTTGCACCATCTCAAAGCATGCCCCATCTCAAAGCTTACACCATCTCAAAGCGTGTACGATCTCAAAGCTTACACCATCTCAAAGCTTACACCATCTCAAAGCATGTACCATCTCAAAGCTTACACCATCTCAAAGCATGTACCATCTCAAAGCTTGCACCATATCAAAGCTAACACTATCTCAAAGCATGTACCATCTCAAAGCATGTACCATCTCAAAGCTTACACCATATCAAAGCATGTACCATCTCAAAGCTTACACCATCTCAAAGCTAACACCATCTCAAACCATGTACCATCTCAAAGCATGTACCATCTCAAAGCTTACACCATATCAAAGCATGTACCATCTCAAAGCGTGTACCATCTCAAAGCTTACACCATCTCAAAGCTTCCACCATCTCAAAGCGTGCACCATCTCAAAGCGTGCACCATCTCAAAGCGTGCACCATCTCAAAGCGTGCACCATCTCAAAGCGTGCACCATCTCAAAGCGTGCACCATCTCAAAGCGTGCACCATCTCAAAGCATGCCCCATCTCAAAGCTTGCACCATCTCAAAGCTTGCACCATCTCAAAGCTTGCACCATTTCAAAGCTTGCACCATTTCAAAGCTTGTACCATCTCTATGCTTGTACCATCTCTATGCTTGTACCATCTCTATGCTTGCACCATCTCAATGCTTGCACCATCTCAATGCTTGCACCATCTCAAAGCTTGCACCATTTCAAAGCTTGCACCATTTCAAAGCTTGCACCATTTCAAAGCTTGCACCATTTCAAAGCTTGCACCATCTCTATGCTTGAACCATCTCTATGCTTGTACCATCTCTATGCTTGTACCATCTCTATGCTTGTACCATCTCAATGCTTGCACCATCTCAAAGCTTGCACCATCTCAAAGCTTGCATCATCTCAAAGCTTGCACCATCTCAAAGCTTGCACCATCTCTATGCTTGCACCATCTCTATGCTTGCACCATCTCTATGCTTGTACCATCTCTATGCTTGCACCATCTCAATGCTTGCACCATCTCAATGCTTGCACCATCTCAATGCTTGCACCATCTCAAAGCTTGCACCATCTCAAAGCTTGTACCATCTCAAAGCTTGCACCATCTCAAAGCTTGCACCATCTCAAAGCTTGCACCATCTCAAAGCTTGCACGATCTCAAAGCTTGCACCATCTCAAAGCTTGCACCATTTCAAAGCTTGCACCATTTCAAAGCTTGCACCATCTCTATGCTTGCACCATCTCTATGCTTGTACCATCTCTATGCTTGCACCATCTCTATGCTTGCACCATCTCTATGCTTGCACCATCTCTATGCTTGCACCATCTCTATGCTTGTACCATCTCTATGCTTGCACCATCTCAATGCTTGCACCATCTCAATGCTTGCACCATCTCAAAGCTTACACCATCTCAAAGCATGTACCATCTCAAAGCATGTACCATCTCAAAGCATGTACCATCTCAAAGCATGTACCATCTCAAAGCTTGCACCATATCAAAGCTAACACCATCTCAAAGCATGTACCATCTCAAAGCATGTACCATCTCAAAGCTTACACCATATCAAAGCATGTACCATCTCAAAGCTTACACCATCTCAAAGCTAACACCATCTCAAAGCATGTACCATCTCAAAGCATGTACCATCTCAAAGCTTACACCATATCAAAGCATGTACCATCTCAAAGCGTGTACCATCTCAAAGCTTACACCATATCAAAGCTTACACCATCTCAAAGCTTACACCATCTCAAAGCTTACACCATTTCAAAGCATGCACCATCTCAAAGCATGCACCATCTCAAAGCGTGCACCATCTCAAAGCGTGCACCATCTCAAAGCGTGCACCATCTCAAAGCGTGCACCATCTCAAAGCGTGCACCATTTCAAAGCTTGCACCATCTCTATGCTTGTACCATCTCTATGCTTGTACCATCTCTATGCTTGTACCATCTCTATGCTTGTACCATCTCTATGCTTGCACCATCTCAAAGCTTGCACCATCTCAATGCTTGCACCATCTCTATGCTTGCACCATCTCTATGCTTGCACCATCTCTATGCTTGTACCATCTCTATGCTTGTACCATCTCTATGCTTGTACCATCTCTATGCTTGCACCATCTCAAAGCTTGCACCATCTCAAAGCTTGCACCATCTCAAAGCTTGCACCATTTCAAAGCTTGCACCATTTCAAAGCTTGCACCATCTCTATGCTTGTACCATCTCTATGCTTGTACCATCTCTATGCTTGTACCATCTCTATGCTTGCACCATCTCAATGCTTGCACCATCTCAATGCTTGCACCATCTCAAAGCTTGCACCATTTCAAAGCTTGCACCATTTCAAAGCTTGCACCATGTCTATGCTTGAACCATCTCTATGCTTGTACCATCTCTATGCTTGTACCATCTCTATGCTTGT